>JASWHV010000009.1:9840715-10538215 GCA_030760725.1 Neostapfia colusana
AAGAATGTCTTGGTTTGCCTCTGTTGTGCAAAGAAACAGGAATGATCTAACTTGGGCTTAGTGTTTTAGCTGTACACTAACTACTTTTCCTAATGAACATAATAGATGAGCTGAAAAGAATGAATTGCCACTGAAGAACAAGAACTCCAATGGCCTCAAAACTTTTACAGCAGGTTCTATACTACCTAGGGATTTAGCTTGCCAAATTACAGCTAATGTGGAGTCAAATTGCGTCCTCCATAATTCTCACAATGTCTCTTATGTATTTCCACATATACAAAAGTATGGCGAATAAGAACAGGGAGTTCTAATGCTCAACTTGAGCTGATAATTTACATGTGAGTTCCTGGTCACATGAAAGTATTTGGTCCAAAATTCAGACCTTTTACTTGAGTAGTTCCTACAGAACAATTCTTTAAGCATTTCTACTCAAAAGAATTAATTCTGAAGTAATGTGCATTTTCATGCCCAATTAAGTGACCTAAAATTTCAAGTATGTCTCAGAGAGATTGCCTAAATTTTCTTATGATTTTTGGAGCTATGGATTGCCCAGAATAGATTTTAGAAGTGGGAAACATTTTCTGAAATGTTTCTGGATTCTTATGAACACAGCAGTTTCTATTTAGCAAATTCCTACCCAAATGATCTTCAATGAGCTGAAAATTTGCTAGAATGTCAACAATATTCTAAAGCATATTCTGGCAAAATTTGAGGATTTTTGGATAAACCAAACTCCCTCAATAATTCATTTTCAGAAAACCTTCAAAGAATTTTCCAGAATTATATATTGACTTTTATACAAATATGAGTTGGATATAACTCTGAAAAATGAATCCAACCCAATTGGAATCACTCAATTTGGAGATTCCTACACAAAGATATGATTTTCCCAAGTTTGATCAATCTCTGGAATTGTTTTTCTACTGAAAAGTCGGCTGGACCCACTGTTTAAATCCCAGCCAATAGAATTTCAACCACACGGGGTTCACAGGGTTCAGCACGCCAGCACACCGGATCCGGCCACACCCGATCACAGATTTAAAATGCACAGCCGCTGACAGCCAGGCCCGGCCCCTTCTTCAACCTCCCGATTCTGTTTCGCGCGCGCACCGCCGCCACCTCACCGGAGCGAGCTGTAGCTCGCTGGATCGCCGCTTCCGGCCACCTCTCAAGCCAAAACTCACCGCCAGGGCATTTGTGCCGTCGAGGAACACGATGGGAGTACCAGTTCGAGCTTCCAGTGACCGGAAACACTCCGGCGACGTGCGGCGGCCTCGGTTGAGGTTCGGCGCCGTCGGTCGTGGGTTCTAACCCTCCAGTCGAGCAACAAAAATGTGCTGCAGCACCAGTGGGTGATTACCAAGCTCAGCAAAGCCTTGAATTGGCTCGGAAATGGTGGCAAATAGGTTGGCACCGTGTGCCCCACCGGTCCCGTCGAAAACGTGTTCGGTAGACCTCAAAATACGTCGCTCCAAAGTGTTTTCATGCGACGCTTACTAAAGCAAAGATGATCGCCGGATAGTCCAGCACCTATGTGCCAAGTTTAATGACCTAAGAAGGATTGGAGAGGGGGAATTTGAAGGAACCGTACCGGCCGATCGGGTTGCACTCGCCGGAGCAAAATCTCAAAATTCGCTGTCGATGCTTCATGGCGTGGCTTGAGATTTGGGTCAGAGTAGCATGGTGGCCGTGCGCTTCCGTTGCCACTCTTGCTCGGCCGTGAAAGCTTCTGTGGAGAGATGTCCGTGAGCGCCCGATCGTCAGCTTGAGCTAGGTCGCCGCGGAGGGAACTGTTGTAGGGCAAAGGAGGCCGGAGCTCAGTGGTTTCTGGGTCGGGGAGGTGGAGGCTGAGCTCGGGGTGTTGTTTAGCAGCTCGGGGAGGAGAGGGGCGTGAGTTCGCTTCGGTTTCCGGGAGGATCTCCGAGTAGCGGAGGTGAGAAGACCCTCTGTGCGTGCGCTCGCGAGGAGGAGGATGCGAAAGACGGTTGGCTCGGTTTGAGGAGATGATCACGTTGAAGAGCACGAGGGACACCGCCTCGGGGCGCCAGCGCGTGGGGGACTCGAGCAGGAGGTGGGGCCTGCCCTCGGTGACTTACGGTGGAGAAGCTCCTCATGGAGTTGAAAAACAGAGACTTGTTGCTTAAGCTGCAAGTCAATATATGCAACTCAATGACATGTGGGTCCCCTACTTCTCTCCCGTCCAAAAGATCTCCTCAAGTTAATACTCCTAATTCCACAATTCTGAGTTTGAAATGTGGGCTAGAATTTGAATTCATTCAGTTTGAATTTGCATAGAAAATTTGAATTTGGTCAGAATTTGAAAATGCTTCTCTTTAACCCCCTTTTGAGCCCACCTTAACGACAAGTTTGTCATCCAACTCTTTTTCCATAATTCTCCAACTATATGGATGCATGTTTATTCAAAGTTTTGGCCACCATTGGTGAGAACTTTGAATTTAAAAAACTGATTTTTAAACTTGCATGCAAAGGGTATTTAAATCCTTATTGGTTCAACACTTTCAAATAAAGATGTGAACCTCATTTTGGATGATCATCCATGTATCACTTTGCATGAAGAAAAGTTTTAGCAAGTCCCATTTTTCATGCCTTTGCCACATATATGAATTCAAACCTTAGTTTTATTCATGTACATGTTTTGGGACTTCTACATTTCCCCCCTTAAAAGAATCTCGTCCTGAGATTGCAAAAGAAGATTGAGACGGGAGACGTAACTACAAACTGTACAAAGCTAAAAGTTCTGGATAGTTGGTGCGGAGGTAATATTCACTTTCCCACGTCGCCTCTTCCGCGGTGTGATTACTCCACAGCACCTTGTAAAATCTGATCGTCCGGTTCCGTGTTACCCGGGTCTTTTCATCCATAATCTGAACCGGTCACTCGGTGTAGGTCAGGTCCTGTTTCAACTCGTCGATTTCCTCAGTGCGAACAGAAGAGGTGAATTTGAGGCACTTCCACAGCTGTGACACATGAAATACATCATGAACACCCGCTAGACTTGCCGGTAATTCCAGACGATAGGCTACGGGTCTGCACTTCTCTGTAATAGCAAAAGGACCTATAAAACGGGGAGCGAGTTTCCCCTTTACACCGAACCAGTGAATTCCCTTCATCAGAGATACATGAAGATAAACGTGCTCTCCGACATCAAAATGCAATGGCCTACGCCTTTGATCAGCGTAGCTCTTCTGTCGGGATTGTGCAGCCTTCAAGTTCTCTTGTATCAACCGAACTCGGTCTTCGGCTTCGTTGACAAGATCAACCCCAAACAGAACTCTTTCGCTGGACTCACACCAATTCAACGGTGTGCGATATTTCCGACCGTAGAGAGCTTCATACGGTGCCATTTTAATACTCGCTTGATACCCGTTGTTGTATGAAAACTCCGCCAACGGTAAGTGATCATCCCAATTTCTACTGTGGTGGATGGCACACGCTCTCAACATATCTTCCAGCACCTGGTTCACCCTCTCGGTTTGTCCATCGGTTTGAGGGTGATATGTGGAGCTTCTAATCAGCTTGGTGCCCAACGAGGCATGCAGCTGTTCCCAAAAACGAGCAACAAACAGCGCACCTCGATCTGAAATGATGGTCTTCGGGACACCATGTGAGCATATGATCCTCGAGATATATAGCTCCGCATATTGCCTTGCTTGATAATGAGTGTTCACCGGCGTGAAATGAGCTGTTTTTGTCAACCGGTCGACAATCACCCATATCGAGTCATGCTTCCAGGATGTGAGTGGTAATCCGACGATGAAATCCATACTCACATCCTCCCATTTCCATGCCGGTATTGTCAAAGGTTGTAGCTGTCCGACTTTTCGCATATGATCAGCCTTGACCTGTCTACACATATCGCACTCGGATACGTATTTAGCGATTTCCCTCTTCATCCTCATCCACCAAAATTTCTGTTTCAAATCTTGGTACATCTTGTTACTTCTGGGATGAATGGAAATCTTCGACAGGTGGGCTTCATCCAAGATCTTCTTCCAGAGTTTCATATTACGCGGTACCACTATACGGTCGTTAAACCATATCGTACATTTCTCATCCTTCCGGAAGCATTTCACCTCTCCGTTGTCTAGTCTTCTCCGTATGTGAGACACCATTGGAATGAAGCGTTTCTTGTTTGATTGTGGAGTTCCAATGTTGCTGGGCGCAAGGTCACTACTATTATGGCTAAAATCTGAAAGTTAAGGATAAACTCGTAGGCGAGTCTTTTTGCAACTTATATGATTAGGTCTTATGTTACCCTCATGTAGAGTTGCATGCTTTAGGAGAGACGGTTAAGCCTTGCTGAGCCTTTGTGCTCACTCTTGCTATATAAGTGGTTTTGCAGGTAAACCTCGACGCTATAAAGAAGGTTGTCCGGTGAGACTCGGGAAATTCCAAGTCATGTCACACTCGGAGAACCTAGCCGCTACCATGTCTTCGTGTTGCTAGCGAGAGGAGTCCGCGGGCTGGACCTCTTCTCGAGTGCTTCTTAGATATTTGACGTGAGCTGTTTATAGACTTCCGCTGTAGCTACTTTATGCAAAGTATTTACAAAGAACAGTTGTATGCTTCCGCTTTTGATTTATGTAATACAGGGTTCCTTATATGTGTGCTGTTCGGTGCCGCATAACACGGCACCACCCAATGTGATCCCCAGGCGAGGTGCCCCGTCCCCTTGACGTGATCGGGACGGCGGGGCCCCGTCATGATTGAACAAAGCCAACTTATCTTTTAATATGGCACTCAGGCCATAGAAAAAGTAGTCACACCTTGCAGCTTCGCTCGTCACATAAGCCGGAGCATATTGTGCCAAAAGGTTGAACCGTTTGACATAATCGAGGACACTCATGTCCCCCTGCTTCAAGTTCCTAAATTATTGCTGCTGGGCCTTGATAAAACCCATAGGAATGTGACGAGCACGGAATACTTCACGAAATTCCGTCCATTCCACTTGATGGCCTTCCGGAACGGTGGCGATATAAGCGAACCACCAATTGCCGGCGGCTCCATGGAGCTGTTGAGATGCAAACAAAGTCTTCTGATATTCATCGTACTCAAACACTCCAAACTTGGACTCCATAACCCGAAGCCACTGATCAGCTTCCACTGGTTCGTTGGCTTCTGTGAAAATTGGCAGTTGAGTCGCCAAGAAGTCCAAATAGGCGTTCCGAGGTGGAACGTCCTGTTGTGCACGTTGGAGTAAGCCTTGTTGTACCAAGGCTTGGAGTAGTCTTGTGTTTTCTTGACTTGACTCGACCATCTGAGCCATGACACCCGCCCATACCATTGATGGCGGTGCCCGTGGTGGAGTCGAGTCATCACCGTCTCAGCGAGAACCTTCAGCCCTACTCGGAGAAGGAGTACGCACCATACTGCAAGATAATAATTTTTGAGGGGAGTCAAAACTTTAACTCAGCAGTATGTGAAAGTATGTAAAACATGAACATGCTAAAACTTTATGAAAGCATAACAAAATTTCATGTTTACACATCTTCCTAAAGCCAACATATGCAGTCCCTCATTCTGTACTGAACAGACCTTTCTGTACGTAACCCAGATTTTGACCCGGTTAGACGCATTTTAATAACTCAAGTTGAATACCAAAGTTAAAGTTAACTTCAGCATATTTCCAACGAGTACTCACATGCCTCTGGATCATCTCTGAATCAAAAGTTATGATTGTTAAAAGTTGACAGATTTTCTGGATAAAATTTGCCAGCATCTCCTTTGTATGTGGCTGTTTTCATCACAGTTGTACATAAAAATGGAGTACAATTCTGAACAAACTATGAACTACAAACTTGTTGAAAATGTTATAGCCTTTCCAAAGGTGTATCATATGACCCCTAGGGATTTTTCTACAGAATGTTATGGCTAATTTACAGAAACATCCAGAAAGGTTTGTAGCTGTTCTGTTTTATGAACAGTTTGCATTCCTCTGGACATTCAACCAAGTTGGCTTCTGATTTTGCTCTGGAGGCCTAAAGAAAAGTTGTAGAGTACTTAAAAGCATTTCCATAACTGTATCATACACCTTCATTGGGTAAATCTACTCAGAGTTATGCTCTGCCAAATTCCAGCAAAAATTTCTGCCCCAACAGAGCACTCTGTTTTTGGATCAAAAGAAGCCTAGCAATTCCCTTCTTTGAAACTTAGTTCAAATGAAGAGCTCAGTAACTAATATGTGCTTTCCAACATCCATTTTTAGTTTGAAAGTTAGTCATGAATGATTTCTTCATAGGAAAGAAGACTATCAAGTGTAGTACGGTGGTGATGCACCGTTAGACATAGGACGGTACTACGTTGCCTCACCAAAAAAAAACCTAACCGGACTACACCGGCATATACGTATCCTTAGGTGGCACTAAAACGTTCACTTGCAAACGTGTTCTACACGTAATAAGGTTTTCGTGGTTAGTACCTACATAAAACACACTTAATCATCAGGTTCGGCTGCACACCGAACCCGGTACCCACACAGTTCGTACACCCGTCCGTCATCACTCGCCCAGGTGTTCTCAAGCCAAACACGCCTTGAGCTACGTGTTCATGTTACTGAACACGTGACAGAGTCTCCCATACTTGCCCGAAGCACGCCAGGGAATGGCGTTGCTCGAATACCCCAAACGACATGAAGAGTCGTAGAGGATACTAAAGCGGGTCGGGTTACCTGCCACCCGTGGGTCTCCACCCTTCAGCTTGTGCGCACTGGTGGACAGCGCTTACGTGCACCCCCAAGACATGAAACGTCTCGAGATGCATGATTTTCTGACATAACAAATAGGTTAGGTTGCCACCTTCATAATATTCTAATATAGTAGTCCTTATGTGGGCCTAGTACCGTTATCTCACCGTATCCTAAGTTTTTCACGTAATATGATGCTCAATCCATGCACTATCCCCAATGCGGCTCTGATACCAACGCTGTGGGGGCTGAGACAGGACCTCGTCGGGTGGTGCCGTGATATGCGGCACCCAACAGCACACGGATCGACAAAACACATTGCATTACATAAATCATTTGCGAAAGCGTACAAAAGTGTTTTACATGTACTTATATCAAAATAAGCTACAGCAGAAGACTATAAATCTCACGACTCATTTCTAACTTAGCAACAAAGAAACAGTCCAGCCCACAGACGTTTCTTACTAGCAACACAAAGACAAACCACGGCGGCGAGGATGCTCTTTGAGTAAGCACTCGGAGGTTCCCGAGTCTCATCGGCATCCCTTCATAAGCATGAAGTCAAACCTGCAAAACAACTCGGATAGCATCCGTGAGCACAACGCTCAACAAGACTTAACCGTCACCCTAAACATGAAACTCTATGTGAGGTTATGAACCTAAAGTAGGATGGCATAATGCATAATAAACTCGCCTAAAAGTGAATCCTTACTTTCAGGTATTATTTGCAGCAATTTTAAGTAACCTTGGGCATGCCATATCGGGAGTCCACAATCAAACAAGAAACGCTTTCCCCCGATGTAAATTGCTCATGACATGAAATAATCGAATTTGCACTAGCTAATCATCAAAGATATTTCACCAAAATAGTATAAACTTCAAACAAATGTGATTAGTTCCTTTCTCATGCAAGTTCTTACTACGTCACGACTGTGAGAACAAGTATGATCGGTCCATTCCGCGAGCGACGGTGATTCGAATAAATAACACCCAGACTACACGACACGTACGCCCGTACTCGATGTTGCCTACAGCAACCATCACTAACGTCGTACGTGGCAGCCTTTCCCCCGTTTCACCCCCGTTGAATAGATCAAGTCGCCCCGTACAGTAGCCACTCTCATGGTGCACCTACCGACATGAGATGTCATGAGAATATTCCCCACATACTGCACAGCGGCCGTATAGCCTGAGGCGACCCAAAAAGGCTCAACGACAGCTTCCTGAGGTACATCGGTTTACTGGGTCCCATAATACCAGCATGAGTCCGGTACACAACTCAAACTTGTTGAACAGGGCCGCATAAGGATCGGTCCTTGAACAACACGGACAGGTCTATAGCACCCAGGCCCCTATGTCCTGCTGCCCCTACAACCTTCCGGTCTCAACTTTAACATGCTAATTCATTTATGAACCAAACCCGTATGCCCCTGTTATTCCTGAACATGCGAGTAGCATCCCACCACTCGACTTCTACCGAACCTTACTTTTGGCAGTTCTACACGGTGAAAGACACCTACCCAATACTCCATGGGTTCATTTGGTTATGCAAGAGGAGTATCAAACACTAGATCTAATGCACAATACATATCTTAACCAAAAGTGAATACAAAATAAAAACTTAACAGATGTTAAATGCAAACCGGAGCTTGCCTATTTTGCAGGGTAGTCATATATAATCAGTTAGTGATCTTGGTTAATCAACCCTTAATCCTCCGGAGTATGATCCACTTCGATGAATCGCTCCTTTGAATCCCCTTCGTCATGAATCCTAATGGAATGTATGTGCACAATTTTATAGAATGAAATGGAAAGAAGTTAAGAATTAATTTCTTAGGAACAGAGGTTGTGTGGAAAAGCCAAGAATGGCTTGGTTTGCCTCTGTTGTGCAAAGAAACAGGAATGATCTAACTTGGGCTTAGTGTTTTAGCTATACACTAACTACTTTTCCTAATGAACATAATAGATGACCTGAAAAGAATGAATTGCCACTGAAGAACAAGAACTCCAATGGCCTCAAAACTTTTACAGAAGGTTCTATACTACCTAGGGATTTAGTTTTCCAAATTACAGCTAATGTGGAGTCAAATTGTGTTCTCCATAATTCTCACAATGTCTCTTATGTATTTCCACATATACAAAAGTATGGCGAACAAGAACAGGGAGTTCTAATGCTCAACTTGAGCTTATAATTTACATGTGAGTTCCTGGTCACATGAAAGTAATTTGGTCCAAAATTCAGACCTTTTACATGAGTAGTTCCTCCAGAACAATTCTTTAAGCATTTCTACTCAAAAGAATTAATTCTGAAGTAATGTGCATTTTCATGCCCAATTAAGTGAACTACAATTTCAAGTATGTCTCAGAGAGCTTGCCTAAATGTTCTTATGGTTTTTGGAGCTATGGATTGCCCAGAATAGATTTTAGAAGTGGGAAACATTTTCTGAAAATGTTTCTGGATTCTTATGAACACAGCAGTTTGTATTTATCAAATTCCTACTCAAATGATCTTCAAATGAGCTGACAATTTGCTAGAATGTCAAAAATATGCTAAAACATATTCTGGAAAAATTTGAGGATTTTTGTATAAACCAAACTCCCTCAATAATTCTTTTTCATAAAACCTTCAAAGAATTTTCCAGAATTATATATTGACTTTTATACAAATCTGAGTTCATATTTGGATATACCTCTGAAAAATTAATCCAACCAAATTGGAATCACTCAATTTGGAGATTCCTACACAAAGATATGGTTTTCCCAAGTTTGAGCAATCTCTGGAATTGTTTTTCTACTGAAAAGTCAGCTGGACCCACTGTTTAAATCCCAGCCAATAGAATTTCAACCACACGAGGTTCACAGGGTTCAGCGTTCCAGCACACCAGATCCGGCCACACCCGATCACAGATTTAAAATGCACAGCCGCTGACAGCCGGGCCCAGCCCCTTCTTCAACCTCCCGATTCTGTTTCGCGCGCGCGCTGCCGCCACCTCGCCGGAGCGAGCTGTAGCTCGCCGGATCGCCGCTGCCGGCCACCGCTCGAGCCAAAACTTGCCGCCAGGGTGTTTGTGCCATCGAGGAACACGATGGGAGTACCAGTTCGAGCTGCCAGTGACCGGAAACACCCCGGCAATGTGCGGCGGCCTCAGTTGAGGTTCGGCACCGTCGGCCGTGGGTTCTAACCCTCCAATCGAGCAAAAAAAACAAGCTGCAGCACCATTGGGTGATTACCAAGCTCAGAAAAGCCTTGAACTGGCTCGGAAATAGCAACAAATAGGTTAGCACCGTGTGCCCGACCGGTCCCGTCGAAAACGTGTTCGGTAGAACTCAAAATACGTCGCTCCAAAGTGTTTTCATGCGACGGTTGCTAAAGCAAAGATGATCGCCGGCTAGTCCAGCACCTATGTGCCAAGTTTGATGACCTAAGAAGGACTGGAGAGGGGTAATTTGAAGGAACCGTACCGGCCGATCGGTTTGCACTCACCGGAGCAAAATCTCGAAATTCGCCGTCGATGCTTCACGGCGTGGCTTGAGATTTGTGTGAGAGCAGCACGGTGGCCATGCGCTTTCGTTGCCACTCTTGCTTGGCTGTGAAAGCTCCTGTGGAGAGCTGTCCACGAGCGCCCAATCGTCAGCTTGAGCTAGGTCGCCGCGGAGGGAACTGTTGTAGGGCAAAGGAGGCCGGAGCTCAGTGGTTTCTTGGTCGGGGAGGTGGAGGCTGAGCTCGGGGTGTTGTTTAGCAGCTCGGGGAGGAGAGGGGCGTGAGTTCGCTTCGGTTTCCCGGAGGATCGCCGAGTAGCGGAGGTGAGAAGAGCCTCTGTGCGTGCGCTCGTGAGGAGGAGGAGGCAAAAGACGGTAGGCTCAGTCTGAGGAGATGATCACGTTGAAGAGCACGAGGGACACCGCCTCAGGGCGCCAGCGCGTGGGGGACTCGAGCAGGAGGTGGCGCCTGCCCTCGGTGACTTACGGTGGAGAAGCTCCTCGTGGAGTTGAAAAACAGAGACTTGTTGCTTAAGGTGCAAGTCAATATATGCAACTCAATGACATGTGGGTCCCCTACTTCTCTCCTCTCCAAAACATCTTCTCAAGTTAATCCTCCTAATTCCACAATTCTGAGTTTGAAAGGTGGGCTAGAATTTGAATTCTCCAAGTTCAGTTTGAATTTGCATAGCAAATTTGAATTTTGGTGACAATTTGGAAATGCTTCCAATTGGACTAGGACTCTTCTTTTTCCTCCTTATAAATACAACCCCCCCCCAGCCCCACCCCCCTTACACCTTTGGCCGCACCCCCCCTCAACTCACCGAGTTGAGCCCCCCCTCCCTTGCCGGAGTTTGGTCGCCAGTGAGCCCCGCCGATGAGCCCCACCGTCGAGCCTGTAACACCCCAAAATTTTGATTCAAAACACTAAACCATGTTCAGAGGGGAATTTAAAAATTTTTGGACGTGTTGCATGTTTTGCAAAAATTCAAATTCAAACTGGAATTCAAATTATACTCAAAACAGAAAAGAAATGGAAAAAGAAAAAGAGAAACGGGAAAAAAACCGGCCAGTGGGCCGAAACCCGCCAGCCGGCCCAGCTTCCCCGCGCCAGCCCGCCCCCGCGCGCGCCGCGCTGCCTCTCACAGACGGGTGGGACCCGCCTGTCATCCCTAACCCCGCGACCCCGGACTTTTCCCCGAGCGCGCGCGATCTTAACCGATCGGAAAACCCGTCCCGCAGCCCGAATTCCGGTCCTAGAGGACTCCAACTCGATCACAACTGACCCACCGCCCTCCCCCGGCTATAAAAATCCCAGCCCCGATCAGTTTTTCCCACGCGATCGCCGATTTTCACTCCGGTGAGCACCGAGACTTCGCCGGTGAATTCTGGCCGATCTAAGCTCGGAAACTCTGATCTAACTCGCTGGTCTTGATCCACCGCCTCCGGGGAACTTTGCAGGTGCAGAAAACTCGGAGAGTTACGGTGTAAACGCAGCGCCGACGAGCTTCGCCGTAGTTTTGCCTCGGACCTCGCCGCCGATCACTTTCCAGGACCCCCGAGCTCGAGAAAACCCCCGAGGTGAGATCCCTGACCTCTCCTCTACCGATCTAGGCCATAAGATCACAGTTCTAGGCAGAATTCTCAAGGATCCGAAACTTTCCGGCGAGATCGCCGCTTCCCGCCGCCGTGCGCCGCCGGCAGCGCCGCCCGCGCTCGATCAGAGCGACGTGGCCGCTTGTGCGCCGTTTATTTTAAATCGCACGGTAGACTTTAAATCCCCGTGTACCGGTTCGATGTTATAATCTCAGCCGTCGGTTTAAAATCGAACGGTCCACGTCAGCCCCGCATTATAAAGACTGGAATTCTTACGTGCTACCCTCTGGGGTTCTCTGGAATTGATAGCTAGCCCCGGAAACTTCAGATCTAGCCCCTGGAACTCCAGAAAATCATGTAAATTCATTTAAAAATCAGTTTTAACCCCTGGACTTAATAAAAATTAGGTAAAACACCTCTGATAAGTGTAGCTAGACCCCTGGAAATTATGAAAATAATATTATAGACCCTGTAATGGGGTGAATTCATTATTTTAGCCCTGTTTAGTATTTAATTTAGGAAATTGTATATGTAACTAGTGTTTAAAAATTAAAAAGGGGGACAAACATAATTGTCAAATTAATTAAAAACTTTATCAGTACTTAGAAAACTTTGGAGTGAGATAAAAATATATTTTTGGGCTGAAATAAATCTGTTTCATCTATTATTCACATTTATTAGTATAGGGACACATTTTTAAGTAAAGAATAGTTATAGAAAAATAGGGAAAATAATTATGAAATGGTCTACATCAGAAGCCAAGATCAAAATATGATTTTAAATTATTCAGGACCAGAACCTATTCTGTTTAGGTGATGTGTATTACTAATTTAATAATAAAATACACAATTATGCATAGGAATATAAATCTGAAAATATAGCAACTAGTAAATGATAAATGGAATTTCTAAAATACAAAGAATTCAGTTTAGGGTTGATAGAAATTATGAAAGCACATATGGGGAAGAATAATACTTTTCATACACACTTGGTAGTAAAAAGGTGAAGTAGTTGAATATAAGAAATTTATTGGAAACCCATATAAATAGTATGTAAGTATAAAGGTGGACACAAAAGTAGGAATCATATACACATGGTTAAAAGTGCATGCAAGCCACAACTCAACACACATAAAGTAACCACAACACATATAATGGTAAAGAAATTTCATAAATGTGAATGTGTGGTTTGTATGAAGTGTAAGTGTGAACTATGTCTTATGGATTGTTGTTTTTCTTTTGCTATGTGTGATGGTATGAAGTAGAACCTGTTCAAGAACAAGTTATTCATTTCCAAGACCAGGAATACCCATTTCAAGAGCAGCAAGAAGGAGGCAAGTGTCCTTGACCACTTTGATCCTATGCTAGGATGTGTAGATAGAATTATTTGCATTGTCAAATGAAATATGAAACCCATGCTAGGAAAGTTTCCCTAGAATCGCATTACCTTGTTTCCTTGAAGCTTGGGTTGGGATTTATTTTACCATGTCATTTATTTCCATGCATATGCTTAGCCATGCTTAGAATGGGATATTTGGGACATGAGAATCATCAGTTTATATTACCATACTCTTGAATGAGACATTGTGAGTTATGTAGAGGTAGGGATCAAGGCAAGTTGGATGTTTTGGTTGTGTGCTGGGTGCACGAGACTTGGGTTTGTGTTTAGTACTTGCCTGGATCCTAAGGACCGGTTCATGGAGCATGTAACCCGGCTTTACAGTGCCAACCACATGCTGAGATGGGGCAGCTTGGCCAATTAATTAGGTGTATCCCCGGCGTAGTATGGATGTGTTGGATGGTGCGGGAAGTAGGTGTCAGCTGGACTACCATATGAACCGCAAGGCTCAAGAGGGGGCCACTGCAGCGGGGTTGGAGCCTCTTGTATGCTGTTAGGGGTGAAACCTCAATGGGCCCACGCTCGTCGGGAATCCCTTTGTAAAGGCTTCGTAGTGATCTCCTGGCTGCACACCTGGGAAGTGTGAATGTGGATCGTAGCCACTGGCATAATGGAGGTTCTTTTAGTCCACCCGGCAACGGGGGATGAAATCACTACTTGTGGGTACAGTGGTACAAACTCTGCAGAGTCAAAACTGTCTTGACAGCCGTGCTCACGGTTAAGAGCGGCCTGGACTTATTCATGATTAGAGGATTGATGGTTTTGGAAGTTAAGCGGGGAGCTTAACATTGGAAATGATGGTTATGGTTATTGGATTATGATGATGGGATGGGAGATTGGGACCATTTCACCTATGTAGTAATGAAGGTGCTTAATAAGCTAAGGTGATAGGTATTAATTGCGTAGTGCTTTAACCATGAGTTCAACCTCTCCTTGTTCTAGCCATGCATGATATAATTTTCCCACACTTGCTGAGTACCATTGGTACTCAACCTTGCATATTTGTTGGTTTATATTGCTGCTAAGGTCAAGATAATGAGGTGGTGTATAATGACCAAGATTTTGGACCCGAGGAAGGCTTTTAGGTTCATGAAGACCCCCGGGCAACGCCTGTGATGGAGCCCTAAAGAATAATATTCCGCTGCTAGTTTATTTACTTGTGATGAAGCATTAGTGTCCATTGAGACATTTGCGATGTAAGACTTATTCATATTCGACACCTGGCTTGTAATAAATGATGCTTCACTATTTGTCATCACATGTATGAGAAAATGATCCTGGCATACATGTGATATTCACTTGGTTGTTTCTTCGGAAAAACCGGGTGTGACAGAGCCCCTCCGTCGAGCCCCGCCGTTGAGCCCCGTCGTCGAGACCCAACAACGAGCCCCGTCATTCCTCGCCGTCGCCGGATAAGAAGCCCGACGATCTGCCCTACCATAATTCCCCACAGAAAAATCCCCCGCTGCTGACGTTGCTATGAGAAAGGCACTGCCACAAGGAGGAAGTGAGGTAGGTCTTCATTACCCATCTTACAATCGCTGTTGTTTCTACAAATCCGTTTTCTTTGCTTTCTTTGAGCAGAAACTTTTGCGTGTGTACAGATCGTGTTTTGATCGATTTTTGATGGTGGAATTGATCTAGATCTTGTGTCAAGATCATCACCACGTCCACACTTGGTCCCTACACCCTTGTTCCTCATAAAATCCCATGAAAGCCCATTAAAACATGCAAGAACAATTACAAACTAGTTTAATAAAACTGCACTATAGGATTTGCATTCATCTACCCATTGCATCTTGAGTAAAGTTTGTGCATGATGATTGATTGCTGTAAATTTTGTATGTGCATGGTCGTGAGTAGAAGGACAAGCTCAAAAGGCCGTCTACGAGGAACTACAGCACCAAGATTTCGAGACACTTGAGCAACACGAACCTTGGGAGCAAGGCAAGTGCCCCTTGACCATATTGATCCCATGTCTTGAAACTGTTTTGTTTACGAAAACTCGTATGCTTGAGTCAACTTAATGGGACACCCTTTTTATAGGAGTTTACTAGTTATGTTAACCATCCTTGTCACCGGGAAAATTGACGAGTCGGGTATGGTCGTTTTTCCTTTTTTTGCTTCGCTTAATTTACGGGATACGGGAAGCTGAGTTAAAACATGGTTAGCTACTGCACTCATGATGAGAACTTGATGGTGTTAATTAGCATGGAGTCGGGGAGATATAGGCAAGCCTGGTTCGTGGATGTTGTTTAATGAGATGGTGGTTTACTTGCCGTAGATCTAAGGACCGGTTCGTGCGAGCACATGTCAGGAAAACAGTGCCACCACAAGGCCAAATATGGTGCGACTTAGCTGACTAATTAGGTGTGTTGCTAGCTTGTTATGGACCATTGGATGGCGCGGGGAATGGGAGTCGAGAGGGACTGCCCTAGGAACTGCATGGCACAAGAAGGGGCCCGTGGGTGGGAGAATGGAGATTCGAGCCTGCCGGTGAAACCTCAGTGGGTCCGTAAATCCTAGTTGCCCCTTTGTAAAGGCTATTTTATGATATCTTGACCATACACCGACGGTTGTGTACTGGTATAATGGAGGTTCTTTCTAGTCGCCAACGGGTGACGAAATCACAAACTTGTGGGTAAAGTGGTGCCACCTCTACAGAGCGTAAAACTATCATGATAGTCATGCTTCCGGTCACAAGCACCTGGCCAACTTCCATGATTAGAGGCAAAATGGATATGGATATTTGGGTATGGTCATTGGGATTTGTTTTGGGACTGTTTTGAGTCATGACAATGAGTTTGGTTTCGGTTATATCATTATATGAATATTAGATGGTTATGAATATTTATGAGTATGAGATGAACTTGAGAAAGATTAATGGCTGGATGAGACTTGATAAATGGTGAATTATGATGAAGGTATGTTGATGAAATACTTGGTTATAATTGGATTGAACTCACCTAGAAATAGTTGCTGTTTTTACCATGTTTATGAAATAAAATTTGCTTGCTGCAATGAGCCTTTTTATTCCATACCTTGTTGTAAGCTACACAACATACTTTTCCCGCACTTGTTGAGTACGACATGTACTCACCCTTGCATTCCCACATATACATCAGCTACAGGAGAATAATATTTTGAGGAACATGTGGAGTACTAGGTGTGCGCACTACCGTCAACATGCCTGTGGAGTTGAAGATTGGAGCCTGCTGTCTTAGCCATTTTCCGCTGTCGTTTAGAGTCTTCCGCTGCAAGAATAAGTTATATATTCATGAGTGAGGCATTGAGTCATTGTGATAAAGTACTTAAACACTATTTATTCATGTTTATATTCTAAATTCAGTTTGTGGAGTACATGTGTATGTGTGATGAACATCCTAGGCACACATATGCATTCACTTGGTTCTATTTTCGAAACTGGGTGTCACAAATTGGTACCAGTGCCATGTTGACCGTAGGACGCAAGCCTAGGTAGAATGGACACTCTAATACACATAGGAACACCCCCCCTAAAACTGCTGTTTTCGAAAATTGCTTGCTGCTGCACTTTACTTGTCAGTTCAGCCACCGCAAAGTGCTATTTTCAGCCCCTCTTTTTCTCTTCTTTTGGATAGCAACACTTTTGCTTTCTTGCTTCAAAGCTTCTGAAGTTTTGAAGTATTTTCTTCTTCTCTAAAGGTTCTCATGTCCTATTTATAGATGCCGGTGATCAGGAGCACAACACGCATAAGGACTCGTCCACCACCAATTGGGAGTGTACTTAACCCCATTGAAGTGTCCGATAGACCATATTGGGAGGAGGTGAAGATGGAACCTCATGATGAAGAGGAAGTCAATAGCTCTAGGCATGAGGAACAAGATCCGGAAGAGGTGGAACTATTCGAAGACTACATGGAGGATGATCCACAAGAACGGCATTGGTACGCACCTCAGGAGGAGTTTCACGCGGGCTTACACCCGGTAGAGCCTCATGAAGCTATGTCAGAAGGAGATGAATCCGAAGAGGAGACAACCCCTGCTGAGGCCGAGAATGAAGGTGATGAATGGGCCAACCGTTCAGTTCAATAATTCTGGTCCGACGGAATGGAAGGAGGACACATATCCAAGGAGCTCAAAGAATTTCTGGATTGCTGCAGCTTATACCCGGAGTATCTTCTCAAGAAAGTTCCTCGTCTCGAACATGAAGAGTGGAAGGCTGAAGTAACCATTGTATCTAACGATAGGGTTGTCACTCGGCACTTCGCACCCACATGGAGAGCTACAAGGGCAGAAGCTATCGATGATGCTGCATGGGATGCACTCACCAGACTGTGCTACACCTTCCGTGAGCAGCTTGAGAACACTACTTTTGAGCTGCACCCGTATTGGAAGAGTGGTACAAGGGAGATCATTGGAACCCATGGAGGAGCTCTTTCCAACCCACAATCCGCTGACAAGTCTCAGATGTTTCTTGTGGAGTTAGGAAACCGCTATGCAAGCACATAAGAAGAGATCTGCTACCTCCTCAAGAAGCTGTACTTGCTGGAAAAACAAGAGGAGTCTCGTGCCAACGCGGGAGCAAATGGAGCACCAGCGTCATCTATCCCTACATGGACAGCCGACTCACCATGGCGTGCGCCCATGTATGGACCACCCACGTCACACGGCGAGAACAGCACCGGTTCTCATGATTAAGTTTAGGTTTTCCATTGAATAAAGCTATAATAGGAACGTTTAGATCGCCGTAAGTCAAATAAGAGTAGTGCGCTGAAATTTTTGTGACGATTGCTTGGTTTGTGTGCTGATGTGAGTCGTGGGACGCTTCGGCGAATGTCCACATCCACACATAGTGGAGAGATGTGAGATGCTTCGGCATGTGTTCACATCCTCATATAGGCTGAAATTAATAAAAGAAGATACTTAGTTCATACACCTTGATGCATATAGTTGGGGGATCAATCTAAATTTCTATTTTCTATTCTACTCTAGTCTCTCTCATAGATGGTGAGGGAAAACTCCAACCGCCAAAGGAGGAACGCTCGTGGTAACAACGAACCACAAGAGGATGGCAATGTTGAAGTTCCTGAAAATGCCAACCCCGGGGCTGATGCAAATGACCTTGAACTGTTGATGGCTATGCAGAACCAGCTCATGCAAACGATGATACAAACATTGGGTCAGATGCAGGCCAACAACAACAATCCTAACCCCGTTCCTGCACCGCCGCCACCGCCACCACCGCCGGCTCACAACAGATTGGGGGAGTTCATGAGGACTAAGCCGCCTACTTTTGCACAAGCCAATGATCCTATGGAGGCTGATGATTGGCTGAAGTCTATAGAAAAGAAGCTTGCTATTTTTCAGTGCAATGATCGGGAGAAAGTTCTCTTCCCATCGCACCAACTTATGGGATCAGCCGCTGATTGGTGGGACACTCTTTGCAATGCTCATGTCAACCAAGAGACTGTCACTTGGGCTGAATTCAAGGAGAGTTTCTGCTCTCATTATGTCCCTGCAGGAGTCATGATGCTTAAAAGACAAGAGTTTGAAGGTCTCCGCCAAGGAAGGAAGGGTGTGAATGAGTACCTCAAGAAGTTCACGCAGCTGTCAAGGTATGCTCCAGAAGATGTCAACTCGGATCAAAGAAAGCAATACTTGTTCATGAGAGGATTGAACAATGAGATCCAAGTTCAGCTGCTCAACAATGACTATGCAAACTTCCAAAAGCTCGTTGACAAAGCTATAGTGGTTGAGAGCAAGATCCGTGAGATTGAGCAAGAGGGCAAGAGGAAGATGCCATATCAAGGACAGCCACACAGGAGCAATGTACATCCCCGCCTTATGCCACCAGCTGCACCACAGTATGGCTCGTCCGCTTCCACTTTCCGCCCTACGGACCCACCTCGTCCTAATCAGCCACCGCAGCAACGTCCTGTTATGCAAGCACCTCTTGTGCCTATGCCTC
Source organism: Neostapfia colusana (assembly GCA_030760725.1). Lineage (NCBI taxonomy): Eukaryota > Viridiplantae > Streptophyta > Magnoliopsida > Poales > Poaceae > Neostapfia > Neostapfia colusana. The sequence continues at coordinate 9,859,843 of JASWHV010000009.1, forward strand.
CTGTGCCCGTCATAACATGAGCGCCTATGCTCAAAACCAGCCTCGCCCCAACATTCCTGCTGTTATGGGCAACAAGGCATGTTTTTCATGCGGAGAGGCGGGACACTTTGCAAGTCAGTGCCTGAAGAAAGGCCTTGGACAGCCTAGCAACGCACCTAAGCAGAACCAATGGCCGAATGGAGGAGCTAATCAAGGTAACCATGGACAGCAGAACTATGCTCGTGGCAATGTGAATCACGCCTCCGCTGAGGAAGCACAACAAGCTGAGGACGTCGTGATTGGTATGTTTCTCACCAACTCCAACCCAAACACTATTTTATTTGATTCTGGAGCATCACATTCATTCATATCATCCAAGTATGTTACCAACTATAACCTGCACATATCACACATGAAACAAACTATGTTGGTTAATTCTCCAGGTGGAGAGATGAGGACTAATATAGTATGTCCAAAAATAAGCCTTAAAATAAGGGGGGTAGACTTTCTCGCCAACCTTATTGTCTTGGATCCCCAAGGGATTGACATAATACATGGAATGGATTGGTTAAGCAAGAACAACAGAGTGATTCAATGTGCTCAGAGGATCATGCAGTTGACAAGTGAGCACGATACTCGTATTGAGTTCGAGGCAGCCCAACCGGCAACCGAGAAGGTAGTGCTGAACCACATCGAAGAAGCGACATTGGAAAGCATTCTGTTGGTTTAAGAATATTCAGATGTGTTCCCAGAAGAACTTCCAGGTATGCCACCTGGCCGGGATATTGACTTTTCCATTGATTTAGTACCTGGAACTGCACCTATAGCGAAGAGGCCATATAGGAGTGCCCGCTAATGAACTAGTGGAGCTCAAGAAGCAAATTCAGGAGCAGCTAGAAAAGGGTTTTATACGCCCAAGCTCGTCACCGTGGGGAGCCCCCGTGCTCCCTTCGTAGACAAGAAGGATGGGACCCAAAGGATGTGTGTGGATTATAGGTCTCTCAATGAGGTGACGATCAAGAATAAATACCCGCTGCCCCGCATTGAGGACCTGTTCGATCAAATGAAAGTTGCCTGAATTTTCTCCAAGATTGATCTTCGGTCGGGATACTTCCAACTGAAGATTAAGCCATCCGACATACCCAAGACTGCATTTCAAACACGGTATGGTTCGTATGAGTATACCGTTATGTATTTTGGGTTAACGAATGCACCCACATACTTTATGTACCTCATGAATAAGGTCTTCATGGAGTACTTGGACAAGTTCGTCGTGGTTTTCATCGACGATATCATGGTGTATTCGAAAAGCGAGGAAGAACATGAAGAACACTTGAGATTGACGTTGCAGAAACTGCGAGAGCATTGTATGCTAAGTTCAGCAAGTGTCAATTTTGGCTAAAGAAGATAGCGTTCCTAGGCCACATCATATCCGAAGGAGGAGTATCGGTTGATCCCAGAAAAGTGGGAGATGTTTTGAAGTGGAACCAACCGCAGAATGTGAGAGATATTCGGAGTTTCCTTCGGATGACTGGATACTACCGCTGGTTCATCAAGGATTTCTCCAAAATAGCGAAGCCTATGACTGAATTACTCATGAAAGGGAAAGCATTTCAGTGGACACAAGCATGTCAAGACAGCTTTGAGGAGCTAAAGAAGAGATTAACAACAGCACCGGTTTTGGTATTGCCGGACGTGAGCCAGAGTTTTGATATATATTGTGACGCATCAAGACAAGGGTTTGGATGTGTGCTCATGCAAGGAGGACAAGTGGTAGACTATGCATCGAGACAACTAAAGAAACATGAGCTGAATTATCCCACACATGACTTGGAACTTGCAGCCGTGGTACATGCCTTGTAGATTTGGAGGCATTATATCCTTGGCCACCGATGTGAGATCTATACGGATCATAAAAGCCTCAAGTATATATTCACGCAAACGCATCTGAATTTGAGGCAACGTCGATGGTTGGAACTCATCAAGGATTATGATGTTGGAATGAACTATCACCCCGGAAAGGCCAATGTAGTAGCTGATGCATTGAGCCGAAAGGGAGCATGTCACCAACTCACGGTTTGGGAGCTGCCACCTGAGCTTCGCAAGGAGTTCGAACGGTTACGTCTCAGGTTCCTGAACGAGATGGAGGTGATCGAACTGAACTCAATGCTGGAACAAGAGATACGAGATAGCCAAGCAACGGATGATGAAATCAAGAAAAGAATCCGACAAGGCATAGAAAAGGATTTCAAGGAAGACGAGAAAGACACGCTTTGGTTAGGGAAAAGGATTTGTGTGCCTAACGTGAAGCACATCCGCGACACGATTCTAAAGGAGGCACATGACTCACCTTATTCCATACATCCCGGCTGTACAAAGATGTACAAGGATCTAAAAACTTACTATTAGTGGGATGGTATGAAAAGGGACATTGCTGAATATGTTGCCCTATGCGACACGTGCCAACAAGTGAAGGCCGAACATCAACGACCTGCTGGATTGTTGCAGCCACTAAAAGTACCAGAGTGGAAGTGGGAAGACATCAGCATGGATTTCATAGTCAGATTGCCACGTACTCAGTCGGGTTACGACTCTATTTGTTATCGTGGACCGATTGACGAAAACAGCCCACTTCCTTCCTATTAGAACCAAGTACATCGTCGCCCAACTAGCCGAGATGTATATGGAGCAAATCGTGTGTCGCCATGGAGTTCCGAAGAGGATAGTTTCAGATCGAGGTTCTCAATTTACCTCTAGATTCTGGAAGAAGTGCATGAAGCCATGGGTACACGATTGAATTTCAGCTCTGTATATCACCCGCAAACCGACGGGCAAACTTAGAGAACAAATCAGATTTTGGAAGACATGTTAGGAGCTTGCACCTTGAAGCATGGGCGTAGTTGGGATAAGAGCTTGCGGTATGCTGAATTCTCATACAACAACAGCTACCAAGCCAGCTTGAAGATGTCACCTTTCGAAGCATTGTATGGTAGACGGTGTAGAACACCGCTGTTCTGGAATGAGACGAGAGAAAGCCAAGTATTCGGACCCGAAGTGATGCAAGATACCGAAAATCAAGTCCAAACAGTACGTGAAAACTTGAAGGCCGCTCAGTCACGACAAAAGGGTTATGCGGACAATAGGCGAAGAAGATTGACCTTCGAAGTGGGAGACTTCATGTATCTTAAGGTGTCGCCTATCCGAGGCCAACGACGGTTCAATGTCAAAGGCAAGTTAGCACCTCGCTACATCGGACCATTCAAGATTTTGGGCAAGCGAAGAGAGGTAGCGTATCAACTAGAACTGCCAACGCACCTCTCCGACATGCACGACGTATTTCACGTATCTCAGCTCAAGAAATGCCTAACAGTACCGGAAGAACAAATACCGATGGATGAGCTAGAGCTTCAAGAGGACCTGACATACGCGGAACACCCCGTCAAAATATTGGACGTGAAGGAAAGGGTCACGAGAAATAAAGTGATCCGTTGGTGCAAGGTACAATGGAGCCATCACACGGAAGCCGAAACTACATGGGAGCGTGAGGAAGATCTCAAGGAAGAATCCCCCCATCTTTTCTCCACTCTATCGAATATCGAGGGCGAGATTCATTTTAAGGGGGGTAGGTTTGTAACACCCTCAATTTCACTACCATGCATCGCATACACTTTTCATGTAGAGAAGCATTGGAAAAGAAGTAGAAATGGAGAAAGAACCCTAGAAATGGAGAAAGAACCATAGAAATGGAGAAAGAACCATAGAAATGGAGAAGGGAAGAAATGGAGAAAAGGGGCATAGAAATGGAAAGAAATGGAAATAAGATTGCTGAATTGAGCCATCCCAAAATTTCCCCAAATTTCCCCCAAATTCCCCAAGGGGGAATTTCCCCAACATTTGGGGGGGTGTAAAAGCCCAAGAAATGGGACTTGCAAAAACTTTTCTTCACCTCACAACACCACAGTTTTTGTTGTGGATATCTTAGAAAATATTGTGAAGAGCAAGTAACCTCCATCGAAAGAGGGATTAGAGGGGAAAGCCTTCACTTTCACAAAGTAGGTTTCTACACATGAACATGAGAGGTTGAGCTCACCCCTAGAACTTAAAAAGTCTTGGGAAGGTTCAGGCCAAGTTTCATGTAAATCCAACACTTTTTGAGGCACTTTTGGAGGTATTTGAAAAAGAGGCCAATTTGAATGTAAATTCAAATTGCAGCAACTTTCATCACTCAAATTCAAAAGTTAGCTTCATATTCAAACTCAGCACATTTTTCTGAGTTAGCCCACCAATTTTCATCTCCATTGGAGTTCATCTTGTCGGGAGCCAAATTTGCAATAATTCAAAACTGAAATTGAAATTCAGTTTAAATATGAAGCAAATTGGACCAACCAAATTTCAAAATGGAGAACTCAAATTCAAACCAAAACTTGGGGGCTAAGTCTCACATTAAATTGTGAGTAGCTGAGGATATTTTGGCACAACAGAATGTGGCGGACCGGAATCCGCTCATCCAGGATCGCAGAGGGTGGTGCCACGCGATGCGACACACGACAGCACACGTCATAAGAACACATTATATTACATGGGAAAACAAACTGAATGTACAAAGTAGTACACTTCTCAGTTACAAACTAGGGTTTTTATTACACAGCGGAAGTTTCTTTTGTACAACTCACGCCCGCCTATCTAGCAAAAGTCGGTTGCCCAGCCCTAGGACAACCCACACTAGCTGCACGTCTCAGCTCAGCGCGGCGTGCACGGCTCCCACTCAGCCGTGGTCCCCGGCGGAGGGTAACCCTCGCCGGTGGACTCGTACTCTGAGTCCGTGGGTGGCTCCTCACTTGAAAAACACTTAAGCAGCAACCGTGAGCACGAAGGCTCAGCAAGGCTTAACCGACTCACCTAAGCATGAAACCCTACATGAGGTGTACCATGACCTAGGATAGCAATGTTGCAGCAATTGGACACGCCTACAAGTTCATGCTTAGTTCATCTTTTAGAAACAAGTTAACAGTTCATGAAGCTGAAATTTAGTGAGCAATATTTGGTGGCACACATGTAGCAATACAATTATATCATAACAGCAATATTGAATCATAACATTTCATTCATTAGTCTACGTTACGACGCAGTGAACAAGCGGTACTCGTCACCGCAAGGGACGGCGAATCGACTTGATATACACCTGCAGGGAAACCCAAAGAGCACGCCACGTACGCCCACCCGTGGAGCTGCACAGCACGCTCACTCGATGTCGTACGGGACAACCTTTCACCCAACAGCCCAAACGTCGAACCAGTCGCACCGAAACGAGCAGGAGGTTCCCCACACAGAGCATCTCTCTATGCCCGTTGGCAGATTTCCACCTTGCTGCCCTCAGCCTACACCTATAAATCGGTGCGTTATGCCTCGACGCCCGGAGGTTTAGGCTACATTGGTTTATCGGGGCCCACATATCCGATATGCCTTCGGTACGTTCAATACTTGTTCAGCAGGGCCGCACACGGATCGGTCCTCAATCGACACGGGCAGGGCTGCGCACACAAGACTTCCCCTTGCTGCGCCCTAGCCCCTGCCTAGTCTCATTTTCATTACTAAAGTGATCTCACATCACTCAACCGAACCCGTGTGTCCCAAGCCTAAACTCATGAGTAGATTCCAACTACTCGACTTGTACCGAAGTCCTTGAAACATTAAGCATAGCCTGTCTACTCGAGGTTTTAGACACTACCCTCACTCTTATGGAAAAGTTTTGGTCATGCAAGTGGGGTTCCATTCATCCTACACCTAATGCACATTCATACATCACCCTAATTATGTGAACAAAGCAAAACTTGATAAAAGAGTTAATGCAAACCGGGACTTGCCTTGTTGCTGCTGGTCAGGAGTCAGTTCTTCCTCTGGAAGCAGGAAGTCGAGAGCCTCCGGAGCTTCCTCGCCTTCAGCGACTACACGTTATTGAAATACTACATGTTAATGAATATGCAAACAAGTTTATTGTAATACTGCTGCTATTATTTCTAATCACCAGTTTCCAACAACTGGAACTCTGTTCAAGAATTTAAAAATGGAACTGGGGTTTAGTGGTCTGGGTTTGGACCTAAGTACATCGTTAAGTGCTAAGTGGTTTACCCCCTTTTCCATATTAATTCCTCAAGTGGTTAAACAGGACAGGGGTGATCCAGAGCTCCAATGGAGCTGAGAATTTTTGTGTGAGTTCCTTGTCACAAGAAAACCCTCTGGACCAAACATTAGCACTTTTCATTGAGTGGTTTGCTCAGAACAATTCTTTTAGAAATTAAGCAAAGAAGAATTAATTCTGAGGTAACACCCATGTTCATGCCTAACTTAGTCGGAACAGGGCTCCCGACGGTGACAGCGGCGGTTAGGGTTCCGGCGTGGTCGGGAATGCGTTACAACGCATCAAAACGATCGGCAAAGGGTCGGGGAGCACCGCGGAAGCTCGAGGGTGATGAAAATGGCCGCCAAACCCCATGAAAAGGTCGGCAACCTAGAGCTCCACGGTGACCCGAACTATTATTCTATGGCGGCCCGAAAAACAACCAGAACCCGGCCATTTCTGGGTCATATTCCTTGATTCTTGGTCGAGGAGGGCCGCTAGAAAGTGAGGAAGGTGTGTGTAGGCTCACCTGAGCTGGGTTGGACGGTGCAGCTAGAATTTCGGGGTAGACCGACCCCTACCCGGTTGCACTAGTTCTCGGGATTCTTAGGAATTCTCAGCACACGGTCTATCAATGGCTAGGAGGGTTGCAGCTACACGATCTGGAGACTAAGGCGCACCTTTTTTGTGTAGAAGTCCGGCAGTGAAACTGACCGTGGCGTGCTGTCCACGGGGAGCAGTCCTCGGATTTCCGCCGGGGCCTCGGTCCTCAGCTGCGATCGTCGATTGGTGGCCAAATGAAGTGCTAACGCCGCAAGGTGGTGAGGTGGTTAGCTAGAGCACACACAGGCGCTCCCTTTTTGTGTTGGGAGCTCGGGCAAAGGCCGGGCAGACATCGGCGTGCAGGGGAGAATCGGAGGAGCGGCGCCGGTGACCGAACAGAGCCGGGGCTGTGCTGTTTTGCAAAGAAGCACGCGTACGGCTCGGTGGCTTGGGGAGGGGGTCACGTAGAGGAGAGGGCGCGCTGTTTCCCGGCTGCCAGCACGAGCGAAGGGAGCCAGGAGGTGGCCGCTCGGCCGGTGGCGCGCGCGCGGCAGCTGGCTGCGCTCGGTTGACTGAGAAAACAGAGAGAAGACTTGGGGGCTAAGTCTATTCCACCCAATGACATGTGGGCCCCACTGGTCAGTGCTCTCCAATCCCTCCAAAGATCTCCAAAATTTTGGCAAATGAGTAATTCAAATGTTTGAGGTCTCAAACTGAGCTACATTTGTATGATTGGAGAAGTTTCCCTCAAATTCAAATGTATATTTGAATTCTTGGCATATTTGGATCCTTTTTGGAAAAATGGGTAGCAAATCTTTTCAAAAATTATTGAAACTCTGCCTCCCCACTAATTTGGACCTGAGGAATCCAATTATGCAGTTTGATCCTTGTTTTAGATGCTGCAACCATGAGGTTGAATGTAACAGTTTTGAATCACCCTTTCATGTGTCATGTGTAGACTTCCTACTTTGTGAAAGTGTAGGCTTTCCCCTCTAACCACTCTTTTGATGGAGGTTACTTGCTCTTCACACTTTTTCACAATCTATCCACAACAAAACTGTGGTGTTGTGAGGTGATAAAAGTTTTTGCAAGTCCCTTTTCTTGGGCTTTTACATCCCTCCCCCCTTAAAAGAATCTCGTCCCGAGATTATAAAAGAAGAGATAGCGATGTAATAGGGACTTACCCGTGCTGAGATGCCATGAACTCCGGGTAATTTGAGCGAAGGAATTTTTCGCTCTCCCACATCGCTTCTTCGGCGGTATGGTTGCTCCAGAGTATCTTGTAGAACCACAACGTCCTATTACGCGTGTCTCGGGCTTTCTCATCCAGAATTGCCACCGGATATTCAGCATATGTCAAATTCGGTTGCAACTCGCCGATGTCTTCGGTAGGAACAGCAGCTGTATGCTTTAAACATTTTCGCAGTTTCGAAACATGGAAAACATCATGGACACCAGCAAGGGATGCCAGTAGCTCCAATCTATACGCCGCTGGTCCACACTTTTCGGTGATAGCATAGGGTCCTATGAAACGGGGAGTGAGCTTCCCCTTTACACCGAACCGGTGCACGCCTTTCATTGGAGACACGCAGAGGTATACGTGTTCCCCAACGTCAAAGTGCAACGGTCTATGCCTCTTATCAGCGTAGCTCTTCTGCTGGGATTGAGCGGCCTTCAAGTTAGCTTGAATCGCCCAAACGTGCTCTTCGGCGTCGTTCACCACATCAACCCCGAATGTAACCCTTTCACCGGACTCGCACCAATTTAATGTGGTGCGGAATTTGCGACCGTAGAGAGCTTCGTATGGTGCCATCTTGATACTCGCCTGATAGCCGTTGTTGTACGAGAATTCCGCCAATGATAGGTGATCATCCCAGTTCCTACCATGGTGGATGGCACATGCTCTCAACATGTCTTCTAATACTTGATTCACCCTCTCTGTCTGGCCATCTGTCTGAGGGTGGTAGGCGGAGCTTCTAATCAGTTTAGTACCCAAAGCAGCGTGTAGCTGCTCCCAAAAGCGAGATACAAATAATGCACCTCGATCTGAGACGATGGTCTTGGGTACCCCGTACAAACACAGAATCTTTGCTATATATAGCTCCGCATATTTGCCGGCATTGTAACGTGTATTTACCGGGATGAAGTGAGCTATCTTGGTTAACCGATCAACGATTACCCATGTGGAATCATGCTTGTTGGATGTTAGGGGTAATCCCACAATGAAATCCATGCTCACATCTTCCCATTTCCATGCCGGGATCTCCAGGGGTTGCAACAGCCCTGATTTCTTCATGTGATCAGCTTTCACTCGTCTACACGCATCGCACTTGGATACGTACTTAGCTACCTCCCGCTTCATCCGTGTCCACCAAAATTTCTTTTTCAAATCTTGGTACATTTCGTTGCTGCCCGGATGAATGGAGTATTTGGACAAGTGAGCTTCATCGAGGATCTTCCTCCTCAGTTCCATATCTCGGGGTACGACTATTCGGTCATTGAACCACAGCGTCCCCTCATCATGTTTCTGGAAACACTTGATCTCTCCAATGTCTATCTGTCTCCGGATATGTGCCATGCCTTTATCCGTCTTCTGAGCTGCAATGATGTCTTCCCTAATGGTAGGGATGAGAGAACGTTGTACAGTGACCCATGAGGAACCAAGTATAAACTCGGTTCTTCCTCCTCCAGCGGGGTAATGGTGAGGTTATGGACATGTGATTTCCGACTCAGCGCGTTGGCAACCACATTCGCTTTGCCGGGGTGGTAATGAATCTCAATTTCATAATCCTTGATCAATTCTAACCACCTCCTTTGCATCATGTTCAGCTCCTTCTGGGTGAAAATGTATTTCAAGATCTTGTGGTCGGTGTAGAGATGCACTAAATTCCCTAGGAGATAGTGCCTCCACATTTTTAGCGCCAACACCACGGCAGCAAGCTCAAGATCATGAGTCGGATAGTGCTGCTAATGGTTCCGAAGTTGGCGTGAGCCATAAGCGACCACATGTCTTTCCTGCATCAACACGCAGCCAAGCCCAATACCGGACGCGTCACAATACACGTCGAAGGGCTTTGTTGTATCCGGCTGAGCTAAGACCGGGGCTGTGGTGAGATGCTTCACCAATGTTTGTAATGCTCCTTCACACGCCGTGTTCCAAACATATTTCGTCCCTTTCTTCAGCAATTCTGTCATCGGCTTAGCGAGCTTGGAGAAGCTTGGAATGAATCTCCGATAGTATCCCGCTAACCCGAGGAAGCCTCTGACTTCATGGACTGAAGTGGGAGATTTCCATTTCAGTACTTGCTCTATTTTGCTTGGGTCAACCGCAATGCCTTCTGCTGAGATGATATGTCCCAAGAATGGCACTTGGCTGATCCAAAACTCGCATTTACTGAACTTGGCGTAGAGCTTGTGGTCTCGCAATCATTGAAGAATGATCCGCAAGTGTTCGGCAGTAATAAATCCCATAGAGTCTAGGAACAGCGCTTGGGGCAGCTAAGTCTCAAGGGACGGTCCAGGACTACGTCCAGCTTAGCCTGGTTCCGACCCTAAGCGCATAGAGTCTTGCTTCCCTTGTAGACGAGGCGGGTCATTGCCTCCATGTACAGCCGGACTTCCACCTATGGGCATTAACACAGAAACCTGTTCTACCTCGCTCTCTCTCATGTGCTCATTTAAATTACGCATTAATTTTTATGATCGCACTCTCTATGTATGCTCATCGTACATCTAGCTCCCTCTCTCCCGCACTCATCCATAGTCAGCATTTGCTATCCTACCGAGGGCGGCTGCACTTGAGGCACCTGCCGATGGCCAAGTGAGTCTCTCGGGCCTCCCCCAGTCAGGTGTTGCGGTGCCAGTTGGTCACCTCCAGGAAAGGCCTGCGTTGTGCATGGGGGGTCCAGGGTGCGTATCCCACTTAGCTGGCTCCATGCCCAAAGCGTGCGCATCCTGCCCTCCGGAGGTCCAGGGGAGTACAGCCGCTTTGCCTGGTCATGAATCCAAAGCCTGTGCACTCTGCTTCCCCGGCGCACGGCCCGGTACTAGGGATCGGACGGTCGTACCCGGACCTCGGAGGGAGCCGGAGCTCCGGCGCCTCGCGCACAGAATTGCCCAAGTCCCGTATAACGGATCAGGATCGTAAGCCGAATAAGACTAGGAGACGGGAGGGGAGGACCCCCCCCCCCCCCAAGGAGAATTACGTTTCCTCTGCCTGTGTGCAGGACCTCTAGGTTACAGCAACGGGGACTGCACGAAGCGGGGGGAAAGGAGCTACCAACTACTCCGACATAGGACTGGAAGGACCGGGTCCCGCCCCTTCAGCAGGGGCGAGGCCCGAAGGCCCCACGTGTCCAGCGGGCCCGGAGCTCCCGCCTCCCCTGAGGGGGGCTCCGGACTCGCCACGTGGCAGGCGAAAACCGGACCTCCCCCTCAACGGGGGGGGGGGGGGGGGGCGGGCTCCGAAAGCCCCACGTGTCTAGCAGGGCCAGAGCTCCTGCCTCCTCAGGAGGGGCTTCGGACCCGCCACGTGGCCGGCAGATCTGGACCTCCCCATGGGGTGAGATCCGGAGACCCCTGGGGGCCCCTAATACAGTTGGGACCCGGGGAAGGTGTCTGTGCAGAGCTCCGAGATTGGTGAAGGCATCTGAGTACCTTGCGGAGCTAAGGACTCGGTCAGGCAAAACCAAGAAGGAGAGAAAAGGCATCACAGGCACTGTCGAAGTGTGTGATCGACACTTCCCCCGGGCCTGCACTGGGCAGCCCGCGGAGGTTCTTTTTTCGGAGGGGCTAGTCCCTAGCGGAGAGCTTGCGCAGATGGACGAGTTAGTAAGAGCTTGACACAGCGAGTTTTACGTGGTTCAGGCCGCCGGAGAGTAAAACCCTACGTCCACGGCGAGCTATGGAGCTCGCTGTATTGCTTGCTGCTCAGGGCCGGAGGCCTGAGCTTAGGGGTGAGTTACAGCTTGAGAGTGTATGGCTAGCGTATGAGTTGCAAAGTGCGAACCCTTGCTATCGACGCCTACCCGAGCCTTTTATAGTCCAAGACTCGGGCGGCTTACAAGGGAAGCCGGGACCCGACAGGTGGTCCCGGGAAGATTGTCTATTATCTACCGTATCTGTAGTTACGCCGGTAGTTGCCTCTGGTCGAAGGCTTCCGAGTCTTCATCTTGCCGCCCTGCCCATGCCGCATGCTAGTCGTAGTGGTTGATGACGGCGCAGGCGGCATGGGATGTCTTGTCGCGGCGTTTATTAGCTGGCAGGTTCTGACACCGCGCGCCAGTCTCTGATGCGACTGGGCGCAACGACACCTGACAGACGCGTGCTCCGCGTTTCCGCGTCTTGGGAAGACGCAAACGCGGGCCTTGAACGCCTTGTACGGGCAAGGTGTGGGGCGCCTTTACGCCCGCTGCCTACCGCTCGGGGGCAGGCAGCACCGTTCTTCTGGCCACGTGGCGGGTCTGGAGCCCTTCTCTGAGGCGGGAAGGGTCCGGCCTGCGGGGCACGTGGAGCCTCCGGACCTCTCCCCGCGGAGGGGGAGGTCCAGCTTCCGTATGCCACGTGGCGGGCCCAGAGCTCTCCTCTGCGGAGAGGGAGGTCCGGCCCCGCTGGACGCGTGGCGTCTTCGGACCTCTCTCCCGCGGAGGGGGAGGTCCGGCTTCTGTATGCCACGTGGCGGGCCCGGACCTCTCCTCTGAGGAGAGGGAGGTCCGGCCCCGCCGGACGCGTGGCGCCTTCGGAGCTCTCCCTGCGGAGAAGGGCGAGTACCTTAGGCATTTTACCCTGTGCGCGGGGGTACCCCATATCTCAGGTACCGACAGTGGCCCCCGGGCCCATCTCGGGGGAGATAGCGAGCCTGAGGTGGGACCTCCGTCTCTTCCGATCCGCGCACTAAGTCCCGAATTGACCGCTGCCTGAGCACGAACGGCCGCGGGGTCGTGAGAGCGTGCGCTCACTTGATGATTGCTTTTACTGCGGCGGTTCCCAAGACTGCCACCTTTGCGGTGCTTTCTTCGGGAACCGCTGAAGTGCCTCGCCGGCTCATCTTCTCAGGAGACTGACTCCTTGACCCACCGCTTCAGTTCGGCGGCTTGGGCCCACCCGTCATCGGCATTCGGTCTAGGAACCGAAGCGGTTGCCGGTACGGGATATTCGAAGAGTTCTGAATCGCTTGGAATTGCACCGGGAAGTTTTTTAGAGGGGGTCTTACCCACATTGCAGCTTCCCTTCGCACTTCTCAGCGTTTCTTCTCGGACTCTTGTGCTTTTGCTCTCTTGCTTTTGAGTTCTCCCTTGCCATGGCTTCCAACCCGCTGCCAGAGAAGAAACGCGCTCGATCTCCTCCAGCAACGGCGTCGGTGCCAAGTCGGGATTCTGGGGTGCCTGACACTCCCTCCGGTGGCGACTCGAAGAGGCCCCGGGTTGATGCGCTGGGGGAAGCCTCTGGGGCGTCCCCTGTTCCGCCAGTCCAAGCGACTGCGGAGCGGCCGTCGGCGACGGTTGCGGGCTCTGGAAGTCCTACCCCGGCTCGGAAGTCGGGGTTCAGAGCCCGCTGGAGTGTCCGCGCTTCCCGGCCTTCCCCGTCTTGCGGGGAATCTGTGCCGCAGCGTTCGGAGCCAGGGGCAACTGCCGCGGCCCCCAGGCCAGCGCGAACTTCTCCTGTTCCGGTGTGTCCGGACTCCGCGGCGGCGTCGTCTCTTCCTGCCGAGACGGCCACCGCGGCCCCCAAGCCGGTGCAGGTCGACCCTGCACTAGGCGGCCCGGCCTTTTCTCCAGCACCGCCTTCCCCAGTTCGCCCCTCTCCTCAGATCAAGGAGCCAGAAGCTGAAGAGATCCTGACAGGCCTGGCTGCCAGAGCCTCGGAGCCAGCTTCTCCTGATCGGCGTCTCGTCTCAGTTGCTGGTGCATCGGCTCTCCCTGAGGACGAGGTAATGGAGGAGGTTGGGGGGACTGCCCCGGCTTCTGTTGCTCCATTGCCTCTGGCGGATGCCTTCACGCTTGCCGAGACGAGCGTTCGGCAGGTCTTGGCTGCATTAGGGCGCGAGCGGGAGGAGTATACGGTTGAACGGGATCGCCTCCTCACCTGGGGGAACCTTTTGCGGGAGAGGACCGCGAAGGTTAAGAGTGAGCTCAACTCCAGGCAGGAGTTGCTCGACTTCAGGGAAGCGCTCGTCGACCGGATGAAGCGGGCTGTTGACCGCATGGACACCCAATCACGGCGGATCAACAGGGAGGCCCTGGAGGCACACGCCCGGGCCGAAGAGAGCCTCTCTGCTGCTGTGGAAATACGGCAGCGGTTGGAGCGCCGTGATCTCGCCGTTGAGGAGCAGGAGCATTCCGTGGCAGCTGAGGCAGAGAGGGTCGCCGCGCAGCTGGCTGCGGGCGAGGATGACCTCCGAGCTCAGATGGAGGAGCTGGAAATTCTGAAGGCAGACCTCGACTTGAGGGAGGAACAGGTCTCCCATGATCGCCGGGCGGTCTTGGACCGGGAGTTGACCACCGGCTTCAAGGCCGCTGAGTTGGAGCAGCTAGCCAAGACTCTCCACCTTCGGGAGAGCTCCCTAGCGGCCAAGGAGAAGGAATTCTCCGAGAGGAACCTAGAGGCTCTGCAGGCGGCTCGCCGCGAGGTGGAGGAGCTCTCAGCCTTGCGGTCCTCCGAGGCTCTTGCGGTCTCAAGCTTCGTGGATCGAGCGGGGTCCGCCCTGATCCCTCTTGGCTTCAGTCCGGTGAGGGCCGCGACTCCCGCATTGAAGGTGGCGGAGGTGATCCCTGCGTTGGAGTCGATCGGCGCCAAGCTGGATAGACTCGACTCGGTGGTCGCCAGCGAGCTTGAGGCCGAGGGCCGCGGCTTAGCTTTAGAGGTCGCCTCGCATGTGCTGGCATGCTTCAAGAGCCGCGATCCCTCTTTTTCGCTAGAGCCAGCGAGAGAGGGCCCAGCCGCGGAGCGGGAGGAAGCTGCCAGGGCTGAAGTCAAGGATGTGGCCTCCCTTGTAGCCGCCAGGTTCCGACGAGAGCCGGGAGGTCCTTAGGACTTGTTTCTCCTTTTTTTTATCGAGTCTGTAGTCCAGCTCATGGAGCCTTGCTTAATTTGACTCTCTTGGATACTTGTGTCTGTGATGCTTTTTCTCTCCTTCTTGGCTTTGCCTGGCTGAGTCCTTAGCTCCGCAAGGTACTCAGAGGCCATTTCCAATCTCGGAGCTTCGCACAGACACCCTCCCCGGGTCCTAACCGTGTTAGGGGCCCCCGGAGGTCTCCGAACCTCGCCCTATGGGGGGCTCCAAATCTGCCTGCCACGTGGCGGGTCCGGAGCTCCTCCTCAAGAGACGGGAGCTCAGGCCATGTTGGACACGTAGGGCTTTCGGAGCCCTCCCACTGAGGGGGGAGGTCCGGTTCCTGCCTGCCACGTGGCGAGCCCGGAGCCCTCCTCAAGGAAGGAGAGAGTTCCGGGCCCGCTGGACACGTGGGGCCCCCGGGCCCCGCCCCTGCTGGAGGGGCAAGTCCCGGTCCTTCCAGTCCCAGGCCGGAGTAGCTGGTAGCTCCTTTCCCCCCGCTTTACGCAGTCCCTGTTGCCGTAACCTGGAGGTCCTGCACACAGGCAGAGGAAACGTAATTCTCCTCGGGGGGTCCTCCCCTCCCTTCTCCTAGTCTTATCCGTCTTATGGTCCTGACCCGCTATACGGGGCTTGGGCAATTCTGTGCACGAGGCGCCGAAGCTCCGGCTCCCTCCGAGGTCCGGGTACGGCCGTCCGATCCCTAGTACCGGGCCATGCGCTGGGGAAGCAGAGTGCACGCGCTTTGGGTTCATGACCAGGCAAAGCGGACGTACTCCCCTGGACCTCCGGAGGGCAGGATGCGCATGCTTTGGGCTCTGGGCCGGCTAAGCTGGATACGCACCCTGGACCCCCCATGCACAACGCTGGCCTTTCCTGGAGGTGACCAACTGGCACCGCAACACCTGACTGGGGGAGGCCCGAGAGACTCACTCGGCCATCGGCAGGTGCCTCAAGCGCAGCCACCTTTGGTAGGATAGCAAATGCCGACTATGGATGAGCGCAGGAGAGGGGGAGCTAGATGTACGATGAACATACAGAGATAGTGTGATCATAAAAATTAATGCATAATTTAAATGAGCGCATGAGAGAGAGCTAAGTAGAACAGGTCTCTGTATTCGTGCCCATAGGTGGAATTCTGGCTGTACATGGGGGCAATGTTCCGCCTCGTCTACAAGGGAAGCAAGACTCTACGCGCTTAGGGTCGGAACGAGGCTAAACTGGACGTAGTCCTGTACCGTCCCTTGAGACTTAGCTACCCCAAGCTCTGTTCCTAAATTCTATGGGGTCTATTACAGAAGTGAATAACCCTGTTCTACCGATGCTCAGTAAGTAGGACTTACAGTGTTGCTTCATGGCAAGGATTTTTTGGGAATGGATCCCACTCTCGGTTGAAAGGCATGTGTACCTGGGGCGGCAGCTTTCATGATTCAGAAGGGACCTTACCTGCTGGGGGAGAGCTTATGGGTCCTTCTTGGAATATAGCGTGCCGCTTCACCAGGTTGCCCTCTTGCAGGCCCCCGTCGCGTTTGGTTCTTTGGCGGTAGTGCTTAGAGCATTAGCCGGAACCGTGCGTTGTGGGGTGTTCCCTGCAAGCCGAGTATTGTCGAGGTTGTTATCTTCACGCTGGATCAGGTCCTGTGCGGCTTCTCTCGGGGGCCCCCGGGGAGTTCTCCCCTTCTGGCTAAGGCCTTTAAGGGGTAGGTGGACCCGGGCTTGCCTTGGATCACCTAAGGCGTCTTCCCCTTCTGGCAAGGCCTTCAAGGGGTTGACGGACCTTAGGCGGCCCCCGAGAGGTATGTTCGAGGCACGGAGGCGTGCTGTAGTTGGCTAACGCCCTGGCCCGTCACCGTCGGAACTGGAGTCCTCACCGTCATGCACTGTCTTTATGACACGCTGAGGCTCCTGGAACCCCACCTGGTGGGCAGCGGTGACTGGGGCATCGGCCTTCTGTTTTCCATCCCTCTGAGGGTAGGGCGGTGCTTCAGCCCTCTGCTGTCTTCCATTGCGGGAGCGCTCTGCGAGCCTCTGGATCTCCCAGCACTCAGCAGCAGTATGGTTGCAGGTGCCATGCACGGGGCATAGCCCGCCTTGGCCACTGTCTGGGGCCGGTGATTGCCGCTGCCTCTTGTCGGGGCGTGACCCCCGAGCTCCACTGGTCGTCGATGCTGCAGCGACGGGGGCCGTGAATGGTGACTTCATCTTTCCACTCCCCCGGTTCTTGGTCTTCTTGCCACCCCCATAGGCAGCAGCACCGGACCCGGGCTGCCCTCCTGACTCGGAGGTCGGCAGTGCGTGCCAGTTCCGCCCTTCAGCCGCTCTGGTGCACTTGTCCGCCAGGCTAAAGAGCTCCGAGACGTCGCGGACCTCTCTGGTCGCGAGCTTCTCAAGCATTTTCTTGTCCCGGACACCCTGTCGGAACGCCACCACCACAGAGGCACTTTGGATATGCGCGATGGTGTTGCGTACCTGAGAGAACCGCTGGATGAAAGAACGCAGCGACTCCCCAGGTTGTTGCTTGACGGCGTGGAGGTCAAGCTCCGTGCCAGGACGGGTGTAGGAGCTGCCGAAGTTGGCGACGAACTGCCGGCAGAGCTCACCCCAGGAGGTTATGGACCCCTGAGGTAGATTCATGAGCCAAGACCGGGCTGGGCCGGTCAAGGCGACGGGGAAGTAGTTGGCCATGACAGCCTCGTCCCCTCCTTCAGCAAGTACGGCGGTGGAGTAGATCTGGAGGAACTCCGCTGGGTTGACGCTGCCGTCGTACTTCTCGGGCAGGTGCGGGCGAAACTTGCGTGGCCACCTCGCGAAGCGAAGGTGGGGTGCAAGGGCCGCACATCCTGCTCCTGCTGCTGCGAACATGTGGTTCGCACCTGGCACCGCGTATCCCGGCATGGGCAAGGCTGCACCATAGACCGGGGCCGCTACTTGCGGCGCATATGGTGGTGGCATATGCTGCGCAGCATATGCCTGAGGCGGGGCTCGCATGGCGAATACCTGCCCTTCTGGTTGTGTCGAGGCCGACGACATGCTGTCGCCTGCCTCATGGTTGCGACGCCTTTCTCGGCGTCGCTCGAGGTACACCCGGGCGTCCTGCCCTAAGTGGCACCGTTCCAGTTCCCTTCGCAGGTCCGTCGACAGGAGCCTGGAGGAGCTGGAATTCGCCGTCAGCCCGTCAACCATGGGTGTGCGCGTCAGCGACACAGCCGGTTGTCCTGGGCGCCGTCCTCGCCGAAAGCGAGGGTTCGCAGCGGCGACGACGAGGCGGTCCACCTCGCGGACCCACTGCTGGGTCGCTAAATGGGGCGCATCTCCCGCAGGTGGGCTGCGCAGCAGCGCTCTTGCTGCAGCTAGCGCACCTCCATGGTGTACGCTCAGCGCTGCAGAAGATCTCACACTGGTTGGGGCCTGCATAGCCGGAGTCGGCGTCGCCGGAGTCAGCTGCTGGCTACCAGCTTGTGCCGACACACTCCGTCCTGAGTGTGTCGGCATGTACTCCCCAGTGGTCACGGTTCGCCGTGATCGCGGAGGGGGAGAGTTTGCCGCTGAAGGAAGCTTGGTCATCTTCGTCGGCGGAAACTCGTCGCGCTAGGAGAAAAGCCCCCTACCTGGCGCGCCAAATGTCGAAGTGTGCGATTGACACTTCCCCCGGGCCTGCACTGGGCAGCCCGCGGAGGTTCTTTTTTCGGAGGGGCTAGTCCCTAGCAGAGAGCTTGCGCAGATGGACGAGTTAGTAAGAGCTTGACATGGCGAGTTTTACGTGGTTCAGGCCGCCGGAGCGTAAAACCCTACGTCCACGGCGAGCTATGGAGCTCGCTGTATTGCTTGCTGCTCAGGGCCGGAGGCCTGAGATTGGGGGTGAGTTACAGCTTGAGAGTGTATGGCTAGCGTATGAGTTGCAAAGTGCGAACCCTTGCTATCGACGCCTACCCAAACCTTTTATAGTCCAAGACTCGGGCGGCTTACAAGGGAAGCCGGGACCCGACAGGTGGTCCCGGGAAGATTGTCTATTATCTACCGTATCTGTAGTTACGCCGGTAGTTGCCTCTGGTCGAAGGCTTCTGAGTCTTCATCTTGCCGCCCTGCCCATGCCGCATGCTAGTCGTAGTGGTTGATGACGGCGCAGGAGGCATGGGATGTCTTGTCGCGGCGTTTATTAGCTGGCAGGTTCTGACACCGCGCGCCAGTCTGTGATGCGACTGGGCGCAACGGCACCTGACACACGCGTGCTCCGTGTTTCCGCGTCTTGGGAAGACGCGGGCCTTGAACGCCTTGTACGGGCAAGGTGTGGGGCGCCTTTACGCCCGCTGCCTACCGCTCGGGGGCAGGCAACACCGTTCTTCTGGCCACGTGGCGGGTCCGGAGCCCTACTCTGAGGCGGGAAGGGTCCGGCCTGCGGGGCACGTGGAGCCTCCGGACCTCTCCCCGCGGAGGGGGAGGTCCAGCTTCTGTATGCCACGTGGCGGGCCCGGAGCTCTCCTCTGCGGAGAGGGAGGTCCGGCCCCGCTGGACGCGTGGCGTCTTCGGACCTCTCTCCCGCGGAGGGGGAGGTCCGACTTCTGTATGCCACGTGGCGGGCCCGGAGCTCTCCTTTGAGGAGAGGGAGGTCCGGCCCCGCCGGACGCGTGGCGCCTTCGGAGCTCTCCCTGCGGAGAAGGGCGAGTACCTTAGGCATTTTACCCTGTGTGCGGGGGTACCCCATATCTCAGGTACCGACAGGCACAAACATTCAAGAGAGTCTATTTATTCGAGGCTCCATGAGCTGGACTACAGACTCGATAAAAAGGGAGAAGCAAGTCCTAGGGTCCTCCCGGTTCACGCCGGAACCTAGCAGCTACAAGGGCGGCCACGTCCCCGACTTCAGCCCTGGCAGTCTCCTCCCGCTCCGCGGCAGGGCCCTCTCTCGTTGGCTCCAGGGAGAAAGAAGGGTCCCGGCTCCTGAAGCATGCCAGCACATGTGTGGCGACCTCTAGGGCCAGACCTCGTCCCTCTGCCTCAAGCTCATTAGCGACCACCGAGTCTAGCCTGTCCGGCTTGGCGCCGATCGACTCCAGCGTGGGGATCACCTCCGCTACCTTCAACCCAGGAGCCGCTGGCCTCACCGGACTGAAGCCAAGAGGGATCAGGGCGGACCCTGCCCGGTTGACGAAGCTTGAGACCGCATGTGCCTCGGAGGACCGCAAGGCCGAGAGCTCCTCCACCTCGCGGCGGGCTGCCTGCAGGGCCTCTTGGTTTCTCTCGGAGAATTCTTCCTCCTTGGCCGCCAGGGAGCTTTCCCGAAGGCGGAGAGTCTTGGCGAGCTGCTCCAACTCAGAGCCCTGAAGTTGGCAGCCAACTCCCGATCCAGGATCGCCTGGCGTTCGCGGGAGACCTGTTCCTCCCTCATGACGAGGCCTGCCTTCTGAGCCTCTAGCTCCTCGGTCCGAGCTTGCAGGTCATCCTCGCCCGCCGCCAGCTGCGCAGCGACCCTCTCCGCCTCGGCTGCCGTGGAACGCTCCCGGTCCTCAACGGCGAGTTTACGGCGCTCCAACAGCTGCCGTATCTCCTCCGCGGCAGAGAGGCTCTTCTCGGCCCGAGTGTGTGCCTCAAGGGCCTCCCTGTTGATCCGCCGCGTTTCAGCGTCCAGGCGGTCGACAGACCGCTTCAGCCGGTCGAGTAGCACTTCCCTGAAGTCAAGCAACTCCTTCCTGGAGTCGAGTTCGCCCTTGACCTTCGCGGTCCGCTCCCGCAAAAGGTTCCCCCAGGTGAGGAGGCGATTCCTTTCAACCGTATGCTCCTCCCGCTCGCGACCAAGTGCGGCCAAGACCTGCCGGACGCTCGCTTGGGCGAGCGCGAAGGCATCCGCCAGGGGCAGTGGTGCAGCAGAGGCCGAAGCAGCACCCCCGACCTCCTCCATCACATCATCCTCAAGAGAAGTCGATGCACCAGCGACCGGGACGAGGCGCCGGTCAGGAGAGGCTGGCGTCGAGACACCGGCAGCCGAACCCGCCAGACTCTCTCTAGCTTCTGGCTCCTTGACCTGTGGAGAGGGACGAGCGGGGGAAGTCGACACTGAAATAGAAGCCGGGCCGCCTGGTGCAGGGTCGACCTGTGCTGGACTGGGGGCCGCGGCAGCCGTCTCGGCAGGAAGGGATGACGCCGCCGCGGAGTCCGGGCACACCGGAACAGGAGAAACTCGCGCTGGCTTGGGGGCCGCGGCAGCTGTCCCGATTTCCGAGCGCAACGGCGCAGACTCCCCGCCAGTCGGGGATGGCCGGGAAGCGCGAACACTCCAGCGGGCTCTGAACCCCGACTTCCGATCCGGGGTAGGACTCCCAGAGCCCGCCATTGTCACTGACGGCCGCTCCGCAGTCGCCTGAACTGGCGGAGCAGGGGACGCTCCAGAAGCTCCCCTCAACGCATCAGCCCGGGGCCTCTTTGTGTTGCCACTGGAAGGAGTGCCATCTCCAGAGGCAGGAGATGCAGGCACCCCAGATCCCTGACTTGGCACAGATGCCGCCACTGGAGGAGATCGAGCGCGCTTCTTCTCTGGTGGCGGGATGGAAGCCATGACGAGGGAGGACTCAAAGGCAAGAAGATATGTCACAAGAGTCCAGGAAAAAGCGCTAGGAAGTGTGAAGGGAAGCCGCAATGCGGGTAAGATCCCCTCTTAAAACATCCCAGGTGCAATTCCAAGCGATTCCAAACTCTTCGAATACGCCGCATCGGCAACCGTTTCGGCCCCAAGACCGAGCGCCGACAAGTGGACCCAAGCCGCCCAGCTGAAGCGGTGGGTCAAGGAGTCAGTCGCCCAAGAAGACGAGCCGGCAAGGCACTCCGGCGGTTCCCGAAGAAAGCGCCTCAACATGCAGAAGTGGCAGTCTTGGGAACCGCCACGGTAAAAGCAACCATCAAGTGGGCGCACGCTCCCATGATCCCGCGACTGTTCGTGCTCCAGCAGCGGTCAATACAGGACTTAGAAAAAGTGTGCGGATCAGAAGAGACGGAGGTCCCACCTCGGGCTCGCTATCTCCCCCGAGATGGGCCCGGGGGCCACTGTCGGCCCACGATATGGGGTACCCCCGCGCACAGGGGAAAATGCATAAGGAACTCGCCCTTCTCCGCAGGGAGAGCTCCGAAGGCGCCACGCGTCCGGCGGGACGGACCTCCCTCTCCTCAGAGGAGAGCTCCAGGCTCACCACGTGGCCTCCAGAAGCCAGACCTCCCCCCTCCGCGGGGGAGAGGTCCGAAGGCGCCACGTGTCCAGCGAGGCCGGACCTCCCTCTTCTCAGAGGAGAGCTCAGCTTGCCACGTGGCCGACAGAAGCCGGACCTCCCCCTCTGCGGGGAGAGGTCCGAAGGCTCCACGTGTCTTGCGGGGCCGGACCCCCTCTCCTCTGAGGAGGGCTCCGGGCCCGCCATGTGGCCAGCAGAACAGCGCTGCCTGCCCCCGAGCGGTAGGCAGCGGGCATAAAGACGCCCCATACCTTGCCAGTACAAGGTATTCAAGGACCGCGCCTTCCCAAGATGCGGAGACGCGGAGCACGCCTCTGTCAGGTGCCGTTGCGCCCAGTCACATCACAGACTGGCGCGCGGTGTCATAGCCTGCCAGCCAATAAACGCAGCGACAAGAAATCCCATGCCGCTCCCGCCGTCATCAACCACTACGACTAGCATGCGGCATGGGCAGGGCGGCAAGACGAAGACTCGGAAGCCTTCGCCAGAGACAACTACCGACATAACTGAGGATACAGTAGTCTGCAGGTAATCTCCCCGGGACCACCTGTCGGGTCCTGGGCCCCCCTTGTAAGCCACTCGAGCCTTGGACTATAAAAGGCTCGGGTAGGCAACGTTAGCAAGGGTTCGCTCTCCAGCAACTCATACACTAGACATCGCTCATCCCCAAGCTCAGGACTCCGGTTCTGAGCAACAAGCAATACAGCGAGCTCCTCAGCTCGCCGTGGACGTAGGGTCTTACGCTCCGGCAGCCTGAACCATGTAAAACTCGCTGTGTCAAGCTCTTCCTTAACTCGTCCATACGCTTAAGCTCTCCGCAAGTGACTAGCCCATCCGAAAAAGAACCTCCGCGGGCTGCCCAGTGCAGGCCCGGGGGAAGTGTCGACCACACACATCGACAGGTACTACGACGCATACTTTCTCGCGAAGGGACCGACAAACTCTCCCCCAGCTGGGAAGGTCCCTTCCGAGTCATGAAAGTTTGCCGCCCCGGGTGCGTACGCCTTTCCACCGAGGATGGGGACCCGCTCCAGAACCCTTGGAACATAGAACACCTCCGTAAGTTGTATCCCTAGAGCAATAGTAGGACAATGCTTTTTCTTTCTGTAATAGATTCCATAGAGTCCAGGAACAGCGCTCGGAGCAGCTAAGCCTCAGGGGACGGTCCAGGACTACGTACAGCTTGGCCTGGTTCCGACCCTAAGCGCGTAGAGTCTTGCTTCCCTTCTTAATGAGGCGAGTCGTTGCATCCATGTATAGACTACCTTCCTCCTATGGATATTTATATGAAAAGGAACCTGTCCTGCTTTGCTCTTGCCCTTGTGCTCATTTAAATTACGCATTAATTTTTATGACCCCACTTTCTGTGTATGATCACCATACACTCAGCTCTCTTTTCCCATTCCCATCCCTAGTCGGCATTTGCTATCCTACCAAAGATGGTCGCGCTTGAGGTACCTGCCAATGGCCAGGGGGACTCTCGGGTCTCCCCCAGTCAGGTGTTGTGATGCCAGTTGGTCCAGTACTGAGGGCCAGACGATCGTACCCTGACCTCGGAGGGAACCGGGCCACCAGCGCCGGGCACACTGAATTGCCCAAGCCCCGTATACCGGACCAGGATTGTAAGCCAAATAAGACTGTTAGATAGGGAAGGGAGAGCCCCAAGGAGAATTACACTTCCCTTACTTGTGTGCAGGACCTCCCGGCCTTAGCTCCCCTGCAGAAGTATGGTAGGTGTGCCCAATCAATTGGCCACACCAACCAGGGGGCCACTACGGGGACCGCGCAAGGAAGGACAGGAGCTCCAACGCAAGAAAACAGGATCCGGACCTCCCCCCCCCCCCCCCCCCGCAGGGGCGGGTTCCGAAGGCCCCACGTGTCCGGCGGGGCCGGAGCTCCCCTCTCCTCATAGGGTAGCTCCGGGGCCGCCATGTGGCCGGTAGAGCCGGGCCTCGCCCCCTCCACAGGGGTGAGCTTCGAAGGCTCTACGTGTCCCGCGGGATCGGGCCTTCATCTTCTCAGAGGAGAGCTCCGGGCCTGCCACGTGGCCGACAGATCTGGACCTCCCCGTTCTCACGGAGCGAGATACGGAGACCCCTTGGGCCCTTAACACAAGGACCCGAGGAAGGTGTCTGTGCAAGACTTCAAGATTGATGGAGACCTCCGAAGTCCTTGCGGAGCTAAGGACTCGGCCAGGTCAAGCCAAGAGGAAGATAAGCATGAACGCAAAAAACAAAGAGCCTGTTCATTCATTCAAAGCTCCATGAGCTGGATTACAGACTCAACAAAAGCAAAAAAGGAGAGATACAGGGCCTCCTGGCCACAGGGGTGACTGCCTAAGAGTCCCCGGACTCCCGCTGAAACCTACAGGCCACAAGGGCAGCCATGTCCTCGACCTCGGCCCTGGCAACTTCCTCCCGCTCGGCGGCGGGGCGTAGTCTCACCGGCTCCAGAGAGAAGGAAGGGTCTTGACTCCGGAAGCACGCCAGCACGTGCGTGGTGACCTCCTTCGCCAGGCCTCGTCCCTCCGCCTCAAGCTCGTCAGCGATCACCGCCTCGAGCCTGCCCAGCTTGGCACCGATGGACTGAAGCGCCGGGATTGCCTCGAGCACCTCCTGTGTTGGAGCCCCCATCCACACCGGGCTGAAACCAAGGGGAGCAAGGACGGACCCCGCCTCAGTGACAAAGCTCCAGACCGCTCGAGCCTCGACAGACCGCGAAGCCTGGAGCTTCTCCACCTCTTGTTGGGCCGCCAGCTCGCGGTCCAACACCGCCTGGTGCTCCCGGGAGGCCTGTTCCTCCCTTGCAGAAACAGCCGACTCACGGAGCCCCAGCTCCTCGGCCCGAGCCCTCAGCTTGCCCTCGCTGGCTTCGAGCCGTGCGGCGACCTTCTTCTCCTCGGCCGCCACGGCGCGTTCCCGATCCGCGACAGCACACTCACGGCGAGCTTCCTGCAGCCGCAGCTCCTCCGCGGCAGTGGAACGCGGCTCGGCCCTGGCCTGAGCTTCGTGGGCCTCCTGACGGAGTCGCCGGGTCTCTGAACTCAGGCAATCGACGGCCCTCTTCTGAGCATTGAGCAGCGCCCCCATGGCATCAAGCCTCGACTGCCTCGAGTCGAGCTCTGCCTCAGCCTCCTGGGCCTGCTGCTTCAGGAGATGCCCCCAGTTAAGGAGGCGGTCTCTCTCTCCAGCCAGCATCTCCCGCTCTCGCTCAAAGGCAGCCTGGACCTGCTGGACGCCATCCTGGGTAAGCCCCAAGGCATCCGCTAGGGGAAGCGGGGCGGCGGAAGCAGGAGCCACGCCCCTGACCTCCTCCGTCACGTCCACGGCCGGTGGAGACGCAGGTGCTTCGGCAACTGAGGCGAGGCGCCGATCTGGGGAAGCTAGGGGGCCAGCAGCTGCACCCACAGCTGCCCTTCCAGCCTCAGCACCGGGCTTCCGAGCTGGCGAAGGAGGACGAGCGGGCGCTGCCGCCGCCACCGCGGGGGATGGGTCCGCCGGCACAGAAGAAGCCTCCGCCGACTTGGGGGCCGTCGGAGCTGCCGCAGTTCCCGGACGCTGTGACACAGAGCCTCCGCTGGCTGGAGATGGCCGGGGAACAGACTCGCGCCCGGCAACCGGTGAGTACCTGTCGACATAAGGAGCTCTCAGGCTAAGAAAGGAGAAAGGAACGCTACTCTTAAAAGCCGGAAAGAGCAACACTTACCAGGGGACGTGAGCGCTCCAACGGGCTTGGAGCCCCAGCCTCTGAGCAGGGACAGGACCAATAGAGCCTGCCGCCGGCGCCTGCCCCTGCGCCGCAGGCGCCCGGACCGGTGGAGTAGGAGGCAGAGCACTAGGGCCCCCGTCAGTGGCGCCCTTAGCGCTGCTTGCCGAGCCGTCCCCTGAGGCCCAAGGCACCTGCGTCCCCGGGTGAGTCCCAGCACTACTCCTTCCGACGCCGCTGCTGGCCGGGCCTGCAGCCGGGACGCTCGCTGGCTGCGGCGCCTGAGCCCTCGGCTCACCCCCGGGCATCGCCCCACCGGCGTCCCTCCTTGAAGCTCCTCCGCCTGAGGAAGGGAGGTGGGACGCCTGGAACTCCTCGGACCGTCGCTGTCCGAGAAGAGACCCGCCGGAGCTGGAGACCCGAGGTCTCTTTGGGTCGCCACCCGACGAACCAGTGCCTCCGGGAGATGGGCGCAAGGGTACCCTGGCCCCCTGGCTCGGCGCCAACGACGCTCTTGGAAGAAACCGGGCACGTTTCTTCTCTGGCTTCCCGGGGCCGGCTCCTTTCCCTTCCCCTTGTCGATGGTCTGAGCTCCGTCGACCCTCGGTGCGGGATGGGCAGCGGTAGACGCCTCGCGCTCCGCCCCGGAACGCTCGACCGTGGGAATTGAGATCCCCCGGAGGGCGTCCCCAATATGACGAACGGCGATCCCGATGTCGTCAAGATTCGGCATCTTCCGCAGCAACTCCGCCCTTTTCTGCGGCTCCAAGAAGAGGGGAGTGCCAGAGGCCGGGAAGGTGAGGTCGCCGCCGGTGACGAAGTCGCTGCTCACTTTGGCCACCATCTCGTACAGCTCCCCCTCAGATGGGTCGGAGCCGAGACCCCTCTCCAGCCTGGTGCAGTCGAGCTCACCGGTGTAGTACCATGCCGGGCGGTTGCGTTTCTGCAAGGGTGCAATACGACGCGACAGGAAATCTATCAGCACCATCAGGGACGTCAGCCCCTCATTGGCCAGGAACCGGATCCGCTCCAAGACCGGCGCGTACTCTGGCTCCAGCTCTGGATCTCCTCCCAGAAGCGACACTCGGTGCTCGGGCCGGCAGTTGGGAGCTGCAGGCGATCGTGCTCGTCGGTCTGCACGATCACCCAGTTCTCCCTCCAGTTTTCCCACCTCGACGCACCGAAAGGTAGAAGGTACCCAGAGGCCTTCGGATCCTTGCAGCTATGCTGGAAGTAGTACGCCCCCAGCTGATTCTTCGAGCTGCGCCCGGTCGTCCGCAACACAAAGAAGTAGCGGAAGAGTGTCACTGAAGCGTGCACCCCCACGAACATTTCGCAGAAGTGCACGAAGACGGCGGCCATCGTGAAGGAGTTGGGGGAGAGGTGATGAAGCTAGAGACCGTACGTCTCCAGCAGCGTCACGAAGAAGGAAGAAATTGACGGGGCAAACCGCGCCATGGCGTAGGAGGTAAAGAATACTATTTCCCCCTTCT
The DNA here is from genome assembly GCA_030760725.1 of Neostapfia colusana. Taxonomy (NCBI): domain Eukaryota; kingdom Viridiplantae; phylum Streptophyta; class Magnoliopsida; order Poales; family Poaceae; genus Neostapfia; species Neostapfia colusana. Next base: position 9,886,945 of record JASWHV010000009.1, read on the forward strand.
CCAGGAGCAGGGGGAGAGATCCCTGCCGGAGCCAGCGCTTCTGCTCCTCCATGCGCCAGCCCAGCAGCTTGCGCACTGACCCGAGCTCGGACGACCGGGCAAGACGCGGCGGAGGCAGGTTGGAAGCCATGGCAGGAGAAAGCTCAAGAACAGGGAAGACAAGGGCGCAAGAGCTCAAGGAAGATGCAAGCGCTGGGAAGTGCGAAGGGAAGCCGCGATGCGGGTGAGATCCCCTTTTAAACTTCCCAGGCGCGATTCAAAGCGATTCGAAACTCTTCGAATACGCCGCTTGGACAACCGCTTCGGCTCCAAGACCAAGCATCGATGACAAGTGGACCCGAGCCGTCCGGCTGAAGTGGTGGGCCAAGAAGTCAGTCTCCCAAGGAGACGAGCCGGCGAGACACTTCGGCGGTTCCCGAAAAGGCGCGGCGACGTGCAGAGGTGTCAGCCTTGGGAACCGCCGCAGTAAAAGCAGCCATCAAGTAGGGCACACGCACCCAAGATCCCGCGACTGTTCGTGCTCCGGCAACGGTAAATGCGGGTCATCGAGAAGGTGCACGGAGCGGAAGATACTGGGGCCCCACCTCGGGCTCTCTATCTCCCCCGAGATAGGCCCGGGGGCAACTGTCGGTACCCTCAATGAGGGGTACCCCCGCGCACAGGGGTAACTGCCTAAGGACCTCACCCTTCTCCACAGGGAGAGCTCCGAAGGCACCATGTGTCCAGCAGGGCCCGACCTCCCTCTCCTCAGAGGGTAGCTTCGGGCCCGCCACGTGGCCAACTGAGCCGGACCCCCCCTCCGCGGGGAGAGCTCCGAAGGCTCCACGTGTCCAGCGGGGCCGGACCTCCCTCTCCTCAGAGGAGAGCTCTGGGCCCGCCACGTGGACAGCAGAGCCGGACCTCTCCCCTCCGCGGGGAGAGCTCCGAAGGCTCCACGTGTCCAGCGGGGCCGGACCTCCCTTTCCTCAGAGGAGAGCTCCGGGCCCGCCACGTGGACAGCAGAGCCGGACCTCTCCCCTCCGCGGGGAGAGCTTCGAAGGCTCCACGTGTCCAGTGGGGCCGGACCTCCCTCTCCTCAAAAGAGAGCTCCAGGTCCGCCGCGTGGACAGAAGAGCCGGACCTCCCCCCTCCGCGGGGAGAGCTCCGAAGGCTCCACGTGTCCCGCGAGGCCAGACCTCCCTCTCCTCAGAGGAGAGCTCCGGACCCGCCACGTGACCAGCAGAGCAGCGCTACCTGCCCCCGCGCGGTAGGCAGCAGGAGTAAAGACGCGCCATAACTTGCCCTTACAAGGTATTCAAGACCCGCGCCTTCCAAGGCGCGGAGACGCGGAGCACGCCTCTGTCAGGTGTCGTTGCGCCCAGTCACATCGCAGACTGGCGTGCCGCGTCAGAGCCTGCCCGCCAATAAACACAGTGACTAGACATCCCCTGCCGCCCCTGCCAACCACTACTACTAGCTTGCGGCATGGGCAGGGCGGCAGAACGAAGACTCGGAAGCCCTCACCAGAGACAACTACCGACATAACTGCAGATACGGTAGCTGGCAGGCAATCACCCCGGGACCACCTGTCGGGTCCCGGACCCACCTTGTAAGCCGCCCAAGCCTTGGACTATAAAAGGCTCAGGTAGGCAACGTTAGCAAGGGTTCACACTCCAGCCATTCGCATCCTTAGGTTCGACTCATCCTCAAGCTCAGGACTCCGGTTCTGAGCAACAAGCAATACAACGAGCAACTCTGCTCACCGTGGACGTAGGGTATTACGCTCCGGCGGCCTGAACCACGTAAAAATCCCTTTGTTAGGCTTCTCCCTCAATCGTCCCTAACGCGTAAGCTCTCTGTGAGTGACTAGCCCCTCTGAAAAAGAACCTCCGCGGGCTGCCCAGAGCAAGCCCGGGGGAAGTGTCGGCTACACACTTCGACAAACATGGTTAGTCGGATGATGAGATACTCGCACAGCATCTTTCCATATTTTTGCTACCCACCATCCATGTCACCAATAAGGATATGAGGTCAGTCTTTGATTGAATGTGCTTTTTTGTCTAAGAGAGACCTTTGATTGAATGAGTTTTTTTTGTCTATTGCTTCTTGTATGCAGTGTGCTATTGATTGAATGTGCCCTTCTTTGTTGCTTAAATTATCATTGAACTATGCATTTTCCTTATCTTCACTTCGGTCTAGATATTGTCAATGGTTCACTTTTATATTTGTTGTTGTTTGATGCGCGTTTCTCATTCATGTTCGAGAAAAAATAAAACTTTCTTGTTGTCATTGTTGTACAGTATTGTGGTAATAAATCAATCCATGCCTTGGTGCTAGGGTAGAAATTATTATAAAATGCAATATAATTTGAGTTCTTCGCCATTATTGTCTCAGTGCATCACTAAATCAGAAAGCACAGTAAACAAACACATCAAGTCATCTATAATTTTATTCCATTATCTCACTTGATCTCGAAGTAAAATTCAATGTAACCTTCTAGATGTATAGATATGGATCGACTAGATCTGTTGCCTTTCTTTTTCCTTCTTCTTGCACTGCTGGTGCATGTACACAGCACTTCTGTAATTTTTTTCCTGCTTGTATATAATTGCTGGGCATCTGCTCAGGGCTTTCGAAAAAAAGAGGAGACTAATACCACATTGCCATTCCATACATTATTCCAAGTAATTTGATCCATGGAAAAAATACAGCACACTTATTTCAAGTTGCTCCTATAGTATAATGATTTTGATTTGCACGCACTTTTTCTCTTAGTTATTTTGGAATCATTTTTGTCAAAATACCCTGTTTGTAGATTAATGTAAAAAAGCAGTACTAAATTATCCCATTTCTACATGCATATTGCTAAAACTAAAAATGAACTGGACCGGATGAGAGTTGTAGATAAATCTAGTGTTTGCTTCACATGCAAACCTAGTGGAGGCAAACAATTATAATCTTTTGCTATCCGTCATTACATATATAACATTTTTTATATGCATATTTACACTATTTATGCTTACTAGGATAGAACGGCCACATGTCTAGAAACATTACACTCTTTTGTTTGGACTGAACGCCTGCATGCTCATCAGTTGATGAGCTCAACTTGGTCCTGATTCCCCAGGTTCCATGTGATGCCTCGCTCGCTCAGCACTGAAATTTTGGAATGCTAAATTTATAATTGATCTAAAATGGCGTTTTCAAAGTTCTAACAACATCCAGTTGCAGGACTGAATTCACATCGAAGTACTGGCGTTGTCGTATGCCATGCCGCTGGTGTGGATATATATATGGAGCTAGGTGATGCAAGCCTTGGTGCCTGAGGTTTGCATATAGCACAGCATGTATGGCTACCCACTTAGACTATGATCTGTTGATATTGTCTGTGGAACGTTGGAACTCTGGTTATTGTTCCTGAGATATTGAACAGGGTGCGCTATGTGTATTTGACTGCTACTCCCAGGCTCATGTGATACATGTCGCTACAAAAACTCCTATATATACTATGAACAAAGCATCACCGTGCCGATGTTATGAATTTATTTCACCTTGAAAATTCATGTGTGATTGATGTGTTGGAGAACTTTTTCCGTTATAAGAACTATGCTGGAGAGCCAGGAGGACAGTGTAGTCGTTTTGTATCAGAAGGCATTATGCTGGGAATCCGGTACTGCAGAAAATATAAGCATTTTGCAGTTGGAGAGTCGCAGCAGATGGCACGTCCAGTGATGAGCCCTGGCTGCTCTTTTTGTTTGTGGTGCATCGTCATTCTGCAGTACTGGTTATATTACTTGTATCTCTGGAGTAGACAAGATGTTGTCGTCGTGCCTGCCGGCTTGCGGCGGTCCGCCATGCCAAAGCTTCAGCTAATCGCATGTCTAAAGCAGTGGCGAAGCACTGTGAGAAGTTGAAAATATTTTGGCAGGACTGCACACCACGCGAGTACCCACTGACTCTTCCGAATCTCAAACACACTACAGGAATCCAGCAAATATACGACGGTCTTCTTAGTTTACGACGGCTAACTATACAACCATCGTAAATAAGGTTATTTACGACGGCTAGATTTGACCGTCGTAAATAAAAGCTTGTTTACGACGACCAAGGTCAGGCCGTCGTAAACACCACCTTATTTACGGCGGTCCTGGTCTTGCCATCGTAAATAGGCGGTACATACTCGCGTGCCTGGGGTCGGCGTGGGCATTCACGCCCGCGCCGACCATGAGGCCCCGCCGCCGCCCGAAGATCTAGGTGAAGCTTCTTATATTTTGGACATAGAAATTCATCGAGATAGATCTAAGAGGGTATTAGGTCTTTCTCAGAAAGCATATTTAGAAAACGTACTAAAGAAATGCTGCATGCATAAGTGTAAACCTTCTCCTGCTCCTATAGTCAAAGGTGATAATTTTGGGAACTTTCAATGTCCTAGGAATCAGTATGAGATTGAACAGATGAAAGGAGTCCCATATGCTTGAGCTCTCAGAAGCCTCATGTATGCTCAAGTATGCACTCGCCCTGATTTAGCTTATGTTACCGGGATGCTTGGAAGATATGAGACCAATCCAGGTGTGGATCACTGGAAGCCAGTAAAGAAAGTCTTGAGATACATACAAGGCACTAAGGGTCTCATGTTGACATAGAAAATCAGACTCACTAGAAGTAGTGGGGTATTAAGACTCAGACTTCACGGGTTGTGTAGATACTAAGAAATTCACGTCGGGATATATATTCACTCTCACGAATGGAGCTATCTCATGGAAAAGCTCCAAACAAACTGTTAATGCATCATCCACAATGTATGCAGAGTTTGTTGCTTGTTATGAGGCCACTGGGCAGGCAATTTGGCTTAAGAAATTTTTACCCGGCCTTAGAGTGGTTGACAGCATTGAAAAACCACTTAAGCTATACTATGACAATGAACCAGCAGTATTCTACTCTCACAACAATAAGTCGAGTGGAGCTGCCAAACACGTCGACATTTTGTTTTATGTTGTGAAAGATCGAATCCAGGATCATACTATTAGTCTTGAGCATATTAGAACTGAGCAAATGCTTGAGGATCCGTTAACAAAAAGTCTTCCACCCAGTGTGTTTAGAGAACATGCGACCGGTATGGGTTTAAGGGAGAACCTATGATGTCCTAGATACTTAGAGGCCAAACTAAGAATAAGATCATATTTCTAAGTGCAAAATATGAAGTAGTCGTCAAGTCAAGCAGTACGTAAATGGATGTCTTCGATGCGCCGTACTCTTCATACGAAGCATGGTGAAATATGTATAAGGCTAAGTGATAAGGTAATAAGTTCTTAGACCGTGGTCATGGGGGAGAATGTTAGAAGATTTGACCATGAAGAGATTGAATTGGTTGCGATTGCAACCAACTCGATCTCTAAGAGTCTTCATCGAAGACTCCTCAACCAATTCAGTTGGGAGGCCCCCTGGGGCGTCTCCTCATCTATAAAAAGAGAGGCTTTTGCCTCATCGGGGATAAAAAGAGAAGAAGAACACGAAAAGAGATAGCACCCGATTAATTGCCGATCAACAGAGAGGAGAAAGTCCCGGGAAGTCTCTCCCTTCTCCACCGTAGCTCAAAGTTCTTCGATGAATCCGATGGTGGCTAACACCTCTACAAACGAAGGTATGTATACATCATCTTAATTACAGTTAGAATTAGATTAAGTATTGCTTGATTTTGCTTAACTCATGTAATCAGAATTAGACCGAGACAATTGAGAAACCAAATTAAGATCTCAAGCTAGATCAGAATTATCACCCGATGCATGAATCACGGAGATATGGGACTACTTGAAAGATAATTTCCTTCCTAATGAACGTGTATCCGCTGAACGGATCGCTCCGTTGGCTAAGAGATACGTGCTGTAGAAGGTGATCTCTACCGGCGTGGCACTAATGACGTCCTATTGTGGTGCATAACCCGGGAGGAGGGCTGCGACTTGCTCGTAGAAATCCATGGAGGCGAGTGTGGGAACCATGCATCTTCCTGCACACAGGTCGGTAAAGCCTTCCAGCAAGGCTTTTAATAGCCGACAGCTCTCTAGGATGCCGTCGACCTGGTCAAGAGATGCAAAGCGTGCCAGTTCCACGCCAAGCAAATCACACACCGGCTCAGACGCTGCAGATGATCCCGCCCTCATGGCCCTTCGCTGTGTGGGGGTGAAAATCCTAGGGACATTCTATAGATCCGTCGGAGGGTACTGGTACCTCGATGTCGTCATAGACAAGTTCACCAAGTGGCCGGAAGCTGCCCCTGTAGTAACAATCAACAAGCAGACGACAGTCAAGTTCATCAAGTCGATCATCTGCCGGTTCGGGGTCCCAAACAGAATCATCACCGACAACGAGACCCTGTTCACCAGTGGAGTGTTCCAAGACTACTGCGAAGACCTCGGTATCCAAGTTTGCTATGCTTCTCTTGCTGACCCAGAGAGCAACGGTCAAGTCGAAAGAACAAACGTCGAGATACTCAAGGGACTCAAGACGTGCACCTACGACAGCTTGAAGAAGCAAGGTGCCAATTGGGTTGAAGAGCTTCCGTGTGCACTGTGGGCTAGCCAGACGTCCCTCAATCGCGCGATAGGGGAAACACCCTTCTTCCTGGTGTATGGGGCTGATGTCATCCCCCCCCCCCCCGGAAATCATCATGGGCTCATCTTGTGAACGTACGACGAAGCCACGCAGGACCAGCTTCGGCATGAAGATATCAACCTTGTCGATGAGCGAAGGTGGCAAGCAGCTGCTCGATACCATCAGACACTCCGGCGTTATCAGCAGTGGTTCGTGTGGAGTAGACAGCTCGAGGTGGGCGACCTGGTGCTTCGGTGAATACTTTCTTGAGAAGGGGGGAACAAACTCTCCCCCAGCTGGAAGGGTCCCTTCCAAGTGACACAAGGTATGCCGCCCCGAGTGCGTCCGCCTAGCCACGTAGGATGGGATACCTCTACCCAATCCATGGAACATGGATTACCTCCGTAAGTTCTATCCTTAGCGCAGCGGTAGGGTTCTATTTTCTCTAGGGTGTCAAAGTGTCTAGGAACAACGCTTAGAACCTAAGCTCCGGAGGAGTCCTGCTACTCTTGTCATCCGGAGCGGGTTACTGCCTTCTTGTACGGCCTGTTTCCTCCTATGAAGGAAGCCTAAAATGAGAAAATTTTGTCTTATCCTACGCATTCTCTCTTTACAGTTTGTGCTCACGCATGTATATCAACTGTAAATGTTATGTCCAGAGCCTGTCCTACACACCTGTCCTGGGTTCCGTGGCACCGGAAAAGTCTCCACGCTGAAAAGTTAACTCATGCGGGAGGTCCAGAACGCACAGCCTGCTTAGCCTGGTTCCGTACCCTAAGCCTGTCGTACTGCCACCCTGTGCTACAACTAAGTACTTGGGGGTCGGAGGGAACACACCCATGTACATGAAAAGTAACAGGACCCCGGACATTGCCTCCTTTATTCTCATGCTTTCTCTCCATACTGTTCTAGTCGTGTGGCCGGTCACTTTTTCCTATGCTCACCCATAGTAGGAGTTGTGCTATCCTTCTGCAGGCGGGTCCGCTTGAGGTACCTGTGGCGTACTCGGGATCCATTGGTTGTATCATTGCCTGGGGGTCCTATGGTGCCAAATGGTCCCTTCCCCGAAAGGCTTATGCCAAGCATGCACACCCTGCCTCTCCAACGCTACAGCTCAGTACCAGGGAATCGGATGGCTCATACCCCTGGGTAAGGCTTTAACCATAGCCCGCACGACCCACATTGAATTACCCAAGCCCCATAGTTCAACTGAGGACCGTAAGCCGGAACAAAACTAATAACAGGAAAAGGTGGCAACAGAGCCCAACTACTCCCTTTCTTCTGCCATGTCTGCAGGTCCGAACAGGTCCTTGGCATCCCGGACCTCTCAGGAGGCCCGATGCTGACGTCCTGCCTCATCCAGTGGTAGGTGCCCCCCAACTCAAGGGCCAAACCTACCAGGGGGCCATCACGGTGAACCATGCAGGAAGGACGTCGGACCACTGCAGCAGCAAGCAGAAGACTCGGAGCTCCAGCTACGACAAGCTAAAGATACTGGCCGAGGTTCCCCCAGGTCCTTGCGCTGCCAAGCACCCGGGAGGATGTGTTAGCCACGCTGCTAGAGCGTTCCAGGTCCTTACGCTGCTAAGGGCCCGGAGGAACAAGCTCTGGACATCAGTAAAGAGCTGTCTACGTCGGCTAAGTCATTCCAGACCTTTGCGCCGCCAAGGGTCCGAAGTCTACACCAGCAACACAAGACTTGAAAAAAAATAGTCTTCATTAATGGTAGAACTCCGACATACAAAAGGGGATACAATGCAACTGGGGAACCTAGCAGCTACAAGTCGGGCAATCTCCTGCCCCATGGCATACTTGGTTGTCCCCAAACCAATCTCGGTGCACAGAGGCGGTCACCTTCTATAATCCAAGCGATGGCCAGCAAACAGATCAGTCTGAAGCCTCAAACTCTATGAGGCATCGCCGATCTGCCGCACAGCGGCGTCGGTGACGTCCAGTGTCGGGTGGGCCAGATACTTTGCCGGAGAAGGGCGATCTGATGGGGTCGGAAGAAGATGAAGTCCTTCACGGGGTCAAAGTCTTCCTATGTCAGGCACCTGATCCTCCCCAGTACCGGCGTGGTGGTACCCTGTGAATCGAGGATCTTGTCCCCGACGGCTTCCTCTACCATCGGCAAGCCATCCGGATGGCTCGTGCTTCTATCTGGGACTGTCAAGGAGAAGGACGCCTCAAAGAGCAGCATCAAAAGCCGCACGCACACGAACATCTCGCAAAAGTGGATGAATACGACCACCGGTGCAAGGACAAGAGGTGGATGAGAGCATTGGGAAGCGGAGGCTTCCAGTGCGTAAGAGGAAGACAAAGGCCGCAAGATGGAGGAAGGTACCACCCTTCTCCGAAAGGCCTCCTTTTATACACCTCCGCAACCTTTGGCAGGGCAACAGGCACGGCGATTGGGTTTCCACTGCTGCACAACACGGGCTACTTGCCTCCCTCAATGATGGGTAGGACCCAGGTCCAGCCGTCATACGCTAGGGGCCAGGCGGGTAACCTCTCGGGAACGTTCGGTGGTTCCCGAGAAAAGCGATGCGGTGGAAATGTAGTGGCCAACCCGTGGGCGACACAGTAAATACCTCGAGGCAACCCCTTGAGCACGTCGCCGCGACACAGCCTGCCACCCCAATAACGGATGGGACCCAGGTCCACCTATCAGACACTGGGGGCCATGTAGGCAACTTCTCGGGAACGTCCGGCGGTTCCCGAGGAAAGCGGCGCGATAGAGCTGCAGCGACTGACTCGTGGGCTGCCGCAATAATTACCCCGTGGCAACCCCTTGAGTGGTCACCACAACTCACTAGTTAAGGGCAGACACGTGTCCACTGCACCAGCGTGCTGCCGCTTTGACTGCCGAGTACGCCCATTATGCCAAGGACGTGCAACCTTTTTGTCTCCGAGATACATCCACTACGCCAAAATCTTGCCACCACTTCAGTTTCCAAAATACAGGCTCAAAACCACCACGCGGGAAAGATGGAGGCCCCACCTGCGGGCTCATTGCCTCCACCGAGATGGGCCCGGGGCCACTATCGGTACCCTGCAGACCGGGTACCCCTGTGTGGAGGGTAAAAGATAGCCTAGGTCCTGCTTTACTGCTAAGGTGGGCGCCAGTATAGTTACGTGTCCTTGGCCCCGAGGTCAGCTCCGGGACTTCCACGTGCGCTTGGGCTCCAGAATCGACGCGTGCCCTGGGCTCCGGTCCGATCCTCCCCACTAAGGTGAGGTCTGGAGCTGCCACGTGTTGGTGGGCTTGAACCTCCTCCCTGTTGAGGAGAGCTCCAGAGCTGACACGTGCCCTAGGTTCCGGTTTGAGCCTCTCCATTGAGGTGAGGTCCGGAGCTGCCAGGTGTATCCGGGCTCTGAATCTCCTCCCTGCTGAAGAGAGCTCTGGAGCTAACACGTGCCCTGGGCTCCGGACCGAGCCTCCCCGCTGTGGTGAGGTCCGAAGTAAGACAGGCTTGATACCAACTGAGACAGGGCTCAACTCATGATACAACTTGTCACAGCTCTGATACCACGCTGAGACGGCCCGACGCCGCCCGTTTAGTCACAGGGACGGAGCACTCGCCCGGGAATCGCATTGGGTGGTGCCGTGTTGTGCGGCACCCAACAACACACATACAAGGAACAATGTATTACACAAAACAATAGCGGAAGCTTACAAGTTTTTCCTTGTAAATAATTTACATCAAATAGCTACAGCGGAAGTCTATAACAACTCACGTCGAATAACTAAGAGCACTCGAGATGAAGTCCATCCCGCGGACTCCTCTCGCTAGCAACACGAAGACAACAGCAGCGGCTGGGTTCTCCATGTGTTACATGACTCGGAAGTCTCCGAGTCTCACCGTACAACCTTCATCTTAACATCGATGTTAACATGCAAAACCACTTATATAGCAAGTGTGAGCACAAAGGCTCAGCAAGACTGATCCGTCTCTCCTAAACAAGAAACTCTACATGCACGGCGGTTGCAATCGGGTTAGCTAGATTTGCATAAAGGACTCGCCTAAAGTTGATCCTTAACTTTCAAATTTTAGGCCTCATTGTGCATGCCTTGAGCCGAAAAGCATCGCAACTCCACAATCAAACAAGAAACACTTTGTTGCGATGCTCTTTGCACAAAGTGAAAGTAAAGTTTAATGAGCCTATCTCTAAATCAGTCATGGTTGCAATACAAGTTACATCACAGTATTATCAAGTTCAAAAGATAACCAGTTCCAGTTGTTACTACGTCAAGACGCTGTGGGTAAGTATGCTCATATGACCGCGAGCGACGGTGATTCGAATCAGTACATGCCCGGACTACATGACACGTACACCCGTACTCCGAGTTGCCGGCAGCAACCTCGACTGACGTTGTACGTGGCCACCTTTCCCATGATCTTCCACATTGGACGCAGTCCAACTGCCCCGAGTACGCAAGCTCCCTCAAGGTACATACCCGCAGTGGTATGTTCTTTAGCGAGTTACCTCCTGCTACCCTGACGCCGAAAGCCTAAGGCAGTTGGAAAAGTTCCACTATGGATCTCCCAAGGTACATCAATTTCCTGGGTCCCATATAGCCAGTATGCGCCCGGTACACAACTCAAACTTGTCCAACAGGGCCAAGCACGGACGGGCCTTAACCGACACAGGCAGGGCTATGCATGCACGGTCCGCAACCTGCTGCATCTAAACCTCCCTGCTCGGTCTCCATTTCTTATGTGTGAACTTTCCTCATCTTTTCTATTTTGGACCCGCTCCGAATAAACCAGCCCTAAACTCGCGAGTAGATTCCAACTACTTGACTTCTACTGGACCTTTCCCACTAACATTAGCGTAGCCAAATCCACTCGAGGAGATGTGTGACACCCTCAATCTGTGACGCCCTCAATTCTGTGGAAAACCACGGAACCGAGAACTAATGCATATGTGTGCCCATGATGTTCATCACACATACACATACGTTCCACAAACTGAATTCAGATTATATATATTACCACGAATAACAGAGTTTATTAAGCACCTCATGAGTCTTGGACTCATGCTCGGAAGTCCTTATTTCTACGCAGCAGAAATCTTATTTAAATGCGGAAGCAAAAAGTAATGCGGAAGCAAAACTAAGCAGAAGTGGCTCCATCTCTACTCCCTCCACAGGCAAGGTTGAGAACAGATCACACGCCATAATGCTCTACTCGGTCTTCATAGTAGTCTTCTCTTGCTGTTGATGAAGAAATAATAATGCAAGTTTGAGTGCAATGATGTACTCAGCAAGTGCGGGAATAACACATGACATGCAGCTCATAAACAAGGTAGGTATAAAAGGCTTATTTGCAGAAAAGCAGATTTATAAAACCGTGATAAAACAGCAACTTAACTTTAGATGAATGTATTCCCAGCATGTATGAAATTACCAACATACCTCCATCACTTCCCGTGTTCCATCCAAACATTAACCAATCCTTTACCCATACTCACGAATACCTCCTCGTATTCGCTACCATCTCGCCTCATGAAACAACCTTGTCTCGCACCGAGACCAATCTCATATCATGACCCACCAGTCATGCAACCCTTTCATCATCCAGACTTAACAATTCCAAACCAAACCATAACCAAAAACCATAACCAAGAACCTTCCCAATAACCATTCCAGTAACCATCCCATCTAATCATGGCAGTTTAGCCAGGTGCTCGTGACCGTAAGCTCGGCTATCATGATAGTTTTAATAACTCTGCAGAGTTTGCACCTCTTTACCCACAAGTTTGTGATTTCGTCACCCGTCGGCGACTGCAGAACCTCCATTATACCAGTACACAACCGTCGGTGTATGATCAAGAGATCACAAAATAGCCTTTACAAAGGGGTTACTAGATGTATGGACTCACTAAGGTTTCACCGGCAGGCTAGAATCTCCAATTCTCCCACCCACGGGCCCCCTCTTGTGCCATGCAGTTCCCAGGGCAGTCCTCAGTCAACTCCCATTCCCTGCGCCTTCCACAGTCCATAATACTCTAGCAACTTACCTAATTACTCAGCTAAGCCGCACCCATACTTGGCCTTGTGGTGGCACTGTTATCCTGGCATGTGCATGCATGAACCGGTCCTTAGATCTACAGCAAGCAAAACCACCATCGCATGCTACCTCATTCACAAACCCAGGCTTGCCTAGATCTCCCTCCGATCCATGTTCATTAACATCATCAGTTCCTCATCATCATTATGAGTGCAGTTAGCTAGACACATCTATCTCGCTTCCCAACCCCATGGACTCAGCGAAGCATAAAGCAAAAACCATACCCGACTCATATACTTCCCAGGCGACAAGGGTGGTTTAATCAGAACTAGTAAACTCCTATAAAAAGGGTTTCCCATCATGTTTGACTCAGCACGCACACCTTTTCGCAAAACAAAATAGTTTTACTCAAAACATAGGATCAACATGGTCAAGGAGCATTTGCCTTGTTCTTGCGGTTCCGGTTGTTCTTGATTCTCAAAACCTTGTTGCTGCAGCTCGTCGTAGACAGCTTCCTGGATCTGTCCTGCTATGTAGGATTTACGCGCATACAAGATTCACAGCAATCAATATCATGTTCAAACCTTAAACTAGATGCGATGATGCACATGCATGCTATCCTATGATTGTTATTAGATTGTTGTGCTCTTGCATGGCTTGCATGGGCAGAGGTGTTCGGATCAAAGGTGGTCGTGGCGATGATCTTGTTTTTAGATCAAACTGATCATCGAGTGATCTGTCCACGAAAAGGCTTCTGTTCGAAAGGAATCGAAGAACAGATGCAAAGAGATGAACAACATGATGTCGTAAGGTGGTATTGAAGTCCTACCTCACTTTTTTCTTGACTTCGAGGTCCTCCTCAGACCGTTTGGTTCTTCTCCGATGATCTCCCTTGTTGCACTTCAGCGATGGTTTGCTCGGCAAGTTAGGGCTAGGCTCTAAGTCGTCGGCTCAGGATTTGAAAGAGAAGTTTGTGGTTTCGGCCAGAGGTTTTGGGTTCTATTTATAATCAGGAAGAGAAGAGTCCTAATCTGATTGGATCCCAAATAAGAGTCTTATTCAGATCTTTGTTGGATCCTAACGTCTTATCTTTGGTAACATCGTGGAATTTAGATCGGTTTATGTTGTGTACCGGTATCTTTACGCGTAAAAACCGCTCCAGAAGTCGCTACCTCCGTGATGATGAGCTCCGGAAGCTCCACGTGTTCTCCGGGCCTGGTATCTCCTCATCCGCAGAGACGAGCTCCGGTTGTGCCGCGTGTCAATCGATCGAGACCTCCCTCTTCTTCGGAGACGAGCTCCGCGCACGCCACGTGTGGGTGCTGGTCTTTCCGCCTTTCCTTCCCTCAGGGACATGCCCCGAGGTCGACATGTGTCCAGCAGCGACAGACCTCCGGAGATAAGCTCCGGTGGCGACACGTGTTCAATAGATCCGGACTTCTCAGAGATGGGTTCCGAGATTAACACGTATGCCGTGCGACTGGTCCCCTGACTTCCTCGAGGACTAGCTCCGAAGGTGACATGTATCCCATGAAAAATGCCTTTGCTTCTTCCGCAGAGGCTAGCTCCACGGGCAACACGCGTCCCACAGGGTCGGACCTCTTTCCAATTGCGGAGGTGACCCCCGAGCCTGCCACGTATCCTGTTTAGCGTCGGACCTCTCCCTATCTCTCGGGAATGAGTTCCGAACACGCCACGTGGTCTGCTGGTCGTGGAAGTTGCCTTCGGCGCTCTCAGAGAGCTTTACTGGCTATCCTTTTGATACTTGTTTCTGTTCCCTCTTTTCTAAAAATGTTTTTCTTCTTCATAAAACATGAACATATGCTGACACCCGAGATGAGGGTGTCACAAATCTACCCCCCTTAAATTGAATCTCGCCCTCGAGATTCGTTAGTAGAAAATAGATAGGGGAATTCAGCCTTAATATCCTCTTCACGCTCCCATGTGGCTTCAGCTTCAGTATGATGACTCCATTGTACCTTGCACCATCGAATCACTTTGTTTCAGGTGACCCTTTCCTTTACGTCCAAGATTCGGACAGGGTGTTCTGCGTAGGTCAGGTCTTCTTGAAGTTCAAGTTCTCCCATTGACACTTGTTCCTCTGGTACTCTCAAGCACTTCTTGAGCTGGGATACATGAAACACGTCATGTACGTCGCAGAGGTGGTTTGGGAGCTCTAGTTGATAGGCTACTTCTCCTTGCTTGTCCAAAATCTTAAATGGTCCGATGTAGCGAGGCGCTAGTTTGCCTTTGACGTTAAAACGTCGTTGGCCTCGGATAGGCGATACCTTAAGGTATATGAAGTCTCCTACTTCGAAGGTCAACTTCCTACGCCTATTGTCCGCATAGCCTTTCTGTCGTGACTGAGCAGCCTTTAAGTTCTCCCGTATCGTTTGGACTTGCTTTTCAGCCTCTTGTAGTACTTCGGGTCCAAACACCTGGTTCTCTCCAGTCTCGTTCGAGAACAGTGGCGTTCTACACCGTATACCATATAAGGCTTCGAAAGGCGACATCTTCAAGCTAGCTTGATAGCTGTTGTTATAGGAGAACTCGGCATACGGTAAACTCCTATCCCAACTACGCCCACGTTTCAAGGCGTAAGCTCTCAGCATGTCCTCCAAAATTTGGTTCGTCCTCTCGGTTTGCCCATCTGTTTGTGGGTGATAGGTGGAGCTAAAATCTAGTCGTGTACCCATGGCTTTCTGCAGCTTCCTCCAGAATCTAGAGGTAAACTGAGAACCTCGATCTGAGACTATCCTCTTCGGAACTCCATGACGGCACACGATCTGCTCCATGTACAACTCTGCCAACTGTGTAACATTGTAACTGGTCTTTACCGGAAGAAAATGGGCGGTTTTCGTCAACCGGTCCACAATGACCCAGATGGAGTCGTATCCTGACTGAGTTCTTGGCAATCCGACAATAAAGTCCAGACTGATGTCCTCCCATTTCCATTCAGGTATTTTCAAAGGTTGCAACAATCCAGCGGGTTTTTGATGTTCGGCCTTTACCCGTTGGCATGTGTCGCATAGGGCAACGTATTTGGCTATATCCCTCTTCATACCATCCCACCAATAGCAAGTTTTCAAGTCCTTGTACATTTTGGTGCTCCCTGGATGTATGGAATAGGGTGAATCATGTGCCTCCTTCAATATCATGTCGCGAAGGTGTCTTATGTTTGGCACACAAATCCTTTTTCCTAGCCAAAGCATACCATTTTCATCCTCCTTGAAATCCTTTTCCATCCCTTGTCGGATTCTTTCCTTGATCTCCTTGATCCCCTCGTCCGTTGCTTGGCCCTCTCTTATTTCTTGCTCCAATGAGGAGTGGATCTTCATTATTTCCATGTTATTCAAGAATCCGAGGTGTAACCGTTTAAACTCCTTTCGAAGTTCGGGTGGTAGCTCCCGAACCGTGAGTTGGTGGCATGCTCCCTTTCTGCTCAGTGCGTCAGCGACCACATTGGCCTTCCCTGGGTGGTAGTTGATTCCCACATCATAATCCTTGATGAGTTCTAACCATCGACGTTGCCTCAAATTCAAGTCCGTTTGTGTAAATATGTACTTGAGGCTTTTATGATCTGTATAGATCTCACATCGATGACCAAGGATATAGTGTCTCCAAATCTTCAATGCATGCACCACTGCTGCTAACTCTAAATCATGAGTAGGATAGTTAAGCTCATGCTTCTTTAATTGTCGTGAGGCATAGGCTACCACTTGTCCTTCCTGCATGAGTACACACCCGAGCCCTTGTCTGGATGCATCACAATATATGTCAAAGCTCTTGCTTACATCTGGCAATACCAGAACTGATGCTGTGGTTTAGCCTTTCCTTGAGTTCCTCAAAACTTTCTTGGCAGGCTTGTGTCCATTGAAAGATTTTTCCCTTCGTTAGCAACTCCGTCATAGGTTTTGCTATCTTAGAGAAGTCTTTAATGAAGCGCCGATAGTATCCTGCCATCCCAAGGAAACTCCGAATATCCCTAACGCTCTTCGGTTGGTCCCACTTCAGAACATCTCTCACCTTTCTAGGATCAACCGATACCCCTTCCTTGGAGATGATGTGGCCTAGGAAGGATATTTCTTTTAGCCAAAATTGACATTTGTTGAGCTTGGCATACAACTAATGCTCTCGCAACTTCTGCAAGGTCAATCTCAGATGTTCTTCATGCTCCTCCTCACTTTTTGAATACACCATAATGTTGTCGATGAAAACCACGACGAACTTGTCCAAGTACTCCATGAAAACCTTATTCATAAGGTACATGAAGTATACGGGTGCATTCGTCAATCCAAAAGACATAACGGTATATTCATATGAACCATACCGCGTCCGAAAGGCTGTCTTAGGTATATCGGAGGGCTTAATCTTCAGCTGGAAATATCCCGACCGAAGATCAATCTTGGAGAACACTTGGGCTCCTTTCATTTGATCGAACAGGTCCTCTATACGGGGCAGAGGGTATTTATTTTTTATTGTCACCTCGTTGAGAGACCTGTAGTCCACGCACATTCTTTGGGTTCCGTCCTTCTTGTCCACGAAGAGTACCGGAGCTCCCCAGGGTGACGAGCTTGGACGGATAAAACCCTTCTCCAACTGTTCTTGAATTTGCTTCTTGAGTTCTACTAACTCGTTGACGGGCATCCTATATGGTCTCTTAGCTATGGGTGTAGTTCCAGGTACCAAATCTATGGCAAACTCGATGTCCCGGTCAGGTGGCATACCTAGAAGTTCTTCTGGAAACACGTCCAAAAATTCCTGGACCACTGGAATGTTGTCCAATGCTATTCTTTCAACATGGTTCAAATCCGCCCGTTCGGTTGCTTGCTGGGCTGACTCAAACTCGACACGGATACCGTGTTCATTTGTCAATTGCACGCTTCTCTCAGCGCATTGGATTACTCCATTGTGCTTGCTTAACCAGTCCATTCCGAGTATGATGTCAATTCCGTGGGAGTCCAAGACAATAAGGTTGGCAAGGAAGTCTACCCCCCTTATTTTAAGGCTTACCTTAGGACATACTATACTAGTCCTCATTCCTCCTCCGGGAGAATTAACTAACATGGCACATTCTAAGTGGGATACGGGTAGATGATGTTTGGCAACATATTCGGATGATATGAAGGAATGTGATGCTCCAGAATCAAATAAAATGGTGGCTGGGTTGGAGTTGGCAAGGAACATACCAATTGCAACGTCCTCAGCCTGTTGTGCTTCCTCAGCAGTGACATGGTTAACGTGGCCACGAGCATAGTTCTGCGGTCCACGGTTCCCTTGGTTGTCTCCTCCGTTTGGTCGCTGGTTCTGCTTGGGCACGTTACCTTGCTGTCCAGGGCCTCTCTTCAGGCACTGGTTAGCGAAGTGGCCTACTTCCCCGCATGCAAAGCATGCCCTATTGCCTACGGCAGCAGGTACGTTGGGGCGGGGGTTTTGAACAGGAGCGCCATTGTTAGGCCGGGGTGCAGGAGGCATGGGCACTCGAGGTGCCGGTGCAACAAACCGTTGCTGTGGTGGCTGACCAGGGCGGTTCGTAGGAGTGGTTGGTCCATACTGCGGTGCAGGAGGCATGTACCTAGGTCGTACGTTGCTCCCTTGGGGCTGGTATGGCATCTTCCTTTTGCACTCGCGCTCAATCTCTCGGATCTTGTTTTCCACCACAATAGCCTTATCAACCAGCTTCTGGAAGCTTACGTAGTCATTGTTGAGGAGCTGAACTTGGATCTCATTGTTCAACCCTCTCATGAACAGGTACTGCTTCTTCTGATCCGAGTTGACATCTTCGGGGGCATACCGGGACAGTTGTATGAACTTGTTGAGATATTCGTTCACACTTTTCTGCCCTTGGCGGAGACCTTCAAACTCCTGCCTCTTGAGCATCATTATGCCAACAGGGATGTAGTGGGAGCGGATATTTTCCTTGAACTCAGTCCAAGTGATTGTCTCCGGGTTGGCATGGGCGTTGCTCAAGGCATCCCACCAGTCAGCAGCTGCTCCCATCAGTTGGTGCGACGCAAAGAGAACCTTCTCTCGGTCGTTGCACTGAACAATGGCAAGCTTCTTCTCCATGGATTTTAACCAATCATCGGCCTCCATTGGATCGCTTGCTTGAGCAAAGGTGGGTGGTCGAGTCCTCATGAACTCTCCCAACCTGTTATGAGCCGGCGGTGTTGGTGGCGGTGGTGCCGGAACGGAGTTTTGGTTGGCCTGCAACTGACCCAAAGTTTGGATCATGGTTTGCATAAGCTGGTTTTGCATGGCCATCAACCTTTCTAGGTTGTTTTTGCCAGCTCCGGGGTTAGCAGGAACTTTCTCGTGGTCATCTTCCTGGACGTTCCTTCGGCTGGCGTTTCCTCTCACCATCTGTGAGAGAGAACGAAACAGAATAGAAGGTTAGAGATTAGGTAGGTCCTTTCAACTATATGCATCAAGGTGAGTTGGACTATATATATTAGTCCTTATGAGGATGTGAGCAAGTGCCGAAACATCTCACACCTCCCTCTTCTTATGTGTGGATTTGGACAACGTTTTTGAGACGTCCCACCACTCACACTTAAGCGCATATTCACAAATAATCATTACAAGGGCCCACTCAACTCCTATTCAAGGATGGTTTCCTATGTCAAGGTGGTTTCAAGGCCAATCTAGGCTATTCACCCTAGGATGCTTCCTTTGCTCAGTGTGGCTTAGCTACCTTTGACTCCTATTCAGGGGTGTAACTTGCTGTTAACCCGTGGCTCTAATATCAATCTAAGGTTTCTATCTAGGCGTGTGACCTACTGTCAACCCGTGGCTCTGATACCAATCTGTGACGCCCTCAATTTTGTGGAAAACCACGGAACCGAGAACTAATGCATATGTGTGCCCAGGATGTTCATCACACATACACATACGTTCCACAAACTGAATTCAGATTATATATATTACCACGAATAACAGAGTTTATTACAACACCTCATGAGTCTTGGACTCATGCTCGGAAGTCCTTATTTCTACGCAGCGGAAATCTTATTTAAATGCGGAAGCAAAAACTAATGCGGAAGCAAAACTAAGCAGAAGTGGCTCCATCTCTACTCCCTCCACGGGCAAGGTTGAGAACAGATCACACGCCATAATGCTCTACTCGGTCTTCATAGTAGTCTTCTCTTGCTGTTGATGAAGAAATAATAATGCAAGTTTGAGTACAATGATGTACTCAGCAAGTGCGGGAATAACACATGACATGCAGCTCATAAACAAGGTAGGTATAAAAGGCTTATTTGCAGAAAAGCAGATTTATAAAACCGTGATAAAACAGCAACTTAACTTTAGATGAATGTATTCCCAGCATGTATGAAATTACCAACATACCTCCATCCCTTCCCGTGTTCCATCCAAACATTAACCAATCCTTTACCCATACTCACGAATACCTCCTCGTATTCGCTACCATCTCACCTCATGAAACAACCTTGTCTCGCACCGAGACCAATCTCATATCATGACCCACCAGTCATGCAACCCTTTCATCATCCAGACTTAACAATTCCAAACCAAACCATAACCAAAAACCATAACCAAGAACCTTCCCAATAACCATTCCAGTAACCATCCCATCTAATCATGGCAGTTTAGCCAGGTGCTCGTGACCGTAAGCTCGGCTATCATGATAGTTTTAATAACTCTGCAGAGTTTGCACCTCTTTACCCACAAGTTTGTGATTTCGTCACCCGTCGGCGACTGCAGAACCTCCATTATACCAGTACACAACCGTCGGTGTATGGTCAAGAGATCACAAAATAGCCTTTACAAAGGGGTTACTAGATTTATGGACTCACTAAGGTTTCACCGGCAGGCTAGAATCTCCAATTCTCCCACCCACGGGCCCCCTCTTGTGCCATGCAGTTCCCAGGGCAGTCCTCACTCGACTCCCATTCCCCGCGCCTTCCACAGTCCATAACACTCTAGCAACTTACCTAATTACTCAGCTAAGCCGCACCCATACTTGGCCTTGTGGTGGCACTGTTATCCTGGCATGTGCATGCATGAACCGGTCCTTAGATCTACAGCAAGCAAAACCACCATCGCATGCTACCTCATTCACAAACCCAGGCTTGCCTAGATCTCCCTCCGATCCATGTTCATTAACATCATCAGTTCCTCATCATCATTACGAGTGCAGTTAGCTAGACACATCTATCTCGCTTCCCAACCCCATGGACTCAGCGAAGCATAAAGCAAAAACCATACCCGACTCATATACATCCCAGGTGACAAGGGTGGTTTATTCAGAACTAGTAAACTCCTATAAAAAGGGTTTCCCATCATGTTTGACTCAGCACGCACACCTTTTCGCAAAACAAAATAGTTTTACCCAAAACATAGGATCAACATGGTCAAGGAGCACTTGCTTTGTTCTTGCGGTTCCGGTTGTTCTTGATTCTCAAAACCTTGTTGCTGCAGCTCGTCGTAGACAGCTTCCTGGATCTGTCCTACTATGTAGGATTTACGCGCATACAAGATTCACAGCAATCAATATCATGTTCAAACCTTAAACTAGATGCGATGATGCACATGCATGCTATCCTATGATTGTTATTAGATTGTTGTGCTCTTGCATGGCTTGCATGGGCAGAGGTGTTCGGATCAAAGGTGGTCGTGGCGATGATCTTGTTTTTAGATCAAACTGATCATCGAGTGATCTGTCCACGAAAAGGCTTCTGTTCGAAAGGAATCGAAGAACAGATGCAAAGAGATGAACAACATGATGTCGTAAGGTGGTATTGAAGTCCTACCTCACGTTTTTCTTGACTTCGAGGTCCTCCTCAGACCGTTTGGTTCTTCTCCGATGATCTCCCTTGTTGCACTTCAGCAATGGTTTGCTCGGCGAGTTAGGGCTAGGCTCTAAGTCGTCGGCTCAGGATTTGAAAGAGAAGTTTGTGGCTTCGGCCAGAGGTTTTGGGTTCTATTTATAATCGGGAAGAGAAGAGTCCTAATCTGATTGGATCCCGAATAAGAGTCTTATTCAGATCTTTGTTGGATCCTAACGTCTTATCTTTGGTAACATCGTGGAATTTAGATCGGTTTATGTTGCGTACCGGTATCTTTACGCGTAAAAACCGCTCCAGAACTCGCTACCTCTGTGATGATGAGCTCCGGAAGCTCCACGTGTTCTCCGGGCCTGGTATCTCCTCATCCGCAGAGACAAGCTCCGGTTGTGCCGCGTGTCAATCGATCGAGACCTCCCTCTTCTTCGGAGACGAGCTCCGCGCACGCCACGTGTGGGTGCCGGTCTTTCCGCCTTTCCTTCCCTCAGAGACATGCCCCGAGGTCGACACGTGTCCAGCAGCGACGGACCTCCGGAGATAAGCTCCGGTGGCGACACGTGTTCAATAGATCCGGACTTCTCGGAGATGGGTTCCGAGATTAACACGTATCCCGTGCGACTGGTCCCCTGACTTCCGCGAGGACTAGCTCCGAAGGTGACATGTGTCCCATGAAAAATGCCTTTGCTTCTTCTGCAGAGGCTAGCTCCACGGGCAACACGCGTCCCACAGGGTCGGACCTCTTTCCAATGCGGAGGTGACCCCCGAGCCTGCCACGTATACTGTTTAGCGTCGGACCTCTCCCTATCTCTCGGGAATGAGTTCCGAACACGCCACGTGGTCTGCTGGTCGTGGAAGTTGCCTTCGGCGCTCTCAGAGAGCTTTACTGGCTATCCTTTTGATACTTGTTTCTGTTCCCTCTTTTCTAAAAATGTTTTTCTTCTTCATAAAACATGAACATATGCTGACACCCGAGATGAGGGTGTCACAAGATGCTATTCTACCCTTTCTCTCTTAGGTAATTCTGGTTATGCAAATGGGGTTTTCAATATCAACTAGACTTAATGCAACAAACAATTCAAGCTATGATCTCTAGAAATGGAAATGTTTTATAAAACTGTTCCAATGCAAACCGGGGCTTGCCTGTTTTGCAGGTGACTAAGAACACAATCAGTTAGTGACGATCACTTGGAGCTTGATCACTTGTTTTCCTCTCTCCTTGATCTTCACTTTAAGTCCTTCTCACGTTCTCCACGTATATGCTACACGATATGACCATGCATATGTATTTAATTGAAAAGCTTTTGCTAATAAGGTCAAATGAAAGTTTTAAAACTGGAACCCTGTTTAAGAATTTAAAATGACACTGGTGCTAGTGGTTTGGGTTGGGTTTAAACACTATGATCAAATGTTGAGTGCCTTTCCCACTTAAGTGTTGATCACCTTAAGAGGTTACACATGACAGTGCGGATCCAAAGCCCCAATGGAGCTGAAAATTTTCATGTGAGTTCATTGTCACAAGAAAGTCATCTGGACCAAAAATTAGCACTTTTCATTGAGTGGTTTATTCAGAACAATTCTCTAAGTATTTAAACAAAGGTGAATTAACTCTGAGGTAACACCCATGTTCATGTCAAACTTAGTGGACTATAATTTCAATTATAGTTCATAGAGATTTCATGAATTTTCCTAGGATTTTTGGAGCTAAGGATTGCCCAGAACTGAATTTTGGAAATTCTCTGAAAATGTTTCTGTATTCATTTGAACACAGCAAATTACAATCTGAATTATCCTGATCAAATCAACCCCAAATGAGCTGAAACTTTTATAGGAGTCTAATAAAACCCTAACGAATATTCTGGAAAATTTTTAGGATTTTTGGACAAACCAAACTCCCTCTAAAATTCTTTTTCTGAAAAGCTTTAAAGAATTTTCCAGAATCAATTAATGCCTGTCATACAAATTGGGTTGCACATTTGATAGAGTTTGTCAATCTGAACCTAACCCAATTTGAATCACTAAATTTGGAGGTTCCTATCAAAAGTTATGCTCTTCTAAAGTTTGGGGAAAATCTGGAATTTGAATAAATCCGGAAAAAGTTTAAAACTGACTGTGGGTCCGGGGAGCACACGTGTCATGCACTGGAACACGCCACACGGGGCTACAGAACTGTTTCCCACATTGCCACGATTTATCCGGTGCCACAGACGATCCAGCCCCCCCTCTCACTCGTCACTGACACACGGGCCCGGTGATCGTCTTCAACCTCTAGCCACCCGCGCGCCCCCGCTGCCCGGGCTCGCCGGAGCAATCCCAAACTCGGTCGTCCGGCCACCTCCAGTGCTTAAACTCGCCGCTAAGCCCTAATTTTGTGCGAGGAACATGCTGGTGTGATTTCCACGGACCGGCGAAGTCCCTAAACTATCCCGCACCGGTGCAGCGGCTCGGAGGGAGTCCGACGACGTCGCTCCGATGAGCTAGCCCGCCAAAAGCTCCCTGGAAAGGCCCTACAGCATCAGTGAACGTTGGAGAAGCTCGGCATGGCTGCACATGGCTCGGTAACTGCTCCAAACTATGGTTCATCGTGTGCCCGACGTGTCCCGCTAAAACCACCGTCGCAAAGATCGAAAATACGCCTTGCAGAGCGTGTTTCTTGCTAGGTTTCAAAAGGGAAGTTGTTGCTAAGCTAGGCTACCTCATGTGAGTGCAATTTACAGTGCTCTAGACAATTATAGCGCGAGAATTTTAAGATTTCATACCCGCGGGTCCATTTACACCGGCCGGAGAGGAATCCCAAAATTTGTCGGCAAGAAGCGAAGACAAGCGCTGTGCTTCGGATGGAAGCTGTAGGGAGCTCTTGCGCATCCAAGGTTCCTCTTGCTTGGTCGTGAAAACCTCTCTGTGGAGCTGTCCACGAGAGCACTTCGTCGCCGTGGTGTTCGGCCGCCGCGGAAACCGGTTTATCTTGGTTTGGGGAGGTGGAGCTCACGTTTGAATGGCGTGAGGACATTGGAGGAAGGTCTGTGGTGTTGTTTGGCTGCTCAGACGAAGCTTTGCACGCTAGCTGTGGGGGTGGCTGATCGAGCGGACGGCAGTCGGCAGCTTCGGCTGTTTCTCGCGCGAGGAGGAAAGAAGAGCGCCGAGGCTTCGGTGATGAGGGCGAAAGGAAGCACGGCAGATGTTATAAGACGCCTGGGCAGCTCTCCAGCGCGACGGGATTTCAACAGGAGGTGACTGCCGGCCGATCTCGGTGTCGCCCAGAGCTGCACTGCAGGGTCTGACTCGGGAACCGACTGAAGAGAGGGCAAACAGAGACTGTGTTCTACACTGAAGATCTTTTGCAATTTTCAGCTCCCTCAATGACATGTGGGTCCCACAGTTCAGAGCCTCCTTATCCTCTAAAATATCTACCAAAATTGGCAAATGATGGAATTCAATTGTGGAAGTTTAAATCTGAGAGGCATTTGGACAATTGGGCAAGTTTCATCCAAATTCAAATAGGCATTTGAATTCTTTGTAATTTAAAGTCTATTTTGAAAAATGAGATGCAAATTATTTCCATAAATCATGAAACTATGCATACCCTCTAATTTGGACTCAAGGAATTCAAATATGAAATCTGATTTTTAATTTGGCTGCTGCAAAATGAGATTTGTAGCACAACAGTTTTGAAATTCATAGTGTTGCTCTCATTTGAATTTTGAGTTGAACAAATTTGTTTCAAATCTGACTTTAGCCTTCCCACACATATGGAAACTTCCCCTCTTGGTTTTAGACTCCTCTTGGGTTCCAAGTTTTCAAACAAATATTTGAACTTGTGTGAAGAAAGCCCTCATGTGGGTTATCACATGTGGAAAAGTTTTAACAGGTCCCAAATTTTATACATATGAAACCAACTTTTGCAAACAAGGGTTTCTTTGTATTCACATTTTTGGGACCTTTACACGAAGCTGCCACGTGTATCCAGGCTCTGAACCTCCTACCTGCTGAGGAGAGCTCCAGAGCTGACACGTACGATGGGCTCCGGTCCGAGCCTCCCCGCTGAGGTGAGAGTCCGGAGCTGCCACGTGTATCCGGGCTCTGAACTTCCTCCCTGCTGAGGAAGGCTTCGGAGCCAACACGTGCCCTGGGCTCCGGTCCGAGCCTCCCCACCGAGGTGAGGTCCGGAGCTGCCATGTGTATCCGGGATCCGAACCCACTGAGAGGAACTCCGAAGCAGCCACGTGCCCCACGATTCGTTGTGGACCGTGGGTCGACAAAGTCAAGGAGGAAGTGCGCTGTCAGGCCGTGCATTCAAGGCTCACACCTTCCCTAGAAGCATCGCGCACGATGCATGCCTCCGTCCTCCGCTTCACCACCATTATGGTGACAAGACAGGGCGGCGAGGCGTGATAGCAGTACAGTGTCGTCCAACAGCGCTGAGCCGCCCAAGCAGAACGAGAAGACACGACGACAAGATGACGTCTTCATCATCAGTTGACACACGGACAGGGGCGCTCACCGTACCAGGCAGCGGGACTTAACTCCCGCACCGGCTACTCCACTCGGAGTATAAAACCCTAGATCATGTATACGGCTCATATAGCTTCGGGGCCACCTGTCGGGTCCCAATCCTTATTTTTACCACCCCGGCCTTGGACTATAAAAGGACCGGGGTGTCCACCTGACAAAGGGTTCACAACCCTGCACTCTCACACACTCATACGCGCAGACAATACAACAAACACTCCCGTGGACGTAGGGTATTATGCTCCGGCGGCCCGAACCACGTAAATCTCGGTGTTCACCCACTCTCTCGAGTTCAACCGCGTAGGGACGTCAAGCCCCCTCTAATCAAAGAACCTCCGCGGGCTGCTTCCGTAGCAGGTTGGGAGGAGTGCCGTAGCTCACACTCCGACAAAACTGTTCTGTGAGCTGGCCAACGTGTCAGGGTATCTGTTTTCTGTTTTTTTAAATAAAAAACTTATTTATGATGGCTAGCTATACAGAGCCGTCGTAAGTTAACCTGCGTAACTTATGACGGACTGCCTTAGGACATCGTAAGTTAACCTGTGTAACTTATGACGGACTGCCTTAGGCCATCGTATGTTTGGTGTCCAGACCACCACCTGGCATGGCCAGAAGCACGGCCCATTGTTTACGATGGCTAGGAACGACCGTCGTAAGTTAGTTATTTACGACGGTGACCGTCTAGTTAACGTTATTTAAGACCAATTAACGGATGCCGGAAACCGTCATAAATAACAAAAAACCATCGTAAAAAGGTTATTTATGATGGTTTTCTCCAATTTACCATGATTTCTGACTGTTGTTGTGAGACCTATGTGTGCTGAATACATTGGCTTTGACGATAAAAGTTTTAAATACTACCAAAACACCTTTTTAACAAGGTCCGACTCTAGGTCCGAGCTCCTGCAAGGTCCTACGATAGGTCCGACGTAAGGTGCGACTTGTTTTGTCTAGGTCTGACTTATTTTGGCTAGGTCTGACTTGTTTTTGCTAGCTCCGGTGCTAGGTCCAACTAGCTTTGGTAAGTTCCATGCTAGGTCCGACTAAGCTTTAGTAAGCTCCGGCGCTAGGTCCGACTAGCTTTGGTAAGCTCCGGTTCAAGGTCCGGTTAGCTTTGGTAAGGTTCGGAGCTTGATTGCAATGGTTCTGCCTTTTAACTTGCAATGTTTCGAACTTGCTTTACTCTTATGGAAAGTTTGCTTAATATTATTTTACTAAGTTTTTGGTCTGTTTTGGTGGTTATGGCTGATATCATTTTGCTATGGTTTACAACATGCTTATGTGAGGTGCTCATGTAAGATGTTGTAGTTTCGGAACTAACGAGAGTCAAGTCGAGGACTTGTGCTCGGAAGTATTGGTTGTTTATTCATGTGCAGGTGTTGATTGAGTTCAAGACATGGCTGGTGACGGGATCCATTGAACTAGTCTTAGGGAGAAGATGAGGTTCAACAACCAAGTTCGGGAGGAATTGTGGTTGAGTTGATCGGGAGGTCACGCAGCATGTTTGGATCAAGAACAATGCATATGAAGGTATCGTGGACGTTGTTGGAAGGTGTTTGCACGTGTGCAAGGAGTGCATGAACGTGGCAACATGGTTCCAAGGCGTGGTGAAGAGATATGGAAGTGGAGATATGGTTGAAAAGGTTCAACTGGCTGGATTTTGCGCTCAGGCTGCGGCTGAGGCGGTTATGGTTTGTTTATGGAAAGTTTCGAATTGGTTATAACAGGATTTCATGTTAGGCATGAAGTAGAGTTGTTTTAGGAATGTTTGGGACGTTCCTAAGGTATTTGGAAGTCTTAAGATTGCTTCTATCTGCGTATAGAAGAGTCTTGAGCAGTATTGGAAAGTTACAGTTTGAATCCAAGTAGGAGTAGGAGTCCTAGTTTGAATTGGATTGGCCATAGAGCTGGTTATATAAGCAAGGGAGGCCAAGGATTGTGGAGAGCATGACTTTGGGGCTGTTCCTCTTGTGTTTTGATAAATAAAATTCGTATTCTAAAGGAACTTTTGTGCCTTGTTTGTCCGACTTGTTTCAGACAAGTTTTTCTCGTCGAGTTTCTATTCAGCACTACCTTGCTTTGGTGGTTTTATCATAACTCGAGCTTTAAAGATCCAATTGATGTGATTCTTTTTGGTTTGTCTTCACAACTTGATTATCTATCATCTGTGAAAATTGCACGTTCATTGAATTTGTGGTTTCTGATCTACACGAGTTTCTTTGCAGTATTCCAGAACTGTTTTTCTCGCGTAGGACAGATTGACCTTTGTTCGATCTTTCGATCGTAACTTGAGTTTCTCTCAATGGATTTTCATGATTCTTGTTGTGACGTCTTCGTGACTTGATTCTCTACAATATATACTAGTTTTTCACAGTTGAACACGTTTAGATTAGTCGCACACACGGTTTCTTTAACAGATCAGTTTTCTGCTGAGGGGTGTTTTGTTGCTTCTGCTGAAAAGTTTTTATCTACCATTCACCCCCTCTGGTAGCTTTACACGTGTACTTCGATCCTACATTTGTAAATTGATCGGTTTCTTGTAGTGAGAAGCTTGTCGAATTTCCATCTACACTTCTGAATATGCCTCAACTCGGGCCACAGGTCTATCATGAATGCAGGGACAATAGCCATTGCTAGGTGCTGAAGCCGTTTGTTTTATTTTAAACAAAGAGAAGAAGCTGTTAGTTTTATTTAAAGACGACACTATTTTGAAAATCGGCATAGAAGCCGAGTGCACGGTCAAAAACTTATTTAATGATTGCAGACTTATGATCTGATAGATATTTTTGGATCTGACGGGATCATCTCCTCTATGTTATGCACCTGAAACTCAATGTCGTCATCGATGAACCCTAATATATCTAGCTTGTTCACATCGTCATCGTGATCTTCTTCGACACTGGTAGGGACCTCCCTCTCCAGATATGAATCTCTCATCTCTGCTTCATTAAGTCCCTCCTCCCCATGTTTGTTCCAACATCGATAATCCACCATGAATCCATGCTTGATCAAGTGTGACCTCAACCCATCATTTGTGCGGTATCTCTTCTAATTCTTGCAATGTTTGTAAGGACAACTAATATTCCCTCTAATGTTTTTAAACATGTCTTTCTTCACGAAATCGATAAATGCATCTACCCCTTTGATATACTCATTGCAAAGGTGCGGCCCATACATCCAACTTCGTTCCAACGACATCTACTTAGAGAAAAGAAGAGGTAAATCAAAGAAATTTGAAACCGATGATAATCAAGATCTAAAGGGGTAAAAAATAGTAAGGAGCAGGAGAGGAGAAGAGGACTAACCCTTTGTTTTAAAGTCCAATGATAATCACCGCAAGATTTCTAGAAGGGGCACCTCCAAAGAGGGAAAGAAACGATTAGAACAGGGCAAGAAGAGGACAGATCTGGCCGCCACTATTCTGCCACAGCTGAGAGCTCATATAAGGGCATACGAAATCGAGACGATCCTTTGTAACGCCCGTCTCTATATAATGGGAATGGGAGACACACCCACATCCATGATAAAATTAGATGAGCTCCTACAAAGGCTCTGTGACACCCTCATTTTTGGTTCCTGCATGTATTCATGCTTCATGTAGAGAAAACATTTTAAAAGAAGTGGGGACAAGGAAGGAATAAAAAAGATAGCCAAAAGAGCAAAATCCAGTTCACCAAGAGCGTCGAAGACGACTCCCGTGGCCCGCTGGCCACGTGGCGCCTTCGGAGCTCATCCCCGCAAAGGGAGAGAGGTCCGACCCCGTGGGACACGTGTTGCCCCCGGAGCTAGCCTATGCGGAGAAGCAAGGCCAGCCACAGGACACATGTCACCTTCGGAGCTAGTCATCGCGGAAATCAGAGGACCAGTCGCGCAGGATACGTGTCGATCTCGGAGCTCACCTCCGAGAGGTCCGGTTCTATTGGACACGTGTCGCCACCGGAGCTTATCTCCGGGAGGTCCGACACTGTTGGACACGTGGCAACCATGGAGCTCATCTCTGAGAAGAAGGGAAGTCTGGCGCTGTTAGGACACGTGGCACACCCGGAGCCACCTCCGAATAGAGAGGAGGTCCCGACCGCCAGGATACGTGGCGCATGTAGAGCTCACCTCCGAAGGAGAGGGAGGTCTCGCTTGCTTGACACGCGGCACAACCGGAGCTCGTCTCTGCGGAAAGGGAGAGACCAGGCCCCGATGGACACGTGGAGCTTCCGGAGCTCATCACCGCGGAGGTAACGAGTTCTAGAGCTGTTTTTGGATTCTGTACGCGTAGAAATATCGGTACGGAGAGGAAACCGACCTGAATTCCACAATGTTACCGCACCAAATCGACTAAAGATAAGTTGTTAAGATTTAACGACAATCTGAATAGGACTCTTATTCAAAATACAATCAGATTAGGACTCTCCTTCTCCCGATTATAAATAGAACCCAAGAAACCTTGGCCAAAAACCACGAACTTCTTTTCAACTCCTGAGCCGACGAATTAGAGCCCTAGCCGAAACTCGCCGAGTAAGCCCACCACCGGAGTTCAGTCGAGGAAGATCGCCGGAAGAGAGCCCAACAATCTGTCTGATCATAAAAGGAACCCGAGACCAAGAAGAACGTAAGGTAGGCCTCCAATATCACCTTGCGACATCATCGTGTTTTCCTTGCATCGGTTCTTCGATTCCTTTCAAGCAGAAGCTTTCTCGTGGACAGATCACTTGTTGATTGGGTTGATCTAAAGACAATATCATCGCCACGTCCGCATTTGATCCGAACACCTTTGTTCATCGTAAAACGCTGCAAGCCATGCAAGAACACGTACAAACCGATCTAATAAAACAGATTATAGGATATCATGCATATGCATCATCGCATCTAGTTAAAGTTTATGCATAATATTGATTGCTATGAATCTTGTATGTGCGTGATCTTGTATAGAAGGACAAGCTCAGGGAGCTGTCTACGACGAGCTGCAACAACAAGGTTTCAAGATCCAAGAGCAACCGAAACCGCAAGAACAAGGCAAGTGCCCCTTGACCATATTGATCCTATGTTTTGGGAAAAACTGTTTTGTTTTGCAAAAGGTGTGTGTTCTTAGTCAAACATGATGGGAAACCTTTTTATAGGAGTTTACTAGTTTTGGTTAAACCACCCTTGTCGCCAGAGGAGTTTATGAGTCGGGTATGGTTTTTACTTTTAAGCTTCGCTGAGTCCATGGGATTGGGAAGCGAGATAGATGTGTCTAGCTAACTGCACTCGTAATGATAAAGAGAAATTGATGTTGTTAATGAACATGGATCGGAGGGAGATCTAGGCAAGACTGGGTTTGTGAATGAGGTAGCATGATATGGTGGTTTACTTGCCATAGATCTAAGGACCGGTTCATGCGAGCACATGCCAGGATAACAGTGCCTCCACAAGGCCAAGTATGGGTGCGGCTTATATGACTAATTAGGTAAGTTGCTAGATTGTTATGGACTGTAGAAGGCGCGGGGAATGGGAGTCGAGTGAGGACTGCCCTGGGAACTGCATGGCACAAGAGGGGGCCTGTGGGTGGGAGAATTGGAGATTCTAGCCTGCCGATGAAACCTTAGTGAGTCCATACATCTAGTAACCCCTTTGTAAAGGCTATTTTGTGATCTCTTGGCCATAAACCGACGGTTGTGTACTGGTATAATGGAGGTTCTGCAGTCGCCGACGGGTGACGAAATCACAAACTTGTGGGTAAAGAGGTGCAAACTCTGCAGAGTCTAAAACTATCATGATAGCCGAGCTTACGGTCATGAGCGTGTGGCCAACTTCCATGATTAGTTAGGATGGTTATTGGATTTTGGTTATGGTTTGGTTTTGGTTATGTTTTCGGGACTGTTGAGTTCGGGTGATGAGATGGGTTGCATGACTGTTGAGTCATGGCAACGAGGTTGGACGGTGTAAGACAGAATTGTTTATGAGATGAAATGGTAGCGAATACGAGATGGTATTCGTGAGATGGTAGCGAATACGAGGAGTTATTCGTGAGCAAGAATGAGGTTGATTGATGTCTAGTTGGGACATGGAAGGTAATGAACATAATGGAGGTATGATTGGTATTTTAGTACATGTTGGGATTAAATTCACTTAAAGATAAGTTGCTGTTTTATCATGGTTTTGATAAATAACTTTGCTTTCTGCAATGAGCCTTTTTATACCTACCTTGTTGTGAGCTACATATCATATTTGCCCGCACTTGCTGAGTACATCATTGTACTCCAACTTGCATTATTATTTCACCATCAGCAACAGGAGAAGATTACTATGAAGACCAAGTGGAGCATTAGGTGTGTAATCTGTTCTCAACCTTGCTTGTGGGGATGGAGTAGAGATGGAGCCACTGCTGCTTAGATTGCTTCCGCATTAGAATAAAGACTTCCGCTGTTAGATTAAGACTTCCGCTATGAGCATGAGTCCAAGACTCATGAGACATTGTAATAAACTCTGTTATTCGTGGTCATATATATTCTGAATTCAGTTTGTGGAACTTATGTGTATGTGTGATGAGCATCCTGGGCACACATATGCATCATGTGGGGACCACCCCGTGGTTCACCCACTCCAAGATCGCATAGGGTGGTGCCGTGCGATGCGGCACCCAACAGCACACATGAAAAGAATAAAGAACAACATATAAACTTTTATTTGATATAAAACAGCGGAAGTCTTTTACAAAATATAACTATACAGCGGAAGTAATGTACATTAGTAGTCTCTCATCCTAACTATGCAAAAGTGCAGCCGTCCAGCCCGGGGACGCTACACGCTAGCAGCATGGAACCGGAGAAATCACGGCGGCGTGCAGGGCTCCATCTCGGCCGTGTACCCTGACGGGGGCATCGCCTCATCCTCGGAACCCTCCTCATAGCTCTCACCTGCATACAGCTCAAATATTGCAACCGTGAGCACAATGGCTCACCAAGGCTTAACCGTCTGACCTAGGCATGGAACTCTACATGCAGGGAGGTGTATGATAGGAAAAGGAATTTGCGACAAAGACACGCCTATAAGTTGATCCTTACTTTCAGTTTTATAGCATCAAATTCATGTGCCTTAGGCAGCCCTCACATCGGAAGTCCACAATCAAACAAGAAACGCTTTCCTCCGATGTGGTGATGCCCAAAGCGGAAAGTAAACTTAATTAGCTCTACATCTACAGCATACATGGTTTCTAGAACATTAATATATCATCACAACATATTATCATTCAACTGGCTTACTTCACTTCTTACTACGTCACGAAACAGTGAACAAGCGGTACTCAAATAACCGCGAGGGACGGTGATTGCAATCAGGAGACACCCGGACAACACGTTGCATACACCCACTTTCAGAAGCGTGATTCCACACCCCTTCCTACTCTGTTGTATGCAACCACCTTTCAAAGGCAACCCAGACACCGAACCAGTCCATCCGTAACGGGTAGGAGGTCCCCGCGTGGAGTGTGACTGTGCCCACCGGCAGATTTACACCTTGCTACCCTCAACCCACTCCTGTTTACGGTTGGGTAAGCCTCGGCACCCAGGTTAACCATTTACATCGGTTTCCTGCTTATGTCAGTATGCCATCCGGTACTGTTTGATACTTGTTTAGCAGGCCCGCACACGACTCGGTCCTCAATCGACACCAACAGGGCTACGCACGTGAGACCTCCGCTCACTGCTTCCTATCCCCCTGCTGGGTCTCATTTTTACCACTATTAAGCCATTTTCTATTCTGACCAAACCGTGTGATAAACCTTACCTCGCGAGTAGATTCCAACTACTCGACTTCTACCGAGGTCCTAAGCATATTAGCGGGGCCTTGTCTACTCGTCGGCTCTGTAAGCTACCCAACCCTTCATAGGATTTAAAAGGTTGTGCAAGTGGGGTTTCAAACACCTTAACTCTAATGCAAACATTCACCCTAGACATAAGTGATACAAATAAAGAATTTTATAAAAGGTACTTAAGTGTAAAACGGGGCTTGCCTGGTTGCGAGTCAGAGAAGAAGTGAGCTTCTGGTGGGAGGATGTCCAAGGGCTCCGGTGCGTCCTCAACTTCGGTCACTATTATGAAATGTCATAAAATACATGTGTAAGTATTAAGGATTTATAAGAATTAAACTACTATTCATAGCTATTGCTATTTAGGATCCTTAATTGGCTTTGGGATTTTTACAGTAGATACTAGACTCTCTAAGGATGATTTGAGCCAAATTTGGAGACATGTCATTGCACAATGTAGTCTTTAAAATTCCTACAAGTACAATGCTTCTCTGAATTTTGAGCCCAATTCAGGAGCTTTGACATAGCTAATAGTGGACGATCTGATTAGGGTAAGTCTCCATGGTTATAACAAAATTTGTTTCACCATTTTTGGAGCTACCATCAGAGAGATATGAATTTTTGAAGTTGGACAGGAGTTCTGAAAAGTTTCTGTTTAAATTTGAATTTCCAAATGAAGGCTGGAATTTGGAAGGTAATTGGACCTAGCAAATGAAATCCAATGAAGCTCAAATTTTTACTGGAGATCAGTAATGTCATGAGGAACTTCCTGGCCAAATTTGAAGAAATTCCATAACAGAGACATTCTGGACTAAATTCCCAAAGATTTAACTTTGATGAATCTTGGAGAAATATCCAGAGATCTTCAGATCAATTTCTTTGAATTTCTGCAAAGTACTGACTGAGAGAAATCCAACAAAATTTGTTTCACAAATTTTGGACATCCCTACAGAAAGTTATGGAGCTATGAAGGTTGAAACATTTTTCTGGAAATCAATTCTATGATTTTTAGCTAATTTATTTAATCCTGAGATAACCTACTGATTAAGCCCTCCAAATAAGCTCCAAAAATCCTAAAAGTTTTACTGGAGGTCAGGCACTATGAAAAGGACTAGCTGCCCAAATTTGGGAATATTTCATAAAGAATTGCTCCTGTAATAAATCCCTAAAGGATATAATAAAAACAATTCTACAGAAATTCCTGGGCATTTTCATAGCATGAAATTTGTTCCTCTGTAAAGTACTTATCCTATGAATTCAGAAAAAAATTGTCTGACCCTTTTTGGAGCTGTATACACAAAGTTATGAATTTTTCAAACTGTGATAGCTCTCTGTTTGAAATCTACACAGAGACTTAACAGGGGGGCCCACTGGTCAGGTCCTTCTTCAACCTCCCGCCAGAGGCGCGCGTGCACACCAGTTCAAATCGTGGAATGGCTCGTTCTCCCTCATTTATCCACCAAATTAGCTCCGGTTTCGCCCTACATGCTCCTGGGAACATGGCGCAGCTGCCGGGCAAGGTTTCCACGCATGAAAACGGCCGAAAACAGGCCGGCACCGGTGGGGCGGCTCGGGAGCTCGGCATCAATGCGTTCTGGCGCGTCCGAAGCTTCTCCCGGCGAGCTACCTTGCCCTCAAGCATCACCAATGATCGGGGAACATGGAACGCAGGCTAAACCTTGCAGCAAATGGCCGGAACATAGGGTTCACCGGAGGACCGACCCATTTTCGCTGCCGCCGACGATTTCTCATCGCCCGGGGCGTGTGGTGGACGGTTTAATTCGTGCTTTGGTGTGGGAGGGCGCTAGGATCCCTAGTTTCTGTGGCTTGAATTGTAGAACCGATGATCAACCGCGTTGGACGAATTTCCAGTTTTGGTGTGGGTCGGTTCTTCACGTGTACCGGCGCCAAAATCCAAATTCCAGCGAGACAGTGATGGGGAAGGGCAAGGGGATTGCGGTAGCATGATCTACACACCTTGGTGCACCTTAGGGAGGTGCTGGACGTGCAGTAGAGGCGTTGGAGCGGCTGGAACTCGAGGAGCAGTGAGGGGCGACGTGCTCTGTTTCCTCCCGGTGAAAAACAGGTTGGGCACTGCGAGGGGAGCTCGGGGATGAGCTGAGGAGCAGTGGAACACGTTGAGGGGTCGCTGGCGCAGCTCCTGGGGCGATCAACCACTGCTGGGAGGGGCTGGAGGCTGCTGAACCAGGAGCACAGAGGTGGGCGTCTGTTTCTCCTTCGCTGGATCCTCGAGGGCTGAGGAAAAAGCTTCGGTGTGCAGAGGAGAAAAACTGGAGTTGTGCCTCTGCTTTGATAGCAATCTACACATGAAGTGCTGCCTTCGGGAGCAAGCTGAAGCAAGCAGCTCGGTGGAGAGGAGATGCAGCACGGTGGCAGCTCGAGAAGGACTCAAACAGAAGAAAATTGCCCCTGTTATTTCATGTGTCACTGCCATGTGGGTCCCACCTCACCTAATAGCTCTGATATTTTTCTCCAAATTAAATCCTTTGCTTCCTCCCAAAGTCATGGTTTGAAATATTTTAATTCAAATGATTAGAATTCTACTGTGGAATTTGAACTGACTTTGGTTATTTGAATTTGAATTAGAATTTGAATCTTTCCTTTTGCATTGTTCCAAAAGCATAGCAAACCAACTCAAATAATTCTGAATTTTGGCGTGGCTGCTAATTCTAATGTGGAGATCACATTGTGGAACCAAATTTGCAAATTGGGGAAATTGGGATTTGAAACTGAATTTGAAATTCAGATTAGAGGGCTTCTCCTTTTAATCCCAAACAAATATTGAAACTCCTCCAAATGAGCTGAAATTTGGAAGGGTGAATATTTGGACTATGAAGATCCAAGCTGTGCATTTAGATCCCCATGTTTGGAAGTTTTGGGAAGTCTAAACCCTCACTTTGAATTTACCCCATTATAATTCAAAGTTTTAATTCTCCTCATTTTTCATAAGTGCACATGAGAAGAATTTTCTTGCTACCACTTTCGGGGATTTTACATCCCTCCCCCCTTAAAAAGAATCTCGTCCCGAGATTCCAAAGGAAAAGTAAAGTGGGGAAAACCTTACCGGGTATATGATGATAGCAAGTCTGGATAATACGCTCGTAGATAATCCTCGCTTTCCCATGTTGCCTCATCAGCGGTATGGTTACTCCACAAGACCTTGTAGAACCATAAGGTCCGGTTTCTTGTGGCACGAGTCTTTTCATCGATGATCCGGATTGGATACTCCGTGTACGTGAGGTCCGGTTGAAGAACTTCTATGTCTTCAGTGCGGATTTCAGTTGAGGTTTTGAGGCATTTCCTCAGCTGAGAGATGTGGAAGACGTTGTGAATGCCTGCGAGCGACGCCGGTAAATCTAGGCGATAGGCCACGGGTCCGCATTTTTCAATAATGATGAACGGACCAATGAACCGCGGCGCAAGTTTACCCTTCACTCCGAAACGGTGAACTCCTTTCATCGGAGACACACGGACATACACATGGTCCCCGATGTTGAAGTGGAGAGGACGGCGTCTTTTATCCGCATAGCTTTTCTGACGAGATTGAGCAGCCTTGAGGTTGGCTTGTATCACTCGCACTCGTTCTTCAGCTTCATTCACCAGTTCAATGCCGTAGATGACTCGCTCGCCGGACTCGCACCAGTTGAGAGGTGTGCGACATTTCCGGCCATAGAGAGCTTCATACGGCGCCATCTTGATGCTAGCTTGACAGCCATTGTTGTAAGAAAACTCCGCCAACGGCAAATGATCGTACCAATTCTTGCCGTGGTGAATGGCACAAGCGCGTAGCATGTCTTCAAGCACTTGATTCACCCGTTCAGTTTGACCATCTGTCTGCGGGTGATACGCGGAGCTTCGGATCAGTTTGGTCCCCAATGATCCGTGCATCTGTTCCCAAAACCGAGAGACAAACAGCGCACCGCGATCTGAAATAATGGAGCGGGGAACACCGTGCAAGCATAAGATTCTTGCAATATAAAGCTCCGCATATTGCTTGGCCACGTAACTGGTATGTACGGGAATGAAATGAGCCGACTTGGTTAGTCGATCGACTATCACCCAAATCGAGTCATGTTTGTGAGACGTGAGAGGTAATCTGACTATGAAGTCCATACTGATATCCTCCCACTTCCACGCCGGAATGTTCAACGGTTGCAGCTGTCCGGCTTTACGCATATGGTCGGCTTTCACCCGCCGACACGTATCACATTCGGATACGTACTTTGCGGTTTCTCTTTTCATCCGTGTCCACCAAAACCTTGTTTTCAGATCTTGGTACATCTTGTTGCTGCCCGGATGAATAGAATACTTGGACAAATGAGCTTCGTCCAAGATTTTCCTCCGAAGCTTCATGTCACGGGGTACCACTATACGGTCTTTAAACCATAGTGTACCGTTATCATCTCTTCGGAAGCATTTCATTTCGCCATTCTTCATCCTTCTCCGAATGTGCGACATTCCCATGTCTTTCTTCTGCGCTTCCATAATCTCCTCTCGTATCGTAGGGACGAGAGCAAGATTATACAATGCCCCATATGGAACCAAGTACAGACTCGGCTCCTCCTCTTCAAGTGGGGTGATGGACAGACTGTTGACATGGGATTTGCGGCTTAAGGCATCAGCAACCACGTTTGCCTTCCCGGAATGGTAGTGAATCTCGATCTCATAGTCTTTGATCAGTTCTAGCCATCTCCGTTGCCGCATATTCAACTCCTTTTGAGTGAATATATATTTCAGACTTTTGTGGTCGGTGTAGAGGTGCACTAAGTTCCCAAGCAAATAGTGCCTCCACATTTTCAAGGCCAATACCACAGCAGCGAGCTCAAGATCATGAGTCGGATAGTGCTGCTCGTGGTTACGAAGTTGACGTGAGCCATAGGCGACCACTCTTCCTCCTTGCATCAATACACAGCCAAGCCCGATGCCAGACGCATCACAATATACGTCAAAGGGCTTGGTTGTATCCGGTTGAGCTAACACTGGGGCTGTTGTAAGATGCTTCACTAATGCTTGGAAAGCTTCTTCACAAGCTGAGCTCCAAACATATTTGATCCCCTTTTCAACAGTTCAGTCATCGGCTTAGCAAGCTTGGAGAAATTTGGTATGAATCTCCGATAATATCCTGCTAACCCGAGGAAACTCCTGACTTCATGGACTGATGTGGGGGACTTCCATTTCAGCACTTGTTCAATTTTGCTTGGATCAACTGCAATGCCTTCTGCAGAAATAATGTGACCAAGGAATGGCACTTGGCTGATCTAAAACTCGCACTTGCTGAACTTAGCATAAAGCTTATGGTCTCTTAATTGCTGAAGTACGATATGCAAGTGTTTGGCGTGTTCTTCTTCAGTCTTGGAGTAAACCAAGATGTCGTCTATGAACACCACCACAAACTTGTCCAACTCCGGCATGAACACTGAGTTCATGAGATACATGAAGTGTGCCGGCGCATTGGTGAGACCAAAGGACATGACGAGGTATTCATACAACCCATATCTCGTCGACAAGGCCGTCTTTGGGATATCGTCCGCTTGGATCTTGATTTGATGATATCCGGAGCGAAGATCCATCTTGGAAAATACACTCGCACCCACAAGTTGATCGAAGAGAATATCGATGCGGGGCAGTGGATATTTATTCTTGATGGTGACGGCGTTGAGAGGTCGGTAGTCCACACACAACCTCAAGGTTTCATCCTTCTTCTTCACAAACAGCGCCGAGCATCCCCATGGCGAGGAACTCGGTCGAATGAAACCCTTCTTCATCAAATCGTTGAGCTGCTCCTTTAGTTCAGCCAGCTCATTCGGAGCCATCTTATATGGTCTCCGTGAGATTGGTGTCGTCCCAGGTACGAGTTCAATCTTGAACTCGACATCTCTTTCGGGTGGCATGCCTGGAAGATCATCCGGAAAGACATCCGGGTATTCACGGACCACACGAATATCCTCAAGTTTCGTGGCTTCCGTGTTATATGTGGCTGGGGTTTCTTGAACCAAACGGTCAAGAATAAGAACATGTGGTTCATGAAGTGGAGATTTTAAACGAACCACACGTGGAATGATGTCAAGAACAGCACCATGGCGATGTAGCCATGACATTCCTAAAATGACATCAAGTTTTTGACTCTCTAACATGATTAGAGAAGTCGGATATAGATTCCCACCCAACTGTAATGGTGCTCTATAGACCATTCTATCAGCTGTTATTTTCCCACCCGGAGAACATATCAAATATGAATTATTTGTGGGAATGATAGGCAGTTGATATTTAATAACATAAGACTGACTTATGAAATTATGGGTGGCACCGGAGTCAAAAAGTATGACTACGGGATGATCCAGATAAGAGAACGTACCCGCGAGGATGGGTTCGCCTTCCAGTACGTCTTCGATAGCTAGGTGGTGGACGTTGCTGGGTTTTGGTGCTGGTTTCTTGGGCTGATTGCGGGGCTGATTAGCACCCTGATATGGTGCTGCACCCCTGCCCTGTCGCGGCTCGGGGCAGTCCCTCGAAATGTGCCCGACACGGCCACACGTATAGCACGTGTAAGGTGTCGGGGTCCCGCCGACTTGAGGACGGAATCCCGGTGCACGCTGTTGAAACTGGGGCGCACGCGGGACCATCCTTTGCTGCTGCTGTTGCTGTGGTGGATACGTCGGTCGAAAGCCCGGCGCATTATATTGCCGACCGCGAAACTGAGGCGGTCGCGCCGGTGGCTGCCATCTCTGACCGGATGGTGAGCGATACACCACGCGGTATTTCTGTGGCGTCCCACCACTGCTGCTTGTCAGCGCACTGCGTTTCCTCTTGTCAGAACCGCGCTCGCGCTGAGCATTCTCTTGTAGAATCGCGGCATTAACCAGGTCGTTGAATGTGCCACGATTGCTTTGGGCGAGATGGACCTTCATCTTGGAATTTAGGCCTCAGAAGAAAGCATTACGCTTGTTATCTTCCGTCCCCACAAATCCTGGCGCATACTGCGCCAGCCGGTTGAATAACCTGGAGTACTCATGAGCACTCCTCTCGCCTTGCCGTAACGCCAGGAACTCCTGGAGCTTCATTTCCATCACACCGGGAGGTATGTGATAGGCGCGGAACGCCTCCCGGAACTCTGTCCATGTGACGGCATGGCCAGCCGGTAACGAGGCGGTGTAGTTCGCCCACCAGGTACCGGCTTCTCCTTGAAGCTGTTGCACTGCATACAGCGCCTTCTGGTGTTCGGTGCATCGTAGCAGCCCGAACTTCGCCTCCAGAGTGCGGATAAAGTTGTCCGCCTCCAAAGGTTCTTCGGCCTCCATGAAGACCGGTGGATGGGTGGCCATGAACTCTGAATATGAACTTTGTTGGGGCTGGCGTTGCCCATTGTCTTGGCGTCCTCCCTGATGGGACGCATTCTGCTGGACTAGCATCCGCAGCAACTCGGTTTGCTCGTCGCGCGAGCCGAGCACTGCGGCAAGAACCTCCGCCAGGTTTCTTGGAAGTTCTGGCGGTGGAGGAGGTGGTTGCTGTTGCGTCGTGGTCTGCTCCGGAGGTGGAGACTCATCACCACGAACTTGACTCGGACCTCCCTCCTCTTGCGCTGAACGTGTCCGCACCATTCTGCATTCATACCATTCAAACGATCAGCACATCTGGGTTTAGCTCATCCAGTCTATACAATAGTAATGCGAGAATGGGATAAACAATGCGCATAACAATCACACATATGGATAAAGTATAAACTTTATGCACCATATACATCCCTGGACCGTGTCATACGATCGAGTTCCAAAGTATTGAACTTTATGGGTTAAAAGTTCATTTCGACCATCGGGGTCACCATGGGATGTTAAGTGTGTTAGCATGCGTAATTCCTCGGTATTGTATTGGACCCAAACATGTACTAACTCGAAGTGATATATCAAATGCATAAACCCTTCGACTCTAACTCGCTGTTTTACAACAGCCACTGGACGTCAAACGGTGAAACTAAGTGTTTTGGTTGAAATACAGAAAATTCCAGAGAGCATTTGGTCTGCCCTGTTTTTGGACAGTACCCACTCATCTGAGATTTTCATCCCTTTGGAGGGAGATTTTGTTCTGGAACTCTACAGAAAAATTGTAGAGGACTTCAAAACCTTTCCAGAATGGTATCCCACACCTCCATTGGTTCAACCAATATTAAGTTATGCCCTGTTCAATTTCAGCAAAATTTCTGCCGAAAACAGGGGAGATTGTTCCTAAGTTTTTGAGATTGAATCTATACTCCCAATTGACTCTTAGTTCAATATAGGCGTTTACTAACCCCTAAATGAATTTCTAAACCTCATTGTGACTCTTTTCTTTGAAAATAAACTTTTATGCAGTCGGTACTACGTTTCCTCACCAAAGAAAAATCCTAAACCGGTATTCCGGCATATACGTGTCAAATGGTGGAACTAAAGTCGTCACTCACAAACGGTTTCTACACGTCATGCACTAACGTGGTTAGTGTACCTGCAGAAAAACATACAATAATGATGCACACAAAGGTTTTAGCATTGCAGGCAGTTCCATATCATAGTAAAAACATACGGTCCGTATCATTGCCATACGGATCGTCCTTGAGTCAAGCCACGTCTCAAGGTACATGGTCGTGTTTTCACACCACACGACGGGGAACCCGAGTAGAGCGCGAATGGGTCGTCACGGTTGGGAATTTTATCAACCCAACGGATACCACCTACTGCCTCATGACCGTTGAGGCACGCCGATGGCGAGCGCTGCGTATGGCCCTTTGAACATTGAACGTTCAAGAGTTGCATACTATCGTGTTGCTTACCACACGATGGGGTATTCTCACTTTTGCCTAAAGCAAGCTGGAGATCAGCGTTTTCATATGCTCTCAGAACCATTAAGAGGTTCAGAGACTCATATTCACTACCGTGCCAAGTCACGGTATATCATTCCATACTATTACACGTATGGCGAGTTACCGCAATTGATCCGCCTGCGGTGGCGTACCTTACCTCTTACCTGATGTCGGAACGTCGTTACAGAATATATAACAAGTAAGTTAGATTTTCCACCTTAGTAGCTACTACTATCATAGACCTTATGTGGGCTTAATGACTAATCCTCACTCGACTACTTCTAAGTTTTCAAAAACAGGCTCTTTTCGAGCGTGCTATTCTCAATGTGGCTCTGATACCACGACTGTGGGGACCACCCCGTGGTTCACCCACTCCAAGATCGCATAGGGTGGTGCCGTGCGATGCGGCACCCAACAGCACACACGAAAAGAATAAAGAACAACATATAAACTTTTATTTGATATAAAACAGCGGAAGTCTTTTACAAAATATAACTATACAGCGGAAGTAATGTACATTAGTAGTCTCTCATCCTAACTATGCAAAAGTACAGCCGTCCAGCCCGGGGACGCTACACGCTAGCAGCATGGAACCGGAGAAATCACGGCGGCGTGCAGGGCTCCATCTCGGCCGTGTACCTTGACGGGGGCATCGGCTCATCCTCGGAACCCTCCTCATAGCTCTCACCTGCATACAGCTCAAATATTGCAACCGTGAGCACAATGGCTCAGCAAGGCTTAACCGTCTTACCTAGGCATGGAACTCTACATGCAGGGAGGTGTATGATAGGAAAAGGAATTTGCGACAAAGACACGCCTATAAGTTGATCCTTACTTTCAGTTTTATAGCGTCAAATTCATGTGCCTTAGGCAGCCCTCACATCGGAAGTCCACAATCAAACAAGAAACACTTTTCTCCGATGTGGTGATGCCCAAAGCGGAAAGTAAACTTAATTAGCTCTACATCT
The DNA here is from genome assembly GCA_030760725.1 of Neostapfia colusana. Taxonomy (NCBI): domain Eukaryota; kingdom Viridiplantae; phylum Streptophyta; class Magnoliopsida; order Poales; family Poaceae; genus Neostapfia; species Neostapfia colusana. The sequence goes on from JASWHV010000009.1 coordinate 9,930,438, forward strand.
ACAGCATACATGGTTTCTAAAACATTAATATATCATCACAGCATATTATCATTCAACTGGCTTACTTCACTTCTTACTACGTCACGAAACAGTGAACAAGCGGTACTCAAATAACCGCGAGGGACGGTGATTGCAATCAGGAGACACCCGGACAACACGTTGCATACACCCACTTTCAGAAGCGTGATTCCACACCCCTTCCTACTCTGTTGTATGCAACCACCTTTCCAAGGCAACCCAGACACTGAACCGGTCCATCCGTAACGGGTAGGAGGTCCCCGCGTGGAGCGTGACTGTGCCCACCGGCAGATTTACACCTTGTTACCCTCAACCCACTCCTATTTACGGTTGGGTAAGCCTCGGCACCCAGGTTAACCATTTACATCGGTTTCCTGCTTATGTCAGTATGCCATCCGGTACTGTTCGATACTTGTTCAGCAGGCCCGCACATGACTCGGTCCTCAATCGACACCAACAGGGCTAGGCAAGTGAGACCTCCACTCACTGCTTCCTATCCCCCTGCTGGGTCTCATTTTTACCACTCTTAAGCCATTTTCTATTCTGACCAAACCGTGTGATAAACCTTACCTCGCGAGTAGATTCCAACTACTCGACTTCTACCGAGGTCCTAAGCATATTAGCGGGGCCTTGTCTACTCGTCGGCTCTGTAAGCTACCCAACCCTTCATAGGATTTAAAAGGTTGTGCAAGTGGGATTTCAAACACCTTAACTCTAATGCAAACATTGACCCTAGACATAAGTGATACAAATAAAGAATTTTATAAAAGGTACTTAAGTGCAAACCGGGGCTTGCCTGGTTGCGAGTCAGAGAAGAAGTGAGCTTCTGGTGGGAGGACGTCCAAGGGCTCCGGTGCGTCCTCAACTTCGGTCACTATTATGAAATGTAATAAAATACATGTGTAAGTATTAAGGATTTATAAGAATTAAACTACTATTCATAGCTATTGCTATTTAGGATCCTTAATTGGCTTTGGGATTTTTACAGTAGATACTAGACTCTCTAAGGATGATTTGAGCCAAATTTGGAGACATGTCATTGCACAATGTAGTCTTTAAAATTCCTACAAGTACAATGCTTCTCTGAATTTTGAGCCCAATTCAGGAGCTTTGACATAGCTAATAGTGGAAGATCTGATTAGGGTAAGTCTCCATGGTTCTAACAAAATTTGTTTCACCATTTTTGGAGCTACCATCAGAGAGATATGAATTTTTGAAGTTGGACAGGAGTTCTGAAAAGTTTCTGTTTAAATTTGAATTTCCAAATTAAGGCTGGACTTTGGAAGGTAATTGGACCTAGCAAATGAAATCCAATGAAGCTCAAATTTTTACTGGAGATCAGTAATGTCATGAGGAACTTCCTGGCCAAATTTGAAGAAATTCCATAACAGAGACATTCTGGACTAAATTCCCAAAGATTTAACTTTGATGAATCTTGGAGAAATATCCAGAGATCTTCAGATCAATTTCTTTGAATTTCTGCAAAGTACTGACTGAGAGAAATCCAACAAAATTTGTTTCACAAATTTTGGACATCCCTACAGAAAGTTATGGAGCTATGAAGGTTGAAACATTTTTCTGGAAATCAATTCTATGATTTTTAGCTAATTTATTTAATCCTGAGATAACCTACTGATTAAGCCCTCCAAATAAGCTCCAAAAATCCTAAAAGATTTACTGGAGGTCAGGCACTATGAAAAGGACTAGCTGCCCAAATTTGGGAATATTTCATAAAGAATTGCTCCTGTAATAAATCCCTAAAGGATATAATAAAAACAATTCTACAGAAATTCCTGGGCATTTTCATAGCATGAAATTTGTTCCTCTGTAAAGTACTTATCCTATGAATTCAGAAAAAAATTGTCTGACCCTTTTTGGAGCTGTATACACAAAGTTATGAATTTTTCAAACTGTGATAGCTCTCTGTTTGAAATCTACACAGAGACTTAACAGGGGGGCCCACTGGTCAGGTCCTTCTTCAACCTCCCGCCAGAGGCGCGCGTGCACACCAGTTCAAATCGTGGAATGGCTCGTTCTCCCTCATTTATCCACCAAATTAGCTCCGGTTTCGCCCTACATGCTCCTGGGAACATGGCGCAGCTGCCGGGCAAGGTTTCCACGCATGAAAACGGCCGAAAACAGGCCGGCACCGGTGGGGCGGCTCGGGAGCTCGGCATCAATGCGTTCTGGCGCGTCCGAAGCTTCTCCCGGCGAGCTACCTTGCCCTCAAGCATCACCAATGATCGGGGAACATGGAACGCAGGCTAAACCTTGCAGCAAATGGCCGGAACATAGGGTTCACCGGAGGACCGACCCATTTTCGCTGCTGCCGACGATTTCTCATCGCCCGGGGCGTGTGGTGGACGGTTTAATTCGTGCTTTGGTGTGGGAGGGCGCTAGGATCCCTAGTTTCTGTGGCTTGAATTGTAGAACCGATGATCAACCGCGTTGGACGAATTTCCAGTTTTGGTGTGGGTCGGTTCTTCACGTGTACCGGCGCCAAAATCCAAATTCCAGCGAGACAGTGATGGGGAAGGGCAAGGGGATTGCGGTAGCATGATCTACACACCTTGGTGCACCTTAGGGAGGTGCTGGACGTGCAGTAGAGGCGTTGGAGCGGCTGGAACTCGAGGAGCAGTGAGGGGCGACGTGCTCTGTTTCCTCCCGGTGAAAAACAGGTTGGGCACTGCGAGGGGAGCTCGGGGATGAGCTGAGGAGCAGTGGAACACGTTGAGGGGTCGCTGGCGCAGCTCCTGGGGCGATCAACCACTGCTGGGAGGGGCTGGAGGCTGCTGAACCAGGAGCACAGAGGTGGGCGTCTGTTTCTCCTTCGCTGGATCCTCGAGGGCTGAGGAAAAAGCTTCGGTGTGCAGAGGAGAAAAACTGGAGTTGTGCCTCTGCTTTGATAGCAATCTACACATGAAGTGCTGCCTTCGGGAGCAAGCTGAAGCAAGCAGCTCGGTGGAGAGGAGATGCAGCACGGTGGCAGCTCGAGAAGGACTCAAACAGAAGAAAATTGCCCCTGTTATTTCATGTGTCACTGCCATGTGGGTCCCACCTCACCTAATAGCTCTGATATTTTTCTCCAAATTAAATCCTTTGCTTCCTCCCAAAGTCATGGTTTAAAATATTTTAATTCAAATGATTTGAATTCTACTGTGGAATTTGAACTGACTTTGGTTATTTGAATTTGAATTAGAATTTGAATCTTTCCTTTTGCATTGTTCCAAAAGCATAGCAAACCAACTCAAATAATTCTGAATTTTGGCGTGGCTGCTAATTCTAATGTGGAGATCACATTGTGGAACCAAATTTTCAAATTGGGGAAATTGGGATTTGAAACTGAATTTGAAATTCAGATTAGAGGGCTTCTCCTTTTAATCCCAAACAAATATTAAAACTCCTCCAAATGAGCTGAAATTTGGAAGGGTGAATATTTGGACTATGAAGATCCAAGCTGTGCATTTAGATCCCCATGTTTGGAAGTTTTGGGAAGTCTAAACCCTCACTTTGAATTTACCCCATTATAATTCAAAGTTTTAATTCTCCTCATTTTTCATAAGTGCACATGAGCAGAATTTTCTTGCTACCACTTTCGGGGATTTTACACATCAGTTCTCGGTTCCGTGGTTTTCCACATAATTTAGGGCGTCACAGATTGGTATCAGGGCCACAGGTTGACGGTAGGTTACACGCTTAGATAGATCATAGATTGGTATCCAACACAGATTGGTAGCTAAGCCACGCTGACCATAGGATGCAAGCCTAGGATGCATAGATTGGCCTTGAAACTACCTTGACATAGGTTGCAAGCCTAGGAAAGGCCATAGTTGGATCACAGATTGGCAACACCCTAAGCCATATAGGACCCCCATGGAATAAGTCTTGAATAGGAGTTGTGTGAGCCCTTGTGATGATTGTTTGTGATTATGTGCTTAGTGTGAGTTGTGGGACGTCTCAAAGCGTTGTCCATATCCACACATAAGTAGAAAGAGGAGTGAAATGCTTCGGCACTTGTTCACATCCTCATATGGGCTAATATATATAGTCCAACCCACCTTGATGCATATAGTTGAGGGGATCTACCTAACCTTCTAACCTTATATTCTATTTCGTTCTCTCTCACAGATGGTGAGAGGAAACGTTGGCCGAAGGAACGTCCGTGAAAACCAAGAGGATGGCCACGATGAAGTTCCTGTTAACCCTGGAGCTGGTGAGAACAATCTGGAACGGTTGATGGCCATGCAGAATCAACTTATGCAAACCATGATCCAAACTTTGGGTCAGTTGCAGGCCAACAACAACAACCCCGTTCTGGCACCACCGCCACCACCACCACCGGCTCATAACAGACTGGGTGAGTTCATGAGGACTCAACCACCCACCTTTGCTCAAGCTAACGACTCCATGGAGGCCGACGACTGGTTGAAATCCATGGAGAAGAAGCTTTCCATAGTGCAGTGCAATGACCGAGAGAAGGTTCTTTTTGTGTCGCACCAACTCATGAGAGCTGCCGCTGACTGGTGGGATGCCCTATGCAACGCTCATGTCAACCCGGAAGTGATCACTTGGACTGAGTTCAAGGAGAGTTTCCGCTCTCATTACATCCCTGCTGGTGTAATGATGCTCAACAGATAGGAGTTTGATGATCTCCGCCAAGGACAGAGAAGCGTGAATGAGTATCTCAACAAGTTCACACAACTGTCCCGGTATGCCCCCGAAGATGTCAACTCAGACCAGAGGAAGCAATACCTGTTCATGAGAGGGTTGAACAATGAGATCCAGGTTCAGCTCCTCAAACAATGACTAAGCGAGTTTCCAAAAGCTTGTTGACAAGGCTATAGTGGTTGAAAGCAAGATCCGAGAGATCGAGCGAGAGTGCAAGAGGAAGATGACATATCAGCCCCAAGGGAGCAACGTACGACCTCGGTACATGCCCCCGGCAGCACCACAGTATGGATCGACCGCTCCTGCATACCGCCCTAGTCAGCCACCACAGCAACGACCCGTTGCACAAGCACCTCGTGTGCCCCTGCCTCCTATGCCCCGACCCAACATGGGCGCTCCTGTTCAAAACCCCCGCCCCAACGTACCTGCTGCCTTAGGCAACAGAGCATGCTTTGCATGCGGGGAAACAGGACACTTCGCGAGCCAGTGCCCAAGGAGAGGCTCTGGACAGCAAGGTAACGTGCCCAAGCAGAACCCGCGACCGAATGGAGGGGACAATCAAGGAAACCGTGGACAGCAGAACTATGCTCGCGGCAATGTGAACCATGTCTCTGCTGAGGAAGCACATCAGGCTGAGGACGTCGTAATTGGTATGTTCCTTGCCAACTCCAACCCAGCCACCATCTTATTTGATTCTGGAGCATCACATTCTTTCATATTATCCAAGTATGTTGCCAAGCATAATCTACCCATATCACACCTAAAATGTGCTATGTTAGTTAATTCTCCCGGTGGAGAGATGAGGACTAATATAGTATGTCCGAAAGTAAGCCTTAAAATAAGGGGGGTAGACTTCCTTGCCAACCTCATTGTCTTGGATTCCCAAGGGATTGACATAATACTCGGGATGGATTGGTTAAGCAAGCACAACGGGATAATCCAATGTGCTGAAAGAAGCGTGCAGTTGACAAATGAGCACGGTATTCGTGTCGAGTTCGAGTCAACCCAACAAACAACCGAAAAGGCAATCTTGAACCATGTCGAAGGAGCAACATTGGACAGCATTCCAGTGGTTCAAGAATTCTCGGACGTGTTTCCAAAGGAGCTTTTAGGAATGCCACCTGATCGGGACATTGAGTTTGCCATTGATTTGGTACCCGGAACTGCACCCATAGCAAAGAGAGCCTATAGGATGCCCGTCAATGAACTGATAGAACTCAAGAAGCAAATTCAGGAGCAGTTGGAGAAGGGTTTTATACGGCCAAACTCGTCACCATGGGGAGCTCCTGTGCTCTTCGTGGACAAGAAGGACGGAACCCAAAGGATGTGCGTGGACTATAGGTCTCTCAACGAGGTGACAATCAAGAACAAATACCCTCTGCCCCATATAGAGGACCTATTCGACCAAATGAAAGGAGCCCGAGTGTTCTCCAAGATTGATCTTCGGTCGGGATACTTCCAACTGAAGATAAAGCCCTCCGATATACCCAAGACTGCCTTTCGAACACGGTATGGTTCGTATGAATATACCGTCATGTCTTTTGTGGTGACCACCCCGTGGTTCACCCACTCCAGAATCGCATAGGGTGGTGACGTACGATGCGGCACCCAACAGCACACACAAAAAGTATAAATAACAACAGACAAACTTTTATTTGATATAAAAAGCGGAAGTCTTTTTACAAAACTTATTTATACAGCGGAAGTAATATACATAAGTAGCCTCTCATTCTAACTATGCAAAAGTGTAGCTGTCCAGCCCGGGGACGCTACACCCTAGCAGCAAGGAACCGAAGAATCACGGCGGCGTGCAGGGCTCCAGCTCGGCCGTGTACCCCGACGGGGGCATCGCCTCGTCCTCGGATCCCTCCTCATAACTCTCACCTGCACACAGCTCAAATATTTGCAACCATGAGCACGAAGGCTCAGCAAGTCTTAACCGTCAACCCTAGGCATGGAACTCTACGTGCAAGGATGTGTAAGGTAGGAAAGGACCTTGCAACAACGACACGCCTATAAGTTGATCCTTACTTTCAGTTTTATAGCAGCAGTTTAATGAGCCTTAGGCAGCCCCCACATCAAAAGTCCACAATCAAACAAGAAACGCTTTCCTCCGATGTGGTGATGCCCAAAGTGGAATATAAACTTAAATAGCTCTATAACTATAGCAATCAAGGTTTTCAAGACATTAATAGATCCATACAGCATTTTCAGTTGGCTTATTTCACTTCTTACTACGTCACAGTGCAGTGAACAAGCGGGTACTCAAATAACCGCGAGGGACAGTGATTGCAATCAAGACACACCCGGATAACACGTTACATACACCCACTTTCAGAAGCGTGATTCCACACCCCTTCCTACTCTGTTGTATGCAACAACCTTTCAAAGGCAACCCAAATGCCGAACTGGTCCATCCGTAACGGGCAGGAGGTCCCTGCGTGGAGCGTGACTGTGCCCACCGGCATATTTACACCTTGCTACCCTCAACACACTCCTATTTACGGTTGGGTAAGCCTCGGCACCCAGGTTAACCAATTACATCGGTTTCCTGGTTCCCATATGCCACTATGCATCTGGTACTTCTCGATACTTGTCCAGCAGGGCCGCACACGGAGGGTCCTCAACCGACACCAACAGGGCTACGCACGTGAGACCTCTGCTAACTGCATCCTATCCCCCCTGCTGGGTCTCATTTTTTTCAAATCAATCCATTATCTACCTCTTTTCTTCCCGTGTGATAAGTACTATCTCGCGAGTAGCTTCCAACTACTCGACTTCTACCGAGATCCTAAACATTATCATGGCATTCTCTACTCGTCGAGTTTGTAAACTACCCAACCCTTTATAGGATTCAAAAGGCTATGCAAGTGGGGTTTCAATCACTCTAACTGTAATGCATACATTTCAACCTAGACATAAGTGACACAAATGAAAATTTTATAAAAGGTACTTAAGTGCAAACCGGGGCTTGCCTGGTTGCGAGTCAGACGGGAAGTTAGATTCAGGTGGGAGGATGTCCAAAGGCTCCGGTGCGTCCTCAACTTCGGTCACTATTATGAAATGTAATAAAATACATGTGTAAGTATTAAGGATTTATAAGAATTGAACTACTATTCATAGCTATTGCTATTTAGGATCCTTAATTGGCTTTGGGATTTTTACAGTAGATACTAGACTCTCTAAGGATGATTTGAGCCAAATTTGGAGACATGTCATTGCACAATGTAGTCTTTAAAATTCCTACAAGTACAATGTTTCTCTGAATTTTGAGCCCAAATCAGGAGCTTTGACATAGCTAATAGTGGAAGATCTGATTAGGGTAAGTCTCCATGGTTCTAACAAAATTTGTTTCACCATTTTTGGAGCTACCATCAGAGAGATATGAATTTTTGAAGTTTGCACGGGAGTTCTGAAAAGTTTCTGTTTAAATTGGATTTCCAAATAAAGGCTGAACATGGGAAGGCAGTTTAGCCTATCAAATGATCTCCAATGAAGCCCAAATTTTTACTGGAGATCAGTAACTATGGAAAGGATTTGCTGCCCCAATTTGGGACTATTTCATAAAGAATTTCTCCTGTAATAAATCCCTAAAATATTTATTAAAACAATTCTACAGAAATTCCTGGGCATTTTCATAGCCTAAAATTGGTTTCTCTGTGAAGTACTCCTCATGAGGATTACAACAAAATTTGTCTCACTCTTTTTGGAGTTTTCTACACAAAGTTATGGGCTTGCAAAGATCAGCTAATTCCTGGAATTATTTCCCTAATAGAAACTTCAAATAATTGGGCTGGGCCCACTGTTTTAAATTGGACCAGTGAGATTTCGGCAACACCGGGGGCTACGGGGTTATTCCCGCGCAGCCGCACCAGATCCGGCGCCACAGGCCGATCCCCGCGCATATGCGGAGGCTAACCGGTGGGACCCGGCCCTCCTTCGTCTTCCTCGCGCTGCCCACGCCTCCCGCGGCGGCGCACGCCGGCGAGGCTCGCCGGGACGGGGTTCCCGTGGTCCAAACTTCATCAAACTCGCCGCCTGTGAGTTCTACACCGTGCTGAACACGATGGTGGGGTCGGGAGCCGATGACAACGGCCGGAAAGGTGCTTGCACCGGCGACCATGTCGAACTTTACTTCGGCGACCTTGCTCTCCCTCAACAGTGGGTCTTTCGGGCTAGGGTTTGCTCCAAAAGCACCAGTGTCACATGGACAACATCGACCCATAGCTCGCTCTTCATGAAAACCACCTGAGAGGAGACCTCACCGGCGACCCGAGGTGTTTTTGCACTGGCGGCTAAGAAAACAGCTAGGGCTCCCTCGTTTCTTGATGTTTTTGCTTGGTTCTTTGTCGAGGAGAGGCGCTAGGAAGTAGGGAAGCTCTGTGCAAGCTTACTCGAGGTCTAAAGGATCGTGCACCACGAATTTTCGGTTAGACCGAGCCCTATCCGTCGGTGTACAGTTTGAGAAAATGGTGAAATTCTCGCCATCGGTCCTAGCAATCGCTAAACGGCCTCTGGCTACACGACCAGGACATGTCCATGCACCTTTCTTGTATAGGAAGTCAGGGAAGAGGGTGGCCGGGTGCTGCTTTCGACGGTGAGCCAAAACGGCGAGGTCCGGGCACCTTGAAGCTTTGGTGCCAATCCGCGTTTCTTGAGCAGTTCGGACCGGCAAACCTCGAAGCGACTTTGGCGAGGGCTAGAGCACGTCCAGGCGCTACTTTTTGCTATGGATGGCCCGAGCAGCCGAGCTCAGCAGGTGGTGGTCGATCGGGAGAGAAAGCTATCGGTGGTGCTCTTGTGGACAAAGCAGCCGCGGTAACCGAGCTGAGGAGGAGGAGAAGTAGAGCTGGGGTACTCGGGCGGTCGCTCTTATCGCCCACGCGTGCGCGCCGACGTCGGCCAGCGAGAACCAGCTCTGTGGCTTGGTGAGGACGTCGGATGGAGCGCTTTTCCGGGAGCTGTCGCGCCACGATCACCCGGGAACAGAGAGAGAGGGAAAAACAGTCGGTTTGTTTGCTTTAGGTGGCTGACAATTGGGCCCCACCTCCCCCTTTGTTTAGTCAAACTTTTCTGATATTTTTCCCTCCAGCAACTCAACAGTAAAAGCTTTACTTCACCCCAAAGTTAAGTTTGAATTTGTTGAATTCAAATGGTTTGAATTCTGGTGTAGAATTTGAATGGAGTTTGATCATTTGAATTTAAAAAGGGGTTTGAATTCTCCACTTTGTATTGCCTCAAAAATGTAGCAAACCAGCTCCAAAATTTCCAATTTTTGGCATGGCTGCTCATTCAAAGGTGAAGAACACATTTGTGAAACCCAATTTTCAAATTGAGGGAATTAGAATTTGAAACTGAATTTGAAATTCAGATTAGAGGGCTTTTCCTTTTTATTCTAAACAAATATTAAAACTCCTCCAAATGAGCTGAAATTTGGAAGGGTGAGTATTTGGACTATGAAGATCCACGCTGTGCATTTAGATCCCCATGTTTGGAAGTTTTGGGAAGTCTAAACCCTCACTTTGAACTTACACCATTGAAATTCAAAGTTTTAATTCCCCCCATTTTTCCAAAGTGTTCATGAGCTGAATTTTCTTGCTACCACTTTTGGGGATTTTACATCTTTTGGGTTAACAAATGCACCCTCATACTTCATGTACCTCATGAACAAGGTTTTCATGGAGTACTTGGATAAGTTCGTCATGGTTTTCATCGACGATATTATGGTGTATTCAAAAAGTGAGGAGGAGCATGAAGAACATTTGAAATTGACCTTGCAGAAAATGCGTGAGCATCAATTGTATGCCAAGCTTAACAAGTGTCAATTTTGGCTAAAGGAAATATCATTCCTAGGCCACATTATCTCCGAGGAAGGGGTATCGGTTGATCCCGGAAAAGTGGGAGATGTTCTGAAGTGGAACCAACCGCAAAACGTGAGGGATATTCGGAGTTTTCTTGGGATGACTGGATACTACCAACGCTTCATTAAGGACTTCTCTAAGATAGCAAAGCCTATGACGGAGTTGCTAACGAAGGGAAAAGCCTTTCAATGGACACCAGCATGCCAAGAAAGTTTTGAGGAACTCAAGAAAAGGCTAACCACAGCGCCAGTTTTGGTATTGCCGGACGTGAGCAAGAGCTTTGACATATATTGTGACGCTTCCAAACAAGGGCTCGGATGTGTGCTCATGCAATAAGGACGAGTGGTAGCCTATGCCTCACGACAATGAAAGAAGCACGAGCTTAATTATCCTACACATGACTTGGATCTAGCAGCAGTAATGCATGCATTGAAGATTTGGAGACATTATATCCTTGGTCATCGATGTGAGATCTATACGGATCATAAAAGCCTCAAGTACATACTTACACAAATGGATCTGAATTTGAGGCAACGTCGATGGTTGGAACTCATCAAGGATTATGATGTTGGAATCAACTACCACCCTGGAAGGGCCAATGTAGTAGCTGATGCATTGAGCCGGAAGGGAGCATGTCATCAACTAACGGTTCGGGAGCTACCGCCCGAACTACGTATGGAGTTCGAACGGTTACACCTCGGATTATTGAACAACATGGAAGTGATGGAGATCCACTCTTCATTGGAGCAAGAGATAAGAGATGGCCAAGCAACGGATGAGGAGATCAAGGAGATCAAGGAAAGGATCCGACAAGGAATAGAGAAGGATTTCAAAGAAGATGAGAAGGCTACGCTTTGGCTAGGAAAAAGGATTTGTGTGCCTAACGTGAAGCACATCCGCGACATGATATTAAAAGAGGCACATGATTCACCCTATTCCATACATCCCGGAAGTACCAAAAAGTACAAGGACTTGAAGACTTGTTATTGGTGGGATGGTATGAAAAGGGATATAGCCGAATACGTTGCCCTATGCGACACATGCCAACGGGTGAAGGCCGAACATCAAAGACCCGCTGGATTGTTGCAACCCTTGAAGATACCCGAGTGGAAGTGGGAGGACATCAGTATGGATTTCTCGTTGGATTGCCACGTACTCAGTTGGGTTATGACTCCATCTGGGTTATCATGGACCGATTAATGAAAACCACCCATTTTCTCCCTATAAGGGCCAAGTACAACGTTGCACAATTAACCGAGTTGTACATGGAGCAGATCGTGTGCCGTCATGGAGTCCCGAGGAGGATAGTCTCAGATCGAGGTTCTCAGTTTACCTCTAGATTCTGGAGGAAGCTGCAGAAAGCTATGGGTACACGACTGGATTTTAGATCCACCTATCATCCACAAACTGATGGACAAACCGAAATGACAAACCAAATTTTGGAAGACATGTTGAGGGCTCGCGCCTTGAAATGTGGGCGTAGTTAGGATAGGAGTTTACCGTATGCCAAATTCTCCTATAACAACAGCTATCAAGCTAGCTTGAAGATGTCGCCTTTCAAAGCATTGTATGGTAGACGGTGTAGAACGCCGCTGTTCTGGAACGAGACCGGAGAGAACCAGGTGTTTGGACCCGAAGTGCTACAAGAAGCTGAAAAGCAAGTCCAAACGATATGGGAGAACTTAAAGGCTGCTCAGTCACGACAAAAAGGCTATGCAGACAATAGGCGAAGGAAGTTGACCTTCGAAGTAGGAGACTTCGTATACCTTAAGGTATCACCTATCCGTGGCCAACGACGTTTCAACGTCAAAGGTAAGCTAGCACCTCGCTACATCGGACCATTTAAGATTTGGGACAAGCGAGGAGAAGTAGCCTATCAACTAGATCTCCCAACATATCTCTCCGACGTACATGACGTGTTTCATGTATCCCAGCTCAAGAAGTGCTTGAGAGTACCAGAGGAGCAAGTACCAATGGAAGAGATTTAACTTCAAGAGGACCTGACTTATACAGAGCACCCTGTCCGAATTTTGGACGTAAAGGAAAGGGTCACCAGGAACAAAGTGATCCGATGGTGCAAGGTACAATGGAGCCATCACACCGAAGCTGAAGCCACATGGGAGCGTGAAGAAGACATCAAGGCAGAATATCCTCATCTATTCTCTACTAATGAATCTCGAGGGCGAGATTCAATTTAAGGGGGGTAGATTTGTGACACCCTCATTTTTGGTTTCTGCATGTATTCATGCTTCATGTAGAGAAAACATTTTAAAAGAAGTGGGAACAAAGAAGGAATCAAAAAGATAGCCAAAAAGAGCAAAATCCAGTTCACCAAGAGCGCCGAAGACAACTCCCGCGGCCCGCTGGCCACGTGGCGCCTTCGGAGCTCATCCCCGCAAAGGGAGAGAGGTCCGATCCCGTGGGACACGTGTTGCCCCCGGAGCTAGCCTATGCGGAGAAGCAAGGCCAGCGGCAGGACACATGTCACCTTCGGAGCTAGTCACCGCGGAAATCAGATGACCAGCCGCGCGGGATACGTGTCGATCTCGGAGCTCACCTCCGAGAGGTCCGGTTCTATTGGACACGTGTCACCACTGGAGCTTATCTCCGGGAGTTCCGACACTGTTGGACACGTGTCAACCTCGGAGCTCGTCTCTGAGAAGAAGGGAAGTCTGGCGCTGTTAGGACACGTGGCACACCTGGAGCCACCTCCGAAGAGAGGGAAGGTCCGGCACTAACACGTGGCGTGCGCGGAGCCACCTCCGAATATAGAGGAGGTCCCGACCGCCAGGATACGTGGCGCGCGCGGAGCTCACCTCTGAAGGAGAGGGAGGTCTCGCTCGCTTGACACGCGGCACAACCGGAGCTCATCTCTGCGGAAAGGGAGAGATCAGACCCCGATGGACACGTGGAGCTTAGCTCATCACCGTGGAGGTAACGAGTTCTGGAGCGGTTTTTGGATTCTGTATGCGTAGAAATATCGGTACGGAGAGGAAACCGACCTGAATTCCACAATGTTACCGCACCAAATCGACTAAAGATAAGTTGTTAAGATTCAACGACAATCTGAATAGGACTCTTATTCGAAATACAATCAGATTAGGACTCTTCTTCTCCCGATTATAAATAGAACCCAAGAACCCTTGGCCAAAAACCACGAACTTCTTTTCAACTCCTGAGCCGACGACTTAGAGCCCTAGCCCCAACTTGCCAAGTAAGCCCATCGCCGGAGTTCAGTTGAGGAAGATCGCCAGAAGACAGCCCAACGATCTGTCTGATCAGAAAAGAAACCTGAGACCAAGAAGAACGTAAGGTAGGCCTCCAATATCACCTTGCGACATCATCGTGTTTTCCTTGCATCTGTTCTTCGATTCCTTTCGAGCAGAAGCTTTCTCGTGGACAGATCACTTGTTGATCGGGTTGATCTAAAGACAAGATCATCGCCACGTCCACATTTGATCCGAACACCTCTGTTCATCGTAAAACCCTGCAAGCCATGCAAGAACACGTACAAACCGATCTAATAAAACTGATTATAGGATAGCATGCATATGCATCATCGCATCTAGTTATAGTTTATGCATAATATTGATTGCTATGAATCTTGTATGTGCATGATCTTGTATAGAAGGACAAGCTCAGGGAGCTGTCTACAACGAGCTGCAACAACAAGGTTTCGAGATCCAAGAGCAACCGGAACCGCAAGAACAAGGCAAGTGCCCCTTGACCATATTGATCCTATGTTTTGGGAAAAACTGTTTTGTTTTGCGAAAAGGTGTGTGTGCTGAGTCAAACATGATGGGAAAGCCTTTTATAGGAGTTTACTAGTTTTGGTTAAACCACCCTTGTCGCCAGAGGAGTTTATGAGTCGGGTATGATTTTTACTTTTAAGCTTCGCTGAGTCCATGGGATTGGGAAGTGAGATAGAAGTGTCTAGCTAACTGCACTCGTAATGATAAAGAGAAATTGATGTTGTCAATGAACATGGATCGGAGGGAGATCTAGGCAAGACTGGGTTTGTGAATGAGGTAGCATGATATGGTGGTTTACTTGCCATAGATCTAAGGATCGGTTCATGCGAGCACATGCCAGGATAACAGTGCCTCCACAAGGCCAAGTATGGGTGTGGCTTATATGACTAATTAGGTAAGTTGCTAGATTGTTATGGACCGTAGAAGGCGCCGGGGAATGGGAGTCGAGTGAGGACTGCCCTGGGAACTGCATGGCACAAGAGGGGGCCTGTGGGTGGGAGAATTGGAGATTCTAGCCTGCCGGTGAAACCTTAGTGAGTCCATACATCTAGTAACCCCTTTGTAAAGGCTATTTTGTGATCTCTTGGCCATACACCGACGGTTGTGTACTGGTATAATGGAGGTTCTGCAGTCGCCGACGGGTGACGAAATCACAAACTTGTGGGTAAAGAGGTGCAAACTCTGCAGAGTCTAAAACTATCATGATAGCCGAGCTTATGGTCACGAGCGCCTGGCCAACTTCCATGATTAGTTGGGATGGTTATTGGATTTTTGTTATGGTTTGGTTTTGGTTATGTTTTCGGGACTGTTGAGTTCGGGTGATGAGATGGGTTGCATGACTGTTGAGTTCGAGTGATGAGATGGGTTGCATGACTGTTGAGTCATGGCAACGAGGTTGGACGGAGTAAGACGGAATTGTTTATGAGATGAAATGGTAGCGAATACGAGATGGTATTCGTGAGATGGTAGCGAATACGAGGAGGTATTCGTGAGCAAGAATGAGGTTGATTGATGTCTAGTTGGGACATGGAAGGTAATGAACATAATGGAGGTATGATTGGTATTTTAGTACATGTTGGGATTAAATTCGCTTAAAGATAAGTTGCTGTTTTATCATGGTTTTGATAAATAATTTTGCTTTCTGCAATGAGCCTTTTTATACCTACCTTGTTGTGAGCTACATATAATATTTTCCCGCACTTGCTGCGTACATCATTGTACTCAAACTTGCATTATTATTTCACCATCAGCAACAGGAGAAGATTACTATGAAGACCAAGTGGAGCATTAGGCGTGTAATCTGTTCTCAACCTTGCCTGTGGGGATGGAGTAGAGATGGAGCCACTGCTGCTTAGATTGCTTCCGCATTAGAATAAAGACTTCCGCTGTTAGTTTAAGACTTCTGCTGTGAGCATGAGTCCAACACTCATGAGACATTGTAATAAACTCTATTATTCGTGGTCATATATATTCTGAATTCAGTTTGTGGAATATATGTGTATGTGTGATGAACATCCTGGGCACACATATGCATCAGTTCTCGGTTCCGTGGTTTTCCATAGAATTGAGGGTGTCACAGTCTCGTCTCCTTTTCTTTCATAATAGGAGTCGCATTGTAGGAACACCCGCCTCCCTTTTATCAGAGAACCGGGCGCATATCAGATATTAACTTAACTGTGACACGCCAAAGTAGGTCGTCTTCTTTTACCCTCAACCAAGCCAGTTTTGGTCCTCGCTGATGCAAGCGCGTCTCGTTTTTCCAGATCAGAGACGGTCGCCTTTGCACTCGTCTTTGATCTTTGTCTCTGATTTGAGGTTCTTACGTAGTGTATTGTGTGCTCGTCTTGTAGACATGCTAAGATGGTTGCAGGTACATACACTCCAGTCACAATGACCATGACAACAGAACCAGGACAGCTCCTACATCTTGATACTATTTGTCCTTCAAGTGTTCAATCATTTGGAGGTAAATGGTATGTACTTGTGATAGTTGATGATTATTCTAGATACTCTTGGGTTTTCTTTATGGCATCTAAGAATGAAGTTTTTAGTCACTTTAGAAGTTTATTTCTTAGATTATCAGTTGATCACCCAGGATCTTTAAAAGCCACTAGAACTGATAATGGAATTGAGTTTAAAAATCAATCATTTGATCACTTTTTTGCTGAAAAGGGAATAGATCATCAATTTTCTTCACCATATGTGCCTCAACAAAATGGTGTAGTAGAAAGAAAGAACAGAACATTAGTTGAGATGACTAGGACTATGCTTGACGAATATCAAACTCCTAGAAAGTTTTGGGTAGATGCGGTTGCAACTGCTTGTTATGTCTCAAATCAAGTTTTCTTGAGAGCTAAGCTAAGAAAAACACCGTATGAGCTTCTGTTTGGACATAGGCAGTGTCACACACTTTAGGGTCTTTTGTTGCAAGTGTGTTGTAAAAAAAATGGTAATCTTGATAAATTTAGAGCTAAATATGGATGGCATGTTTTCTGGTTATCCATCTCACACTAGAGGCTACCGTGTGCTTTTGCTTGACAATAACAAAATTCTGTAGACTTGTGAGGTTTCTTTTGATGAAGCTAGCCTAGGTACTAGTTCTAACATTGCAGGTCCAGGTGCTTATCCTCAGGGGAGAGCATTTTTATTGAAGATGAAGAAGTGGAGCTACTGCCAGAAAATTTAGAAGCTAATGATGCCTTTTCAGCCCCTGTTTTTTATTGACAACCAGGTCCAATGTTCAATACAGCGGATCATAATCATTCACAAGCCACAAGCTCTTCGATAGATGATGAGCATGAAGAAGAATAAGCTTGTGACATCTCCACTCCTTTCTACATACGCAAAATGCATCCTACACAGCAGATTATTAGAAGCTTGAATAAAAGAGTGATACTGTCCAGGTTCTTTGGTTCAAACTCTCACACTCATTCTGCTTATGTTGCTTCTTTTGAGTCCAAAGATGTATCACATGCACTCACTAATGAATTCTGGATCAATGTCATGCAAGAAGAGTTAGAAAATGAAAGAAATAAAGTGTGGAAACTTGTTCCTCCACCTCATGGTCACACTTTGATTGGAACAAACTGGGTGTTTAAGTACAAATAAAGTGAGAATGGGGTTGTGGTTAGTAATAAATCTAGGTTGGTTGCTCAAGGTTTCACACAAATAGAGGGTTTAGACTTCGATGAAACTTTTGCTCCTGTTGCTAGATTAGAAGCCATAAGAATTTTGTTAGCATTTGCTGCATGTAAAGGTTTCAAGTTATATCAAATGGATGTTAAAAGTGCTTTTCTTAATGGCTACATAGATGAGGGGGTTTATGTCAAACAACCATTAGGTTTTGAAAACCCAGAGTTTCCTAATCATGTTTACAAACTGTCCAAAGCTTTGTATGGTCTAAAACAAGGCCCTGGAGTAGAGATGGTATGATAGGTTTAAAGCATTCTTACTTTTCAGGGGGTTTATCTTGGGCAAGGTAGATAAATCCTTTTGTACTTAAGCATGGCAATGACTCACTATTCGTTGAAGTGTATGTGAATGATATTATCTTTGGGTGTGCATCTCATGATCTTGTGTCCAAGTTTCAGCTATGATGAGCTCAAAATTCGAGATCAGTATGATGGGTGAGCTCACGTAGTTTTTGGGGCTGCAAATCAAGCAAACTAAGGAAGGAACCTTTGTGCATCCAACAAAGTATACAAATGACCTCCTTAGCCGCTTCAACATGGAAAACAACAAGCCTATTCAGACACCAATGGGAGTAACAACAACACTTGAGCTTGACGAAGATGGTGAACCCGTGGATCAAAAAGAATATAGAAGCATGATCGGGTCTCTTTTGTACCTCACAGCGTATAGAGCAGATATACAATTTAACGTAAGTCTATGTGCACGATTCCAAGATTCTCCACGTGCATCACATCTTCAAGCTTTAAAAAGGATACTATGGCACTTACATGGAACCCAAGAATTTGGAGTTTTTCTTCCTTCTTCCTCGACGCTTACATTGAGAGCTTTTTGATATGCTGATTTTGGGGGTTGTAGGATTGATAGAAAAAGTACTTCGAGTGCTTATCATTTCTTGGGTAACTCCCTTGTTGTTTGGTCCTCTAGAAAATAAAGTTCAGTTGCACAATCCACTACCGAATCTGAATATGTAGCTGCTGCAAGTGGTTGTTCTAAATTTTTTGGATTGTTCAAACACTTAAAGACTATGGCATTGATTTAGGTAGTGTCCCACTGTTTTGTGACACAACAATAGTGCTATTTTGTAACACCCTCAATTTCACTACCATGCATTGCATACATTTTTCATGTAGAGAAACATTTAAAAATAAGTAGAAATGGAGAAAGGAATGTCGAAATGGAGAAAGGAACATAGAAATGGAGAAAGGAATGTAGAAATGGAGAAAGGAACATGCAAATGGAGAGAAATGGAAATAAGATAGCTAAATTTTGCCAAATTTCCCCAAATTTCCCAAAATCTACCCAAGTCTCCCCAAATTCCCCAAAATTCCCCTATGGGGAATTTCCCCCATATTTGGGGGGAAATTTCCCCCCAAATTGGCTGCACCAATTAGTGGGGAGACCCGTTGGCCGCAGCCTTGAGGGGGGAGACCCTATCCCCCACCTCTAGGACTCTTTGTTGAGTCCCATCTTGCTAGGACTCTCTTTTCCCCCCCTTATAAATACAACCCCCCAGCCGCCCCCCTATTCCTTTTGGCGACCGCCCCCCTGCCCCCCAACTCGTCGAGTTGCCCCCCTGCCCCCAACTCGCCGAGTTCTCCCCTCCCCTTGACGGAGTTTGTCCACCGTCGAGCCCCACCGTCGAGCCCCGCCGTCGATCCCCACCGTTGAGCCCCGCCGTCGAGACCCGCCGTCGAGCTGTGTCACGCCTCGCCATCGCCGGAGAAGAAACCCGACGTTCTCCCCTACCATAATTTCCCGCAGAAAAATCCCCCACTGCTGCCATTTCTAGGAGGGGGGCCCTGCCGCAAGGAGGAAGCGAGGTAGGTCTTCATTACCCCTCTTACGACATCACCACTGTTTCTATGCATCCGTTTTCATCGCCCCCTTCGAGCAGAAACTTTTGCGTGTGGACAGATCATGTTTTGGTCGATTTTTTTCGGTGGAATTGATCTACATCTTGTGTCAAGATCATCACCACGTCCACACTTGATCCCTATACCCTTGTTCATCATAAAACCCCGTGAAAGCCCATTAAAACATACAAGAACACGTACAAACTGGTTTTATAAAACTGCACTATAGGATTTGCATTCATCTACCCCATTGCATCTTTAGTAAAGTTTGTGCATGGTGATTGATTGCTGTAAATTTTGTATGTGGGTGGTCGTAAGTAGAAGTACAAGCTCAAGAGACCATCTACGAGGAACTACAACACCAAGATTTCGAGACGCTTGAGCAACACGAACCACGGGAGCAAGGCAAGTGCCCCTTGACCATATTGATCCCATGTTTTGAAACTGTTTTGTTTGCGAAAACGTGTATGCCTATGTCAACTTGATGGGACACCCTTTTTATAGGACTTTACTAGTTTTGTTAACCGTTCTTGTCACCGGGAAAGTTGATGAGTCGGGTATGGTCATTTTTCCTTTTTGCTTCGCTTAATTTACGAGATACGGGAAGCTGAAATAAAACATGTTTACCTACTGCACTCATATGAACAATGATGATGAGAACTTGATGATGATAATGAGCATGGAATCGGGGAGATCTATGCAGGCTTGGTTTGTGGATGTTGCTGAATGAGATGGTGGTTTACTTGCCGTAGATCTGAGGACCGGTTCATGCAAGCACATGCCAGGAAAACAGTGCCACCACAAGGCCAAATATGGGTGCGGCTTAGCTGACTAATTAGGTGTGTTGCTAGCTTGTTATGGACCGTTGGATGGCGTGGGGAATGGGAGTCGAGAGGGACTGCCCTGGGAACTGCATGGCACAAGAGGCGGCCCGTGGGTGGGCGAATGGAGATTCAAGCCTGCTGGTGAAATCTCAGTGGGTCCGTACATCCTAGTAGCCCCTTTGTAAAGGCTATTTTGTGATCTCTTGGCCATACACTGACGGTTGTGTACTGGTATAATGGATAATTCTCTAGTCGCCAATGGGTGACGAAATCAAGAACTTGTGGGTAAAGTGGTGCCACCTCTGCAGAGCGTAAAAGTATCATGATAGCGTGCTTCCGGTCACAAGCACCTAGCCAACTTCCAACTTGGGATGTTTATTCGGTATGGTTGTGGTATGGTCATTGGGATTGGTTTTGGGACTGATTTGGATCATGACAATAAATTTGATTTCAGTTATATGAATATGATATGGTTATGATATTTATGAGTATGAGATGAAATTGAGAAATATTAATGGCTGGTTGAAACTTGATAAATGGTGAATTATGATGAAGGAATGTCGATGAAATACTTGGTTATGATGGGATTAAAGTGACCTAGAGATGGTTGCTGTTTTTAGCTTATTTCTGAAATAAAATTTGCTTGTTGCAATGAACCTTTTTACTGCCTACCTTGTTGTAAGCTACATGTCATACTATTCCCGCACATGATGAGTTGTAACACCCCAAAACCTGTTAAGAGGGGAATTTAAAAATTTCTGGACGTATTGCATGTGGTGCAGAAATTCAAATTCAAATTTGAATTCAAATTAAACTCAAAACAGAAAAAGAAAAAGAAAAAGAAAAAACAAACCCCCCGGCCAGTGGGCCGAAACCCACCAGCCGGCCCACCTCACCCCCGCGCCAGCCCGCAGCCACGCGCCCCGTTTTCTTCTCACTGACGTGTGGGGCCCACCATCTTCTTCCTCCTCTTGCGCGCGCTCGGCCGACCGGGACTCCACTCTCTCTCCCGAATAAAAACCACCCCGGATACCCGCGTATCCCAGCTGAATTTTGGTTCTGGACGACTCCAGCTCGATCACAACTGAACGCCGCCCTCCCCCGGCTATATAAACACCGGCATCGTCCCGATTTTCACCCGCGATCGGCTGTTTTTCCTCCCGGTGATAACCGAAGCTCCGATCACCGTTTTCTCTCGATCTTTGCTCGGGTCTCTGATCTAACGCGCCGATCGTGTTCCACCGCCTCCGGGGAATCACGCAGGTGCAGAAAACTCGGTGGTTTGCGCTTCAAACACAGCGCCGACGAGCATCGCCGTGAATTCACCTCGGACCTCGTCGCCGACCGCCTTCCAGGACCTCCGAGCTCAAGAAAAACCCCGAGGTGAGATCCCCGACCTCCCCTCTACCGATCTATGCCATGAAATCCCAGTTTTAGGAAGAATTGACGAAGATCCGAAGTTTTCCGGCGAGATCGCCGCCGCGTGCCGCCGGGCAGCGCCGCCCGCGCACGGTCAGGGTGACGTGGCCGCTTGTGCGCCGTCTATTTTAAATCGCACGGTAGAATTTAAATCCCCGCGTACCGGTTCGATGTTATAATCTCAGCCGTCTGTTTTAAATCGGACGGTCCACGTCAGCCCCGCGTTATAAAGGCCGGGATTCTTACGCGCTACCCCCTGGGGATCTCGCAAAATACGAGCTAGCCCCGGAAACTTCTGATCTAGCCCCTGGAACTTCCGAAATTCATGTAAATTCATTTAAAAATCAGTTTTAGCCCCTGTACTTAATAAAAATTAGGAAAACCCCTCTGTTATGTGTAGTTAGACCCCTGGAAATTTATGAAATAATATAATAGACCCTGTAGTGGGGTGAGTTTATCTTTTTAACCCTATATGATATTAAATTTAGGAATTTGAATATGTGATTAGTATTTAAAATTTAAAAGATGGGACAAACACATTGTAAATTCAAATTTAAACTCTCCTAGCACTTGGAAAACTTTGGAGTGAGTTAAAAATATATTTTAAGCTGAAATGTATCTGTCTAATTGATTGTTCACATTTATTAGTTATAGGGACACATTTTTAGGTTAGAGAATAATTCTGAAAATTGGTAAAATAAATGTAAATTAGTTCACATCAGAGGAGAAGTTCAAAAATATATTATTTAACATTTTAGATCAGAGCCTATTCTGTTTAGATGATGTGTCTTACTATTTTCATAATATAGTTCACATTTAGGTATAGAAAATAAATCTTAAAATATAGGAAAATAGGTATGCATAACTAGAAAATGATAAATGAAGTCTCCAAATCCAAAGATTTCAGTTTAGGATTTGGTAGAAGATCTGAAAACCCATTTGGAGTAGGAAAATACCTTCTATGCATACTTGGTAGCTAAGATATGTATCAATTGAATATAAGGAATTTGTTCAAATTGGAAATTCATATATAGTGTGCAAACATAAATCTGAATACAAAAGTTAGAAATCATATGCACATGTTTAAATGTGCATGTAAGCCAAAAATCAACACACATAGAGTAACCACAACACATAGAAATGTGAATGACTTTCATAGATGTGAATGTGTGGTTTGTATGAAGTGAAAGTGTGAACTATGTCTTATGGATTGTTGTTTTCTTTTGCTTTGTGTTGGCATGAATAGAACGTGCCCCAGAGCAAGTTCTTCCCTTCTAAGAACAAGACTTTCCATTTCCAGAGCAGCAGGAAGAAGGCAAGTGTCCTTGACCACTTTGATCCTATACTAGGATGTGTAGCTAGAATTATTTGCATTGTCAATTGAAATATGAAACCCATGTTAGGAAGTTTCCCTAGAATTGCATTACCTTGTTTCCTTGTAGCTTGGGTTGGGAATTATTTTGTCATGTCATTTACTTATATGCTTATGCTTAGCCATGCTTAGAATGGGATATTTGGGTTATGGGATCATCAATTTATCTACCTTACTCTTGAATGAGATGTTATGAGTTATGTAGAGGTAGGGATCGAGGCAAGTTGGATGATTTGGTTGGTGCTGGGTGCACGAGACTCGGGTTTGTGTTTAGTACTTGCCTGGATCCTAAGGACCTGTTCATGGAGCATGTAACCTGGCTTTACCGTGCCAACCACATGCTGAGATGGGTCAGCTTGGCCAATTAATTTGGTGTATCCCCGGCGTAGTATGGGTGTGTTGGATGGTGCGGGGAATAGGTGTCAGCTGGACTACCATATGAACCGCAAGGCTCAAGAGGGGGCCACTGCAGCAGGGTTGGAGCCTTTTGTATGCTGTTAGGGGTGAAACCTCAGTGGGCCCACGCTCGTCGGGAATCCCTTTGTAAAGGCTTCGTAGTGATCTCCTGGCTACACACCTAGGAAGTGTGAATGTGGTTCGTAGCCACTGGCATAATGGAGGTTCTTTTAGTCCACCCGGTAACAGGGGGATGAAATCACTACATGTGGGTACAGTGGTGCAAACTCTGCTGAGTCAAAACTGTCATGACAGCCGTGCTCACGGTCAAGAGCGGCTTGGACTTATTCATGATTAGAGGACGATGACTTTGGAAGTTGTGAATGTTAAGCGGGGAGCTTAACATCGGAAATGATGTTATGGTTATTTGATTATGATGATGGGTTGGGAGATTGGGACCATTTCACCTATGTAGTAATGTAGGTGCTTAATAAGCTAAGGTAATAGGTATTAATTACGTAGTGCTTTAACCATGAGTCCAACCTCTCCTTGTTCTAGCCATGCATGACATAACTTTCCCACACTTGCTGAGTACCATCGATACTCAAACTTGCATATTTGTTGGTTTATATTGCTGCTCAGGTCAAGAGAATGATGTGGTGTTTAATGATCAAGACTTCGGACCCGAAGAAAATTTCTAGGTTCATGGAGTCCCCCGGGCAACGCCTGTGACGGAGCCCACAAGAATAATATTCCGCTGCTATTTTATTTACTTGTTATGAACTCATTATCGTCCATCGAGATATATGCTATGTAAGACCTATTTATATTCGACACCTGGCTTGTAATAAATGATGCTTCACTATTTGTCATCACATGTATGAGAAAATGATCCTGGCATACATGTGATATTCACTTAGTTGTTCTTCGGAGAAACCGGGTGTGACAGAAGTGGTATCAGAGCCAAGGTTGCCCGTAGGAACGTGGACCTAGGTAGAAATAGACGTATTTAAGGACCCTATTTTTTTAAAAAAACTATTTTACAAAGGTGTGGGTTGAAAAGTGTTATTTAATGGGCCACTTTCTTCATCTTACCCCATCTTTTATTCAAAATAGGATTTTTGTTTAAAATCTTATCTAACTTAATTTTAAATGCTTTATGTTTTAGATGGTTCGCATGATCCGCACCGCCCGCAAGTCCACCGGAGGGAGAGTTCCCATAGTTGCCCTTGCCCTGAGAGAGGAGAACCGTTCAGTGACGTATCTCTCCTACGGATTGGCAGTAGGAGGCTTGTTGCGCCGTCTTCGACGCATGCTCCAAGCCGCCGGCAATACGAGCAAGCTAATCATACACTATAGCTCCACCCGAACCATCCGTGAGAAGCGGGAAGAGTGGAGTTCAGAAATGAGGATTATCCACGAAAATCAGCTGCTCAAGATCCACCGCTCTCCAGCTTGTCGAGCGACACAGGTCGATGCGGAGAAGGATGTCACCTGGGTGGCAATCACCTGCCAGAGTCACATCTACCGTTGCCACCTGGACAGGACTGAGTACATGTATGTCCTCCAGCGTGACAGTGGTACAACGGAGTACAAGTACCGGCCAGTACAGCAGGGGACTTCCCATGAGCACATGGACTTGTGCTTGGAGGATGCTGCTATGCTCAGCACTCGACTGCAGGAGTGTCAACAGGAGCTTCAGGATGTTCGTGACACCCTGAAGGAGACCGAGGCGTTGCTTCGAGCCAGCTTGAGGGCGAGAGAAAGAGGAGATGGGAATAAACTGTGTGTCACCGTGAATGACACATGGACTCCTGACTCCCCAGATCGACGGGCGATCAGGCGTCGTCGCACTTCTCCACCAGCAGCCTCCCCACCCAAAGCGGAGTCAGAAGGCAGCCGCAATAATGAGGAAGATCCCGAAGAGCCGGCTCAGTGATACGAGTCGTGTAGAGTCCTTCCCCATAGTCCAGCAGGTTATCGAGTAGGCGAGTCAATACCTTAGTTAATGGTGTGTTAATGTGTGGTGTGTGACGTGAGTTGTGGAAGCCATGAGCAATTGTCCACAACCTCGTCTTCAGGTTGCTTTGCTTTGATGTGTGAACCCCTATGAAATGAATAGTGCATTTATTTTTGCGCGAGACATGAACCCTCAGAAAAATATAAATACAACAAGGCCTCAACATTACAAAGTGTAAACAAGTAAAATTGGTAAGATAATGCGTAATGCTTTAAATTGACATTTGGTTGATCATGATAGATGGCCGGAAGAGGAAAGGGTCGTGGTGCCAACCCCGCCAACAACAACGATGAGGCCAGCAACCCTCATCTTTCTGGAGGCCAAGAAAGGGGTGGTCGCCGTGAAGGAGTTGATCCCATCCACCAAATGCTTGAGAATCAAAATCAGCTCATCCAGAACCTGACTCAAGTGGTGGCCAACTTGCACCAAGCTCCACCTCCACAAGCTGCACCACGCCAACCAAGGTTGAGTGAGTTTCTGGGAACTCAACCTCCAATGTTTGCAAGTGCTGTTGAACCCCTGGAGGCAGATGATTGGCTAAAGACCATTGAGAGCAAGATGAGGATCATACAATGCCAAGGGTATGAGAGGGTGCTGTTTGCCTCTCACCAATTGCATGGACCTGCTGTTGATTGGTGGACCGCTTACGTGGCCGCCCATCATGACCCTGAGAACATCACCTGGGAAGAGTTCAAGCGTAGCTTCCGCAACTATTACATACCAAGGGGTGAACTCAAAAACAAGAGGAAGGAGTTCTTGGGATTGCAGCAAGGAAACATGACTGTGAGGGAATACCTCACTAAATTCACTCAACTATCCCGTTATGCCCCACGGGACATAGAGACTGATGAGCAGAAACAGGATTGTTTCGTGGAAGGACTTACCGCAGAAATGCAGTGTGCAATGTCCTCCAACGAGTATGAAAGCTTCCAAAAAATGGTGGACAGAGCATTTGTTGTAGAAAGGAAGCTGAAGGCCTTGGAAAATGAAAACAAGAGGAAGGCCGGGTGGTCATACCAAGCCTCGGATAGCAACACCCGCCCACGTCTGATGCAACAACCCGCAGGGCAGACGAGCCGTGCTGCGGTACCCTACTCAGCACCGAGAGGGTACAACCCGAACTTCAGGCCTCCGGCAGCACCAGCACCACCACAGCGTCAGTTTGGACAGCAGCCTCGCCCTACATATCAACCTCGACCAGTAGTACAAGGACTCCCAAACCAAACCCAAGACAACAAAGGCCAGGCACCTAAGGTGGGGTGCAATGCTTTAACTGTGGTGAAGTGGGACACTACGCCCATAAGTGCCCAAAGAAGAAGCCCGTGCAGCCGCAACAGCAGAATGTAATGCGAGGACGGGTGAACCACGTCACCATGGAGGAGGCGCAAGAGGCACCCGACGTGGTAGTTGGTAAGTTTCCTGCCAATTTACACATTGCAACCCTGCTGTTTGATTCTGGTGCTACCCGCTCGTTCATTGCCCAAGGGTTTGTTAAGAAGCATGACCTAGCAACAACACAAATGAACCATATCCTAGCAGTAAACTCTCCAGGTGGAGAAATAAGGACAAGACAAGTGTGTCCCAAGGTGAATCTAGGCATTAATGGGGTGGTATTTACTGCCAACCTCATAGTGATAGATTCACAAGGGATAGATATTATTTTGGGCATGGATTGGTTGACCAAACATAAGGGAATCATCCATTGTTCGACCAGAACGGTGGAACTAACTCACCCTAGTGGCACAAGAGTAAAGTTCATAACAATACAAGAGCCTAGGAGGGACATTAAATTAAATCAAGTTGAGGTGAAAGTGGAGGAGATCAGGATTATCAGGGAATATCCAGATGTTTTTCCGGAGGAGTTGCCAGGTATGCCTCCAGATCGTGAAGTGGAATTCGCGATTGAGCTAGTGCTTGGAACAGCTCCGATATACAGGAGACCTTATCGGATGGACTCCAAGCAGCTGGGAGAACTCAAGGATCATTTAAGAGAATTGACGGAGAAGGGGTATATTCGTCCTAGTTCCTCACCATGGGGAGCTCCAGTGATATTTGTGCCCAAGAAGGACGGAACCCAAAGGTTATGCGTAGACTATCGTGCCTTGAATGAAGTAACCATCAAGAACAAGTACCCATTACCCCGCATTGAAGACTTGTTTGATCAGTTGAGGGGAGCTTGTGTGTTCTCAAAAATTAATCTCAGGTCGGGATACCACCAACTTAAGATAAGGCAAACGGATATTCCAAACACAGCTTTCGTATCTCGGTACGGACTGTACGAATACACCGTCATGCCTTTCGGGCTAACTAACGCCCCGGCATACTTCATGTATCTCATGAACAAGGCATTCATGGAATATCTGGACAAATTTGTGGTGGTTTTCATAGATGACATTCTCGTCTTCTCCAAAGATGAAGAGGAACATGAGAAACATCTAAGGTTGGTGTTGCAGAAGCTGAGAGAATGACACGACCCCACGGTCTTGTCGAGCCAGGATCACGCTGAGGGGTGCTGCGTTGCACAGCACTGGATAACACACGTCAAAAGCACAAAGCGGAAGCGAAATTTTATTACATAAACAAGTTTATGAACATGTTTACCTCAAAATAAGTTCAGTCTACACTCACGGGCGTAGACTCAGCATCAAGTGCACGTTCAGCCCTTGAACGTGTCCTTGCTAGCACACACGCACACTAACTCTGCGCCGTGCACGACTCCCACTCGACGGGGTTCCCCTCCTGGGGTTCCGTCTCCTCTTTGGGAGTCCCTTCCTCATAGAACCCTGCAAAAGCTTCAAACACAAGCAGTGAGCACGAAGGCTCAGCAAGTCTGACCCGTCTCACCTAACATGGAACTTCTACATGAGGGGTGATGGGTACATGAGGTAAAAATCATTTGCAAGGACTCGCCTAATTAGTAGAAGCTTACTTTCAAGTTTTAGCAGCAGGTTGTGGAGAACCTTACGCTAAGGCACATGAGAGAGCCGCAATCAAACAAGAAACGCATTTCTCTCATGTACTTTGCCCAAAGTTGAAAAGAACTTTAGTTAGCTCTAAACTACAACAAACCATTAACAAGCAAAGTCCATCTTTCAATCAGCAGCATTTTAACATGTAACTAGCCTGTTCTTTCTACGTCACGGTACAGTGAACAAGTGGTACTCACTGACCGCGAGGAACGGTGATTATAATCAATTTACACCTGCAGGGTTACCCGAACAACCCGTCACGTACGCCCGTACTCGATGTTGCCTACAACAACCATCACGGACGCCGTACGCAACCACCTTTCACCCGTTAGCCAAATGTTGAACCGGTCCAATCATCCCGAGCAAGAGGTATTTGCACGCGCATCTCAGTGCCGCCAGCCGATTTACACCTCGAGCTCTCAACCTACCCTCTGAACGACAAGCTATGCCTCAACACCCAGCTACCCGAGTTACATCGGTTTCCCGGTTCCCATATAGCCGGTAGGTCTTCGGTACTGTTCTAGCTTGTTCAACAGGCCCGCACACGCCTCGGTCCTCAATCGACACAAGCGGAGCTACAGCACACAGGCCCCAAAGTCACTGCTGCCCTTACCCTCCGCTTGGTCTCATTTTCTTGCCATATGTTTCATGTGCTATCACTACCCGAGTCGAGTGCCTCTAGTCTATGCTCGCGAGTAGTTTCAACTACTCGACTTGTACCGAATCCTACTCTACCTTAGCAACGCAGTGGCTAACAAGGTTTTCAATCCTAATCCCAACCCATGGTTTTCTTGGCTATGCATTTGGGTTTCCAAACAAGACTCAAATGCAAAGAATAATAGTATTCAAAGATGTGATCAAAACAATAAACATTTATAGTAACGAAGTCTAGGACTTCGGGTTTCTCCTCGACCTTAGCGACTACATGATAAGAGAGGTACATGTATTAATTTGAATGCATTTGTATTAAGTTTGAATTTGTGAAGCTTATAAGTCCCACTAGACAGACTCAATGACTGTGAAACTTTTACTGTGGCTTGGTTACAACCTAAACAGAGACTTGGTCAAGTTTTAGTTGCAGCAAAGCTCATTTGAGCCCTCCACAATTAATTATGTCCTTGACCTTAATTGGAACTCTTAGGGTGTTCTAAGGATTTTCATGAAACAAACTATGACTTTCTGAAAACTAGATTTCCAGAGGGTTCTAATGGAGTTGGTCTCACTTAATTTGAAGGTTCCTAGCTAAAGATATGAGCTAAACAATTTCAGAGAAAATTCTGAAAATGTTTCTGAACATTTTCTATTTTCTCTGGAACAGTTTCACTAATCACACCATTAGGTGGATTAAATGAGCTCCAATGGGTCTGAAATTTTTATGGTAGTTCAGGGATATTTTGGTGAACATCCCAGCAAAATTTCAGGATTTTCCTCCAAAGGATTCTCCAGTTAAAATTCCTAACAGTTTAAACTTTGAGGAATTAATTCTGGAGAAATAAGGGTTTTCATGAGAAACTTGATTTGCTGGAAAGTACTCAGAGAGTGAATCCAGCAAAATTTGGTTCACTCGATTTGGAGCTTTCTAGCCAAAGTTATGAGGATTTGAAGTTTGAAGGAAATTTGAAAATCGGGGGAAAGTTTAAACTTGCGGGTGGGCCCCCGGGACACGCGTCGCACGCCGAGGCGACAGCACACCGCGGCCCACAAGGATTTTGCGCGCCAGCACACCCGATCCCAGCCGCAGCCCGATCCCGATTCAAAATGTCGGCCGCTGACAGCTGGGGTCGACCCCTTTCTTCAACCTCGCGATGCCCGCGCTCCGCCGCCGAGGGACCTCGCCGGAGAGCTCGCCGCCGGCTCCTGTACAGCTCCAAACTTCACAATTTTGGCCACCCCTGCCTACTTTCACTCGGAGAACAGGATTCTGGGGCCAGCTCGTCATGACAATGTCCGGTGCATGGTCGGCGACGAGCCGCCACCACGGAAAGACTACTCGGGGAAGGCATCAGTGGATCTCAGGGAAGGTTGACATGAGCTTGAGGCAGCTCGGGGAAGGCCCGAAGTAGGTCCTCACCGTGCGCCCGATGCCTCCCGTTTGTTCCGCCGTTGGTAAACCTCGAATTACGCCGGGTACAGAGGTTCTCCGGCCAAGGGTTGTGAAGGCAACTTGTGTGTTACCGTGTCTAGTTTGTGTGAGAGCGGATTGCGGCCCTCTAATCCTTTGTAGAGCACGAATTCGACGGAATCGCACCTGAAGGTCGTGCTGCACACAGAAAGGGGAAAACTGGAAATTCGCCGCCGGTGAGCAATCCCTCGGGCTGTGGCTCGGGGGTGAGCAGCACCGGTCACCAGCGCGTCCAAGGGTGCCTTGGCTCGGGCGTGACAATGCCCTGGTTGGGCTGTCCACGGAAGCCCGAGGTGCGGCGGTTCTAAGTCACCGAATTGATCCTTCGGCATAACCGATTTCAATCGGTCTCAACTGAATTCTAGCAGCGGGGAGGACGGAGGAAGGTCTCTAGTACCTTGCCGTGGCTCTGGAGGGAACGGAGAGGCGGTGATCAAGCTTCTCTGATCAGCTCCGAGTGATCGGCAGCGATGGCGCGGTTCTGATGCGAGGAAGCAGCAGAGTGGGCGGTGATCGCTTCGATTAGGGCGGTGGCGTAGATAAGGGGGCTGTGAGGCGGTTCAGCACGTCGGGGCGGCAAGCAGGTGGTGTCCCGGTCGCCTCTTCGCCGTGGCGGCTGCTCAGTCCGGCGCAAGAACCCGAGCTGGGTTTCCAGTCGGTTTGGGTTGGAGTGGTGGCTGACATGTGGGTCCCACTTCCAGTTTTAACCTCTGAAATTTACTCCTAATCACTGTTGTAAACAGTGAGCCCCAAAATACCCCAAGTGATTCAAATTATTCACCCATGAGCCATTTGAATTGAACAGAATTCAAATTGGGTTGGGTTTGAATGAATTTCAGCACAAGTTCAGTTTTGAATTCAAATAAAGTTTGAATTTGTCCCACTTAGCTCATGTCAAGATCAACTCCAAATGGAGTGAAAATTGGTGTGTGAGCTCACAAAAATGTGCTGAGTAAGAATATGCCTCCCACTTTTAAATTCATGGGATAAAACAGTTTGAATTTGAATGTGGTTTCAAACTGCCCTCTTTCTAGCTATACCCAAAATGACCTCAAAAAGGTTTTGAATTTGGGTGAAACTTGGCATGGACATCCTTAGCAATGTGTAAGGAGTTTTCATATGTCCAGCCCCTCTATATCACATGTGGGAAATACCGCTTTTGCAATATATGAGTTTGTTCTCTAATGAGCATGTTGATGGTGGTTACTTGCTCTTCATTTGTGTTCATCAACTTTCCTCAAATGAGGTGTGTGGTGTGGTGATGAACACTTCAATTATGTGTCAAAAACTGAGGCCCTTACATTCCTCCCCCCTTAAAAGGATCTCGTCCCGAGATTATAAGGTGAAAATGAGAGAGAGGACGGTGGAAAATTACAGGATATGCGATGTGAAAAAGTCAGGGTAGTTAGCGCGAAGAAATTCTTCGCTCTCCCATGTCGCTTCGTCCATGAAGTGATTACTCCATAGAACCTTGTAGAACCACAACGTACGGTTGCGTGTGGTTCGGGCCTTTTCATCGATAATCTGCACCGGTTCCTCCCGATAGGTGAGATCCGGTTGCAGTTCTTCAATATCCTCCAGCTGAACGGTAGTTGATAGCTTAAGACACTTCCTCAGCTGGGCAATGTGAAAGACGTCGTGCACACCGGAAAGTGCTTCTGGTAATTTCAGCCGGTATGCCACCGATCCACATCTTTCGGTAATCTGGAATGGACCGATGAATCGGGGTGCTAACTTTCCTTTCACCCCAAATCTGTTTACGCCCTTCATTGGAGACACCCGTAGGTATACGTGATCTCCAACTTCGAATTGTAATGGGCGCCTTCTCCGGTCCGCATACTGTTTCTGACGGGATTGAGCGGCTTTTAGGTTCGCTTGAATCAGTCGAACCTTTTCTTCCGCATTGTTGACAAGGTCAATCCCGAAGGTAACCCTTTCGCCAGACTCACACCAGTTCAATGGTGTGCGGCACTTCCTACCGTATAGCGCCTCGTAAGGTGCCATCTTGATGCTGACTTGGTACCCATTATCGTACGAGAATTCGGCTAACGGCAAGTTATCATCCCAATTCTTGCCGTGGTTGATAGCGCAAGCTCATAGCATGTCTTCTAAGATCTGATTCACCCGCTCGGTTTGTCCATCCATCTGCGGGTGGTATGCTGAACTATCAGCTTCGTCCCCAAGGCAGCGTGTAGCTGCTCCCAAAAACGGCACACAAATAAAGTGCCCCGATTCGATATGATAGTACGGGGTACGCCGTCCAAGCATAGGATCCGTGAGATGTACAGTTCAGCGTACTTCTTGGCGTTGTAGTTGGTGTTGACCGGGATGAAATGGGCAACTTTGGTGAGCCGATCGATGATCACCCACACAGAATCATGTTTCTGCAAGGTGGTGGGTAAACCGACGATGAAGTCCATGCTCACATCCTCCCACTTCCAGGCAGGAATGCCCAGTGGTTGCAGCAGTCCCGGTTTCCGCATGTGGTCTGCCTTCACCCTTCGACATGTATCACACTCGGACACGTATTTTGCAGTCTCTCGCTTCATCCGTGTCCACCAAAACTTGCTTCTGAGTTCTTGATACATCTTGTTGCTGCCGGGGTGAATAGAAAACTTTGATAAGTGAGCCTCATCAAAGATTTTCTTCCGTAATTCGGGGTTACGGGGTACGATGATCCGGTCCTTGAACCATAGGACGCCGTCTCCGTCCTTCCGGAAACATTTCAGTTCCCCACTATCTACACATCTCCGCAAATGTGGCATGCCCTTGTCATTCTTCTGGGCTGCCGCTATCTCTTCACGGATGGTGGGGATCAAAGCTAGGTTGTAGAGAGCTCCGTGTGAAATCACATGTAGTGGTGGTTCGCTCTCTTCCAACGGTGTGATGGTCAGATTATTGACGTGTGACTTGCGGCTCAGCGCATCTGCCACTATGTTTGCCTTGCCCGGATGATAATGGATCTCTATTTCGTAATCCTTTATCAGTTCTAACCATCTTCGTTGCCTCATGTTCAGCTCTTTCTGAGAGAATATGTACTTGAGGCTTTTGTGGTCTGTATATAAATGTACGAGGTTACCGAGTAGGTAGTGCCTCCACATTTTTAGTGCAAGTACCACGGCAGTGAGCTCCAAGTCATGAGTTGGATAATTCTGCTCATGGTTTCTAAGCTGCCGTGATCCATACGCGACCACTCTTCGGTCTTGCATCAGCACACATCTGAGCCCAACGCCGGATGCATCGCAGTACACATCGAACGGTTTTGTTGTGTCTGGCTGCGCCAAAACCGGTGCTGATGTCAGGTGCTTGACTAAAGCCTTGAATGCTGCTTCACATGCTGGAGTCCAAACATATTTGGTATCCTTCTTCAGCAGCTCTGTCATTGGCTTGGCAATCTTCGAGAAGTTCGGAATGAACCTCCGATAATATCCCGCGAGTCCGAGGAAACTCCGTACCTCATGAACAGTTCTCAGGGATTTCTAATTCAGCACTTGAGTGATCTTGCTCGGGTCCACAGCGATACCCTCCGCTGAGATGATATGCCCGAGGAAAGCCACTTGCGATATCCAGAACTCGCATTTGCTAAATTTCGCGTATAACTTGTGGTCCCGCAGCCGTTGCAAGACTATACGCAGATGCTTCTTGTGATCTTCCTCCGACTTGGAATATACCAGGATGTCGTCGATGAAGACCACGGAAAACTTGTCCAGCTCCGGCATGAATACCGAGTTCATTAAGTACATGAAGTGAGCTGGAGCATTGGTGAGGCCGAACGACATGACCAGGTACTCATAAAGTCCGTACCTTGTCGAGAAAGCTGTCTTTGGAATGTCCTCAGCCCTTATTTTAATCTGATGGTACCCGGATCTTAAATCCATCTTGGAAAAGATCTTTGCTTCGACCAACTGATCAAACAACATGTCGATCCGTGGCAACGGGTACTTGTTCTTGATGGTTACGGCATTTAATGGACGATAGTCCACGCAAAGCCGCAACGTCTCATCCTTCTTCTTTACAAATAATGCCGAACAGCCCCATGGCGAGGAGCTCGGCCTAATAAAACCCTTCTCCAGAAGGTCCGTGAGCTGAGTCTTCAGTTCAGCCAACTCCTTGGGCGCCATCTTGTACGGCCTACGGGATATTGGCATGGTTCCCGGTGCAAGTTCAATCTTGAACTCCACCTCTCTATCGGGCGGCATCCCCGGCAAATCGTCCGGGAATACATCAGGAAACTCTCGGACCACTGGAATATCTTCCAATCTGATGGTTGTGGCTTGATAGACACTTGGAAGTTTTATTTCTGGACTGTCCATAAATAATGAGTGAGACTCGTGCACTTCTGAGTTCAAGTGCACAACTCCAAGGACGGTGTCTAAAACAGCACCGTGGCGGGTTAACCACGACATCCCTAAGATGACATCGACCTTTTGTCCCTCTAGGATTATGAGAGACGTAGGGTAAACTCTACCCTCTAAGCATAATGGTGCTTTTGGGACCATCATGCTTGCTGAAATTTTCCCACCCGGCGAACAGATCACATAGGGACTATCGGTGGGTAGTATTTGCAAGCTATATTTATCAATGAAAGCTTGGCTAATGAAGCTCTGCGTGGCGCCTGAATCAAATAGTACTATAGTGGGATGCTGGTGGAGTTGGAACATACCCGCAAGG
Organism: Neostapfia colusana; assembly: GCA_030760725.1. Classification (NCBI taxonomy): domain Eukaryota; kingdom Viridiplantae; phylum Streptophyta; class Magnoliopsida; order Poales; family Poaceae; genus Neostapfia; species Neostapfia colusana. The sequence continues at coordinate 9,965,575 of JASWHV010000009.1, forward strand.
ATTGGCTTGCCAGCACGTCCTCTATGGCAAGCTGGTGGACGGTGCCGGGCCTAGGATTTGCCCGCCGCGCATTAGTAGGGTTCCGGGGTTGATTCCTCCCCGGAAACTGTGGTGCCACTCCGCCGCCTTGCCTCTCCGGGCAACTGCTCGCGAAGTGTCCTGGACGACCACACTTGTAACATGTGGCCGCTGCTGGTGTAGTGCTCGAGGGACGAAAGCCCGGAATGCGTTGCTGAGGTGCATACGCACGCGGCATCACCCACTGCTGCTGTTGTTGTTGCGGTGGTGGTACTGGCAGTGCCGGCCTGAATGCCGGTGAGGAGTACGGCCGACTGCGGAACGGCATCGACCGCTGTGGTGGCTGCCAGCGTGGACCTGATGGTGGGCGATTCACCATCCGAAACTTCTGAGAAGGACCGCCTCCTTCTCCGCTGCTCTGCGGCGCGCTTCGCTTTCGCTCTGCCGCCGCCAACTCCTTGCCGGAGTCCTCCTGAACAATCGCAGCATCAATGATGTCGTTGAGGCTGCCGCGATTGAACATCGCCAACTTGTCCTTCAGGAGCGGGTTAAGCCCCTGGTAAAAGTGGTCCCGCCGCTTCTCGTCGGTATCTGCGTGATACGACGCGTAGAGCGCGAGATCGTTGAACGCCCTAGAGTATTCCAGCGCGTTCCGGCTCCCTTGTTGCAGGTGTAAAAACTCCTGCGTCTTCCTCTTCATCAAACCTGGCGGTATATGATAGGCCCTGAAGGCCGTCCGAAACTCCGTCCAGGTCATCACTCGGTCGGTGGGCTGTGAAGCACAGAAGTTGGCCCACCACGCGCTCGCAGATCCTTGGAGCTGCTGGACCGCGAACTGAGTCTTGCGCTGCTCACTTATCTGGAGCAGCCCGAACTTCATCTCTATGGCGCGGAGCCAGTTGTCCGCGTCAAGTGGTTCATCCGCCCTTGAGAATAATGGGGGATGAGTCGCCAGGAAGTCGAAGTAGGAGCTCTGTTGATGCTCCTCACGGTCTTGACGTCTCTCTGGGCGAGACGTATTGGCGATGAGAGTCTGCAGCAACTCGGTGTGCTGCTGGTGTGAACCTGCCATTGCCACGACAATGTCGGCCAACGTAACCGTTGGCAGTGGCGGTGGCGGTGTTTGCTGTTGCTGCTGCTGCTGCTGCTGTCCCAAGGAGTCCTCGGGAGGTGGTTGGGAGGTCTCTCCCCCTTGGCTAGTACCCCCAACATCAGGGTTGGCACGAGTACGCGTCATTCTGAAATTCAAAACAGCAGCGATTAGCACATGTCTTACTTAAAATTCCACATGTAACAGTAGGTATTGAAGTGACACATGAATAATTTGCACAACATTCACATATATTGATAAAGCATAAACTTTATACAAGATACATTATTCTAGGGTCTCCGAGAAGTCGTGCTCATGTCGTCACTACCTATACATACGCTACTGTTTACACGACATGTCACTGCTTACAAAATTTGGGCTACACTACCCTGGCTGCCCTACATGGCAACTGTAACCCCCTACTCGGAGTGGAACTCGACCTCCTGTGGGTCGTCCTCCTCCGGTACCTCTTCTGGTGGCTCTGGATCTACCACCTCTTCTCCCATCCCGGGTTCTCCCATTGCCGGAAGACCCAAGACCACTGGTACGCCTAACACCGGAGGTACAAGGCCCTGCAATGCATGCACCTCGTCCATGGCTTGGTTGTAATCTTCTTCCCAGCCTTGCCCTTCGTCAATCACATCGTCTCGCTCTTGAGCAAGGTCCTCGTTCTGCTGGGTCAGATTCTGTACCAGTTCTTGCAATGCCGCGATGTCGACACGGCTCTTCTTCTTTGCCTTTTTCAGACGATGCAACTGATTGTGTTGTCCATTCAGTCGCTTTATCGTCGGAAGGAGCACATTGCGGAGTGCGCTGTGAGCACTCTCGAAATGGTCTCCACGGCTTGTGCTCTCCTTGAGCTTGGTGGCGAGATGCTCCGTATGAACAGCTTGGCTGTCCATCACAGCGTTTCCCGCCCTCATCTGGAGGCTAAGGTTTGCCTCCGCGGGGTTGTACCTTGGGCAACCCGGATCTGTTGCCTCCTGGTACCTCTCTTCCCACACATGCTGAGCCCGTCCCTCCACCGGAACGAGCGCGTATGGAGTGCCCGCCATAGCCTGCACGTGTAGTTGGCAGAAACGTGACATGGTGTCACGGGCTGCCACCTGCCACATCCCTTCCGGTTGTCTTCCTCTCACCGTGACAGTGAACGGCACCCAACCGGGTGGCGTAGGTCCTGCAGGTACTTCGACATGGATCGTCCACGTCTTGTTCCCCTCTTCGCCTTCTTCCTTGGCGAAGTACTGCGGCATCTGGTTATATCCGAAATATTGAAGCATCTGTCTCAATGTTTCCGGATAGCCGCTGCGGTGAGAACAGTGGGAAACCACCCACCCGTTCTCCAACTGTTTATCTGCTGTCATCTGTAAAAATATATTTGAGAAATGTCAAATATTTATTTAAACAGTAAACCACTGATTTATAACATAAGACATGTCATTGAACCCATAAAACTTGGAAACATAGTTCAAATTTTAAACAAATTTGACTGCTGATCTGCTGTTCCCATGACAGCCCTGACCAGTTTCCATTTCAACCTGATTTAGGCCATGTTAAAGACAAAACTAGTTCTGGAGCTCAACATCAAAGTTAAATCTAACTTAAATAGCTTTCCAGAAATTATTTGCTTGGCCTAATATCTGTCCTGGTTCAAAAGTTATGAGACGTCAAAGTTAGCAGAATTTCTGGAAATAATTGGACAGCACCTCCCTGCTATAGGTACTGATTTCATCCAAGAATTCCAGCTAATTCTTTTCCTAATCTGACAAAACTTTCTGTTACAAAGTTGTAACCCATCTCATAAGCTTTCCAGAACTACCTCATTTTCTATCCAGAATTTTAAGCCGGAAGTTATGCTTAATTTACAGAGAGTTTACAGAGAGTCTTTACCCTGTCCTATTTTCTGGACAGTTTCAATTCTACTGCATTTTTCGATTGGTCAAGTGATGAAACACCTCTGGACCTCAACAGAAAAGTTGTAAAACCTTTCCAAAGATTTCCAGAAATGTATCATATGACCCCAACCTCGAAAGAACTCAACCTCTAACCTCTGATTAATTTCAGCCTTGGTTCAGCTGAAAACAGAGTGCTCTGTCCTTAACAACCTATAAGTTGAAAACTTGTTAACTTTGAATATCCTGTTCGAGGGAAGGAGTTACATCAAGTTTCACTACTTTGGATCAAAACCTTCAAGTTTTAAATGAAGTTTTTCATTTAATGGGGTGTGACGTCGATGCGTCACCAGATTATGTCGGTACTACGTCCTCACAAAGGAAAAACCTATACCGGACTTAGCCGGCTTCGTTATTTCAGTGGCACTAAACGTCACTCGCACACGGATGCTACACGTCTACCATTTCGTGGTCAGGCTACCTGCAGAAACTCAAACAATCATCAGACTCGGCTGCACACCGAGCCCAGAATCCATACAGTTCGTACACCCGGCCGTCATCACTCGCCCGGATGTTCTCAAGCCAAACACGCCTTGAGTTACGTGTTCACGTTTCAGACCACGTGATGGGGTCTCCCAAGTTGCACCATGCATGCCAGGGACAGACGTTGCTCGAATACCCCAAATGACATGAAGAGTCGTAGAGGATATCAAAGCGGGTCGGGTTACCTGCCACCCGTGGGGCTCCACCCTTCAGCTTGTGCGCACTGGTGGACAGCGCTTACGTGCACCCCCCAAGACATACACGTCCCGAGATGCACGATTTTCCGACATAAACAAATAGGTTGGTATGCCACTTTCTATATGCCAATAACATCCTTATACGGGCTACTAATTCGTTCCTCACTGGATTTTTGAAAAAGATGACCTTTGTAGTGCGTTAAACCTCAAGCGAGCTCTGATACCACGCTGACATGACCCCACGGTCTTGTCGAGCCAGGATCACGCTGAGGGGTGCTGCGTTGCACAGCACCGGATAACACACGTCAAAGGCACAAAGCGGAAGCGAAATTTTATTACATAAACAAGTTTATGAACATGTTTACATCAAAATAAGTTCAGTCTACACTCACGGGCGTAGACTCAGCATCAAGTGCACGTTCAGCCCTTGAACGTGTCCTTGCTAGCACACATGCACACTAACTCTGCGGCGTGCACGACTCCCACTCGACGGGGTTCCCCTCCTGGGGTTCCGTCTCCTCTTTGGGAGTCCCTTCCTCATAGAACCCTGCAAAAGCTTCAAACACAAGCAGTGAGCACGAAGGCTCAGCAAGTCTGACCCGTCTCACCTAACATGGAACTTCTACATGAGGGGTGATGGGTACATGAGGTAAAAATCATTTGCAAGGACTCGCCTAATTAGTAGAACCTTACTTTCAAGTTTTAGCAGCAGGTTGTGGAGAACCTTACGCTAAGGAACATGATAGAGCCGCAATCAAACAAGAAACACATTTCTCTCATGTACTTTGCACAAAGTTGAAAAGAACTTTAGTTAGCTCTAAACTACAACAAACCATTAACAAGCAAAGTCCATCTTTCAATCACCAGCATTTTAACATGTAACTAGCCTGTTCTTTCTACGTCATGGTACAGTGAACAAGTGGTACTCACTGACCGCGAGGAACGGCGATTATAATCGATTTACACCTGTAGGGTTACCCGAACAACCCGTCACATACGCCCGTACTCGATGTTGCCTACGACAACCATCACGGACGCCGTACGCAACCACCCTTCACCCGTTAGCCAAATGTTGAACCAGTCCAATCGTCCCGAGCAAGAGGTCTCTGCACGCGCATCTCAGTGCCGCCAGCCGATTTACACCTCGAGCTCTCAACCTACCCTCTGAATGACCAGCTATGCCTCAACACCCAGCTACCCGAGTTACATCGGTTTCCCGGTTCCCATATAGCCGGTAGGTCTTCGGTACTGTTCTAGCTTGTTCAACAGGCCCGCACATAGCTCAGTCCTCAATCGACACAAGCGGAGCTACAGCACACAGGCCCCAAAGTCCTGCTGCCCTCACCCTCCGCTTGGTCTCATTTTCCTGTCATATGTTTCATGTGCTATCACTACCCGAGTCGAGTGCCTCTAGCCTATGCTCGCGAGTAGTTCCAACTACTCGACTTGTACCGAATCCTACTCTACCTTAGCAATGCAGTGGCTAACGAGGTTTTCAATCCTAATCCCAACCCAAGGTTTTCTTGGCTATGCATTTGGGTTTCCAAACAAGACTCTAATGCAAAGAATAATAGTATTCAAAGATGTGCTCAAAACAATAAATATTTATAAAAAGGTTAATACAAACCGGAGCTTGCCTTGCTTCTCTTGGTCGTAGGCTAGCTGTTCCTCCGGAGTAACGAAGTCTAGGACTTCGGGTTCATCCTCGACCTTAGCGACTACATGATAAGAGAGGTACATGTATTAATTTGAATGCATTTGTATTAAGTTTGAACTTGTGAAGCTTATAAGTCCCACTAGACAGACTCAATGACTGTGAAACTTTTACTGTGGCTTGGTTACAACCTAAACAGAGACTTGGTCAAATTTTAGTTGCAGCAAAGCTCATTTGAGCCCTCCACAATTAATTATGTCCTTGACCTTAATTGGAACTCTTAGGGTGCTCTAAGGATTTTCATGAAACAAACTATGACTTTCTGAAAATTAGATTTTCAGATGGTTCTAATGGAGTTGGTCTCACTTAATTTGAAGGTTCCTAGCTAAAGATATGAGCTAAACAATTTCAGAGAAAATTCTGAAAATGTTTCTGAACATTTTCTATTTTCTCTGGAACAGTTTCACTAATCACACCATTAGGTGGATTAAATGAGCTCCAATGGGTGTGAAATTTTTATGGTAGTTCAGAGATATTTAGGTGAACATCCCAGCAAAATTTTAGGATTTTCCTCCAAAGGATTCTCCAGTTAAAATTCCTAACAGTTTAAATTTTGAGGAATTAATTCTGGAGAAATAATGGTGTTCATGAAGTGAAACTTGATTTTCTGGAAAGTACTCAGAGAGCTGAATCCAGCAAAATTTGGTTCACTCGATTTGGAGCTTTCTAGCCAAAGTTATGAGGATTTGAAGTTTGAAGGAAATCTGAAAATTGGGGGAAAGTATAAACTTGCGGGTGGGCCCCGGGGACACGCGTCGCACACCGAGGCGACAGCACACCGCGGCCCACAAGGATTTTGCGCGCCAGCACACCCGATCCCGGCCGCAGCCCGATCCCGATTCAAAATATCAGCCGCTGACAGCTGGGGTCCACCCCTTTCTTCAACCTCGCGACGCCTGCGCTCCGCCGCCGAGGGACCTCGCCGGAGAGCTCGCCGCCGGCTCCTGTACAGCTCCAAACTTCATGATTTTGGCCGCCACTGCATACTTTCACTCGGAGAACAGGATTCTGGGGCCAGCTCGTCATGACAATGGCCGGTGCATGGTCGTCTACGAGCCGCCACCTCGGAAAGACTTCGGCCATGTCGGCTGACTTCCCTAGCACCTCAACTACTCAAGGAACCGGTCGGGAAGCATCAGTGGACCTCAGGGAAGGTTGACATGAGCTTGAGGCAGCTCGGGGAAGGCCCGAAGTAGGTCCTCACCGTGCGCCCGATGCCTCCCGTTTGTTCCGTCGTTGGTAAACCTCGAATTACGCTGGGTACAGAGGTTCTCCGGCCAAGGGTTGTGAAGGCAACTTGTGCGTTACTGTGTCTAGTTTGTGTGAGAGCGGATTGCGGCCCTCTAATTCTTTCTAGAGCACGAATTCGATGGAATCGCACCCGAAGGTCGTGCTGCACACAGAAAGGAGAAAACTGGAAATTCGCCGCCGGTGAGCAATCCCTCGGGCCGTGGCTCGGGGGTGAGCAGCACCGGTCACCAGCGCGTCCAAGGGGGCCTTGGCTCGGGCGTGACAACGCCCTGGTTGGGCTGTCCACAGAAGCCCGAGGTGCGACGGTTCTAAGTCACCGAATTGATCCTTCGGCATAACCGATTTCAATCGGTCTCAACTGAATTCTAGCAGCGGGGAGGACGGAGGAAGGTCTCTAGTACCTTGCCGTGGCTCTGGAGGGAACGGAGAGGCGGTGATCAAGCTTCTCTGATCAGCTCCGAGTGATCGGCAGTGATGGCGCGGTTCTGATGCGAGGAAGCAGCAGAGTGGGCGGTGATCGCTTCGATCAGGGCGGTGGCGTAGATAAGGGGGCTGTGAGGCGGTTCAGCACGTCGGGGCGGCAAGCAGGTGGTGTCCCAGTCGCCTCTTCGCCGTGGCGGCTGCTCAGTCCGGCGCAAGAACCCGAGCTGGGTTTCAGTCGGTTTGGGTTGGAGTGGTGGCTGACATGTGGGTCCCACTTCCAGTTTTAACCTCTGAAATTTACTCCTAATCACTGTTGTAAATAGTGAGCCCCAAAATACCCCAAGTGATTCAAATTATTCACCCATGAGCCATTTGAATTGAACAGAATTCAAATTGGGTTGGGTTTGAATGAATTTCAGCACAAGTTCAGTTTTGAATTCAAATAAAGTTTGAATTTGTCCCACTTAGCTCATGTCAAGATCAACTCCAAATGGAGTGAAAATTGGTGTGTGAGCTCACAAAAATGTGCTGAGTAAGAATATGCCTCCCACTTTTAAATTCATGGGATAAAAACAGTTTGAATTTGAATGTGGTTTCAAACTGCCCTCTTTCTAGCTATACCCAAAATTACCTCAAAAAGGTTTTGAATTTGGGTGAAACTTGGCATGGACATCCTTAGCAATGTGTAGGAGTTTTCATATGTCCAGCCCCTCTATATCACATGTGGGAAATACCCCTTTTGCAATATATGAGTTTGTTCTCTAATGAGCATGTTGATGGTGGTTACTTGCTCTTCATTTGTGTTCATCAACTTTCCTCAAATGAGGTGTGTGGTGCGGTGATGAACACTTCAATTATGTGTCAAAAATTGAGGCCCTTACAGAGAACACCAACTATATGCCAAGTTGAGCAAGTGTGAGTTTTGGCTGAAGAGAGTTCCCTTCTTAGGACATATAATCTCGGAGGGAGGAATCTCCGTAAATCCCGCCAAGATCGAGGATATACAGAAGTGGAAGACCCTTGAGAATGTCGGGGACGTTCGAAGCTTCTTGGGATTAGCTGGATACTATCGACGGTTCATTGAGGGATTCTCCAAGATCTCGAGCCCCTCACAAAACTGTTGGAGAAGGGAATCACATTCACGTGGACGCCGTAGTGCGAGACGAGTTTTCAGGAGCTAAAGAAAAGATTGACAACAGCCCCAGTGCTAGTTATGCCACATATGCAGAACTTTTTGCTGTACTGCGATGCCTCTGGAAACGGGTTGGGATGTGTTCTCATGCAAGAAGGGCATGTCGTGGCTTATGCATCCCGGCAGCTCCGGAAACACGAGAAGAACTATCCTACACATGACCTAGAGCTAGCTGCAGTAGTACACGCGTTGAAGATTTGGCGGCATTACTTGATGGGGAAGAGGACAGAGATATATACGGACCATAAGAGCTTAAAAGTATATTTTCACACAGCCAGATCTCAACCTCCAGCAAAGGAGATGGTTAGAGCTGATCAACGACTTTGATGTGGGCATCAACTATCATCCTGGGAAAGCGAACGTCGTGGCAGATGCTTTAAGCCGGAAGGTGCAGGTCAATAGGTTAAGCTTGAAGGACATGCCTACAGAATTGAAGGAAGAGGTTATAAAACTCAATCTATGTCTGGTGAATAGTGGTGAAGCCATCGCCATGGAAGTGGATTCCACCTTAGAGAAAGACATCCGCAATGGTCAAAAGAATGACGAGAAGATACAAGAGATTAGAGAACTCATCAAGGAAAATAAAGCCCCTGGGTTCAGAGAGGATGAACAAGGTACGGTGTGGCACGGGAAAAGAATCTGTGTGCCTGAAGTAAAGGAGATCCGTGAATTGATTTTGAAGGAGGCTCATGATTCAGACTATTCCATTCATCCTGGGAGTACGGAGATGTACCATGACCTCAAGAGCAGGTATTGGTGGTATGGCATGAAGCGAGATACCGCGGAACATGTTGCCCTATGTGACACATGTCAGTTGGTGAAAGCAGAACATCAACGACCCGCGGGATTATTGCAACCACTTAAAGTGCCTGAATGGAAATGGGAAGAAATCGGTATGGATTTCATAGTGGGATTACCCAGGACCCAATCAGGATATGATTCGATATGGGTCATCATTGACAGGCTAACCAAGGTGGCTCATTTCATCCCTGTGAAAGAAAGCTACAGCGGATCCAAATTGGCAGAATTATACATGTCAAGGATCGTGTGTTTCCATGGAGTGCCAAAGAAGATAGTGTTAGATCGAGGGACACAGTTCACCTCAAGGTTCTGGCAGAAGTTACATGAAACCATGGGAACTCATCTGAACTTTAGTTCTGCCTATCATCCCCAGACTGACGGACGGACGGAAAGAACCAATCAGATCCTTGAGGACATGCTGAGAGCGTGTGCGCTCAAGAACAATAGGAGCTGGGATAGGAACTTACCGTATGCGGAGTTCTCCTATAACAACAGCTATCAGGCTAGTATGAAGATGTCACCATTTGAGGCTTTGTATGGGAGGAAGTGCAAAACTCCACTATTTTGGAACCAAATAGGGGAAAGTAAAGTGTTTGGACCCGAGGTACTACAAGAAGCCGAGGCGAAAGTGAGGGAAATCCGCAACAACTTGAGGATAGCACAAACACGACAAAAGAGCTATGCCGATGTACGGAGAAGAGAGCTTGTTTTCAACGTGGGGGACTATGTCTATCTCAAGGTGTCCCCTATCCGAGGACTTCGTCGGTTCAAGGTGAAAGGGAAGTTATCACCTCGATACATCGGACCCTTTCAAGTTCTGGAGAGGAAAGGCGAAGTGGCGTATCAACTAGAATTACCGGCTCGCCTATCGGATGTGCATGACGTATTCCATGTGTCACAGCTCAAGAAATGTCTGAGAACACCTGAAGAGATGTTACCCATGAATGAGGTTGACGTAGCTGATGATCTGTCTTATGCCGAGCAACCATCCAAGATTTTGGAGACAATGGAACGCCTCACGAGAAATAAAAGAATCCGGATGTGCAAGGTGCAGTGGAAGCATCATTCGGAAGAGGAAGCCACATGGGAGCGAGAAGACGAACTTAAGGCATAGTTTCCGGAATTGTTTTCCTAGAACCACCAATCTCGAGGACGAGATTTCTTTTAAGGGGGGTAGAGCTGTAACACCCCAAAACCTGTTAAGAGGGGAATTTAAAAATTTTTGGACGTATTGCATGTGGTGAAGAAATTCAAATTCAAATTTGAATTCAAATTAAACTCAAAACAGAAAAGAAAAAGAAAAAGAAAAAGAAAAAAACAAACTCCCCCCGCGCCAGCCCGCAGCCGCGCGCCCCGTTTTCTTCTCACTGACGTGTGGGGCCCGCCATCTTCTTCCTCCTCTCGCGCGCGCGCTCGGCCGACCAGAACTCCGCTCTCTCTCCCGAATCAAAACCACCCCGGATACCCGCGTATCCCAGCTGAATTTTGGTTCTGGACGACTCCAGCTCGATCACAACCGAACGCCGCCCTCCCCCGGCTATATAAACACCGGCATCGTCCCGATTTTCACCCGCGATCGGCTGTTTTTCCTCCCGGTGAGAACCGAAGCTCCGATCACCGTTTTCTCTCGATCTTTGCTCGGGTTCTCTGATCTAACGCGCCGATCGTGTTCCACCGCCTCCGGGGAATCACGCAGGTGCAGAAAACTCGGTGGTTTGCGCTTCAAACACAGCGCCGACGAGCATCGCCGTGAATTCACCTCGGACCTCGTCGCCGACCGCCTTCCAGGACCTTCGAGCTCAAGAAAAACCCCGAGGTGAGATCCCCGACCTCCCGTCTACCGATCTATGCCATCAAATCCCAGTTTTAGGAAGAATTGACGAAGATCCGAAGTTTTCCGGCGAGATCGCCGCCGCGCGCCGCCGGGCAGCGCCGCCCGCGCATGGTCAGGGCGACGTGGCCGCTTGTGCGCCGTCTATTTTAAATCCCACAGTAGAATTTAAATCCCCGCGTACCGGTTCGACGTTATAATCTCAGCCGTCTGTTTTAAATCGGACGGTCCACGTCAGCCCCGCGTTATAAAGGCTGGGATTCTTACGCGCTACTCCCTGGGGATCTCGGAAAATACGAGCTAGCCCCGGAAACTTCTGATCTAGCCCCTGGAACTTTAGAGATTCATGTAAATTCATTTAAAAATCAGTTTTAGCCCCTGGACTTAATAAAAATTAGGAAAACCCCTCTGTTATGTGTAGTTAGACCCCTGGAAATTTATGAAATAATATAATAGACCCTGTAGTGGGGTGAGTTTACCTTTTTAACCCTATATGATATTAAATTTAGGAATTTGAATATGTGATTAGTATTTATAATTTAAAAGATGGGACAAACACATTGTAAATTCAAATTTAAACTCTCCTAGCACTTGGAAAACTTTGGAGTGAGTTAAAAATAGATTTTAAGCTGAAATGTATCTGTCTAATTGATTGTTCACATTTATTAGTTATATGGACACATTTTTAGGTTAGAGAATAATTCTGAAAATTGGTAAAATAAATGTAAATTAGTTCACATCAGAGGAGAAGTTCAAAAATATATTATTTAACATTTTAGATCAGAGTCTATTCTGTTTAGATGATGTGTCTTACTATTTTCGTAATAAAGTTCACATTTAGGTATAGAAAATAAATCTTAAAATATAGGAAAATAGGTATGCATAACTAGAAAATGATAAATGAAGTCTCCAAATCCAAAGATTTCAGTTTAGGATTTGGTAGAAGATCTGAAAACCCATTTGAAGTATGAAAATACCTTCTATGCATACTTGGTAGCTAAGATATGTATCAATTGAATATAAGGAATTTGTTCAAATTAGAAATTCATATATAGTGTGCAAACATAAATCTGAATACAAAAGTTAGAAATCAAATGCACATGTTTAAAAGTGCATGTAAGCCAAAAATCAACACACATAGAGTAACCACAACACATAGAAATGTGAATGACTTTCATAGATGTGAATGTGTGGTTTGTATGAAGTGAAAGTGTGAACTATGTCATATGGATTGTTGTTTTCTTTTGCTTTGTGTTGGCATGAATAGAACCTGCCCCAGAGCAAGTTCTTCCCTTTCAAGAACAAGACTTTCAATTTCCAGAGCAGCAGGAAGAAGGCAAGTGTCCTTGACCACTTTGATCCTATACTAGGATGTGTAGCTAGAATTATTTGCATTGTCAATTGAAATATGAAACCCATGTTAGGAAGTTTCCCTAGAATTGCATTACCTTGTTTCCTTGTAGCTTGGGTTGGGAATTATTTTGTCATGTCATTTACTTATATGCTTATGCTTGGCCTTGCTTAGAATGGGATATTTGGGATATGAGATCATCAATTTATCTACCTTACTCTTGAATGAGATGTTATGAGTTATGTAGAGGTAGGGATCGAGGCAAGTTGGATGATTTGGTTGGTGCTGGGTGCACGAGACTCGGGTTTGTGTTTAGTACTTGCCTGGATCCTAAGGATCGGTTCATGGAGCATGTAACCTGGCTTTACCGTGCCAACCACATGCTGAGATGGGGCAGCTTGGCCAATTAATTAGGTGTATCCCCGGCGTAGTATGGGTGTGTTAGATGGTGCGGGGAATAGGTGTCAGCTGGACTACCATATGAACCGCAAGGCTCAAGAGGGGGCCACTGTAGCGGGGTTGGAGCCTCTTGTATGCTGTTAGGGGTGAAACCGCAGTGGGCCCACGCTCGTCGGGAATCCCTTTGTAAAGGCCTCGTAGTGATCTCCTGGCTACACACCTGGGAAGTGTGAAAGTGGTTCGTAGCCACTAGCATAATGGAGGTTCTTTTAGTCCACCCGGCAACGGGGGATGAAATCACTACATGTGGGTACAGTGGTGCAAACTCTGCAGAGTCAAAACTGTCATGACAGCCGTGCTCACGGTCAAGAGCGGCTTGGACTTATTCATGATTAGAGGACGATGACTTTGGAAGTTGTGGATGTTAAGCGGGGAGCTTAACATCGGAAATAATGTTATGGTTATTTGATTATGATGATGGGTTGGGAGATTGGGACCATTTCACCTATGTAGTAATGTAGGTGCTTAATAAGCTAAGGTAATAGGTATTAATTACGTAGTGCTTTAACCATGAGTCCAACCTCTCCTTGTTCTAGCCATGCATGACATAACTTTCCCACACTTGCTGAGTACCATCGGTACTCAAACTTGCATATTTGTTGGTTTATATTGCTGCTCAGGTCAAGAGAATGATGTGGTGTTTAATGATCAAGACTTCGGACCAAAAGAAGGTTTCTAGGTTCATGGAGTCCCCCGGGCAACGCCTGTGACGGAGCCCACAAGAATAATATTCCGCTGCTATTTTATTTACTTGTTATGAACTCATTATCGTCCATCGAGACATATGCTATGTAAGACTTATTTATATTCGACACCTGGCTTGTAATAAATGATGCTTCACTATTTGTCATTACATGTATGAGAAAATGATCCTGGCATAAATGTGATATTCACTCGGTTGTTCTTCGGAGAAACCGGGTGTGACATGAGTGGACATGTACTCACCCTTGCATTCCCACATATACATCAGCTACAGTAGAAGAGTACTTCGAGGAACATATGGCGTACTAGGTGTGCGCACAACCGTCAACATGCCTGTGGAGTTGAAGTTGGAGCCTGCTGTCTTAGTCTTTTTCCGCTGTCATTTAGAGTCTTCCACTGCAAGAATAAGATAGACATTCATGAGTGAGACATTGAGTCGATGTAATAAAGTACTTAAACACTATTTGTTCATGGTTATATTCAGAATTCAGTTTATGGAATACATGTGTATGTGTGATGAACATCCTGGGCACACATATGCATTCACTTGGTTCATTTTTTTGAACCGGGTGTCACAAATTGGTATAAAAGCCACGTTGACTGTAGGACGCGAGCCTAGGTAGAATGGACACTCTAAACTCATAGGAACACCCCTATAAATTGCTATTTTCAAAAATTGCTTGCTGCTGCACTTTACTTGTCAATTCAGCCACCGCAAAGTGCTATTTTCAGCCCCTCTTTTTCTCTTCTTTTAGACAGCAACACTTTTGATTTCTTTCTTCATAGCTTCTGAAGTTTTGGGGTTATTTACTTTTTCCTAAAGTTTCTCATGTCTTATTTATAGATGCCGGTGACTACGAGCACAGCACGCATAAGGACTTGTCCACCACCACATGGGAGTGCACTTAACCCCATTGAGGTGTCCAATGGACCATATTGGGAGGAGGTTAAGATGGAACCTCATGATGAAGATGAAGTCAATAGCTCTGTGCATGAGGAAGAGGATCCGGAAGAGGTTGAACCATTCAAAGACGACATGGAAGATGATCCACAAGAACGGCATTGGTACGCACCTAAGGAGGAGTTGCATGCGGGCTTACACCACGTGGAGCCTCATGAAGCTATGTCGGAAGGAGATGAATCCGAAGAGGAGCCACCCTCTGTTGAGGCCAAAAATAAAGGTGATGAACGGGTCAACCGTTCAGTTCAAGAGTTCCGGTCCGACGGAATGGACGGAGGACACATATCCAAGGAGCTTAAAGAATTTCTGGATTGCTGCAGCTTATACCCGGAATATCTTCTCAAGAAAGTCCCTCGTCTCGGACATGAAGAGTGGAAGTCTGAGGTAACTATCCTATCTAACGGTAGGGTTGTCACTCAGCACTTCGCACCCACATGGAGAGCTACAAAGGCAGAAGATATCGATGATGCTGCATGGGATGCACTCACCGGACTGTGCTACGCCTTCCGTGAGCAGCTTGAAAACACTACCTTTAGGCTGCACCCGTATCGGAAGAGTGGTACAAGGGAGATCATTGGACCCCATGGAGGAGCCCTTTCCAACCCACAAGCTGTTGATAAGTCTCAGAGGTTTCTCATGGAGTTAGGAAACCACTATGCAAGCACACAAGAAGAGATCCGTTACCTCCGCAAGAAGCTGTACTTGCTGGAAAAACAAGAGGAGACTCGTGCCAACGCGGGAGCAAATGTAGCACCAGCGTCATCAATCCCTACATGGACTGCTGACTCACCATGGTGTGCGCCCATGTATGGACCACCCCCGTCACACGGCGAGAACAGCACCGGTTCTCACGATTAAGTTTAGGTTTCCCATTGAAAAAGTTGTAATAGGAACGTTTAGACCGCAATAGATCAAATAAGAGTGGTGTGCAGAAATTTTTATGATGATTGCTTGTTTTTGTGTGCTTTGGTGCGAGTTGTGGAACGCTTCGACGAATGTCCACATCCACACATAGTAGAGAGATGTGAGATGCTTCGTCACGTGTTCACATCCTCATGTAGACTGATATTAATGAAATAAGTTGCTTATTTCATACACCTTGATGCATATAGTTGGGAAATCATTTCTTTCAATTCTGAATTCTATTCCGAGGGTAAGCGTTAAATAAGGGAGTAGACTTTCTCGCCAACCTTATCGCGTTGGATTCCCAAAGGATTGACATAATACTTGGAATGGACTGGTTAAGCAAGCACAACAGGGTAATTCAATGCGCTCAGAGGATCGTGCAGTTGACAAGTGAGCACGGTACTTGTATTGAGTTTGAGGCAGCCCAACCTACAACGGGGAAAGCAATGCTGAACCATATCGAAGAAGCGACATTGGAAAGCATTCCGATGCTTCGAGAATATTCAGATGTGTTCCCGGAGGAACTTCCAGATATGCCACCTGACCGGGACATTGAATTTGCCATTGATTTAGTACCAAGACCTGCACCTATAGCAAAGAGGCCATATAGGATGCCTGCTAATGAATTAGTGGAGCTCAAGAAGCAAATTCAGGAGCAGCTAGAAAAGGGTTTTATACACCCAAGCTCATCACCGTGGGAAGCCCCCGTGCTCTTCGTAGACAAGAAAGATGGGACCCAAAGGATGTGTGTGGACTATAGGTCTCTCAACGAAGTGACGATCAAGAATAAATACCCGCAGCCCCGCATAGAGGACTTGTTCGATCAAATGAAAGGTGTCCGAATTTTCTCCAAGATTGATCTTCGGTAGGGGTACTTCTAGCTGAAGATTGAGCCCTCCGGTATACCTAAGACTGCATTTCGAACACGGCATGGTTCGTATGAATATACCATTATGTCATTTGGGTTGACGAATGCACCTGCATACTTTATGTAACTCATGAATAAGGTCTTCATGGAGTACTTGGACAAGTTCGTCGTGGTTTTCATCGATGATATCATGGTGTATTCAAAAAGTGAGGAAGAACATGAAGAACACTTGAGGTTGACGTTGCATAAACTGGGAGAGCATCAATTGTATGCTAAGTTCAGCAAGTGTCAATTTTGGTTAAAGGAGATATAGTTCCTAGGCCACATCATATCCGAAGGAGGAGTATCGGTTGATCCCGAAAAAGTAGGAGATGTTTTGAAGTGGAACCAACCGCAGAATGTGAGGGATATTCGGAGTTTCCTTGGGATGGCTGGATACTACCGCCGGTTCATCAAGGATTTCTCCAAAATAGCGAAGCCTATGACTGAATTGCTGATGAAAGGGAAAGCGTTTCAGTGGACACAAGCATGTCAAGACAGCTTTGAGGAGCTAAAGAAGAGATTAACAACAGCGCTGGTTTTAGTATTGCTGGACGTGAGCAAGAATTTTGATATATATTGTGACGCATCAAGACAAGGGCTTGGATGTGTGCTTATGCAAGGAGGACAAGTGGTTGCCTATGCATCGAGGCAATTAAAGAAACATGAGCTGAATTACCCTACACACGACCTAGAACTTGCAGACGTGATACATACCTTGAAGATTTGGAGGCATTATATCCTCGGTCATCGATGTGAGATCTATACGGATCACAAAAGCCTCAAGTATATATTCACGCAAACGTATCTGAATTTGAGGCAACGTCGATGTTTGGAACTCATCAAGGATTATGATTTTGGAATCAACTATCACCCCAGAAAGGCCAATGTAGTAGCTGATGCGTTAAGCCGAAAGGGAGCATGTCACCAACTCACAGTTCGGGAGCTGTCACCCGAGCTGCGTAAGGAGTTTGAACGGTTACATCTCGGGTTCTTGAACGAGATGGAGGTGATCGAACTAAACTCAACGCTGGAACAAGAGATACAAGATGGCCAAGCAACGGATGAGGAAATCAAGGAAATCAAGGAAAGAATCCGACAAGGCATAGAAAAGGATTTCAAGGAAGACGAGAAAGGAATGCTTTAGTTAGGGAAAAGGATTTGTGTGCCTAATGTGAAGCATATCCGTGACACGACACTAAAGGAGGCACATGACTCACCTTATTCATTACATCCCGGCTGTACAATGATGTACAAGGACCTGAAAACATGCTATTGGTGGGATGGCATGAAAAGGGACATGTGCCAACGAGTGAAGGCTGAACACCAAAGACCCGCTGGACTATTACAACCATTGAAAGTACCCGAGTGGAAGTGGGAAGACATCAGCATGGATTTCATAGTCGGATTGCCTTGAATTCAGTCCGGCTACTACTCTATTTGGGTTATCGTGGACCAATTGACGAAAAAAGCGCACTTCCTTCCTATTAGAATCAAGTACACCGTCGCACAACTAGCCGAGCTGTATATGGAGCAAATCGTGTGTCGCATGGAGTTCCGAAGAGGATAGTTTCAGATCGAGGTTCTCAATTTACCTCTAGGTTCTGGAAGAAGCTGCATGAAGCCATGGGTACACGATTGAATTTCAGCTCCGCATATCACCCGTAAACCGACGGGCAAACTAAAAGGACAAATCAAATTTTGGAAGACATGTTGAGAGCTTGCGCCTTGAAACATGGGCGCAATTGAGATAAGAGCTTGCCGTACACTGAATTCTCGTACAACAACAGCTACCAAGCCAGCTTGAAGATGTCACCTTTCGAAGCATTGTATGGTAGACGGTGTAGAACCCCGCTGTTATGAGACCGGAGAAAGCCAAGTGTTCGGACCCAAAGTGATGCAAGATACCGAAAAGCAAGTCCAAACGATACGTGAAAACTTGAAGGCCGCTCAGTCACGACAAAAAGGCTATGCGGATAATAGGCGAAGAAGATTAACCTTCGAAGTGGGAGACTTCGTGTATCTGAAGGTGTCGCCTATCCGAGGCCAACGACGGTTCAACGTCAAAGGCAAGTTAGCACCTTGCTACATCGGGCCATTCAAGATTTTGGGCAAGCGAGGAGAGGTAGCCTATCAACTAGAGCTACCAACGCACTTCTCCGACGTGCATGACGTGTTTCACGTATCTCAGCTCAAGAAATGCCTAAGTGTACCGGAAGAACATGTACCGATGGATGAGCTAGAACTTCAAGAGGATCTGACCTATGGTGAACACCCGTCAAAATCTTGGACGTGAAGGAAAGGGTCACGAGAAACAAAGTAATCCGTTGGTGCAAGGTACAGCTGAGCCATCACACGGAAGCCAAAACTACATGGGAACGTGAGGAAGACCTCAAGGCAGAATTCCCCCGTCTTTTCTCCACTCTATCGAATCTCGAGGGCGAGATTCATTTTAAGGGGGGTAGGTTTGTAACAAACTAAATTTCACTACCATGCATTGCATACATTTTTCATGTATAGAAGCATTTAAAAAGAAGTAGAAATGGAGAAAGGAATGTAGAAATGGAGAAAGGAACATAGAAATGGAGAAAGGAACATAGAAATGGAGAAAGGAACATGGAAATGGAGAGAAATGGAAATAAGATAGCTAAATTTTCCCAAATTTCCCAAAATCTCCCCATGTCTCCCAAAATTCCCCTATGGGGAATTTCCCCCATATTTGGGGGGAATTTTCCTCCAAATTGGCCGCACCAATTAGGGGGGAGACCCCTTGGCCGCAGCCTTGAGGGGGGGACCCTATCCCCCACCTCTAGGACTCTTTGGTTGAGTCCCATCTTGCTAGGACTCTCTGTTTTCCCCCTTATAAATACAACCCCCAGCCGCCCTCCCTATTCCTTTTGGCCCCCGCCCCCTGCCCCCCCAACTCGCCGAGTTGTCCACCCCTTGCCGGAGTTTGGCTGCCATCAAGCCCCGCCGTCGAGCCCTTTCACGCCTCATCGTCGCCGGAGAAGAAACCCGATGTTCTGCCCTACCATAATTTCCTGCAGAAAAAATCCCCCACTGCTGCCATTGCTAGGAGGGAGGCACTGCCGCAACGAGGAAGCGAGGTAGGTCTTCATTAACCCTCTTACGACGTCGCCGCTCTTTCTACGCATCCGTTTTCATCGCCCCCTTCGAGCGGAAACTTTTGCGTGTGGACAGATCATGTTTTGGTGGATTTTTGACGGTGGAATTGATCTACATCTTGTGTCAAGATCATCACCACATCCACACTTGATCCCTACAACCTTGTTCATCATAAAACCCCATGAAATCCCATTAAAACATACAAGAACACATACAAACAGGTTTTATAAAACTGCACTATAGGATTTGCATTCATCTACCCCATTGCATCTTGAGTAAAGTTTGTGCATGATGATTGATTGCTGTAAATTTTGTATGTGCATGGTCGTGAGTAGAAGGACAAGCTCAAGAGGCCGTCTATGAGGAACTAGCACCAAGATTTCGAGACGCTTGAGCAACACGAACCACGGGAGCAAGGCAAGTGCCCCTTGACCATATTGATCCCATGTTTTGAAACTGTTTTGTTTGCGAAAATGTGTATGCTTGTGTCAACTTGATGGGACACCATTTTTATAGGGGTTTACTAGTTTTCTTAACCATCCTTGTCGCCGGGAAAGTTGATGAGTCGGGTATGGTCGTTTCTCCTTTTTGCTTCGCTTAATTTACGAGATACGGGAAGCTGAAATAAAACATGTTTACCTACTGCACTCATATGAATAATGATGATGAGAACTTGATGATGATAATGAGCAAGGAATCGGGGAGATCTAGGCAAGCTTGGTTCATGGATATTGCTGAATGAGATGGTGGTTTACTTGCCGTAGATCTGAGGACCGGTTCATGCGAGCACATGCCAGGAAAACAGTGCCACCACAAGGCCAAATATGGGTGCGGCTTAGCTGACTAATTAGGTGTGATGCTAGCTTGTTATGGACCGTTGGATGGCGCGGGGAATGAGAGTCGAGAGGGACTGCCATGGGAACTGCATGGCACAAGAGGGGGCCCGTGGGTGGGACAATGGAGATTCGAGCCTGCCGGTGAAACCTCAGTGGGTCCGTACATCCTAGTAGCCTCTTTGTAAAGGCTATTTTGTGATCTCTTGGCCATACACCGACGGTTGTGTACTGGTATAATGGAGGATTCTCTAGTCGCCGACGGGTGACAAAATCACAAACTTGTGGGCACAGTGGTGCCACCTCTGTAGAGCGTAAAATTATCATGGTAGCCGTGCTTCCGGTAATAAGCACCTGGCCAACTTCCATGATTAGAGGCAAAACTTGGGATATTTATTCGGTATGGTTGTGGTATGGTCATTGGGATTGGTTTTGGGACTGATTTGGGTCATGAAAATAAATTTGATTTTGGTTATATGAATATGACATGGTTATGAATATTTATGAGTATGAGATTAAATTGAGAAAGACTAATGGCTGGTTGAGACTTGATAAATGGTGAATTATGATGAAGGAATGTTGATGAGATACTTGGTTATGATGGTATTATACTCACCTAGAGATAGTTGCTGTTTTTACCATATTTGTGAAATAAAATTTGCTTGCTGCAATGAACCTTTTTATTGCCTACCTTGTTGTAAGCTACATGTCATACTTTTCCTGCACTTGCTGAGAACGACATGTACTCGCCCTTGCATCGCCACATATACATCAATTATAGGAGAAGAGTATTTCGAGGAACATGTGGAGTATTAGGCGTGCGCACTACCATCAACATGCCTGTGGACTTGAAGTTGGAGCCTGCTGTCTTAGTCTTTTTCCGCTGTCGTTTAGAGTCTTCAGCTGCAAGAATAAGATAGACATTCATGAGTGAGACATTGAGTCGATGTAATAAAGTACTTAAACACTATTTGTTCGTGGTTATATTCTGAATTCAGTTTGTGGAATACATGTGTATGTGTGATGAACATCCTGGGCACACATATGCATTCACTTGGTTTATTTTTCGGAACTGGGTGTCATATATTTGCATTGCTAAAAATCCCGTGTAACACTATAGAACTAAACATATTGATATTAGGTATCACTTTCTTCATGATAATGTTGAAAAAGGGAAATACAGTGCTTCACCATGTAGATATCGAACAATAGTTGGCTCACATATTCACAAAACCTTTAGATTTCACTCGTTTTTCTTACATTCAGGGCGAACTAGGGGTTATGCATTCTCATGGCGTAAATTGAGGAGAGCTTTGACACTTGGGAAGTCTAAGTGTAAACCTGAAATTAAAAATAATATGAGCATAAGTGTTCCATACATAGATGCCTTTGTGATTCCTTTTACATGCTGAAAGTTCTTACTACGTTACTCGTGTTATCCATTTTGTAGTTTTTGCCATGACTAGTAATTGGAATAATTACTTACACTAAATCTAGTCACGATCAAACTTTCTTACTGTTTTGAACTTGTTGCATGCTAACAAGTGTTTTAAATCATGGAAAATTAATCAATCAACAAACCATATGTTGAGCTTTTATGATCAAATGAAACATCAAGAAAGACTAAGAGAATATGCATGCATCACACTTCTTCTTTTGAGATTGCTTATCGTTGCACTTAGATATAAACTTGAAAGGAGTCGTGTATGACTAAAACCATGTCCTTAAGCTTCTTATTGTCACATGATGTGAGACCTATGTGTGCTGAATACATTGGCTTTGACGATAAAAGTTTTGAATACGTCGTGTGACTCAGTACTGGATTCCTAAATGCCTTTTAACTAACCCCAGTATTGAGTCATCGACGTATTGTGCTTCTATGTAGGTTACACGCTTGAGGAAGGAGAACATTTGGATTGTGGATTCAGGTTGCTCACGCCACATGACCGGTAACAAAGAATGGTTCTCCTCTCTCTCTTTTGTGTCATGTGTAGAGAATGTTACTTTTGCCGATAATTCTTCAACTTCTATAATTGCTAAGGGTTCGGTTAGAGTAAATGATCACTACACTTTTGTAAAATCCAAAAAAAAAGGGACTTGCAAAAACTTTTCTTCACCTCATAACACCACAGTTTTTATTGTGGAAATCTTAGGAAATATTGTGAAGAGTAAGTAACCTCCATCAAAAGAGTGATTAGAGGGGAAAGCATTCACTTTCACAAAGTGGGATTTGTACACATGAACATGAGAGGTTGAGCTCACCCTAGGACTTGACAAAGTCTTGAGAAGGTTCAGTCCAAGTTTCATGTAAATCCAACACTTTTTGAGGCACTTTTGGAGGTATTTGAAACAGAGGCCAATTTGAATGTAAATTCAAATTGCAGCAACTTTCATCACTTAAATTCAAAAGTTAGCTTCATATTCAAACTCAGTACATTTTTCTGAGCTAGCCCACCAAATTTCATCCCCATTGGAGTTCATCTTGTCGGGAGCTAAATTTGCAATAATACCAAACTGAATTTGAATTTCAGTTTAAACATAAAGCAAATTTAGTCAAACAAAGTTTGAATTTGAGAACTCAAATTCAAACCAAGACTTGGGGGCTAAGTCTCTTATTCAATGTTCAGTAGCTGGGATATTTACAAAGAAAGGGGGAGAAAGAATTAGAGGGGAGAAGAGGGCCCACTGGTCAGCCACCCCGGGGAGCAAACCGACTCGGGCACGCGGTCGAACACCCTACGGCCGACAGCGCACGGGGTCGACCCCGTCCCAACGTGGCCACCGCGCCACCTCCTGCTCGGGGGATGAGAGCGCCGGCTAAAAAACACGCGATCGCACCCTGGTCGGCGTGAATTTCCTCCCCATTCTCTCGGTTCCACCCGCCCACATCCGAAGCAGCGCACCCGGAGTCGCCGCCCTCTGATCGCCGGCGCCCGGACAGCACGGGCTTCTTCGTGCCCGACACTCAACACAAGAAATGACCACCATAAGGTGCTGGTTCAGCTCGTCCCTATCATTCAGCATTTCATGCAACGTCGGGGAAGAATTTCTCCCGGGAACGTTTCGGTGTTCTTAAGGCCGAGCTATACCAAATCCGGAAATTCGTGGGTACTAGCTCATCACCGGGCATACCGAGCCACACACACGCTCTATACCCTGCCACGACCACCTAGGATCGAAAACCAGTAAGAACCGTGGGCTAGGGTTACGGTTCTTCGAAGTTTTCTGAGCACAGCCGATATCCGGCCTAGGTCGCCGATGAAGTCATAGTTACAGCCGTTTTCATGGGGATCGGTGTCCATGACCGTGACCAGCAGGTGTCAGCGGAGCTCCCCGAGCAAATCGCATCGAAAATGGTGCAGGGGATGCCGAGTTCGACGTCGCCGGTGAGCTCCCGGCCGCTGTTACCGGCGGGAGCACTGTTCTGGCCGTTGTCACGCTCTGGTCAGGGCACCACCATTTTCCCCAGGCCGAGATAGGCACAGGTGGCGAAAATCGGCAAGTTCCGAGGGCCAGAACCCCTCTCCGGCGAGAGCTCCGGCGAGCTCGGCGGCGGGGTCGCGCGGGTGGCCAGAGGAAGACGAAGGGGGGAGGCCCCACTCGTCAGCGGCTGGAGATAAATGTGCGGGATCCTCTGTGGTCCAGGATCCAGTGTGGCCACGCGGGAAGGAGTCTGTGGCCCCATGTGGCTCGGCTCCAGCAGTCGACACGTGTGCGATGGACCCACCCGCAGGATTTAAACATTTTTAGAATTTCCAGTTTTAGTTCAAACTTCAAATGAATAGAACTTTGGCTAGGAAACTCCAAATTCGATGAACCAAATTTTGCTGAACTCAGAATTCTGAGTACTTTCCAGAAATACCAAATTCAGCTCGTGAAAGTGAATAGTTTTCCAGAATTAAATCACTAAAATATAAACTGTTGGGAATTTTATCTGGAGAACTACTTTATGAAAAATTCTGAAATTTGGCTTAGAGGTTCATTGGAAAATCCCTGAATCCCAGTAAAATTTTCAGACTCATCCAATTTAGTTATTTACCATAATGGGGTGATTAAGAGAACTGCCCTGAGAAAATAGAAAAATGTACAGAAACTACTGACCAGCAGCAACAAGGCAAGCCCCGGTTTGCATTAACCTTTTTATAAGTTTTAATTTGTCTACATGTGTCCTGTGAAGTATGATTGTGCATTAGGTATAGGATGAATGAAACCCCACTTGCATGACCAGAACTTTTCCATAAGAGTGAGGGTAGTGTCTAAGACCTCGAGTAGACAGGCTATGCTTAATGTTTCATAGAACTTTGGTACAAGTCGAGTAGTTGGAATCTACTCGCGAGATAGGCCGGGACACACGGGTTTGGTTCGAGTGACGGGAGATCACTTTAGTAATGAAAATGAGACTAGGCAGGGGCTAGGGCGCAGCAAGAGGAAGTCTTGTGTGCGCAGCCCTGCCTATGTCGATTGAGGACCGATCCGTGTGCGGCCCTGCTGAACATGTATTGAACGTACCGAGGGCATATCGAATATATGGGCCCCGATAAACCGATGTAGCCTAAACCTCCGGGCGTCGAGGCATAACGCACCGATTTATAGGTGTAGGCTGAGGGCAGCAAGGTGGAAATCTGCCAACGGGCATAGAGAGATGCTCCGTGTGGGGAACCTCCTGCTCGTTTCGGTGCGACCGGTTCGACGTTTGGGCTGTTGGGTGAAAGCTTGTCCCGTACGACATCGAGTGAGCGTGCTGTGCAGCTCCACGGGTGGGCGTACGTGACGTGCTCTTTGGGTTTCCCTGCAGGTGTATATCGAGTCGATTCACCGTCTCTCGCGGTGATGAGTACCGCTTGTTCACTGCGTCGTAACGTAGATAATTTATGGAATGCTGTGATTCAATATTGATGTCATGATATAATTGTATTGCTACATGGGTGCCACCAAATACTGCTTACTAAATTTCAGATTCCTGAACCGTTAACTTATTGCTAAAATATGAACTAAGGATGAACTTGTAGGCGTGTCCAATTGCTGCAATATTACTATCCTATGTCATTGTACACCTCATGTAGAGTTTCATGTTTAGGTGAGTCGGTTAAGCCTTGCTGAGCCTTCGTGCTCACGGTTGCTGCTTAAGTGTTTTTCAGGTGAGGGGCCACCCACGGACTCGGAGTACGAGTCCACCGGCGAGGGTTACCCTCCGTCGGGGACCACGGCTGAGTGGGAGCCGTACACGACGCGCTGAGCTGAGGAGTGCAGCTAGTGTGGGTTGCCCTAGGTCTGGGCAACCGACTTTTGCTAGATAGGCGGGCATGAGTTGTATAAAAGAAACTTCCACTGTGTAAAATAAATACTAGTTTGTAACTGAAGTTGTACCTTTTTGTACAGTTCAGTTTGTTTTCCCATGTAATATATTGTGTTCTTATGACGTGTGTTGTCGGGTGTCGCATCGCGCGGCACCACCCTCTGTGATCCTGGATGAGCGGACACCGGTCCGCCACAGCCTGGTATCAGAGCTGCATTGGGGATAGCACAGTACTTAAGGACTGTATTATGGGAAAACATAGGTTTACGGTGAGGAATCGGTAGTTTGCCCAAGTAAGGACTATACTAGCATAGTTACTTAAAGTGGCAAAGACTAACCTATGTGTTATAATTCTGAATTTTAATTATGTAACGACGCACCTACGCTCTGGTAAGTATGGTAAGGAACGCTACCGAAAGCGGTTCAATTTCGGTTAGCTCCCCTGACGAGGAACGTGGTTCAGGGATTTGTCTCACAGCTTGGTGAGACGTCAATATGAACCTCTTGGACTCTTCATGTTCCTGAGTTCATATGAAACGCTGATCCCTAGCGTGCATTAGGCAAGTAAGTGGAGACCCCATCGCGTGGTCAGTAACGCGAGAGTGTGTTCATCTGGAAGTAGCCCAGGGGGACATACGCAGCGCTTGCCATCGGCGTGCCCTGCAGGGCAGTAGGTGGTATCCGTTGGGTTGATAACATTCCCAACCGTGACGACCCGTTCATGACATACTCGGGTTCCCCGTCGTGTGGTGTTGAAACACGATCACGTACCTTGAGACGTGACTTAACTCAAGGACGGCTGTATGACAATGATACGGGCGTTTGTATTTACTTTTAAATATGGTCCTGCCTGAAATGAAAAACCCTTGAGTGCACCATTATTGTGTGGTATTCTGCAGGTACTAACCACGTATGTATCCGTGTAGAAAACGTGTGCGAGAGACCGTTTAGTGCCACACTTGAGACGTATATGCCGGTAGAATCCGGTTAGGATTTTCTTTTGTGAGGAACGTAGTACTGAGATATTGTAGGCATATGCATGAGAATAATGATAACAAGAAATTAAAATCACTAGGTTCAACATTTAGGACCCTGGTTGGGTAGAAAAATTGGAGGGGGTTTGAGTGTAGTCCCAAAAGACTGAAAAACAGAGTGCTCTGTTTTGGGCAGCAAGTTTGCTGATCTTCAACAGGGCATAACTCACAGGTCTTTTAGCCCAGGGAGGTGTGGTATATAGTTCTATAAAGTTCTTTGAGTACCCTACAACTTTGTTGTAGACTTCCGGAGCTGAAGGACACCTTAAGATGGCTGAAATTCCAGAGGAATGTAAACTGTCCAGAACAAGGACAGAGTAAAACATTCTCTGAACTGTTCTGTTTTTCAAACATAACTCCCAGTAGAAAAATCTAAAATTGTCATATGATAAATCCTTAGAAAGAGTAGAAGATTTGTGACATCTTTGCAATTCAAAGTTTCTGAAGTTTCAGCACAGATTTCAGTGGAAACCGGAGTTGAAAACAGCAACTTTCAAAGGGAGGTGCTGTTAAAATTCTTCCAGAAATTCTGCTGACTTTGAATTAACGTAACTTTTTAACCAGAGCTGATCTGGGGGCAAATGAGTACTCATTGGAAAGATACTAAAGTCAACTTTAACTTTGGTATTCAGCTTGAGTTATGAAAATCGCCAGAACCAGATCAAAACTTGTAATAGGTAGAAACTGGTCATTCTGATAGAGGTGTGACAGTTGAACTCATTGGAGAGGGTGTTGTACCCTAAGGGTGGTATACGTGATGACAACGCGATAGTAGTGTCTCGTAGTGACCAAACCTAGTTATGGTGAGCTTCCAAAGGGGAGGTTCATCAAGTTGGATTAAACTAGCTTGTGTTTGGTCTGGTAATGGTGTAGCTTGTGCGAAGTTATTACATCATCTACATACGAGATGTATCGCATGTTTTAGTGTCATTATGTTTTCCACGCTTATTGTTATTGGACTGCATGCAATATGTTGCGGGACTGATGTTATTGTCGTATGGTTGCAGATGGTTCGTACTAGGACCACACACGAGGTTGGTGGCTCTAGCCAACAGGGAGGTGATGACTCCCAGCCACCGGCCTACGACAGCACCCCGCAGCAGCAGCCACCACCGCCGCCTCCGCTTACTCTAGCGGATGTGATAGCGGCACTGGTGGGAGGTCGTGAGGAGCAGACCGACCTGCTCCGCTCGATCGTGCAGAATACGTCCCAGGCGGGGGGGCGTCAAGACAGAGGGCCACATGAGCCCCGCGAAGTGTCGTACTCGGATTTCATGAGTATGCACCCTCCAGTGTTCACCGAAGCCGAAGAACCACTGGAGGCTGACAACTGGCTGCGGACCATCGAGTCCAAGTTCGGGCTTCTCCAATGTACAGAGCGGCAGAAGACTCTGTTTGCAGCGCAGAAACTCCACGGTGCCGCTGGTGCGTGGTGGGCGAACTATGTCGCCTCACGTCCGGCTGGCCATGCCGTGGAATGGGAAGAGTTCCGGGAGGCGTTCCGCGCCTATCACATTCCTCCCGGAATCATGAAGAGGAAGTTCCAAGAATTTTTGGAACTGAAGCAGGGCGGGAGGAGTGCCCATGACTACTCCCGTGCCTTCAACCATCTGGCGCAGTATGCGTCAGACTATATCTCCACTGAAGAGAAGAAGCGAGAACAATTCTATCGGGGATTACACCCCGAAATGAAGACACACCTCGTTCAGTGGAATCGCGGCACTTTCAATGACCTGGTTAATGCCACGATCATGCAGGAGGATGCTCAGCGGGAGTTGGCAGCTGAGCAGCGGAAGCGCAGCGCTCCACCCAGCGGTGGGAGTGGCGCTCCCCAGAAGTACCGTATGGTGTATCAGACACCATCCGGGCAGCAGTGGCGACCACCGGCGCGG
Source organism: Neostapfia colusana (assembly GCA_030760725.1). NCBI lineage: Eukaryota > Viridiplantae > Streptophyta > Magnoliopsida > Poales > Poaceae > Neostapfia > Neostapfia colusana. Next base: position 9,993,994 of record JASWHV010000009.1, read on the forward strand.
CCTCAACAGTTCGGGGGACGTTCGTTCCAAGCACCCCCGTTCCGACCGCCGATGCCACCACCAAGACAGCAGCAGCAGACGGTACCCCGGGCATTTCCACCACCACAACGCGCCCCGGGATTCCGCCCACCGATCAGCAGGGGACCGCCCCGTTTCACCTGCTTCACGTGTGGCCAGGCGGGCCACTTCGCGAAGGACTGTCCCCAGGGGCAGCAGAGAAGCGGGCAAGCCCAGTTTCAGGGCGGTGCTCGAGGCCGACCTCCGGTGAAGAAGGTTGGTCAGCGGACTGGTGGCGTCCGCAACCTCGACAATGAGGACGCCCCAGAGGGAGACAACAGGCTGGCGGGTACGTTCACTCTCAACCATCAAGCCATCATAATATTGTTCGATTCTGGTGCAACCCACAACTTCATAAGTGCATCCTATGTGGTTAAGCATCAGCTGGAAGCCTTTCCAACCGAGTGTTCGTATATGATCTGCTCACCGGGAGGAAAGATTTCAGCAACGATGATGGTTCCGAAAGCACCACTGTGCTTAGGTGGGAAGATATATCCCACCACTATGATTATCCTTGAGGGGCAGAAGATTGATGCAATCTTGGGAATGTCATGGCTAAGCTACCATGGCGCTGTCCTGGAAACTCTAGCATGGACAGTTCACCTCAACTCCCCATTACACCGTCCGCAGTCCATCCTATTAGATAATCAAGTCCGGGAGGTTTCAGCGATCAACAATACTGAAGCTCTCAAATTAGAGGACATCCCCGTAGTCCAGGAGTACCCCGACGTGTTCCCGGATGACCTTCCGGGAATGCCACCTGAGCGGGACGTCGAGTTCAATATTGAACTTGCACCCGGGACTACACCCATATCATGGAGACCATATAAAATGGCTCCAAATGAGCTGGCTGAACTGAAGGAACAGCTCAATGATCTGTTGAGTAAGGGTTTCATTAGGACGAGTTCCTCGCCTTGGGGATGCTCGGCGTTGTTTGTAAAGAAGAAGGATGAAACCCTGAGGCTGTGTGTGGACTACCGGCCGCTCAACACCGTCACCATCAAGAATAAGTACCCGCTGCCCAGCATCGACATATTGTTTGATCAACTTGTGGGTGCAAGTGTGTTCTCCAAGATGGACCTTCGCTCTGGATATCACCAGATAAAGATCTGGGTGGAGGATATCCCGAAGACGGCCTTCTCAACGAGATATGGACTATATGAATATCTCGTCATGTCCTTTGGTCTCACAAATGCTCCAGCCCATTTCATGTATATCATGAACTCAGTGTTCATGCCGGAGCTGGACAAGTTCGTGGTAGTGTTCATCGACGACATCTTGGTTTACTCCAAGACAGAAGCCGAACATGCCGAACACTTGCGAATCGTTCTTCAGTGATTGCGAGACCACAAGCTCTACGCCAAGTTCAGTAAATGCGAGTTTTGGATCAGCCAAGTGCCATTCTTGGGACATATCATCTCAGCGGAAGGCATTGCGGTTGACCCAAGCAAGATAGAGCAAGTGCTGAAATGGAAAGCTCCCACTTCAGTCCAAGAAGTTAGAAGCTTCCTCGGGTTAGCGGGATACTATCGGAGATTCATTCAAAGCTTCTCCAAGCTCGCTAAACCGATGACAGAATTGCTGAAGAAGGGAACGAAATATGTTTGGAACACGGCGTGTGAAGGAGCGTTCCGGGCATTGGTGAAGCATCTCACCACAGCCCCGGTATTAGCTCAGCCGGATACAACAAATCCCTTCGACGTGTATTGTGACGCGTCTGGTATTGGGCTCGGCTGCGTGTTGATGCAGGAAGGACGTGTGGTCGCATATGGCTGGTAGATGAAACACTGAGGCTGTGTGTGGACTACCGGCCGCTCAACGCCGTCACCATCAAGAATAAGTACCCACTGCCCCGCATCGACATATTGTTTGATCAACTTGTGGGTGCAAGTGTGTTCTCCAAGATGGACCTTCGCTCTGGATATCACCAGATAAAGATCCGGGCGGAGGATATCCTGAAGACGGCCTTCTCAACGAGATATGGACTATATGAGTATCTCGTCATGTCCTTTGGTCTCACAAATGCTCCAGCCCATTTCATGTATCTCATGAAATCAGTGTTCATGCCGGAGCTGGACAAGTTCGTGGTAGTGTTCATCGACGATATCTTGGTTTACTCCAAGACAGAAGTTGAACATGCCGAACACTTGCGAATCGTTCTTCAACGATTGCGAGACCACAAGCTCTACGCCAAGTTCAGTAAATGCGAGTTTTGGATCAGCCAAGTGCCATTCTTGGGACATATCATCTCAGCGGAAGGCATTGCGGTTGACCCAAGCAAGATAGAGCAAGTGCTGAAATGGAAAGCTCCCACTTCAGTCCATGAAGTCAGAAGCTTCCTCGGGTTAGCGGGATACTGTCGGAGATTCATTCCAAGCTTCTCCAAGCTCGCTAAACCGATGACAGAATTGCTGAAGAAGGGAACGAAATATGTTTGGAACACGGCGTGTGAAGGAGCGTTCCGAGCATTGGTGAAGCATCTCACCACAGCCCCGGTATTAGCTCAGCCGGATACAACAAAGCCCTTCGACGTGTATTGTGACGCGTCTGGTATTGGGCTTGGCTGCGTGTTGATGCAGGAAGGACGTGTGGTCGCATATGGCTGGTAGATGAAACCCTGAGGCTGTGTGTGGACTACCGGCCGCTCAACGCCGTCACCATCAAGAATAAGTACCCACTGCCCCGCATCGACATATTGTTTGATCAACTTGTGGGTGCAAGTGTGTTCTCCAAGATGGACCTTCGCTCTGGATATCACCAGATAAAGATTCGGGCAGAGGATATCCCGAAGGCGGCCTTCTCAACAAGATATGGACTATATGAATATCTCGTCATGTCCTTTGGTCTCACAAATGCTCCAGCCCATTTCATGTATATCATGAACTCAGTGTTCATGCCGGAGCTGGACAAGTTCGTGGTAGTGTTCATCGACGACATCTTGGTTTACTCCAAGACAGAAGCCGAACATGCCGAACACTTGCGAATCGTTCTTCAATGATTGCGAGATCACAAGCTCTACGCCAAGTTCAGTAAATGCGAGTTTTGGATCAGCCAAGTGCCATTCTTGGGACATATCATCTCAGCGGAAGGCATTGCGGTTGACCCAAGCAAGATAGAGCAAGTGCTGAAATGGAAAGCTCCCACTTCAGTCCATGAAGTCAGAAGCTTCCTCGGGTTAGCGGGATACTGTCGGAGATTCATTCCAAGCTTCTCCAAGCTCGCTAAACCGATGACATAATTTCTGAAGAAGGGAACGAAATATGTTTGGAACACGGCGTGTGAAGGAGCGTTCCGAGCATTGGTGAAGCATCTCACCACAGCCCCGGTATTAGCTCAGCCGGATACAACAAAGCCCTTCGACGTGTATTGTGACGCGTCTGGTATTGGGCTCGGCTGCGTGTTGATGCAGGAAGGACGTGTGGTCGCATATGGCTGGTAGATGAAACCCTGAGGCTGTGTGTGGACTACCGGCCGCTCAACGCCGTCACCATCAAGAATAAGTACCCACTGCCCCGCATCGACATATTGTTTGATCAACTTGTGGGTGCAAGTGTGTTCACCAAGATGGACCTTCGCTCTGGATATCACCAGATAAAGATCCGGGCGGAGGATATCCCAAAGACGGCCTTCTCAATGAGATATGTACTATATGAATATCTCGTCATGTCCTTTGGTCTCACAAATGCTCCAGCCCATTTCATGTATCTCATGAACTCAGTGTTCATGCCGGAGCTGGACAAGTTCGTGGTAGTGTTCATCGACGATATCTTGGTTTACTCCAAGACAGAAGTTGAACATGCCGAACACTTGCGAATCGTTCTTCAACGATTGCGAGACCACAATCTCTACGCCAAGTTCAGTAAATGCGAGTTTTGGATCAGCCAAGTGCCATTCTTGGGACATATCATCTCATCGGAAGGCATTGCGGTTGACCCAAGCAAGATAGAGCAAGTGCTGAAATGGAAAGCTCCCACTTCAGTCCATGAAGTCAGAAGCTTCCTCGGGTTAGCGGTATACTGTCGGAGATTCATTCCAAGCTTCTCCAAGCTCGCTAAACCGATGACAGAATTGCTGAAGAAGGGAACGAAATATGTTTGGAACACGGCGTGTGAAGGAGCGTTCCGAGCATTGGTGAAGCATCTCACCACAGCACCGGTATTAGCTCAGCCGGACACAACAAAGCCCTTCGACGTGTATTGTGACGCGTCTGGTATTGGGCTCGGCTGCGTGTTGATGCAGGAAGGACGTGTGGTCGCATATGGCTGGTAGATGAAACCCTGAGGCTGTGTGTGGACTACGGGCCGCTCAACGCCGTCACCATCAAGAATAAGTACCCACTGCCCCGCATCGACATATTGTTTGATCAACTTGTGGGTGCAAGTGTGTTCTCCAAGATGGACCTTCGCTCTGGATATCACCAGATAAAGATCCGGGCGAAGGATATCCCGAAGACGGCCTTCTCAACGAGATATGTACTATATGAATATCTCGTCATGTCCTTTGGTCTCACAAATGCTCCAGCCCATTTCATGTATCTCATGAACTCAGTGTTCATGCCGGAGCTGGACAAGTTCGTGGTAGTGTTCATCGACGATATCTTGGTTTACTCCAAGACAGAAGCCGAACATGCCGAACACTTGCGAATCGTTCTTCAACGATTGCGAGACCACAAGCTCTATGGCAAGTTCAGTAAATGCGAGTTTTGGATCAGCCAAGTGCCATTCTTGGGACATATCATCTCAGCGGAAGGCATTGCAGTTGACCCAAGCAAGATAGAGCAAGTGCTAAAATGGAAAGCTCCCACTTCAGTCCATGAAGTCAGAAGCTTCCTCGGGTTAGCGGGATACTATCGGAGATTCATTCAAAGCTTCTCCAAGCTCGCTAAACCGATGACAGAATTGCTGAAGAAGGAAACGAAATATATTTGGAACACGGCGTGTGAAGGAGCGTTCCGAGCATTGGTGAAGCATCTCACCACAGCCCCGGTATTAGCTCAGCCGGATACAACAAAGCCCTTCGACATGTATTGTGACGCGTCTGGTATTGGGCTCGGCTGCGTGTTGATGCAGGAAGGACGTGTGGTCGCATATGGCTGGTAGATGAAACCCTGAGGCTGTGTGTGGACTACCGGGCGCTCAACGCCGTCACCATCAAGAATAAGTACCCACTGCCCCGCATCGACATATTGTTTGATCAACTTGTGGGTGCAAGTGTGTTCTCCAAGATGGACCTTCGCTCTAGATATCACCAGATAAAGATCCAGGCGGAGGATATCCCGAAGACGGCCTTCTCAACAAGATATGGACTATATGAATATCTCGTCATGTCCTTTGGTCTCACAAATGCTCCAGTCCATTTCATGTATCTCATGAACTCAGTGTTCATGCCGGAGCTGGACAAGTTCGTGGTAGTGTTCATCGACGATATCTTGGTTTACTCCAAGACAGAAGCCGAACATGCCAAACACTTGCGAATCGTTCTTCAACGATTGCGAGACCACAAGCTCTACGCCAAGTTCAGTAAATGCGAGTTTTGGATCAGCCAAGTGCCATTCTTGGGACATATCATCTCAGCGGAAGGCATTGCAGTTGACCCAAGCAAGATAGAGCAAGTGCTGAAATGGAAAGCTCCCACTTCAGTCCATGAAGTCAGAAGCTTTCTCGGGTTAGCGGGATACTATCGGAGATTCATTCCAAGCTTCTCCAAGCTCGCTAAACCGATGACAGAATTGCTGAAGAAGGAAACGAAATATATTTGGAACACGGCGTGTGAAGGAGCGTTCCGAGCATTGGTGAAGCATCTCACCACAGCCCCGGTATTAGCTCAGCCGGATACAACAAAGCCCTTCGACGTGTATTGTGACGCGTCTGGTATTGGGCTCGGCTGCGTGTTGATGCAGGAAGGACGTGTGGTCGCATATGGCTGGTAGATGAAACACTGAGGCTGTGTGTGGACTACCGGCCGCTCAACGCCGTCACCATCAAGAATAAGTACCCACTGCCCCGCATTGACATATTGTTTGATCAACTTGTGGGTGCAAGTGTGTTCTCCAAGATGGACCTTCGCTCTGGATATCACCAGATAAAGATCCAGGAGGAGGATATCCCGAAGACGGCCTTCTCAACGAGATATGGACTATATGAATATCTCGTCATGTCCTTTGGTCTCACAAATGCTCCAGCCCATTTCATGTATCTCATGAACTCAGTGTTCGTGCCGGAGCTGGACAAGTTCGTGGTAGTGTTCATCGACGATATATTGGTTTACTCCAAGACAGAAGCCGAACATGCCAAACACTTGCGAATCGTTCTTCAACGATTGCGAGACCACAAGCTCTACGCCAAGTTCAGTAAATGCGAGTTTTGGATCAGCCAAGTGCCATTCTTGGGACATATCATCTCAGCGGAAGGCATTGCGGTTGACCCAAGCAAGATAGAGCAAGTGCTGAAATGGAAAGCTCCCACTTCAGTCCATGAAGTCAGAAGCTTCCTCGGGTTAGCGGGATACTATCGGAGATTCATTCCAAGCTTCTCCAAGCTCGCTAAACCGATGACAGAATTGCTGAAGAAGGGAACGAAATATGTTTGGAACACGGCGTGTGAAGGAGCGTTCCGAGCATTGGTGAAGCATCTCACCACAGCCCCGGTATTAGCTCAGCCGGATACAACAAAGCCCTTCGACGTGTATTGTGACGCGTCTGCTATTGGGCTCGGCTGCGTGTTGATGCAGGAAGGACGTGTGGCCGCATATGGCTCACGCCAACTTTGAAACCATGAGCAGCATTATCCTACTCATGATATTGAGCTTGCTGCTGTGGTGTTGGCGCTAAAAATGTGGAGGCACTATCTCTTGGGGAATCTGGTGCATCTCTACACCGACCACAAGAGCTTGAAATATATTTTCACCCAGAAGGAGCTGAACATGAGGCAAAGGAGGTGGTTAGAACTGATCAAAGATTATGAGATTGAGACCCACTACCACCCTGGCAAGGCGAATATGGTTGCCAACGCGCTGAGTCCGAAATCACATGTCCATCACCTCACCATTACACCGGTGGAGGAGGAAGAGCTGAGTTTATACTTGGTTCCTTATGGGTCGCTGTACAACCTTGCCCTCATCCCTACTATTAGGGAGGACATCATTGCAGCTCAGAAGACTGATAAAGGCATGGCACATCTCCGGAGACGTATAGACAATGGAGAGATCAAATGTTTCCGGAAAGATGATGAGGGGACGCTGTGGTTCAATGACCGCATAGTCGTACCCCGGGATATGGAGCTGAGGAAGAAAATCCTCGATGAAGCTCACTTGTCCAAGTACTCCATTCATCCGGGCAGCAACAAAATGTACCAAGATTTGAAAAAGAAATTTTGGTGGATACGGATGAAGCGGGAGGTAGCTAAGTACGTATCCGAGTGCGATACGTGTAGACGAGTGAAAGCTGATCACATGAAGAAATCAGGGCTGCTACAACCCCTGAAGATCTCGGCATGGAAATGGGAAGATGTGAGCATGGATTTCATTGTGGGATTACCCCTAACATCCAACAAGCATGATTCCATTTGGGTAATCGTTGACCGGTTAACCAAGACGGCTCACTCAATTCATTCCGGTGAATACACGTTACAATGCCGGCAAATATGCGGAGCTGTACATAGCGAAGATTCTATGCCTATACGGGGTACCCAAGACCATCGTCTCAGATCGAGGTACATTATTTGTATCTCGCTTTTGGGAGCAGCTACACGCTGCATTGGGTACTAAGTTGATCAGGAGCTCCGCCTATCACCCCTCAGACAGATGGCCAAACAGAGAGGGTGAATCAGGTTTTGTAAGACATGTTGAGAGCATGTGCCATCCACCATGGTAGGAACTGGGATGATCACCTACCATTGGCGGAATTCTCGTACAACAATGTGACACGACCCCACGGTCTTGTCGAGCCAGGACCACGCTGATGGGTGCTGCGTTGCACAACACCGGATAACACACATCAAAGGTACAAAGCGGAAGCAAAATTTTATTACATAAACTGGTTTATGAACATGTTTACATCAAAATAAGTCCAGTCTACACTCACGGGCGTAGACTACGCATCAAGTCCATGTTCAGCCCTTGAACGTGTCCTTGCTAGCACACACGCACTCTAACTCTGAGGCGTGCACGACTCCCACTCGACGGGGTTCCCCTCCTGGGGTTCCGTCTCCTCCTCGGGAGTCCCTTCCTCATAGAACCCTGCAAAAGCTTAAAACACACGCAGTGAGCACGAAGGCTCAGCAAGTCTGACCCGTCTCACCAAAACATGGAACTTCTACATGAGGGGTGATGGGTACATGAGGTAAAATCATTTGCAAAGGACTTGCCTAATTAGTGGAACCTTACTTTCAAGTTTTAGCAGCAGGTTGTGGAGAACCTTATGCTAAGGCACATGAGAGAGCCGCAATCAAACAAGAAACGCATTTCTCTCATGTACTTTGCCCAAAGTTGAAAAGAACTTTAGTTAGCTCTAGACTACAGCAAATCATTAGCAATCAAGTCCATCTTTCAATCAGCAACATTTTAACATGCAACTAGCCTGTTCTTTCTACGTCACGGTACAGTGAACAAGTGGTACTCACTGACCGCGAGGGACGGCGATTATAATCGACTTACACCTGCAGGGTTACCCGAACAACCCGTCACGTACGCCCGTACTCGATGTTGCCTACAACAACCATCACGGACGCCATACGCAACCACCATTCGCCCGTCAGCCAAATATTGAATCGGTCCCATTGTCCCGAGCAAGAGGTCTCTGCACGCGCATATCAGTGCTGCCAGCCGATTTACACCTCGAGCTCTCATCCTACCCTCTGAATGACGGGCAATGCCTCAATATCCAGCTACCCGAGTTACATCGGTTTCCCGGTTCCCATATAGCCGGTATGTCTTCGGTACTGTTCTAGCTTGTTCAACAGGCCCGCACACGGCTCGGTCCTCAATCGACACGAGCGGAGCTATAGCACACAAGCCCCAAAGTCCTGCTGCCCTTACTCTCCGCTCGGTCTCATTTTTCTTGCCATGTGTATCATGTGCTATCTCTACCCAAGTCGAGTGCCTCTAGCCTATGCTCGCGAGTAGTTCCAACTACTCGACTTGTACCGAATCCTACACTGCCTTAGCATTGCAGTAGCTAACAGGGTTTGAAATCCTAAACCCAACCCATGGTTTTCTTGGCTATGCAGTTGGGTTTCCAAACAAGACTCTAATACAAAGAATAAAGTAATCGAGTATGTGCTCAAAACAATAAAAACTTGTAAAAAGGTTAATGCAAACCGGAGCTTGCCTTGCTTCTCTTGGTCGTAGACTAGCTGTTCCTCCGGAGTAACGAAGTCTAGGACTTCGGGTTCCTCCTCGACCTTAGCGACTACATGATGGAAGAAACATATGTATTAATTTACATGTATTTATATTAAGTTTGAACTTGTGAAACTTATAAGTCCCACTAGACAGACTCTATGACCGTGACACTTTTACTGTGGTTTGGTTACAACCTAAACAGAGACTTGGTCAAGTCTTAGTTGCAGTAAAGCTTATTTGAGCCCTCCACAATTATATATGCACTTGACCTTAATTGAAGGCTTTTAGGGTGTTCTAAGGATTTTCATGAAACAAACTATGACTTTCTGAAAACTAGATTTTCAGAGGGTTCTAATGGAGTTGGTCTCACTTAATTTGAAGGTTCCTAGCTAAAGATATGAGCTAAATAATTTCAGAGAAAATTCTGAAAATGTTTCTGGACATTTTCTATTTTCTCTGGAACAGTTTCACTAATCACACCATTAGGTGGATCAAATGAGCTCAAATGGATCTGAAATTTTTACGGTAGTTCAGAGATATTTGGTGAACATCCCAGAAAAATTTCAGGATTTTCCTCCAAAGGATTCTCCAGTTAAAATTCCAAACAGTTTAAACTTTGAGGAATTAATTCTGGAGAATTAAGGATTTTCATGAAGTGAAACTTGATTTGCTGGAAAGTTCTCAGAGAACTGAATCCAACAAAATTTGGTTCACTCGATTTGGAGCTTTCTAGCCAAAGTTATGAGGATTTGAAGTTTGAAGGAAATCTGAAAATCGAGGAAAAGTTTAAACTCGCGAGTGGGCCCCAGGGACATGCGTCGCACGCCGAGGCGACCGCACACTGCGGCCCACAGGGTCTTTGCACGCCAGCACACCCGATCACAGCCACACCCCGATCCCGATTTAAAATATCTTCCACTGACAGCTGGGGTCCACCCCTTCGTCAACCTCCCGCCGCCCGCGCTCTGCCGCCGGGGGACCTCGCCGGAGAGCTCGCTGGTAGCTTGTGTGGAGCTCCAAACTTCACGATCTTGGCCGCCCCTGCCTACTTTCACTCGGGGAACAGGATTCTGGGGTCAGCTCGTCATGACAACGGCCGGTACATGGTCGGCGACGAGCCGTCGCCTCGGAAAGACTTCGGCCGTGTCGGCTGACTTCCCTAGCACCTCCACTACTCGAGCAACCGGTAGGGAAGCACCAGTGGACCTCAGGGAAGGTCGACACGAGCTTTAGGCAGTTCGGGGGAGGCCCAAAGTATGTCCTCACCGTGCGCCCGATGCCTCCCGTTTGTTCCGTCGTCGGTAAACTTCGAATTACGCCGGGTACAGAGGTCCTCCGGCCAAAGGTTGTGAAGGCAACTTGTGCGTTACCGTGTCTAGTTTGTGTGAGAGCGGATTGAGGCCCTCTAATCCTTTCTAGAGTACGAATTCGACGGAACCGCACCCGAAGGTCGTTCTGCACACAGAAAGGGGAAAACTGGAAATTCGCCGCCGGTGAGCAAACACTTGGGCTGTGGCTCGGGGGTGAGCAGCACCGGTCACCAGTGCGTCCAAGGGTGCCTTGGCTCGGGCGTGAAAATGCCCCGGTTGGGCTGTCCACGGGAGCCCGAGGTGCGGCGGTTTTAAGTCACCGAAGTGATCTTTCGGCATAGCTGAAATCAATCGGTTTCAGCTGAGTTTTAGCAACGGGAAGGAAGGAGAAGAGTTCCTAGTACCTTGCCGTAGCTCGAGAGGGGACGGGAAGGCTGTGATCGGCGCTCTCCGATCGATTCCGAGCTGCGGAAGGAGTTTGCCGGCGCTGAGTTCTTGCGGGGAAAGAAACAGGCAAGGCTTCGGCTGAGGAGGGGGGAAAACGCCTTAAGAAGACGTTGAACCGCCTCACGCCCGCGCATGGCCAAGCAGCTGCTGGCGCGGCGGCCCCCTCGGTGGCGATCGCAGCGGCGGCTCGGCGACCCGAGTGAGAAAAGTCTCAGTCGGTTGATTCTTCTCTGTGGCTGACATGTGGGACCCGGCCGGGGTTTTAACCTCTGAAATTCACTCCTAATCACTGTTGTAAACAGTGAGCCCCAAAATAACCCTGGGTATTCAAATTATTCACCCATGAGCCATTTGAATTGAGTAGAATTTAAATTGGGTTTGGTTTGAATGAATTTCAGCACAAGTTCAGTTTTGAATTCAAATAAAGTTTGAATTTGTCCCACTTAGCTCATGTCAAGATCAACTCCAAATGGAGTGAAAATTGGTGTGTGAGCTCACAAAAATGTGCTGAGTAAGAATATGCCTCCCACTTTTAAATTCATGGGGTAAAAACAGTTTGAATTTGAATATGGTTTCAAACTGCCCTCTTTCTAGCTATACCCAAAATGACCTCAAAAAGGTTTTGAATTTGGGTGAAACTTGGCATGGACATCCTTAGCAATGTGTAGGAGTTTTCATATGTCCAGCCCTTCTATATCACATGTGGGAAATACCACTTTTGCAAGATGTGAGCTTGTTCTCTAATGAGCATGTTAATGGTGGTTACTTGCTCTTCATTTGTGTTCATCAACTTACTTCAAATGAGGTGTGTGGTGTGGTGATGAACACTTCCAATAGGTGTCAAAAACTGAGGCCCTTACATTCCTCCCCCCTTAAAAGAATCTTCTCCCGAGATTATAAGGTGAAAATGAGAGAGAGGACGGTGGAAAATTACCGGATATGCGACATGAAAAAGTCGGGGTAGTTGGCGCGAAGAAATCCTTCGCTCTCCCATGTCGCTTCGTCCATGGAGTGATTACCCCATAGAACTTTGTATAACCACATCGTAGGGTTGCGTGCGGTTCGGGCCTTTCATCAATAATCTGCACCGGTTCCTCCCGATAGGTGAGATCCGGTTGCAGCCCAATGCCGGATGCATCGCAGTACACATCGAACGGTTTTGTTGTGTCTGGCTGCGCCAAAACCGGTGCTGATGTCAGGTGCTTGACTAAAGCCTTGAATGCTGCTTCACATGCTGGACTCCAAACATATTTGGTAGCCTTCTTCAGCAGCTCTGTCATAGGCTTGGCAATCTTCGAGAAGTTCGGAATGAACCTCCGATAATATCCCGCGAGTCCGAGGAAACTCCGTACCTCGTGAACAGTTCTCGGGGATTTCCAATTCAGCACTTGAGTGATCTTGCTTGGGTCCACAGCGATACCCTCCGCTGAGATGATATGCCCGAGAAAAGGCACTTGCGATATCCAAAACTCGCAATTGCTGAATTTCGCGTATAACTTGTGGTCCCGCAGCCGTTGCAAGACTATACGCAGATGTTTCTTGTGATCTTCCTCCGACTTGGAATATACCAGGATGTCATCGATGAAGACCACGACAAACTTGTCCAGCTCCGGCATGAATGCCGAGTTCATCAAGTACATTAAGTGAGCTGGAGCATTGGTGAGGCCGAAGGACATGACCAGGTACTCATAAAATCCGTACCTCGTCGAGAAAGCCGTCTTCGGAATGTCCTCAGTCCTTATCTTAATCTGATGGTACCCGGATCTTAAGTCCATCTTGGAAAAGATCTTTGCTTCGACCAACTGATCAAACAACACGATCCGTGGCAACAGGTACTTGTTCTTAATGGTTACGGCATTTAATGGACGATAGTCCACACAAAGCCGCAACGTCTCATCCTTCTTCTTGACAAATAATGCCGAACAGCCCCATGTCGAGGAGCTCGGCCTAATAAAACCCTTCTCCAGAAGGTCCGTGAGCTGAGTCTTCAGTTCAGCCAACTCCTTGGGCGCCATCTTATACGGCCTTCGGGATATTGGCATGGTTCCCGGTGCAAGTTCAATCTTGAACTCCACCTCTCTATCGGGCGGCATTCCCGGTAAATCATCCGGGAATACGTCAGGGAACTCTCAGACCACTGGAATATCTTCCAATCTGATAGTTGTGGCTTGATAGACACTTGGAAGTTTTATTTCTGGACTGTCCAGAAATAAGGAGTTAGACCCGTGCACTTCTGAGTTTAAGTGCACGACTCAAAGGACGGTGTCTAAAACAGCGCCGTGGCGGGTTAACCACGACATTCCTAGGATGACATCGACCTTTTGTCCCTCTAGAATGATGAGAGACGTGGGGTACACTCTACCCGCTAAGCACAATGGTGATTTTTCAATGTCTTCCAGCTGAACGGTAGTTGATAGCTTGAGACACTTCCTCAGCTGGGAAATGTGAAAGACATCGTGCACACCGGAAAGTGCTTCTGGTAATTTCAGCCGGTATGCTACTGATCCACATCTTTCGGTAATCTGGAATGGACCGATGAATCGGGGTGCCAACTTTCCTCTTACCCCGAATCTGTTTACACCCTTCATTGGAGACACACGTAGGTATACGTGATCCCCCACTTCGAATTGTAATGGGCGTCTTCTCCGGTCCGCATACTGTTTCTGACGGGATTGAGCGGCTTTTAGGTTTGCTTGAATCAGTCGAACCTTTTCTTCCGCGTTGTTGACAAGGTCAATCCCGAAGGTAACCCTTTCGCCAGACTCACACCAATTCAATGGTGTGCGGCATTTTCTCCCGTATAGCGCCTCGTAGGGCGCCATCTTGATGCTGGCTTGGTACCCATTGTTGTACGAGAACTCGGCTAACGGCAAGTGATCATCCCAATTCTTGCCGTGGTTGATAGCGCAAGCTCGTAGCATATCTTCTAAGATCTGATTTACCCGCTCGGTTCGCCCATCCGTCTGCGGGTGGTATGCTGAACTACGGATCAACTTCGTCCCCAAGTCAGCGTGCAGCTGCTCCCAAAACCGGGACACAAATAAAGTGCCCCGATCTGATATGATGGAACGGGGTACGCCGTACAAGCATAGGATCCGTGAGATGTACAGTTCAGCGTACTTCTTGGCGTTGTAGTTCGTGTTGACCGGGATGAAATGGGCTACTCCCATAATTGCTAAAGGTTCGGTTAGAGTAAACAATCTCTACACTTTGAAAGATGTGGCACTTGTTAAAAATTTGAAATACAACTTGCTTTCGGTTTCACAATTGCTAGATGAAAATCTAGAGGTTAGCTTTGCTAAAAATTGCTGCAAGGTTGTAGATTCAAAAAGTGAGCTTTTGTTTAACATGTCTAGGTTTGGAAGAGTTTTTAAGGCTGATTTTGATTTGTCAACTTCTAAGCATCGGTGTCTAGTTGCTAATGATACAAAGGATCTATATTTTTGGCATTGTAGACTTGGTCACATAGGCTTTGATCATCTCACTCGTGTTAGTGCTCTCGATCACATACGTGGGCTGCCGAAGCTTAAAAAGGACAATGATATTGTGTGCTCTTCTTGTAGACATGCTATGTTTGTTGCAGGTTCACATGCTCCTCTCACAACGACCATGACAGCTGAACCGGGACAACTTTTACATCTTGACACAGTAGGTCTGGCACGTGTTCAATCCTTCGGAGGTAAATGGTATGTGCTTGTGTCGAAGTGTGTGGTCGACACTTCCCCCGGATCTGCTCTGGGCAGCCCGCGGAGGTTCTTTTTTGGAGGGGCTAGTCGCTTGCGGAGAGCTTCAGCGTAAGGGACGAGTGAGGGAGAAGCTTGACACGGCGAGTTTTACGTGGTTCGGGCCGCCGGAGCGTAAAACCCTATGTCCACGGTGAGCAGAGGTGCTCGCTGTATTGCTTGTTGCTCAGAACCGGAGTCCTGAGCTTGCGGGTGAGTTATGTCTAGGGTGCGAGTTGCTGGAGTGCGAACCCTTGCTAACGTTGCCTACCCGAGCCTTTTATAGTCCAAGGCTCGAGAGGCTTACATGGGGGGCCCGGGACGCGACAGGTGGTCCCGGGGAGATTGCCTGCCGACTATCGTATCTGCAGTTATGTCGGTACTTGTCTCTAACGAAGGCTTCGGAGTCTTCGTTCTGACGCCCTGCCCATGCTGCAAGCTAGTCGTAGAGGTTGATGACGGCGGGGGCGGCAGGGGATGTCTTGTCGCTATGTTTATTGGCTGGCAGGATCTGACATAGTGCGCCAGTCTATGATACGACTGGGCGCAATGGCACCTGACAGAGGCGTGCTCCGCGCCTTCGCATCTTGGGAAGGCGCAGGCCTTGGATACCTTGTACGGGCAAGGTATGGTGCGTCTTTACGCCTGCTGCCTACCGCCCGGGGGCAGGCAGCGCCGTCCCGCTGGCCACGTGGCGGGCCCGGAGGTCTCCTCTGAGGAGAGGGAGGTCCGGCCCCGTGGGACACATGGAGCCTTCGGACCTCTCCCGCGGAGGGGGGAGGTCCGGCTTCTGTCGGCCACGTGGCGGGCCCGGAGCTCTCCTCTGTGGAGAGGGAGGTCCGGCCGCGCGGGACACGTGGCGCCTTCGGAGCTCTCCCCGCGGAGGGGGGGGGTCCGTCTGCTGCTGGCCACGTGGTGGGCCCGGAGCTCTCTTCTGAGGAGAGGGAGGTCCGGCCCTGCTGGACACATGGCGCCTTCGGAGCTCTCCCTGCGGAGAAGGGCGAGATCCTTAGGCATTTTCCCTTGTACGTGGGGGTACCCCATATCGAGGGTACCGACAGTGGCCCCCGGGCCCATTTCGGGGGAGATAGCGAGCCCGAGGTGGGGCCTCCGTCTCTTCTGTTCCACGTACTTCCTCCAAGTCCCGCATTGACCGCTGCCGGAGCACGAAGAGTTGCAGGATCGTGGGAGCATGCGCCCACTTGATGGTTGCTTTTACTGCGGCGGTTCCCAAGGATGCCACTTCTGCATGTCGCGGCGCTTTCTTCGGGAACCGCCGAAGCGCCTTGCCGGCTCGTCTTCTTGGGAGACTAACTCCTTGTCCCACCGCTTCAGCTGGACGGCTTGGGTCCACCTGGCTTCGGCGCTCGGTCATGGAGCCGAAGCAGTTGCCTGTGCGGTGTATTCGAAGAGTTTTGAATCGCTTCGAATCGCACCTGGGAAATTTTTAAAGGGGATCTTACCCGCATCGTGGCTTCCCTTCGCACTTCCCAGAGCTTGCACTTTCCTTGAACTCTTGCCCCTTTGTCTTCATGTCCTTGAGCCCTCCCCCGCCATGGCTTCCAACCCGCCCCCAAAGAAGAAACACGCTCGATCTCCTCCGGTGGCGGCATCTGTGCCAAGTCGGGGATCCAGGGTGCCTGCACCTCCTGCTTCTAGAGATGGCGCTCCGTCCGGTGGCGACCCAAAGAGGCCCCGGGCTCATCATTCCGACGGGACTCCTCTTAAGCGACAACAGGCCGAAGGTTCCCGGACGTCGCGTCCTCCTTCCTCAAGTGGTGGAGTCTCTAGGGAACCTGGTGATGCGTCGAGGGGAGCTTCTGGAGCGTCCCCTGCTCCGTCAGTCCAGGCAACTGCGGAGCAGCCGTCAGTGGCGACGGCAGGCTCTGGGGATCCTACCCTAGCTCGGAAGTCGGGGTTCAGGGCCCGCTGGAGTGTTCGCGCTTCTCGGCCGTCCCCGACTGAAGGGGAGTCTGCGCCGTTGCGCTCAGAAACCGTGACAGCGGCCGCGGCCCCCAAGCCAACGCGAGTTCCTCCTGTTCCAGTCTGCCCGGATTCTACGTCAGCGCCAACTCCTTCCACTCGTCCCTCTCCACCAATTGAGGGGCCAGCTGTCAGTGAGGGTTCGGCGGGTCCTGCTGTCGAGGTCCCGGCGCCAGCTTCTCCTGACCGGCGTCTCATCCCGGCCCCCGGCGCTTCGTCCTTTCTTGAGGACAATGTGATGTTGGAGATCGGGGGTGCCGCTCTGGCCTCTGCTGCCCAACTGCCCCTGGCGGATGCCTTCGTGCTCGCCCAAGCGAGCGTCCGGCAGGTCCTGGCCGCGCTTGATCGTGAGCGGGAGGAGCAGACGGTCGAGTGGGATCGCCTCCTCATCTGGGGGAACCTTTTGTGGGAGCAGACCACGAAGGTCAAGGGCGAGCTCGACTCCAGGCGAGAATCGCTTGGCATCATGGAAGCGCTCATCAACCGGCAGAAGCGGGCTGTCGACCGTCTGGACTCCGAGACGCGGCGGCTCCACAGGGAGGCCCTTGAGGTGCATGCCCAGGCTGAGGAGAGCCTCTCTGCCATGGAGGAGGTGCGGCAGAGGTTGGAGCGCCGTAAGCGCGCCGTTGAGGACCAGGAGCGCTCCACGGCAGTCGAGGCGGAGAGGGTCGCCGCGCGGCTGGCGGCAGGCGAGGACGACCTGCGAGGCTTCTGAGTTCTTGCTACATTTTGTTGCTGCCGGGGTGAATGGAAAACTTTGACAAGTGAGCCTCATCAAAGATTTTCTTCCGTAACTCCGGGTTACGGGGTACGACGATCCGGTCCTTGAACCATAGGACGCCGTCTCCGTCCTTCCTGAAACATTTCAGCTCCCCACTGTCTACATGTCTCCGCAAATGCGACATGCCCTTGTCATGTTTCTGAGCAGCCGCTATCTCTTCACGGATGGTGGGGATCAAATCTAGGTTGTAGAGAGCTCCATGTGGAATCATATGTAGTGGTGGTTCGCTCTCTTCCAACGGTGTGATGGTCAGATTGTTGACGTGTGACTTGCGGCTCAGCGCATCCGCCACTACGTTTGCCTTGCCCGGATGATAATGGATCTCTATTTCGTAATCCTTTATCAATTCTAACCATCTTCGCTGCCTCATGTTCAGCTCCTTCTGAGTGAATATGTACTTGAGGCTTTTGAAACCATTACGCTTGCTGAAATCTTCCCACCTGGTGAACAAATTAAATATGGACTACCGGTGGGTAGTATTGGCAAGCTCTGTTTAGCAATGAAAGCTTGGCTAATAAAATTATGCGTGGCGCCTGAATCAAACAGTACTATAGCGGGATGCTGGTGGAGTTGGAACATACCCGCAAGGATTGGCTCGCCCTCCGGCACGTCCTCTATGGGAAGCTGGTGGATGGTGCCGGGCCTAGGGTTTGCCCGCCGCGCATTAGTAGGGTTCCGGGGTTGATTCCTCCCTGGAAACTGTGGTGCCACTCCGCCGCCTTGCCTCTCAGGGCAACTGCTCGCGAAGTGTCCTGGACGACCACACTTGTAACATGTGGCTGCTGCTGGTGTAGTGCTCGGGGGACGAAAGACCGGCATGCGCTGCTGAGGTGCATACGCACGTGGCATCGCCCGCTGCTGCTGTTGTTGCGGAGGTGGTACTGGCAGTGCCAGCCTGAATGCCGGTGAAGAGTACGGCCGACTGCGGAACGGCATCGACCGCTGTAGTGGCTGCCAGCGTGGACCTGATGGTGGGCGATTCACCATCCGAAACTTCTGAGAAGGACCGCCTCCTTCTCCGCTGCTCTGCGGCGCGCTTCGCTTTCTCTCCGCCGCCGCTAACTCCTTGCCGGAGTCCTCCTGAACAATCGCAGCATCAACGATGTCGTTGAGGCTGCCGCGATTGAACATCGCCAACTTGTCCTTCAGGAGCGGGTTAATCCCCTGGTAAAAGTGGTCCCGCCGCTTCTCGTCAGTATCTGCGTGATATGACGCGTAGAGCGCGAGATCGTTGAACGCCCTGGAGTATTCCAGCGCGTTCCGGCTCCCTTGTTGCAGGTGTAAGAACTCCTGCGTCTTCCTCTTCATCAAACCTGGCGGTATATGATAGGCCCTGAAGACCGTCCGGAACTCCGTCCAGGTCATCACTCGGTCGGTGGGCTGTGAAGCACAGTAGTTGGCCCACCACGCGCTCGCGGATCCTTGGAGCTGCTGGACCGCGAACTGAGTCTTGCGCTGCTCGCTTATCTGGAGCAGCCCGAACTTCATCTCTATCGTGCGGAGCCAGTTGTCCGCGTCAAGAGGTTCATCCGTCCTTGAGAATACCGGGGGATGAGTTGCCAGGAAGTCGGAGTAGGAGCTCTGTTGACGCTCCTCACGGTCTTGACGTCTCTCTGGGCGAGACGTATTCGCAATTAGAGTTTGCAGCAACTCCGTGTGCTGCTGATGTGAACCCGCCATTGCCGCGACGATGTCGGCCAATGTAACCGTTGGCAGTGGCGGTGGCGGTGTTTGCTGTTGCTGTTGTCCCGAGGAGTCCTCGGGAGGCTGTTGGGAGCTCTCTCCCCCTTGGCTAGTACCCCCAACATCAGGGTTGGCACGAGTACGCGTCATTCTGAAATTCAAAATAGCAGCGATTAGCACATGTCTTACTTAAAATTCCATATGTAACAGTAGGCATTGAAGTGACACATGATTAATTTACACAACATTCACATATATTGATAAAGCATAAACTTTATACAAGATACATCATTCTCGGGTCTCCGAGAAGTCGTGCTCATGTCGTCACTACCTATACATACGCTACTGTCTACACGACATGTCACTGATTACAAAATTTGGGCTACACTACCCTAGCTGCCCTACATGGCAACTGTAACCCCCTACTCGGAGTAGAACTCGACCTCCTGCGCGTCGTCCTCCTCCGGTACCTCTTCTGGTGGCTCCGGATCTACCACCTCTTCTCCCATCTCGGGTTCTCCCATTGCTGGAAGGCCCAAGACCACCGGTACGCCTAACACCGGAGGTACGAGGTCCTGCAATGCATGCACCTCGTCCATGGCTTGGTTGTAATCTTCTTCCCAGCCTTGCCCTTCCTCAATAGCGTCGTCCCGCTCTTGAGTAAGTTCCTCGTTCTGCTGGGTCAGATTCTGTACCAGTTCTTGCAACGCCGCGATGTCGACACGGCTTTTCCTCTTCGTCATCTTCAGACGATGCAACTGATTGTGTTGTTCATTCAGTCGCTTGATCGTCGGAAGGAGCACATTGCGGAGTGCGCTGTAAGCACTCTCGAAATGGTCTCCACGGCTCGTGCTCTCCTTGATCTTTGTGGAGAGATGCTCCGTATGAACAGCTTGGCTGTCCATCACGGCGTTTCCCGCCCTCATCTGGAGGCTGAGATTTGCCTCCGCGGGGTTGTACCTTGGGCAACTCGGGTCCGTTGCCTCCAGGTACCTCTCTTCCCACACATGCCGAGCCCGTCCCTCCACCGGAACGAGCGCGTATGGAGTGCCCTCCATAGCCTGCACGTGTAGTTGGCAGAAACGTGACATGGTGTCACGGGCTGCCACTTGCCACATCCCTTCCGGTTGCCTACCTCTCACCGTAACGGTGAAGGGCTCCCAACCGGGTGGCGTAGGTCCTGCAGGGACCTCGACATGGATTGTCCACATCTTGTTCCCCTCTTCGCCTTCTTCCTTGGCGAAGTACTGCGGCATCCGGTCGTACCCGAAATATTGGAGCATTTGCCACAATGCTTCCGGGTAGCCGCTACGGTGAGAACAATGGGACACCACCCACCCGTTCTCCAACTGTTTATCTGCTTTCATCTGTAAAAATATATTTGAGAAATGTCAAATATTTATTTAAACACTAAACCACTGAGTTATAACATAAGACATGTCATTGAACCCATAAAACTTAGAAACATAGTTCAAATTTTAAACAAATTTGACTGCTGATCTGCTGTTCCCATGACAGCCCTGACCAGTTTCCATTTCAACCTGATTTAGGCCATGTTAAAGGCAAAACCAATTCTGGAGCTCAACATCAAAGTTAAAGCTAACTTCAATATCTTTCCAGAAAGTATTTGCTTGGCCTATGATCTGTCCTGGTTCAAAAGTTATGAGACGTCAAATTAGCAGAATTTCTGGAAACAATTGGACAGCACCTCCCTGCTATAGGTACTGATTTGATCCAAGAATTCCAGTTAATTCTGTTCCTAATCTGACAAAACTTTATGTTACAAAGTTCTAACCCATCTCATAAGCTTTCCAGAACTACCTCATTTTATATTTTTGGATTTTTATGCAGGAAGCTATGCTCAATTTGCAGAGAGTTTACAGAGAGTCTTTGCTCTGTCCTGTTTTCTGGACAGTTTCAACTCTACTGCATTTTTCGATTGGTTAAGGGATGAAACACCTCTGGACCTCAACAGAATAGTTGTAAAGCTCTTCCAAAGCTTTCCATAAATGTATCATATGACCCCAACCTCGAAAGAACTCAACCTCTAACCTCTGATCAACTTCAGCCCTAATTCAGCTGAAACCAGAGTACTCTGTCCTTAACAACCTATAAGTTGAAAACTTGTTAACTTTGAATATCCTGTTCAAGGGAAGGAGTTACATCAAGTTTTACTGCTTTGGATCAAAACCTTCAAGTTTTTAAATGAATTTTTTCATTTAATGGGGTGTGACGTCGATGCGTCACCAGATTATGTCGGTACTACATTCTCACAAAGAAAAACCTATACCGGACTTAGCCGGCTTCGTTATTTCAGTGGCACTAAACGTCACTCGCACACGGATGCTACACGTCTACCATTTCGTGGTCAGGCTACCTGCAGAAACTCAAACAATCGTCAGACTCGGCTGCACACCGAGCCTGGAATCCATACAGTTCGTACACCCGGCCGTCATCACTCGCCCGGATGTTCTCAAGCCAACCACGCCTTGAGTTACGTGTTCAAGTTTCAGACCACAGATGGGGTCTCCCAAATTGCACCACACACGCCAGGGACAGACGTTGCTCGAATATCCCAAACGACATGAAGAGTCGTAGAGGATATCAAAGCGGGTCGGGTTACCTGCCACCCGTGGGGCTCCACCCTTCAGCTTGTGCGCACTAGTGGACAGCGCTTACGTGCACCCCCCAAGACATAAACGTCCCTAGATGCACAATTTTTGGACATCGACAGATAGGTTATTATGCCACTTTATATATGCTAATAACATCCTTATATGGGCTACTAACTCATTCCTCACTGGATTTTTGAAAAAGATGACCTTTGTAGTGCGTTAAACCTCAAGCGAGCTCTGATACCAACGCTGACACGACCCCACAGTCTTGTCGAGCCAGGATCACGCTGAGGGGTGCTGCGTTGCACAGCACCGGATAACACACATCAAAGGTACAAAGCGGAAGCAAAATTTTATTACATAAAATGGTTTATGAACATGTTTACATCAAAATAAGTCCAGTCTACACTCACGGGCGTAGACTACGCATCAAGTCCACGTTCAGCCCTTGAACGTGTCCATGCTAGCACACACGCACACTAACTCTGCGGCGTGCACGACTCCCACTCGACGGGGTTCCTCTCCTGGGGTTCCGTCTCTTCCTCGGGAGTCCCTTCCTCATAGAACCCTGCAAAAGCTTCAAACACATGCAGTGAGCACGAAGGCTCAGCAAGTCTGACCCGTCTCACCTAAACATGGAACTTCTACATGAGGGGTGATGGGTACATGAGGTAAAATCATTTGCAAAGGACTCGCCTAATTAGTGGAACCTTACTTTCAAGTTTTAGCAGCAGGTTGTGGAGAACCTTATGCTAAGGCACATGAGAGAGCCGCAATCAAACAAGAAACGCATTTCTCTCATGTACTTTGCCCAAAGTTGAAAAGAACTTTAGTTAGCTCTAGACTACAGCAAATCATTAGCAATCAAGTCCATCTTTCAATCAGCAACATTTTAACATGCAACTAGCCTGTTCTTTCTACGTCACGGTACAGTGAACAAGTGGTACTCACTGACCGCGAGGGACGGTGATTATAATCGATTTACACCTGCAGGGTTACCCGAACAACTCGTCACGTACGCCCGTACTCGATGTTGCCTACAACAACCATCACGGACGCCGTACGCAACCACCTTTCGCCCGTCAGCCAAATATTGAACCGGTCCCATTGTCCCGAGCAAGAGGTCTCTGCACGCACATCTCAGTGCCGCCAGCCGATTTACACCTCGAGCTCTCATCCTACCCTCTGAACGACGGGCAATACCTCAATACCCAGCTACCCGAGTTACATCGGTTTCCCGGTTCCCATATAGCCGGTAGGTCTTCGGTACTGTTCTAGCTTGTTCAACAGGCCCGCACACGGCTCGGTCCTCAATCGACACGAGCAGAGCTATAGCACACAAGCCCCAATGTCCTGCTGCCCTTACTCTCCGCTCGGTCTCATTTTTCTTGCCATGTGTATCATGTGCTATCTCTACCCGAGTCAAGTGCCTCTAGCCTATGCTCGCGAGTAGTTCCAACTACTCGACTTGTACCGAATCCTACACTATCTTAGCATTGCAGTAGCTAACGGGGTTTGAAATCCTAAACCCGACCCACGGTTTTCTTGGCTATGCAGTTGGGTTTCCAAACAAGACTCTAATACAAAGAATAAAGTAATCAAGTATGTGCTCAAAACAATAAAAACTTGTAAAAAGGTTAATGCAATCCGGAGCTTGCCTTGCTGCTCTTGGTCGTAGGCTAGCTGTTCCTCCGGAGTAACGAAGTCTAGGACTTCAGGTTCCTCCTCGACCTTAGCGACTACATGATGGAAGAAACATATGTATTAGCTTACATGTATTTGTATTAAGTTTGAACTTGTGAAACTTATAAGTCCCACTAGACAGACTCTATGACTGTGAAACTTTTACAGTGGTTTGGTTACAACCTAAACATAGACTTGGTCAAGTCTTAGTTGCAGTAAAGCTCATTTGAGGCCTCCACAATTAATTATGCACTTGACCTTAATTGAAGGCTTTTAGGGTGTTCTATGGACTTTCATGAAACAAACTATGACTTTCTGAAAACTAGATTTTCAGAGGGTTCTAATGGAGTTGGTATCACTTAATTTGAAGGTTCCTAGCTAAAGATATGAGCTAAATAATTTCAGAGAAAATTCTGAAAATGTTTCTGGACATTTTCTATTTTCTCTGGAACAGTTTCACTAATCACACCATTAGGTGGATCAAATGAGCTCAAATGGATCTGAAATTTTTATGGTAGTTCCGATATATTTTGGTGAACATCACAGCAAAATTTCAGGATTTTCCTCCAAAGGATTCTCCAGTTAAAATTCCAAACAGTTTAAATTTTGAGGAATTAATTCTGGAGAATTAAGGATTTTCATGAAGTGAAACTTGATTTGCTGGAAAGTGCTCAGAGAACTGAATCCAACAAAATTTGGTTCACTCGATTTGGAGCTTTCTAGCCAAAGTTATGAGGATTTGAAGTTTGAAGGAAATCTGAAAATCGGGGAAAAGTTTAAACTCGTGAGTGGGCCCCGGGGACACGCGTCGCACGCCGAGGCGACCGCACACTGCGGCCCACATGATCTTTGCGCAACAGCACACCCGATCCCGGCCACACCCCGATCCCGATTTAAAATATCTCCCGCTGACAGCTGGGGTCCACCCCCTTCGTCAACCTCCCGCCGCCCGCGCTCTGCCGCCGGAGAGCTCGCGGGTAGCTTCTGTGGAGCTCCAAACTTCACGATCTTGGCCGCCCCTGCCTACTTTCACTCGGGGAACAGGATTCTGGGGTCAGCTCGTTATGACAACGGCCGGTACATGGTCGGCGACGAGCCGTCACCTCGGAAAGACTTCAGCCGTGTCGGCTGACTTCCCTAGCACCTCCACTACTCGAGCAACCAGTCAGGAAGCATCAGTGGACCTCAGGGAAGGTCGACACGAGCTTGAGGCAGTTCGGGGGAGGCCCAAAGTAGGTCCTCACCGTGCGCCCGATGCCTCCCGTTTGTTCCGCCGTCGATAAACTTTGAATTACGCCGGGTACAGAGGTCCTCCGGCCAAAGGTTGCGAAGGCAACTTGTATGTTACCGTGTCTAGTTTGTGTGAGAGCGGATTGAGGCCCTCTAATCCTTTCTAGAGTACGAATTCAACGGAACCGCACCCGAAGGTTGTTCTGCACACAGAAAGGGGAAAACTGGAAATTCGCCGCCGGTGAGCAAACACTCGTGCTGTGGCTCGGGGGTGAGCAGCACCGGTCACCAGCGCGTCCTAATTCACTCCTAATCACTGTTGTAAACAGTGAGCCCCAAAATAACCCTGGGTATTCAAATTATTCACCCATGAGCCATTTGAATTGAGTAGAATTCAAATTGGGTTTGGTTTGAATGAATTTCAGCACAAGTTCAGTTTTGAATCCAAATAAAGTTTGAATTTGTCCCACTTAGCTCATGTCAAGATCAACTCCAAATGGAGTGAAAATTGGTGTGTGAGCTCACAAAAATGTGCTGAGTAAGAATATGCCTCCCACTTTTAAATTCATGGGGTAAAAACAGTTTGAATTTGAATATGGTTTCAAACTGCCCTCTTCTAGCTATACCCAAAATGACCTCAAAAAGGTTTTGAATTTGGGTGAAACTTGGCATGGACATCCTTAGCAATGTGTAGGAGTTTTCATATGTCCAGCCCTTCTATATCACATGTGGGAAATACCACTTTTGCAAGATGTGAGCTTGTTCTCTAATGAGCATGTTGATGGTGGTTACTTGCTCTTCATTTGTGTTCATCAACTTACTTCAAATGAGGTGTGTGGTGTGGTGATGAACACTTCCAATACGTGTAAAAAACTGAGGCCCTTACACAATGGCTATCTGGCGAGTATCAATATGGCACCCTACGAAGCTCTCTACGGTCGCAAATGTCGCACCCCATTAAATTGGTGCTAGTCCGGTGAAAGGGTCACATTCGGAGTTGATGTGGTGAACGACGCCGAAGAGCGCGTTCGGGCGATTCAAGCTAACTTGAAGGCCGCTCAATCCCGGCAGAAGAGCTATGCTGATAAGAGGCGTAGACCGTTGCACTTTGACATCGGTGAACACGTGTACCTCCGCGTGTCTCGGATGAAGGGCGTGCACCGGTTCGGTGTGAAGGGGAATCTCGCTCCCTGTTTTATTGGACCCTATGCCATCACCGAGAAGTGTGGACCAGCGGCGTATCGATTGGAGTTACCAGCATCCCTTGCTGGTGTCCATAATGTTTTCCATGTTTCGCAACTGCGAAAATGTTTGAAGCATACGGCTGCTGTTCCTACCGAAGACATCGGCGAGCTGACACCGGATTTAACATATGATGAGTATCCGGTGGCAATTCTTGATGAAAAAGCCAGGACCACGCGTAGCAGAACGTTGTGGTTCTACAAGATACTCTGGAGCAACCACACCGCCGAAGAAGCGATGTGGGAGGGCGAGGAATTCCTTCGTTCAAATTACCCGGAGCTCATGACTTCTCAACACGGGTAAGTCCCTACTACATCGCTATGTTTCCTTTTATAATCTCGGGACGAGATTCTTTTAAGGGGGGAGGGATGTAAAATCCCAAGAAAAAGGGACATGCAAAAACTTTTCTTCACCTCACAACACCACAGTTTTTATTGTGGAAATCTTAGGAAATATTGTGAAGAGCAAGTAACCTCCATCAAAAGAGTGATTAGAGGGGAAAGCATTCACTTTCACAAAGTGGGATTTGAACACATGAACATGAGAGGTTGATCTCACCCTAGGACTTGACAAAGTCTTGGGAAGGTTCAGTCCTAGTTTCATGTAAATCCAACACTTTTTGAGGCACTTTTGGAGGTATTTGAAAAAGAGGCCAATTTGAATGTAAATTCAAATTGCAGCAACTTTCATCACTTAAATTCAAAAGTTAGCTTCATATTCAAACTCAGCACATTTTTCTGAGCTATCCCACCAAATTTCATCCCCATTGGAGTTCATCTTGTCGGGAGCTAAATTTGCAATAATACCAAACTGAATTTGAATTTCAGTTTAAACATAAAGCAAATTTAGTCGAACAAAGTTTGAATTTGAGAACTCAAATTCAAACCAAGACTTGGGGGCTAAGTCTCTTATTCAATGTTCAGTAGCTGGGATATTTACAGAAGAAAGGGGGAGAAAGAATTAGAGGGGAGAAGAGGGCCCACTGGTCAGCCACCCCGGGGAGCAAACCGACTCGGGCACGCGGTCGAACACCCTACGGCCAACAGCGCACGGGGTTGACCCCGTCCCAACGCGGCCACCGCGCCACCTCCTGCTCGGGGGACGAGGGTGCCGGCTACAAAACACG
Organism: Neostapfia colusana; assembly: GCA_030760725.1. NCBI lineage: Eukaryota > Viridiplantae > Streptophyta > Magnoliopsida > Poales > Poaceae > Neostapfia > Neostapfia colusana. The sequence goes on from JASWHV010000009.1 coordinate 10,021,212, forward strand.
CGATCGCACCCTGGTCGGCGTGAATTTCCTCCCCATTCTCTCGGTTCCACCCGCCCACATCCGAAGCAGCGCACCCGGAGTCTCCACCCTCTGATCGCCGGCGCCCGGACAGCACGGGCTTCTTCGTGCCCGACGCTCAACACAAGAAACGACCGCCATAAGGTGCTGGTTCAGCTCGTCCCTATCATTCAGCATTTCATGCACCGTCGGGGGCGAATTTCTCCCGGGAACGTTTCGGTGTTCTTAAGGCCGAGCTATACCAAATCCGGAAATTCGCGGGTACTAGCTCATCACCGGGCATACCGAGCCACACACACGCTCTATACCCTGCCACGACCACCTAGGATCGAAAACCAGTAAGAACCGTGGGCTAGGGTTACGGTTCTTCGAAGTTTTCTGAGCACAGCCGATATCCGGCCTAGGTCGCCGATGAGGTCATAGTTACAGCCGTTTTCACGGGGATCGGTGTCCATGACCGTGACCAGCAGGTGTCAGCGGAGCTCCCCGAGCAAACCACATCGAAAAAGGTGCAGGGGATGCCGAGTTCGACGTCGCCGGTGAGCTCCCGGCCGCTGTTACCGGCAGGAGTACAGTTCCGGCCGTTGTCACGCTCTGGTGAGGGCACCACCGTGTTCCCCAGGCCGAGATAGGCACAGGCGGTGAAAATCGGCAAGTTCCGAGGGCCGGAACCCCTCTCCGGCGAGAGCTCCGGCGAGCTCGGTGGCGGGGTCACGCGGGTGGCCGGAGGAAGACGAAGGGGGGAGGCCCCACTCGTCAGCGGCTGGAGATAAATGTGTGGGATCCTATGTGCTCCAGGATCCAGTGTGGCTGCACGGGAAGGAGTCTGTGGCCCCGTGTGGCTCAGCTCTAGCGGTCGACACGTGTGCGATGGACCCACCCGCAGGATTTAAACATTTTTGGAATTTCCAGTTTTAGTTCAAACTTCAAATGAATAGAACTTTGGCTAGGAAACTCCAAATTCGATGAACCAAATTTTGCTGAACTCAGAATTCTGAGTACTTTCCAGCAATACCAAATTCAGCTCGTGAAAGTGAATAGTTTTCCAGAATTAAATCCCTAAATTTTAAACTGTTGGGAATTTTATCTGGAGAACTACTTTATGAAAAATTCTGAAATTTGGCTGAGAGGTTCATTGGAAAATCCCTGAATCCCAGTAAAATTTTCAGACTCATCCAAGTTAATTTATTTACCCTAATGTGGTGATTAAGAGAACTGCCCTGAGAAAATAGAAAAATGTACAGAAACATTTTTCAGATTTTCTCCAATCTTAATTAGGACATAACTTTCAGTAGAGTTCTTCAAATGACATGAAACCAACTCCATTAGAACCATCCTAAATTCTAGTTTCCATAAAGTAATGGTTGGAGCCATGAAAACCCCTGGAATTATTTAGAGGCTCAAATATTGACCAAATGGGCTTTTATTTGTACAAGGTTCAGATGAACTTTGTTTCAAATGAAACTTGGTCAAGACTCTGGTTAGGACCCTACCAAGCCACAATAAAAATTTCAGAACTAAAGGGGAGGGCTAGCTAGAGTTATTAGTAGTTAAGTATTCAAGTTTACACATTGCATTTAAATCTACATGTCGTATTTCATTAAACGTGTAGTCACTGAAGAAGAGACTCCGGAAGTGCTGGACTTCCTCCTTCCGGAAGAAGAGCTAACTACTGACCAGCAGCAACAAGGCAAGCCCCGGTTTGCATTAACCTTTTTATAAGTTCTAATTTGTTTACATGTGTCCTGTGAAGTATGATTGTGCATTAGGTATAGGATGAATGAAACCCCACTTGCATGACCAGAACTTTTCCATAAGAGTGAGGGTAGTGTCTAAGGCCTCGAGTAGACAGGCTATGCTTAATGTTTCATAGAACTTCGGTACAAGTCAAGTAGTTGGAATCTACTCGCGAGATAGGCCGGGACACACGGGTTTGGTTCGAGTGACGGGAGATCACTTTAGTAATGAAAATGAGACTAGGCAGGGGCTAGGGCGCAGCAAGAGGAAGTCTTGTGTGCGCAGCCCTGCCCGTGTCGATTGAGGACCGATCCGTGTGCGGCCCTGCTGAACAAGTATTGAACGTACCGAAGGCATATCGGATATATGGGCCCCGATAAACCGATGTAGCCTAAACCTCCGGGCGTCGAGGCATAATGCACCGATTTATAGGTGTAGGCTGAGGGCAGCAAGGTGGAAATCTGCCAACAGGCATAGAGAGATGCTCCGTGTGGGGAACCTCCTGCTCGTGTCGGTGCGACCGGTTCGACGTTTGGGCTGTTGGGTGAAAGGTTGTCCCGTACGACATCGAGTGAGCGTGCTGTGCAGCTCCACGGGTGGGCGTACGTGACGTGCTCTTTGGGTTTCCCTGCAGGTGTATATCGAGTCGATTCGCCATCCCTCGTGGTGACGAGTACCGCTTGTACACTGCGTCGTAACATAGATAATTTATGGAATGCTGTGATTCAATATTGCTGTCATGATATAATTGTATTGCTACATGTGTGCCACCAAATACTGCTAACTAAATTTCAGATTCCTGAACCATTAACTTATTGCTAAAAGATGAACTAAGGATGAACTTGTAGGCGTGTCCAATTGCTGCAATATTACTATCCTATGTCATTGTACACCTCATGTAGAGTTTCATGTTTAGGTGAGTCGGTTAAGCCTTGCTGAGCCTTCGTGCTCATGGTTGCTGCTTAAGTGTTTTTCAGGTGAGGAGCCACCCATGGACTCGGAGTACGAGTCCACCGGTGAGGGTTACCCTCCTTCGGGGACCATGGCTGAGTGGGAGCCGTACACGCCGCGCTGAGCTGAGGAATGCAGCTAGTGTGGGTTGCCCTAGGGCTGGGCAACCGACTTTTGCTAGATAGGCGGGCGTGAGTTGTATAAAAGAAACTTCCGCTGTGTAAAATAAATACTAGTTTGTAACTGAAGTTGTACCTTTTTGTACAGTTCAGTTTGTTTTCTCATGTAATATATTGTGTTCTTATGACGTGTGCTGTCGGGTGTCGCATCGCGCGGCACCACCCTCTGTGATCATGGATGAGCAGATTCTGGTTCGCCACAGCCTGGTATCAGAGCTGCATTGGGGATAGCACAGTACTTAAGGACTGTATTATGAGAAAACTTAGGTTTACGGTGAGAAATCGGTAGTTTTCCTAAGTAAGGACTATACTAGCATAGTTACTTAAAGTAGAAAAGACTAACCTATGTGTTATAATTCTGAATTTTAATTATGTAACGACGCACTTAACTCAAGGACGGCCGTATGACAATGATACGGGCGTTTGTATTTACTTTTAAATATGGTCCTGCCTGAAATGAAAAACCCTTGAGTGCACCATTATTGTGTGGTATTCTGCAGGTACTAACCACGTATGTATCCGTGTAGAAAACGTGTGCGAGAGACCGTTTAGTGCCACACTTGAGACGTATATGCCGGTAGAATCCGGTTAGGATTTTCTTTTGTGAGGAACGTAGTACCGAGATATTATAGGCATATGCATGAAAATAATGATAACAAGGAATTAAAATCACTAGGATCAACATTTAGGACCCTGGTTGGGTATAAGAATGGGATAGTGGAGCAGGATTGCCAAAGGGATGAAAAACAGAGTGCTCTGCTTTGGGCAGCAAGGTTGCTGAACTTCCACAGAGCACAACTCACAGGTCTTTTAGCCAAGGGAGGTGTGGTATATAGTTATGGAAAGGTATTTAAGTACCTACAACTTTGTTGTAGACTTCCAGAGCTGAAACTCACCTTAAGATGGCTGAAATCCCAGAGGAATGTAAACTGTCCAGAACCAGGACAGAGTAAAACATTCTCTGGACTGTTCTGTTTTTCAGTGATAACTCCTAGTAGAAAAATCCAAAATTTTAATATGATACATCCTTAGAAAGAGTAGAAGATGTGTGACATCTTTGCAATTCAAAGTTTCTGAAGTTTCAGCACAGATTTCAGTGGAAACCGGAGTTGAAAACAGCAACTTTCCAAGGGAGGTGCTGTTAAAATTCTTCCAGAAATTCTGCTGACTTTGAATTAACATAACTTTTTAACCAGAGCTGATCTGGGGGAAAATGAGTACTCATTGGAAAGATACTAAAGTCAACTTTAACTTTGGTATTCAGCTTGAGTTATGAAAATGGCCAGAACCAGATCAAAACATGGAATAGGTAGAAACTGGTCATTCTGATAGAGGAGTGACAGTTGAACTCATTGGAGAGGGTGTTGTACCCTAAGGGTGGTATACGTGATGACAACGTGATAGTAATGTCTCGTAGTGACCAAACCTAGTTATGGTGAGCTTCCAAAGGGGAGGTTCATCAAGTTGGATTAAACTAGCTTGTGTTTGGTCTGGTAATGGTGTAGCTTGTGCGAAGTTATTACATCATCTACATACGAGATGTATCGCATGTTTTAGTGTCATTATGTTTTCCACGCTTATTGTTATTGGACTGCATGCAATATGTTGTGGGACTGATGTTATTGTCATATGGTTGCAGATGGTTCGTACTAGGACCACGCACGAGGTTGGTGGCTCTAGCCAACAGGGAGGTGATGACTCCCAGCTACCGGCCTACGACAGCACCCCGCAGCAGCAGCCACCACCGCCGCCTCCGCTTACTCTAGCGGATGTGATAGCGTCACTGGTGGGAGGTCGTGAGGAGCAGACCAACCTGCTCCACACGATCGTGCAGAATACGTCCCAGTCGGGGGGGCGTCAAGACAGAGGGCCTCGTGAGCCCCGCGAAGTGTCGTACTCGGATCTCATGAGTACGCACCCTCCAGTGTTCACCGAAGCCGAAGAACCACTGGAGGCTGACAACTGGCTGCGGACCATCGAGTCCAAGTTCGGGCTTCTCCAATGTACGGAGCGGCAAAAGACTCTGTTCACAGCGCAGCAACTCCACAGTGCCGCTGGTGCGTGGTGGGCGAACTATGTCGCCTCACGTCCGGCTGGCCATGCCGTGGAATGGGAAGAGTTCCGGGAGGCGTTCCGCGCCTATCACATTCCTCCCGGAATCATGAAGAGGAAGTTCCAAGAATTTTTGGAACTGAAGCAGGGCGGGAGGAGTGCCCATGACTACTCCCGTGCCTTCAACCATCTGGCACAGTATGCGTCAGACTATATCTCCACTGAAGATAAGAAGCGAGAACATTTCTATCGGGGATTACACCACGAAATGAAGACACACCTGGTTCAGTGGAATCGCGGCACTTTCAATGACCTGGTTAATGCCGCGATCATGCAGGAGGATGCTCAGCGGGAGTTGGCAGCTGAGCAGCGGAAGCGCAGCGCTCCACCCAGTGGTGGGAGTGGCGCTCCCCAGAAGTACCGTATGGTGTATCGGACACCATCCGGGCAGCAGTGGCGACCACCGGCGCGGCCTCAACAGTTCGGGGAATTTTCGTTCCAAGCACCCCCGTTCCGACCGCCGATGCCACCACCAAGACAGCAGCAGCAGACGGTACCCCGGGCATTTCCACCGCCACAACGCGCCCCGGGATTCCGCCTACTGATCAGCGGGGGACCGCCCCGTTTCACCTGCTTCACGTGTGGCCAGGCGGGCCACTTCGCGAAGGACTGTCCCCAGGGGCAGCAGAGCAGCGGGCAAGCCCAGTTTCAGGGCGGTGCTCGAGGCCGACCTCCGGTGAAGAAGGTTGGTCAGCGGACTGGTGGCGTCCACAACCTCGACAATGAGGACGCCCCAGAGGGAGACAACAGGCTGGCGGGTACGTTCACTCTCAACCATCAAGCCATCATAATATTGTTCGATTCTGGTGCAACCCACAACTTCATAAGTGCATCCTATGTGGTTAAGCATCAGCTGGAAGCCTTTCCAACCGAGTGTTCGTATATGATCTGCTCACCGGGAGGAAAGATTTCAGCAACGATGATGGTTCCGAAAGCACCACTGTGCTTAGGTGGGAAGATATATCCCACCACTATGATTATCCTTGAGGGGCAGAAGATTGATGCAATCTTGGGAATGTCATGGCTAAGCTACCATGGCACTGTCCTGGAAACACTAGCACGGACGGTTCACCTCAACTCCCCATTACACCGTCCGCAGTCCCTCCTATTAGATAATCCAGTCCGGGAGGTTTCAGCGATCAACAATACTGAAGCTCTCAAATTAGAGGACATCCCTGTTGTCCGGGAGTACCCCGACGTGTTCCCGGATGACCTTCCGGGCATGCCACCTGAGCGGGACGTCGAGTTCAAGATTGAACTTGCACCCGGGACTACGCCCATATCACGGAGACCATATAAAATGGCTCCAAATGAGCTGGCTGAACTGAAGGAACAGCTCAATGATCTGTTGGTTAAGGGTTTCATTAGGCCGAGTTCCTCACCTTGGGGACTCTCGGCGCTGTTTGTAAAGAAGAAGGATGAAACCCTGAGGCTGTGTGTGGACTACCGGCCGCTCAACGCCGTCACCATCAAGAATAAGTACCCACTGCCCCGCATCGACATATTGTTTGATCAACTTGTGGGTGCAAGTGTGTTCTCCAAGATGGAACTTCGCTCTGGATATCACCAGATAAAGATCCGGGCGGAGGATATCCCGAAGACGGCCTTCTCAACGAGATATGGACTATATGAATATCTCGTCATGTCCTTTGGTCTCACAAATGCTCCAGCCCATTTCATGTATCTCATGAACTCAGTGTTCATGCCGGAGCTGGACAAGTTCGTGGTAGTGTTCATCGACGATATCTTGGTTTACTCCAAGACAGAAGCCGAACATGCTGAACACTTGCGAATCGTTCTTCAACGATTGTGAGACCACAAGCTCTACACCAAGTTCAGTAAATGCGAGTTTTGGATCAGCCAAGTGCCATTCTTGGGACATATCATCTCAGCGGAAGGGCATTGCGGTTGACCCAAGCAAGATAGAGCAAGTGCTGAAATGGAAAGCTCCCACTTCAGTCCATGAAGTCAGAAGCTTCCTCGGGTTAGCGGGATACTATCGGAGATTCATTCCAAGCTTCTCCAAGCTCGCTAAACCGATGACAGAATTTCTGAAGAAGGGAACGAAATATGTTTGGAACACGGCGTGTGAAGGAGCGTTCCGAGCATTGGTGAAGCATCTCACCACAGCCCCGGTATTAGCTCAGCCGGATACAACAAAGCCCTTCGACGTGTATTGTGACGCGTCTGGTATTGGGCTCGGCTGCGTGTTGATGCAGGAAGGACGTGTGGTCGCATATGGCTCACACCAACTTCGAAACCATGAGCAGCATTATCCTACTCATGATCTTGAGCTTGCTGCCGTGGTGTTGGCGCTAAAAATGTGGAGGCACTATCTCCTGGGGAATCTGGTGCATCTCTACAACGACCACAAGAGCTTGAAATATATTTTCACCCAGTAGGAGCTGAACATGAGGCAAAGGAGGTGGTTAGAACTGATCAAAGATTATGAGATTGAGACCCACTACCACCCCGGCAAGGCGAATGTGGTTGCCGACGCGCTGAGTCAGAAATCACATGTCCATAACCTCACCATTACACCGGTGGAGGAGGAAGAGCTGAGTTTATACTTGGATCATTATGGGTCGCTGTACAACCTTGCCCTCATCCCTACTATTAGGGAGGACATCATTGCAGCTTAGAAGACTGATAAAGGCATGGCACATCTCCGGAGACGTATAGACAATGGAGAGATCAAATGTTTCCGGAAAGATTATGAGGGGACGCTGTGGTTCAATGACCGCATAGTCGTACCCCGGGATATGGAGCTGAGGAAGAAAATCCTCGATGAAGCTCACTTGTCCAAGTACTCCATTCACCCGGGCAGCAACAAAATGTACCAAGATTTGTAAAAGAAATTTTGGTGGACACGGATGAAGCGGGAGGTAGCTAAGTACGCATCCGAGTGCGATACGTGTAGACGAGTGAAAGCTGATCACATGAAGAAATCAGGGCTGCTACAACCCCTGAAGATGCCGGCATGGAAATGGGAAGATGTGAGCATGGATTTCATTGCGGGATTACCCCTAACATCCAACAAGCATGATTCCATTTGGGTAATCATTGACCGGTTAACCAAGACGGCTCACTTCATTCCGGTGAATACACGTTACAATGCCGGAAAATATGCGGAGCTGTACATAGCGAAGATTCTATGCCTATACGGGATACCCAAGACCATCGTCTCAGATCGAGGTACATTATTTGTATCTCGCTTTTGGGAGCAGCTACACGCTGCATTGGGTACTAAGTTGATCAGGAGCTCCGCCTATCACCCTCAGACAGATGGCCAGACAGAGAGGGTGAATCAGGTTTTGGAAGACATGTTGAGAGCATGTGCCATCCACCATGGTAGGAACTGGGATGATCACCTACCATTGGCGGAATTCTCGTACAACAATGGCTATCAGGCGAGTATCAAGATGGCACCCTACGAAGCTCTCTACGGTCGCAAATGTCGCACCCCATTAAATTGGTGCGAGTCCAGTGAAAGGGTCACATTCGGAGTTGATGTGGTGAACGACGCCGAAGAGCGCGTTCGGGCGATTCAAGCTAACTTGAAGGCCGCTCAATCCCGGCAGAAGAGCTACGCTGATAATAGGCGTAGACCGTTGCACTTTGACATCAGTGAACACGTGTACCTCCGCGTGTCTCCAATGAGGGGCGTGCACCGGTTCGGTGTGAAGGGGAAGCTCGCTCCCCGTTTTATTGGACCCTATGTCATCACCGAGAAGTGTGGACCAGCGGCGTATCGATTGGAGTTACCAACATCCCTTGCTGGAGTCCATAATGTTTTCCATGTTTCGCAACTGCAAAAATGTTTGAAGCATACGGCTGCTGTTCCTGCCGAAGACATCGGCGAGCTGAAACCGGATTTAACATATGATGAGTATCCGGTGGCAATTCTTGATGAAAAAGCCAGGACCACGCGTAGCAGAACGTTGTGGTTCTACAAGATACTATGGAGCAACCACACCGCCGAAGAAGCAACGTGGGAGGGCGAGGAATTCCTTCGCTCAAATTACCCGGAGTTCATGGCTTCTCAACACGGGTAAGTCCCTACTACATCGCTATCTTTCCTTTTATAATCTTGGGACGAGATTATTTTAAGGGGGGAGGGATGTAAAATCTCAAGAACAAGAGACTTGCAAAAACTTTTCTTCACCTCACAACACCACAGTTTTTATTGTGGAAATCTTAGGAAATATTGTGAAGAGCAAGTAACCTCCATCAAAAGAGTGATTAGAGGGGAAAGCATTCACTTTCACAAAATGGGATTTGTACACATGAACATGAGAGGTTGAGCTCACCATAGGACTTTACAAAGTCTTGGGAAGGTTCAGTCCAAGTTTCATGTAAATCCAACACTTTTTGAGGCACTTTTGGAGGTATTTGAAAAAGAGGCCAATTTGAATGTAAATTCAAATTGCAGCAACTTTCATCACTTAAATTCAAAAGTTAGCTTCATATTCAAACTGAGCACATTTTTCTGAGCTAGCCCACCAAATTTCATCCCCATTGGAGTTCATCTTGTCGGGAGCTAAATTTGCAATAATTCCAAACTGAATTTGAATTTCAGTTTAAACATAAAGCAAATTTAGTCAAACAGAGTTTGAATTTGAGAACTCAAATTCAAACCAAGACTTGGGGGCTAAGTCTCTTATTCAATGTACCGTAGCTGGGATATTTACAAAAGAAAGGGGGAGAAAGAATTAGAGGGGAGAAGAGGGCCCAATAGTCAGCCACCCCGGGGAGCAAACCGACTCGGGCACGCGGTCGAATACCCTACGGCCGACAGCGCACGGGGTCGACCCCGTCCCAACGCGGCCACCGCGCCACCTCCTGCTCGGGGGATGAGGGCGCCGGCTACAAAACACGCGATCGCACCCTGGTCGGCGTGAATTTCCTCCCCATTCTCACGGTTCCACCCGCCCCACATCTGAAGCAGCGCACCCGGAGTCGCCGCCCTCTGATCGCCGGCTCCGGGACAGCACGGGCTTCTTCGTGCCCGACGCTCAACACAAGAAACGACCGGCATAAGGTGCTGGTTCAGCTCATCCCTATCATTCAGCATTTCATGCACCGTCGGGGGAGAATTTCTCCCGGGAACGTTTCGGTGTTCTTAAGGCCGAGCTATACCAAATCCGGAAATTCGCGGGTACTAGCTCATCTACGGGCATACCGAGCCACATACACGCTCTATACCCTGCCACGACCACCTAGGATCGAAAACCAGTAAGAACCGTGGGTTAGGGTTACGGTTCTTCGAAGTTTTCTGAGCACAGCCGATATCCGGCCTAAGTCGCCGATGAGGTCATAGTTACAGCCGTTTTCATGGGGATCGGTGTCCATGAACATGACCAGCAGGTGTCAGCGGAGCTCCCCGAGCAAACCGCATCGAAAAAGGTGCAGGTTATGCTGAGTTCGCCGTCGCCGGTGAGCTCCCGGCCGCTGTTACCGGCGGGAGCACTGTTCCGGCCGTTGTCACGCTCTGTTGAGGGCACCACCATGTTCCCCAGGCCGAGATAGGCACAGGCGGCGAAAATCGGCAAGTTCCGAGGGCCGGAACCCCTCTCCGAAGAGAGCTCCGGCGAGCTCGGCGGCGGGGTCGCGCGGGTGGTCGGAGGAAGACGAAGGGGGGAGGCCCCACTCGTCAGCGGCTGGAGATAAATGTGCGGGATCCTCTGTGGTCCAGGATCCAGTGTGGCCGCGCGGGAAGGAGTCTTGGCCCCGTGTGGCTCGGCTCCAGCGGTCGACACATGTGCGATGGACCCACCCGCAGGATTTAAACATTTTTGGAATTTCCAGTTTTAGTTCAAACTTCGAATGAATAGAACTTTGGCTAGGAAACTCCAAATTCGATGAACCAAATTTTGCTGAACTCAGAATTCTGAGTACTTTCCAGAAATACCAAATTAAGCTCGTGAAAGTGAATAGTTTTCCAGAATTAAATCCCTAAAGTTTAAACCGTTGGGAATTTTATCTGGAGAACTACTTTATGAAAAATTCTTTAATTTGGCTGAGAGGTTCATTGGAAAATCCCTGAATCCCAGTAAAATTTTCAGACTCATCCAAGTTAATTTATTTACCCTAATGGGGTGATTAAGAGAACTTCCCTGAGAAAATAGAAAAATGTACAGAAACATTTTTCAGATTTTCTCCAATCTTAATTAGGACATAACTTTCAGTAGAGTTCTTCAAATGACATGAAACCAACTCCATTAGAACCATCCTAAATTCTAGTTTCCAGAAAGTAATGGTTCGAGCCATGAAAACCCCTGGAATTATTTAGAGGCTCAAATATTGACCAAATGGGCTTTTATTTGTACAAGGTTCAGATGAATTTTGTTTCAAATGAAACTTGGTCAAGACTCTGGTTAGGACCCTACCAAGCCACAATAAAAATTTCAGAACTAAAGGGGAGGGCTAGCTAGAGTTATTAGTAGTTAAGTATTCAAGTTTACACATTGCATTTAAATTTACATGTCGTATTTCATTAAACGTGTAGTCACTGAAGAAGAGACTCCGGAAGTGCTGGACTTCCTCCTTCCGGAAGAAGAGCTAACTACTGACCAGCAGCAACAAGGCAAGCCTCGGTTTGCATTAACCTTTTTATAAGTTTTAATTTGTTTACATGTGTCCTGTGAAGTATGATTGTGCATTAGGTATCGGATGAATTAAACCCCACTTGCATGACCAGAACTTTTCCATAAGAGTGAGGGTAGTGTCTAAGACCTCGAGTAGACAGGCTATGCTTAATGTTTCATAGAACTTCGGTACAAGTCGAGTAGTTGGAATCTACTCGCGAGATAGGCCGGGACACACGGGTTTGGTTCGAGTGACGGGAGATCACTTTAGTAATGAAAATGAGACTAGGCAGGGGATAGGGGGCAGCAAGAGGAAGTCTTGTGTGTGCATCCCTGCCCGTGTCAATTGAGGACCGATCCGTGTGCGGCCCTGCTGAACAAGTATTGAATGTATCGAAGGCATATCGGTTATATGGGCCCCGATAAACCGATGTAGCCTAAACCTCCGGGCATCGAGGCTTAACGCACCGATCTATAGGTGTAGGCTGAGGGCAGCAAGGTGGAAATCTGCCAACGGGCATAGAGAGATGCTCCGTGTGGGGAACCTCTTGCTTGTTTCGGTGCGACCGGTTCGACGTTTGGGCTGTTGGGTGAAAGGTTGTCCCGTACGACATCGAGTGAGCGTGCTGTGCAGCTCCACGGGTGGGCGTACGTGACGTGCTCTTTGGGTTTCCCTGCAGGTGTATATCGAGTCGATTTGCTGTCCCTCACGGTGACGAGTACCGCTTGTTCACTGCGTCGTAACGTAGATAATTTATGGAATGCTGTGATTCAATATTGCTGTCATGATATAATTGTATTGCTACATGTGTGCCACCAAATACTGCTTACTAAATTTCAGATTCCTGAATCGTTAACTTATTGCTAAAAGATGAACTAAGGATGAACTTGTAGGCGTGTCCAATTGCTGCAATATTACTATCCTATGTCATTGTACACCTCATGTAGAGTTTCATGTTTAGGTGAGTCGGTTAAGCCTTGCTGAGCCTTCGTGCTCACGGTTGCTGCTTAAGTGTTTTTCAGGTGAGGAGCCACCCACGGACTCGGAGTACGAGTCCACCGGCGAGGGTTACCCTCCGTCGGGGACCACGGCTGAGTGGGAGCCGTACACGCTGCGCTGAGCTGAGGAGTGCAGCTAGTGTGGGTTGCCCTAGGGCTGGGCAACCGAATTTTGCTACATAGGCGGGCGTGAGTTGTATAAAAGAAACTTCCGCTGTGTAAAATAAATACTAGTTTGTAACTGAAGTTGTACCTTTTTGTACAGTTCAGTTTGTTTTCCCATGTAATATATTGTGTTCTTATGACGTGTGCTGTCGGGTGTCGCATCGCGTGGCACCACCCTCTGTGATCATGGATGACGAGTACCGCTTGTTCACTGCGTTGTAACGGACTCACAGAGGATGGTGCCGCGCGATGCAAGATTCACACCAAACATCTCCATATTGTGCTCCAATGCCTACGAGAACATAAGCTGTATGCCAAATTCAGCAAGTGTGAATTTTGGATCAGCAAAGTACCATTCTTAGGCCACATTATTTCAGCAGAGGGTGTGGCCGTGGATCCAACTAAAATTGAGCAAGTCTTGAAGTGGGACTCTCCAACATCTGTTCATCAAATCCGCAGTTTTCTGGGGCTAGCGGGTTACTACCGGAGATTTATTCCCAGCTTCTCAAAAGTGGCTAAACCAATGACAGAGTTGCTGAAGAAAAGCAGCAAGTATGTGTGGACAGAGGCCTGTGAAGAGGCATTTCAAACATTGAAGAAACATCTCACAACGGCACCGGTGTTAGCCCAACCGGATACAACAAAGCCATTTGATGTGTATTGTGATGCCTCAGGCATTGGACTTGGCTGCGTCTTAATGCAAGATAGACGCGTGATCGCGTATGGGTCTCAACAACTCCGCAACCACGAGCAGCACTACCCCACTCATGACCTAGAGCTTGCTGCGGTGGTGCTTGCGTTGAAGATGTGGAGGCACTATTTACTTGGAAATTTAGTGCACCTCTACACCGACCACAAGAGCCTCAAATATATATTCACTCAGAAGGATATTAATATGAGGCAGTGGAGATGGCTGGAATTAATTAAAGACTATGAGCTCGAGATCCATTACCATCCGGGCAAGGCTAACGTGGTGGCTGATGCACTCAGTCGTAAGTCCCACGTTAATAACTTGTTAGTTGTCCCGGAGGAGGAGAAAGAACCAAGCTTGCGGGTGATTCCATATGGGGCGTTGTATAATCTTGCTCTTGTGCCTACCATTAGAGAGGAGATTGTACAAGCCCAGAAGAGAGATAGAGGAATGCGGAATATACGAGCAAGGATTAAAGAGGATAAGATGAAATGTTTCCGGGAAGATGATCAAGGCGTGTTATGGTTTAACGACCGTATCGTGGTACCCCGGAACCTGAAGCTAAGAAAGAAGATCTTGGACGAAGCTCACATGTCCAAGTACTCGATACATCCAGGGAGCAATAAGATGTATCAAGATCTTAAAACAAAATTTTGGTGGACTCGGATGAAGCGAGAAATTGCCAAATATGTATCTGAATGTGATACGTGTCGACGAGTCAAGGCTGACCACATAAAGAAAGCGGGAATGCTGCAACCATTAAGCGTTCCAGCATGGAAGTGGGAGGACATCAGCATGGACTTTATTGTCGGACTGCCTCTCACGTCCAGAAAGCATGACTCCATTTGGGTGATTGTTGATCGCTTAACCAAATCAGCCCACTTCATCCCAGTGAATACGGGATTCCATACTAAACAATATGCAGAGTTGTATCTCTCCAGAATTGTGTGCTTGCATGGAGTCCCCAAGACCATCATATCAGACCGAGGTTCAATATTTGTTGCTCGTTTCTGGGAGCAACTACATGAATCTCTGGGAACAAAGTTAATAAGAAGCTCAGCATACCACCCTCAGACAGACGGTCAAACGGAGAGGGTGAACCAGATTTTGGAAGATATGCTGAGGGCATGTGCCCTAGATCATGGAAAGAACTGGGATAACCATTTGCCATTAGCGGAGTTCTCTTACAACAATGGTTACCAATCCAGTATTAAAATGGCACCATACGAAGCACTTTATGGTAGGAAGTGCCGCACACCACTCAATTGGTGTGAATCGGGCGAGAGGGTGATTTTCGGCATTGATCTTGTAAAAGATGCCGAAGAGCGGGTCCAGCTGATTCAAGAGAACCTCAGGGCTGCTCAATCTCGCCAGAAGAGCTATGCGGACCAGCGACGCCGACCCTTGAGTTTTGAAGTCGGAGATCACGTCTATCTCCGAGTATCCCCGATGAAGGGAATTCATCGATTCGGGGTCAAGGGAAAGCTAGCGCCTCGCTTTGTGTGTCCGTTCCTTATTACAGAACGGTGTGGGCCGGTAGCCTACCGTTTGGAGCTGCCGCCATCCTTATCGGGCATCCACGACATCTTCCATGTCTCACACTTGAGAAAGTGTTTAAAGAGACCGACGGAGATCCTTTCAAAAGACATGGAGATATTGCAACCGGACCTCACCTACGCCGAGAAGCCCATCAGGATTATCGACGAGAAGAGCCGGATCACTCAAAATCGGGCTTTGAAATTTTACAAAGTCCTGTGGAGTAATCACACCCCGGAGGAGGCGACTTGGGAGAGTGAAGATTTCCTCCACAAGAACTATCCGGAACTTCTGTCGTAGTTGTTGTAATTACCTTCCGTCTCATCTTTCTTTTGTAATCTCGGGACGAGATTCTTTTAAGGGGGGAGGATTGTAAAGGTCCCAAAATGTGAATACAAAGAAACATGAGTTTGCACAAATGTTGGAGTCATGTGTATGAAAAAGGGGCTTGGTTGAAACTTTTTTCCCACATATGATAACATAGGTGAGATTCGTCTAAACAAACTTAGGGCTATTGCATGGATGGACCTAATGTGGATTAAAACCACAGAAATGAAGAGCTCAAGTGCAATGGAAGGGTTTAAAAATCAGTGATGAACTAAATGTATATTCAAACTTCAAGTGAGGGGAAGACACATGGAAATTCAAAACTGTTGTGTCCAAACTATTGTTTGCAGCAGCTAACACAAGAATCAAGTGGCATATTTGGATTCCTTAGGTCCAAATTAGTGGGGAGGCAAAGTTTCATTAATTTTTGAAAAGATTTGCTGCCCATTTTTCCAAAGGGAGTCAAATGTGCGAGAATTCAAATGTTCATTTGAATTTGCATGGAATTTGTCCAAACTTGTCAAATGAGCTCAGTTTCCAATTTCCAAACAATTGGGTTGGATAATTGTCAAACTTTGGAGATATTTTGAGGAAAAGAGGTACTGAATTTTGGGGCCCACATGTCATTGGGGGAAATGAATGTGCAAAAGATCTTCAGCTCAGGCAGTGCACGGTCTCTGTTTTTCTCCTCCTCGCGAAGTTATCGCGCCACCGAGACCGCCTCGGTCCTTCTCACCGTGCGACACCGGGGCAAGGCCGACGCCACCTCTCCCTCGCGACCTCTGTGCTGGCGAGCTGGTTTCCCCCCTCCTTATCACTCCGCTCGCGCGTTGTCCTCGATTCCCACTCTCGCACGCACAACAGGAACCTCCCGGCGCCGTTTCTCGTTCTGCCTGTTGCAAACCGCGTCGCTCCCTCCACTGCCCGAGTGATCCACGGAAGAAGTGAGCGCCAGCGTGTGCTTTAGCGACCCGTTGCTCTACTCCGTGGCGTTGCCGCATCGTTTGATCACAATTTGACGAATTCCACCGGGCACCGAGGCTCACCATCGGGAAACCGAGCTGGTCTCACATGGACAGCCCCACCGAGAGCTTCTCAGGCCCGAGCTAGAGCGCCCTCGGATGCGCTGGAAGCCCCTGATGGTCGTCCCCGAAGCTCAAGCCATGAGATGATCTACCGGGCTTGAATTTGGGAAAAGATCACCGTCGGGCACCATCCGACCTTCTGATACGGTAATACCAAATTCGATCGTCCCTCTCGTTATTAGGCCGTGAAACCTTGCACACAGGACCCCCACTAACCGTTGATCAGTAGTCCTTCACAACCCTAGTTGGAAAGATGCACATAGACAGCATGAAATCCAGAATTTCCGACCTCAAACGCGGAGGAGGTTTCGGGTGCACGGTGAGACACCATTAGCCGCCGGTCCCGAGCAGTTTTTAGGCTAGGTCGAGCATCCCCATGGTCCACTGGTGCTGTAGCGCTGTTCCACCGAGGTCTGGGCAGGCTAGGATGACCGGGCGACGTTGCCGAACCGGTCCAGAGCCGCCGCGCCGTGGCCAGCTAGGTTAGAGCCATCGCCGACCAGGGAAGAGGGTTCCATCGTGTTCAGCACGGGAAATTAGGCCCTAGCGGCGAGGGAGAGCTCGGGGGGTGGCCGGGAGGCCGGAATCCGTCGATCTTCGGCGAGCCCGGCGGCGCGCGGGCGTGGGTAGCCGGAGGTAGAAGACGACCCGTTGGGTCCCGCCCGTCAGCGACGGTTTTTCAAATATTTGATCGGCTGTGGCGCAGGGATCTGGTGTGGTGGCGCGGGAAATACCTTGTAGCCCCGTGTGGCTTGCCTCAGCGTGTGACACCTGTCCCCGGACCCACAGCCAGTATTTGAACATTTTGGGGAATTTCAGTTTCCAGTTCAAACTTTGAATAGCTACAACTTTGGGTAGGAGAATCCAAAAATTTTGAAACAAATTTTGTTGGATTCCTCTGATATAGTACTATCCAAATGTAGAACCCAATTTGTATGAAAACCTTTATTTAATTCTGTAAAAGTCATTAAAACTTTTTAGCAAAAGAATTTTAGAGGGAGTTTGGTTAATCCAAAAATCCTCAAATTTTGCCAGAATTTTCTTTAGGGTATTAGTGAAGACCTATAAAAATTTCAACTCATTTAGAGTTGATTTAGTTAGTTTAATTCTGATTTGAAGTTTCTGTATTCAAATGAATACAGAAACATTTTCAGAGAATTTCCAAAAACTTGGAAATTCAGTTCTAGCCATTCCTTAGCTCCAAAAAAGAAATCCTAGGAAAATTCAGGCATACTCCCTGAGCCATGTATGAAATTAGAGTTCACTTGAATTTGCATGAAAGTGCAAGTTTAATCAGAATTAATTCCTTTATGCCTAAAGTCTTAGGGAATTGTTCTGGGTGACCTAATCAGTGAAACATTCTGAATTTTGGTCCAGAGGATTTTCTTGTGACAAGGAACTCACAAGAAAATTTCCAGCTCCATTGAAGCCCTGGATCATGGTGTCCTGTTCAACCTCATTAGTTAATCCTCACCCAAGTGATGAAATTCCACTCATCACTTGATCCTAGTGCTTAAACACAAACCCAAACCCCTAGCACCAGTTTCATTTTAAATTCTTAAACAGAGTTCCAGTTTTGAAACTTGTTGTTAGAACTTGTAGCAAAGTTTTACAATTAAACATATGTGCATATGCATTACGTGTAGCATCTATGTGAAGGACTTGAAGTCATTGGAGTAGAGATCAAAGGAGGGAGGCAAGGGATCAATTCAAGTGGTCTCCGCTAACTGCATATATATATAAGTCACCTGCAAAAAAAAGGCAAGCCCCGGTTTGCATCAAATTTACAAGTTTTTATTTGTATTCACTTCATACGTCTAGCATTTTATTTATTGCATTACGTCTAGATGGTACGAAACTCCAAATGCATGCCCCAGAAAACCCTGGAGTTTAATGTAGGTTATGTTATCAATTAATTATAACTGCTGTTCTCAATAAAAGTGGATTAAAAGAGGCATAACTTGAGTAGGCAGATTCCTACTCGTGAAATGGGATTAAGAGGGATCAATCGGAAGAGTTGGGAATTGATCCTCATAGTTGGGAATGGAGACCGGGCAGTGGATGGAAGGTCAAGGGCGTGGTCCTGTGAGCCTAATCTATGTCTGAGTCAATTAAGGCCCGTTCTCGTGTGCGGCCCCGCTGGACAAGTTTGAGATGTGTACCGGATGCATACTGACAATATGGGACCCAGGAAACCGATGTAACATGTTAACCTGGGTGTCGAGGCATACCTCACCGTCTGATGCCGATGCTGAAAGGATAGAGAAGTCGGCTCTACGAGGGATTGCCGTAGAGAGACTTAATCCCAGTCGGTTTGACCGGTTCGACATTTGGGTGTCGTGTGAAAGGTGGCCACGTACGGCGTCAGTGACGGTTCCTGTGTGCAACGTCGAGTACGGGCGTACGTGTCGTGTCAGCCGGGTGTTTTTGATTGCAATCACCGTCGCTCGCGGTAGTGAGCATACTTGTACACTGAGTCGTGACGTAGTAATAAACCGGGAAATATTTAATATGCTTCGTGGGTAATCCTCATAATGGAGATGAGGAACGAGCAACAATTCACTAAATTTAAATTCCACCTTGGGCTAGTAGCGTCGAGGCAAAGCGTTTCTTGTTTGATTGTGGAGTCTCGACGTTAATGGCGCAAGGTTTGTATGAGTCTAGGGTAGCTCACTAAAGTTACTTTCACCTCGGGCAAGTGACATCGAGATGAAGCGTTTCTTGTTTGATTGTGGAGTCTCGATGTAAATTACGCGAGGGCTATAAAAGTTGCTTAAAACTTAAAGTAAGGACTCCCCTTCAGCTCAAGTTGGTCGTTTGTGCAAATTTCTATAATCAGCCCTCTATTTCCATCATATAGAGTTTCATGACTAGGGTGACGGGTCAGTCTTGCTGAGCTTTGTGCTCACAGATACTGCACAAGTTGTTTTGCAGGTAATAACTGTACGCTGTGATGTATGGGTACCTGGTGAGACTCGGAGCTCTCCGAGTGATGAACTCAGGGTAACCCCTGCTGCTGCTATTATGACAGTGTTGCTAGCGAGAAGGGTCCGCGGGCTGGACACCTTCTCGGCTGCTTAGCATAGGTATGAGACGTGAGTTGTAATAGACTTCCGCTGTAGTTTATCTTGAGAAGTATTTGTAAAATCAACACTTTATAAGCTTCCTCTTGTTTTATGTAATATGATGCTTTATTATGTGTGCTGTTGGGTGCCACATCGCACGGCACCACCCAATGCGATTCCCGGGCGAGGTATCCCGTCCCCATGAGTGATCGGGACGGTGGGGTCCTCACACTTTACGCGTAAAAACCGCTCCAGAACTCGCTACCTCCGTGATGATGAGCTCCGTAAGCTCCACGTGTTCTCCGGGCCTGGTATCTCCTCATCCGCAGAGACGAGCTCCGGTTGTGCCATGTGTCAATCGATCGAGACCTCCCTCTTCTTCGGAGACGAGCTCCGCACACGCCACGTGTGGGTGCCGGTCGTTCCACCTTTCCTTCCCTCAGGGACATGCCCCGAGGTCGACACGTGTCCAGCAGCGACGGACCTCCGGAGATAAGCTCCGGTGGCGACACGTGTTCAATAGATCCGGACTTCTCGGAGATGGGTTCCGAGATTAACACGTATCCCGTGCGACTGGTCCCCTGACTTCCGCGAGGACTAGCTCCGAAGGTTACATGTGTCCCATGAAAAATGCCTTTGCTTCTTCCGTAGAGGCTAGCTCCACGGGCAACACGCGTCCCACAGGGTCGGACCTCTTTCCAATTGCGGAGGTGACCCCCGAGCCTGCCACGTATCCAGTTTAGCGTCGGACCTCTCCCTATCTCTCAGGAATGAGTTCCGAACACGCCACGTGGTCTGCTGGTCGTGGAAGTTGCCTTCGGCGCTCTCAGAGAGCTTTACTAGCTATCCTTTTGATACTTGTTTCTGTTCCCTCTTTTCTAAAAATGTTTTTCTTCTTCATAAAACATGAACATATGCTGATACCCGAGATGAGGGTGTCACAAATCTACCCCCCTTAAATTGAATCTCGCCCTCGAGATTCGTTAGTAGAAAATAGATAGGGGAATTCAGCCTTAATATCCTCTTCACGCTCCCATGTGGCTTCAGCTTCTGTGTGATGGCTCCATTGTACCTTGCACCATCGAATCACTTTGTTTCGGGTGACCCTTTCCTTTACGTCCAAGATTCGGACAGGGTGTTCTGCGTAGGTCAGGTCTTCTTGAAGTTCAAGTTCTCCCATTGACACTTGTTCCTCTGGTACTCTCAAGCACTTCTTGAGCTGGGATACATGAAACACGTCATGTACGTCGCAGAGGTGGTTTGGGAGCTCTAGTTGATAGGCTACTTCTCCTCGCTTGTCCAAAATCTTAAAGGGTCCGATGTAGCGAGGTGCTAGCTTGCCTTTGACGTTAAAACGTCGTTGGCCTCGGATAGGCGATACCTTAAGGTATACGAAGTCTCCGACTTCAAAGGTCAACTTCCTACGCCTATTGTCCGCATAGCCTTTCTGTCGTGACTGAGCAGCCTTTAAGTTCTCCCGTATCGTTTGGACTTGCTTTTCAGCCTCTTGTAGTACTTCGGGTCCAAACACCTGGTTCTCTCCAGTCTCGTTCCAGAACAGTGGCGTTCTACACCGTCTACCATATAAGGCTTCGAAAGGCGACATCTTCAAGCTAGCTTGATAGCTGTTGTTATAGGAGAACTCGGCATACGGTAAACTCCTATCCCAACTACGCCCACGTTTCAAGGCGCAAGCTCTCAGCATGTCCTCCAAAATTTGGTTCGTCCTCTCGGTTTGCCCATCTGTTTGTGGGTGATAGGCGGAGCTAAAATCCAGTCGTGTACCCATGGCTTTCTGCAGCTTCCTCCAGAATCTAGAGGTAAACTGAGAACCTCGATCTGAGACTATCCTCTTCGGAACTCCATGACGGCACACGATCTGCTCCATGTACAACTCTGCCAACTATGTAACGTTGTAACTGGCCCTTATCGGAAGAAAATGGGCGGTTTTCGTCAACCGGTCCACAATGACCCAGATGGAGTCGTATCCTGACTGAGTTCGTGGCAATCCGACAAAAAAGTCCATACTGATGTCCTCCCATTTCCATTCAGGTATTTTCAAAGGTTGCAACAATCCAGCGGGTTTTTGATGTTCGGCTTTTATCCATTTGCATGTGTCGCATAGGGCAATGTATTCGGCTATATCCCTCTTCATACCATCCCACCAATAGCAAGTTTTCAAGTCCTTGTACATTTTGGTGCTCCCTGGATGTATGGAATAGGGTGAATCATGTGCCTCCTTCAATACCATGTCGCGAAGGTGTCTTATGTTTGGCACACAAATCCTTTTTCCTAGCCAAAGCGTACCCTTTTCATCCTCCTTGAAATCCTTTTCCATCCCTTGTCAGATTCTTTCCTTGATCTCCTTGATCCCCTCGTCCGTTGCTTGTCCCTTTCTTATTTCTTGCTCCAATGAGGAGTGGATTTCCATCATTTCCATGTTATTCAAGAATCCGAGGTGTAACCGTTCGAACTCCTTACGTAGTTCGGGTGGTAGCTCCCGAACCGTGAGTTGGTGGCATGCTCCCTTTCTGCTCAATGCGTCAGCGACCACATTGGCCTTCCCGGGGTGGTAGTTGATTCCCACATCATAATCTTTGATGAGTTCTAACCATCGACGTTGCCTCAAATTCAAGTCCGTTTGTGTAAATATGTACTTGAGGCTTTTATGATCTGTATAGATCTCACATCGATGACCAAGGATATAATGTCTCCAAATCTTCAATGCATGCACCACTGCTGCTAACTCCAAATCATGTGTAGGATAGTTAAGCTCGTGCTTCTTTAATTGTCGTGAGGCATAGGCTACCACTTGTCCTTCCTGCATGAGTACACACCCGAGCCCTTGTCTGGATGCATCACAATATATGTCAAAACTCTTGCTTACGTCTGGCAATACCAGAACTGGTGTTGTGGTTAGCCTTTTCTTGAGTTCCTCAAAACTTTCTTGGCAGGCTTGTGTCCATTGAAAGATTTTTCCCTTCGTTAGCAACTCCGTCATAGGTTTTGCTATCTTAGAGAAGTCTTTAATGAAGCGCCGATAGTATCCTGCCATTCCAAGGAAACTCTGAATATCCCTCACGCTCTTCGGTTGGTCCCACTTCAGAACATCTCTCACCTTTCCAGGATCAACCGATACCCCTTCCTTGTAGATGATGTGGCCTAGGAAGGATATTTCTTTTAGCCAAAATTGACATTTGTTGAGCTTGGCATACAACTAATGCTCTCGCAACTTCTGCATGGTCAATCTCAGATGTTCTTCATGCTCCTCTTCACTTTTTGAATACACCATAATGTCGTCGATGAAAACCACGACGAACTTGTCCAAGTACTCCATGAAAACCTTATTCATGAGGTACATGAAGTATGTGGGTGCATTCGTCAATCCAAAAGACATAACGGTATATTCATATGAACCATACCGCGTTCGAAAGGCTGTCTTAGGTATATCGGAGGGTTTAATCTTCAGCTGGAAATATCCCGACCGAAGATCAATCTTGGAAAACACTTGGACTCCTTTCATTTGATCGAATAGGTCCTCTATATGGGGCAGAGGGTATTTATTCTTGATTGTTACCTCGTTGAGAGACCTGTAGTCCACGCACATTCTTTGGGTTCCGTCCTTCTTGTCCACGAAAAGCACCGGGGCTCCCCATGGTGACGAACTTGGACGGATAAAACCCTTCTCCAACTGTTCTTGAATTTGCTTCTTTAGTTCAACTAACTCGTTGACGGGCATCCTATATGGTCTCTTAGCTATGGGTGCAGTTCCAGGTACCAAATCTATGGCAAACTCAATGTCCCGGTCAGGTGGCATACCTGGAAGTTCTTTCGGGAACACATCCGAAAATTCCTGAACCACTGGAATGTTGTCCAATGCTACTCCTTCAACATGGTTCAGATCCGCCCGTTCGGTCGCTTGCTGGGCTGACTCAAACTCGACATGGATACCGTGTTCGTTTGTCAACTGCACGCTTCTCTCAGCGCATTGGATTACTCCATTGTGCTTGCTTAACCAGTCCATTCCGAGTATGATGTCAATTCCGTGGGAGTCACAAGGAAGTCTACCCCCCTTATTTTAAGGCTTACCTTAGGACATACTATACTAGTCCTCATTTCTCCTCCGGGAGAATTAACTAACATGGCACATTCTAAGTGGGATACGGGTAGATGATGTTTGGCAACATATTCGGATGATATGAAGGAATGTGATGCTCCGGAATCAAATAAAATGGTGGCTGGGTTGGAGTTGGCAAGGAACATACCAATTGCGACGTCCTCAGCCTGTTGTGCTTCCTCAGCAGTGACATGGTTAACGTGGCCACGAGCATAGTTTTGCGGTCCACGGTTCCCTTGGTGGTCCCCTCCGTTTGGTCGCTGGTTCTGCTTGGGCACGTTACCTTGCTGTCCAGGGCCTCGCTTCGGACACTGGTTAGCGAAGTGGCCTACTTCCCCGCATGCAAAGCATGCCCTGTTGCCTACGGCAGCAGGCACGTTGGGGCGGGGGTTTTGAACAGGAGCGCCATTGTTAGGCCGGGGCGCAGGAGGCATGGGCACTCGAGGTGCCGGTGCAACAAACCGTTGCTGTGGTGGCTGACCAGGGCGGTACATAGGAGTGGTTGGTCCATACTGCGGTGCAGGGGGGCATGTACCTAGGTCGTACGTTGCTCCCTTGGGGCTGGTACAGCATCTTCCTTTTGCACTCTCGCTCGATCTCTCGGATCTTGTTTTCCACCACAATAGCCTTATCAACCAGCTTCTGGAAGCTTACGTAGTCATTGTTGAGGAGCTGAACTTGGATCTCATTGTTCAACCCTCTCATGAACAGGTACTTCTTCCTCTGATCTGAGTTGACATCTTTGGGGGCATACCGGGACAGTTGTATGAACTTGTTGAGATATTCGTTCACACTTTTCTGCCCTTGGCGGAGTGCTTCAAACTCCTGCCTCTTGAGCATCATTACGCCAACAGGAATGTAGTGGGAGCGGAAATCTTCCTTGAACTCAGTCCAAGTGATTGTCTCCGGGTTGGCATGGGCGTTGCTCAAGGCATCCCACCAGTCAGCAGCTGCTCCCATCAGTTGGTGTGACGCAAAGAGAACCTTCTCTCGGTCGTTCCACTGGACAATGGCAAGCTTCTTCTCCATGGATTTCAACCAATCACGGCCTCCATTGGATCGCTTGCTTGAGCAAAGGTGGGTGGTCGAGTCCTCATGAACTCTCCCAACCTGTTATGAGCTGGCGGTGGTGGTGGCGGTGGTGCCGAAACGGGGTGTTGGTTGGCCTGCAACTGACCCAAAGTTTGGATCATGGTTTGCATAAGCTGGTTTTGCATGGCCATCAACCTTTCTAGGTTGTTTTCGCCAGCTCCGGGGTTAGCAGGAACTTCCCCGTGGTCATCTTCCTGGACGTTCCTTCGGCTGGCGTTTCCTCTCACTATCTATGAGAGAGAACGAAATAGAATAGAAGGTTAGAAGGTTAGATAGGTCCTTTCAACTATATGCATCAAGGTGAGTTGGACTATATATATTAGTCCTTATGAGGATGTGATCAAGTGTCGAAGCATTTCACTCCTCTTTCTTCTTACGTGTGGATATGGGCAACGTTGTTGAGACGTCCCACAACTCACACTAAGCACATATTCACAAATAATCATTACAAGGGCCCACGCAACTCCTATTCAAGGATGGTTTCCTACGTCAAGGTGGTTTTAAAGGTCAATCTAGGCTATTCACCTTAGGATGCTTCCTTTGGTCATCGTGGCTTAGCTACCTGTGACTCCTATTTAGGGTGTAACTTGCTGTTAACCCGTGGCCCTAATATCAATCTAAGGTTTCTATCTAGGCGTGTAACCTACTGCCAACCCGTGGCTCTGATACCAATCTGTGATGCCCTCAATTCTGTGGAAAACCACGGAACCGAGAACTAATGCATATGTGTGCCCAGGATGTTCATCACACATACACATACGTTCCACAAACTGAATTCAGATTATATATTACCACGAATAACAGAGTTTATTACAGCACCTCATGAGTCTTGGACTCATGCTCACAGCGGAAGTCTTTATTTCTACGCAGCGGAAATCTTTATTTAAATGTGGAAGCAAAAACTAATGCGGAAGCAAAACTAAGCAGAAGTGGCTTCATCTCTACTCCCTCCACAGGCAAGGTTGAGAACAGATCACACGCCATAATGCTCTACTTGATCTTCATAGTAGCCTTCTCTTTCTGTTGATGGAGAAATAATAATGCAAGTTTGAGTACAATGATGTACTCAACAAGTGCGGGAATAACACATGACATGCAGCTCATAAACAAGGTAGGTATAAAAGGCTTATTTGCAGAAAAGCAGATTTATAAAACCGTGATAAAACAGCAACTTAACTTTAGATGAATGTATTCCCAGCATGTATAAATTACCAACATACCTCCATCACTTCCCGTGTTCCATCCAAACATTAACCAATCCTTTACTCATACTCATGAATACCTCCTCGTATTCGCTACCATCTCGCCTCATGCAACAACCTTGTCTCGCACCGAGACCAATCTCATATCATGACCCACCAGTCATGCAACCCTTTCATCATCCAGACTTAACAATTCCATAACCAAACCATAACCAAAAACCATAACCAAGAACCTTCCCAATAACTATTCCAGTAACCATCCAATCTAATCATGGCAGTTTAGCCAGGTGCTCATGACCGTAAGCTCGGCTATCATGATAGTTTTAATAACTCTGCAGAGTTTGTACCTCTTTACCCACAAGTTTGTGATTTCGTCACCCGTCGGCGACTGCAGAACCTCCATTATACCAGTACACAACCGTCGGTGTATGGTCAAGAGATCACAAAATAGCCTTTACAAAGGGGTTACTAGATGTATGGACTCACTAAGGTTTCACCGGCAGGCTAGAATCTCCAATTCTCCCACCCACGGGCCCCCTCTTGTGCCATGCAGTTCCCAGGGCAGTCCTCACACGACTCCCATTCCCCGCTCCTTCCACAGTCCATAACACTCTAGCAACTTACCTAATTACTCAGCTAAGCCGCACCCATACTTGGCCTTGTGGTGGCACTGTTATCCTGGCATGTGCATGCATGAACCGGTCCTTAGATCTACAGCAAGCAAAACCACCATCTCATGCTACCTTATTCACAAACCTAGGCCTGCCTAGATCCCCCTCCGATCCATGTGCATTAGCCTCATCAATTACTTATTATCAGTACGAGTGCAGTTAGCTAGACACATCTATCTTGCTTCCCAATCCCATGGACTCAGCGAAGCATAAAGCAAAAACCATACCCGACTCCTAAACTTCCCGGGCGACAAGGGTGGTTTAATCAGAACTAGTAAACTCCTATAAAAAGGGTTTCCCATCATGTTTGACTCAGCACACACACCTTTTCGCAAAACAAAATAGTTTTACCCAAAACATAGGATCAACATGGTCAAGGAGTACTTGCCTTGTTCTTGCGGTTCCGGTTGTTCTTGATTCTCAAAACCTTGTTGCTGCAGCTCGTCGTAGACAGCTTCCTGAGTTTGTCCTTCTATGTAGGATTCACGTGCATACAAGATTCACAGCAATCAATATCATGCACAAAACCCTAAACTAGATGCGATGATGCACATGCATGCTATCCTATGATTAGTTTCATTAGATTGATCTGTACGTGTTCTTGCATGGCTTGCATGGTCAGAGGTGTTCGGATCAAAGGTGGTCGTGGCGATGATCTTGTTCTTAGATCAAACTGATCATCGAGTGATCTGTCCACGAAAAGGCTTCTGTTCGAAAGGAATCGAAGAACAGATGCAAAGAGATGAACAACATGATGTCGTAAGGTGGTATTGAAGTCCTACCTCACGTTTTTCTTGACTTCGAGGTCCTCCTCAGACCATTTGGTTCTTCTCCGATGATCTCCCTTGTTGCACTTCAGCAATGGTTTGCTCGGCGAGTTAGGGCAGGCTCTAAGTCGTCGGCTCAGGATTTGAAAGAGAAGTTTGTGGTTTCGGCCAGAGGTTTTGGGTTCTATTTATAATCGGAAAGAGAAGAGTCCTAATCTGATTGGATCCCGAATAAGAGTCTTATTCAGATCTTTGTTGGATCCTAACGTCTTATCTTCGGTAACATCGTGGAATTTAGATCGGTTTATGTTGCGTACCGGTATCTTTACGCGTAAAAACCGCTCCAGAACTCGCTACCTCCGTGATGATGAGCCCCGGAAGCTCCACGTGTTCTCCGGGCCTGGTATCTCCTCATCCGCAGAGACGAGCTCTGGTTGTGCCGCGTGTCAATCGATCGAGACCTCCCTCTTCTTCGGAGACGAGCTCCGCGCACGCCACGTGTGGGTGCCGGTCGTTCCACCTTTCCTTCCCTCAGGGACATGCCCCGAGGTCGACACGTGTCCAGCAGCGACGGACCTCCGGAGATAAGCTCCGGTGGCGACACGTGTTCAATAGATCCAGACTTCTCGGAGATGGGTTCCGAGATTAACACGTATCCCGTGCGACTGGTCCCCTGACTTCCGCGAGGACTAGCTCCGAAGGTGACATGTGTCCCATGAAAAATGCCTTTGCTTCTTCCGCAGAGGCTAGCTCCACGGGCAACACGTGTCCCACAGGGTCGGACCTCTTTCCAATTGCGGAGGTGACCCCCGAGCCTGCCACGTATCCAGTTTAGCGTCGGACCTCTCACTATCTCTCGGGAATGAGTTCCGAACACGCCACGTGGTCTGCTGGTCGCGGAAGTTGCCTTCGGCGCTCTCAGAGAGCTTTAGTGGCTATCCTTTTGATACTTGTTTCTGTTCCCTCTTTTCTAAAAATGTTTTTCTTCTTCATAAAACATGAACATATGCTGACACCCGAGATGAGGGTGTCACAAAGTTCATCCTTAGTTCATCTTTTAGCAATAAGTTAACGGTTCAGGAATCTGAAATTTAGTAAGCAGTATTTGGTGGCACACATGTAGCAATACAATTATATCATGACAGCAATATTGAATCACAGCATTCCATAAATTATCTAATTTACGACGCAGTGAACAAGCGGTACTCGTCACCACGTGGGACGGTGAATCGACTCGATATACACCTGCAGGGAAACCCAAAGAGCACGCCACGTACGCCCACCCGTGGAGCTGCACAGCACGCTCACTCGATGTCGTACGGAACAACCTTTCACCCAAAAGCCCAAACGTCGAACCGGTCGCACCGAAACGAGCAGGAGGTTCCCCACACGGAGCATCTCTCTATGCCCGTTGGCAGATTTCCACCTTGCTGCCCTCAGCCTACACCTATAAATCGGTGCATTATGCCTCGACGCCTGGAGGTTTAGGCTACATCGGTTTATCGGGGCCCATATATCCGATATGCCTTCAGTACGTTCAATACTTGTTCAGCAGGGCCGCACACGGATCGGTCCTCAATCGACATGGGCAGGGCTGCGCACACAAGACTTCCTCTTGCTGCGCCCTAGCCCCTGCCTAGTCTCATTTTCATTACTAAAGTGATCTCCCGTCACTCGAACCAAACCCGTGTGTCCCGGCCTATCTCGCGAGTAGATTCCAACTACTCGACTTGTACCGAAGTTCTATGAAACATTAAGCATAGCCTGTCTACTCGAGGTCTTAGACACTACCCTCACTCTTATGGAAAAGTTCTGGTCATGCAAGTGGGGTTTCATTCATCCTATACCTAATGCACAATCATACTTCACTGGACACATGTAAACAAATTAAAACTTATAAAAAGGTTAATGCAAACCGGGGTTTGCCTTGTTGCTGCTGGTCAGTAGTTAGCGCTTATTCCGGAAGGAGGAAGTCCAGCACTTCCGGAGTCTCTTCTTCAGTGACTACACGTTTAATGAAATACAACATGTAAATTTAAATGCAATGTGTAAAGTTCAATTCTTAACTACTAATAACTCTATCTAGCCATCCCATTTAGGTCTGAAATTTTTATTGTGGCTTGGTAGGGTCCTAACCAGAGTCTTGACCAAGTTTCATTTGAAACAAAGTTCATCTGAACCTTGTACAAATAAAAGCCCATTTGGTCAATATTTGAGCCTCTAAATAATTCCAGGGGTTTTCATCGCTCCAACCATTACTTTCTGGAAACTAGAATTTAGGATGGTTCTAATGGAGTTGGTTTCATGTCATTTGAAGAATTCTACTGAAAGTTATGTCCTAATTAAGATTGGAGAAAATCTGAAAAATGTTTCTGTACATTTTTCTATTTTCTCAGGGCAGTTCTCTTAATCACCCCATTAGGGTAAATAAATTAACTTGGATGAGTCTGAAAATTTTACTGGGATTCAGGGATTTTCCAATGAACCTCTCAGCCAAATTTGAGAATTTTTCATAAAGTAGTTCTCCAGATAAAATTCCCAACAGTTTAAACTTTAGGGATTTAATTCTGGAAAACTATTCACTTTCACGAGCTGAATTTGGTATTGCTGGAAAGTACTCAGAATTCTGAGTTCAGCAAAATTTGGTTCATCGAATCTGGAGTTTCCTAGCCAAAGTTCAATTCATTTGAAATTTGAACTAAAACTGGAAATTCCAAAAATGTTTAAATCCTGCGGGTGGGTCCATCGCACACGTGTCGACCGCTGGAGCCGAGCCACACAGGACCACAGACTCCTTCCCGCGCGGCCACACTGGATCCTGGACCACAGAGGATCCCACACATTTATCTCCAGCCGCTGACGAGTGGGGCCTCCCCCCTTCGTCTTCCTCCGGCCACCGGCGCGACCACGCCGCCGAGCTCGCCGGAGCTCTCGCCAGAGAGGGGTTCCGGCCCTCGGAATTTGCCAATTTTCGCCGCCTGTGCCTATCTCGGCCTGGGGAACACGGTGGTGCCCTCACCAGAGCGTGAAAATGGCCGGAACAGTGCTCCCGCCGGTAACAGCGGCCGGGAGCTCACCGGCGACGTCGAACTTGGCATCCCCTGCACCTTTTTCGATGCGGTTTGCTCGGGGAGCTCCGCTGACATCTGCTGGTCATGGTCATGGACACTGATCCCCGTGAAAATGGCTGTAACTATGACCTCATCGGCGACCTAGGCCGGATATCGGCTGTGCTCAGAAAACATCCAAGAACCGTAACCCTAGCCCACGGTTCTTACTGGTTTTCAATCCTAGGTGGTCGTGGCAGGGTATAGAGCGTGTGTGTGGCTCGGTATGTCCGGTGATGAGCTAGTACCCGCGAATTTCCGGATTTGGTATAGCTCGGCCTTAAGAACACCGAAATGTTCCCGGGAGAAATTCTCCCCCGACGGTGCATGAAATGCTAAATGATAGGGACGAGCTGAACCAGCACCTTATGCCGGTCGTTTCTTGTGTTGAGCGTCGGGCACGAAGAAGCCCGTGCTGTCCGGGCGCCGGCGATCAGAGGACGGCGACTCCGGGTGCGCTGCTTCGGATGTGGGCGGGTGGAACCGAGAGAATGGGGAGGAAATTCACGCCGACCAGGGTACGATCGCGTGTTTTGTAGCCGACGCCCTCATCCCCCGAGCAGGAGGTGGCGCGGTGGCCGCGTTGGTACGGGGTCGACCCCGTGCGCTGTCGGCCGTAGGGTGTTCGACCGCGTGCCCAAGTCGGTTTGCTCCCCAGGGTGGCTGACCAGTGGGCCCTCTTCTCCCCTCTAATTCTTTCTCCCCCTTTCATTTGTAAATATCCCAGCTACTTAACATTGAATAAGAGACTTAGCCCCAGAGTCTTGGTTTGAATTTGAGTTCCCAAATTCAAACTTTGTTTGACTAAATTTGCTTTATGTTTAAACTGAAATTCAAATTCAGTTTGGAATTATTACAAATTTAGCTCCCGACAAGATGAACTCCAATGGGGATGAAATTTGGTGGGCTAGCTCATAAAAATGTGCTGAGTTTGAATATGAAGCTAACTTTTGAATTCAAGTGATGAAAGTTGCTGCAATTTGAATTTACATTCAAATTGGCCTCTTTTTCAAATACCTCCAAAAGTGCCTCAAAAAGTGTTGGATTTACATGAAACTTGGACTGAACCTTCCCAAGACTTTGTCAAGTCCTAGGGTGAGCTCAACCTCTCATGTTCATGTGTACAAATCCCACTTTGTGAAAGTGAATGTTTTCCCCTCTAATCACTCTTTTGATGGAGATTACTTGCTCTTCACAATATTTCCTAAGATTTCCACAATAAAAACTGTGGTGTTGTGAGGTGAAGAAAAGTTTTTGCAAGTCCCAAGTCCGACTCTCCTAAACATGAAACTCTACATGAGGTGTACAAGTACATAGGATGGTAATATTGCAGCAAATGGACACGCCTACAAGTTCATCCTTAGTTCAGCTTTTAGCAACAAGTTAACAGTTCAGGAAGCTGAAATTTAGTAAGCAATATTTGGTGGCAAACATGTAGCAATACAATATTATATCATATCAGCAATATTGAATCAACATATTTCATACATTAAACTACGTCACGACTCAGCGACCAAGTGGTACTCTTCACCGCGAGGGACGGCGAATCGACTCGATATACACCTGCAGGGAAACCCAAAGTGCACGTCACGTACGCCCATCCGTGGAGCTGCACAGCACGCTCACTCGATGTCGTACGGGACAACCTTTCACCCAACAGCCCAAACGTCGAACCGGTCGCACCGAAACGAGCAGGAGGTTCCCCCACACGGAGCATCTCTCTATGCCCGTTGGCACATTTCCACCTTGCTGCCCTCAACCTACACCTATAAATCGGTGTGCTATGCCTCGACGCCCGGAGGTTTAGGCTACATCGGTTTATCGGTGCCCATATATCCGATATGCCTTCGGTACGTTCAAACTTGATCAGCGTGGGCCGCACAGGGATCGGTCCTCAATCGACACGGAGAGGGCCGCGCCCACAAGACTTCCTCTTGTTACGCCCTAGCCCCTGCCTAGTCTCATTTTCATTACTAAAGTGATCTCACATCACTCAACCGAACCCGTGTGTCCCAAGCCTATCTTGCGAGTAGATTCCAACTACTCGACTTGTACCGAAGTTCTATGAAATATTAAGCATAGCCTGTCTACGCGAGGTCTTAGACACTACCCTCACTCTTATGGAAAATTTCTGTTCATGCAAGTGGGGTTCCATCCATCCTATACCTAATGCACATTCACACTTCATATGACACATGTAAACAAAGTAAAACTTATAAAAGGTTAATGCAAACCGGGGCTTGCCTTGTTGCTGCTGGTCAGTAGTTAGCTCTTCTTCCGGAAGGAGGAAGTTCAGCACTTCCAGAGTCTCTTCTTCAGTGACTACACGTGTAATGAAATACGGCATGTAAATTTAAATGCAATGTGTAGACTTGAATACTTAACTACTAATAACTCTAGCTAGCCCTCCCCTTTGGTTCTGAAATTTTTATTGTGCTTGGTAGGGTCCTAACCAGGGTCTTGACCAAGTTTTATTTGAAACAAAGTTCATCTGAACCTTGTACAAATAAAAACCCATTTGGTCAATATTTGAGCCTCTAAATAATTCCAAGGGTTTTCATGGCTCCAACCATTACTTTCTGGAAACTAGAATTTAGGATGGTGCTAATGGAGTTGGTTTCATGTCATTTGAAGAATTCTACAGAAAGTTATGCCCTAATTAAGATTTGACAAAATCTGAAAAATGTTTCTGCACATTTTCCTATTTTACAAGGGCAGTTCTCTTAATCACCTCATTAGGGTAACTAAATGAACTTGGATGAGTCTGAAAATTTTACTGGGATTCAGGGATTTTCCAATGAACCTCTCAGCCAAATTTCAGAATTTTTCATAAAGTAGTTCCCAGAAAAAATTCCCAACAGTTTAAACTTTAGGGATTTAATTCTGGAAAACTATTTACTTTCATGAGCTGAATTTGGTATTGCTGGAAAGTACTCAGAATTCTGAGTTCAGCAAAATTTGGTTCATTGAATTTGGAGTTTCCTAGCCAAAGTTCTATGCATTTGAAGTTTGAACTAAAACTGGAAATTCCAAAAATGTTTAAATCCTGCGGGTGGGTCCATCGCACACGTGTTGACCGCTGGATCCGAGCCACACGGGGTCACAGACTCCTTCCCGCGTGGCCACACTGGATCCTGGACCACAGAGAATCCCGCCCATTTATCTCCAGCCGCTGACGAGTGGGGCCTCCCCCCTTCGTCTTCCTCCGGCCACCCGCGCGACCCCGCCGCCGAGCTCGCCGGAGCTCTCGCCGGAGAGGGGTTCCGGCCTTCGGAACTTGCTGATTCTCGCCGCCACTGCACATTCTTGTGCGAGGAACACGTTGCCGGCCTTACCTCGGATCGAGGGTGGCCGGAAACCTCGGTGCAACGGCGACAGTAGCTGTGGTAACCTCGGCGGCGTCGCTAGGGCACTTTACTGCCCCAACCTTGCTCCGGTTAGCTCCTACAGCATCGCCATGACCTAGGGAGCAACGTACAGGGCTCTGATCTCGCGAGAAACATCGGCAACTAGGGGTTCACCGTGCGACCTAGGGCGATTTCGGGGAAAACTGGAAAAACTCAAAGAACTGAGGGTTTCCTCGATGGTTCTTCCTAGTTCTTGATCCCACGTGCCCCGCACGGATGTCTACAACTGGGTTTCTAGGTCTGGGGAAGAGTGGTTCGGTGTGTGAGGCGAATTTGCCGATTTACCCGAACCGGGCTATATCACATGCTTTCGCAAGAACTGAAATTCCGGACAGCACGGTCCATGACACGCTGCCGGTGTGGTTATGAAACGAGAAGGGTTGCTGGCGCACCTTTTCTCTTTTGCAACTTGATGGGAGAGGCTCTGTGGTGGCTGGGCGACGTGATCTTGTCACGGCGGCTTTCTTCTGCGCTGTGGAGGAAGATCGGCTCGACGCCGACGTCCCGACGGAGCTAGCGCCCGGTTCTTGCTTCTGCCACGCTAAAGGACGTCCGGCGGTGCTGTGGGGAAGCTTAGCGCGTCGTGCCACGGGGTGGAGCAGCCGGGCGGCAGTGAACCAACGGCGTGCCTCTGTGCGGTCGCGTTTATCGCCGAGGACACAGGGGGATCGTTCAGCGTCGGTTGTGAGGCGGTGTGGACGCTGTGCTCTCGGTGGAGACGGTAAAAACGGAGAAACATCGATCCCCTAAGCAGCTCGGGAGGTGCTTCCGGTCTTCGGTCGTCCGTGCGGTGGCAGCCCGTGGGAGAAAGCAGCTCGCTCGGGTGTGAACTGTGGAACCGGTTGACTTAAGAAGTAAGTTTCTTCCCTCCCTTCTCACTGACAATTGGGGCCCACAGCTCCCCTCTGCCCAAAAAGATCTCCAAATTTTTGACAAATGAGTAATTCAAATGTTTGAAGTCTCAAACTGAGCTACATTTGTATGATTGGAGAAGTTTCCCTCAAATTCAAATGTATATTTGAATTCTTGGCATATTTGGATCCTTTTTGGAAAAATAGGTAGCAAATCTTTTCAAAAATTCTTGAAACTTTGCCTCCCCACTAATTCGGACCTGAGGAATCCAATTATGCACTTTAATCCTTGTTTTAGCTGCTGCAACCATGAGTTTGAATGCAACAGTTTTGAATCACCCTCTCATGTGTCATCCTATGTGTAGAAAGTTTGAACTAATACCCTCTTGATGGAGGTTACTTGCTCTTCAAAATTCTTCACAAGATATTCACCACAAAACTGTGGTGTTGAAAAGTTTTTGCAAGTCACTTTTCTTGGGCTTTTACATCCCCCCCCCCTTAAAAGAATCTCGTCCCGAGATTACAAAAGAAGAGATAGCGATGTACTAGGGACTTACCCGTGTTGAGACGCCATGAACTCCGGGTAATTTGAGCGAAGGAATTCCTCGCTCTCCCACGTCGCTTCTTCGGCGGTGTGGTTGCTCCAGAGTATTTTGTAGAACCACAACGTTCTGCTACGCGTGGTTCGGGCTTTCTCATCAAGAATTTCCACCGGATACTCATCATATGTTAAATCCGGTTTCAGCTCGCCGATGTCTTCGGTAGGAACAGCAGCTGTATGCTTCAAACATTTTCGCAGTTGCGAAACATGGAAAACATCATGGACACCAGCAAGGGATGCCGGTAGCTCCAATCGACACGCCGCTGGTCCACACTTCTCGGTGATAGCATAGGGTCCAATAAAACGGGGAGCGAGCTTCCCCTGCACACCGAACCGGTGCACACCCTTCATCAGGGACACGCGGAGGTACACGTGTTCAGCGATGTCAAAGTGCAATGGTCTACGCCTCTTATCAGCATAGCTCTTCTGCCGGGATTGAGCGGTCTTCAAATTGGCTTGAATTGTCCGAACGCGCTCTTCGGCGTCGTTCACCACATCAACCCCGAATGTGACCCTTTCACCGGACTCGCACCAATTCAATGGGGTGCGGCATTTTCGACCGTAGAGAGTTTCGTAGGGTGCCATCTTGATACTCGCCTGATAGCCGTTGTTGTACGAGAATTCCGCCAATGGTAGGTGATCATCCCAGTTCCTACCATAGTGGATGACACATGCTCTCAACATGTCTTCTAGAACCTGATTCACCCTCTCTGTTTGGCCATCTGTCTGAGGGTGGTAGGCGGAGCTTCTAATTAGTTTAGTACCTAAAGCCGCATGCAACTGCTCCCAAAAGCGAGACACAAACAATGCACCTCGGTCTGAGACTATGGTCTTGGGTACGCCATGCAAGCATAGGATCCTGGCAATGTATAGCTCCGCATATCTGTTGGCATGGAAATGTGTATGCACGGGAATGAAATGAGCGGACTTGGTCAGTCGGTCAACGATCACCCAAATGGAATCATGTTTGTTGGATGTTAAGGGTAATCCCACAATGAAATCCATGCTTACATCTTCCCATTTCCATGCTGGAATTTTCAGGGGTTGCAACAGTCCTGATTTCTTCATGTGATCAGCTTTCACTCGTCGGCACGTATCGCACTCGGATACGTACTTAGCTACCTCCCGCTTCATCCGTGTCCACCAAATTTTCTTTTTCAAATCTTGGTACATTTTATTGCTTCCTGGATGAATGGAGTACTTAGACAAGTGTGCTTCGTCGAGGATCTTTTTCCTCAACTCCATATTCCGGGGTACGACTATGCGGTTATTGAACCATAGCGTCCCCTCATCATCCTTCCGGAAACACTTGATCTCCCCGTTGTCTATCCGTCTCCAGAGATGTGCCATGCCTTTATCATCTTTCTGAGCTTCAATGATGTCCTCCCTGATGGTAGGGATGAGGGCAAGGTTGTACAGCGATCCATAAGGAACCAAGTATAAACTTGGCTCTTCTTCCTCCACCGGTGTAATGGTGAGGTGATGGACATGTGATTTCCGACTCAGTGCGTCGGCAACCACATTCGCCTTGCCGGGGTGGTAATGAATCTCAATTTCATAGTCCTTGATTAGTTCTAACCACCTCCATTGTCTCATATTCAGCTCCTTCTGGGTGAAAATATATTTCAAGCTCTTGTGGTCGGTTTAGAGATGCACCAGATTCCCCAGGAGATAGTGCCTCCACATTTTTAGCGCCAACACCACTGCAGCAAGCTCAAGATCATGAGTCGGATAGTGCTGCTCATGGTTTCAAAGTTGGCGTGAGCCATATGCGACCACACGTCCTTCCTGCATCAACACGCAGCCGAGCCCAATACCGGACGCGTCACAATACACGTCGAAGGGCTTTGTTGTATCCGGCTGCGCTAAGACCGGGGCTGTGGTGAGATGCTTCACCAATGTTTGGAATGCTCTTTCACACGCCGTGTTCCAAACATATTTCATCCCCTTCTTCAGTAATTCTGCCATCGGTTTGGCGAGCTTGGAGAAGCTTGGAATGAATCTCCGATAGTATCCCGCTAACCCGAGGAAGCTTCTGACTTCATGAACTGAAGTGGGACCTTTCCATTTCAGCACCTGCTCTATCTTGCTTGGGTCAACTGCAATGCCTTCTGATGAGATGATATGTCCCATGAATGGCACTTGGCTGATCCAAAACTCGCATTTACTGAACTTGGCGTAGAGCTTGTGGTCTCGTAATCGTTGAAGAACGATCCGCAAGTGTTTGGCATGTTCGGCTTCTGTGAACACTGGAGGGTGCGTACTCATGAAATCCGAGTACGACACTTCCCGGGGCTCACGAGGCCCTCTATCTTGACGTCCCCCCGCCTGGGACGTATTCTGCACGATCGTGTGGAGCAGGTCGGTCTGCTCCTCACGACCACCCACCAGTGCCACTATCACATCCGCTAAAGTAAGCGGAGGCGGCGGTGGTGGCTGCTGTTGTGGGGTGCTGTCGTAGGCCAGTGGCTGGGAGTCATCGCCTCCCCCTTGGCTAGAGCCACCAACCTCGTGGGTGGTCCTAGTGTGAACCATCTACAACCATACGACAATAAACATCAGTCCCGCAACATATTGCATGCAGTCCAATAAAATAGGTGTAAAAACATAATGAGAATGAAACATGCGATACATCTCGTATGTAGATAATGTAATAACTTTGCACAAGCTACACCATCACCAGACCAAACACAGGCTAGTTTAATCCAACTTGATGAACCTCCACTTTGGAAGCTCACCATAACTAGGTTTGGTCACTACGAGATATTACTATCGCTTTGTCATCACGTAAACCACCCTTGGAGTACAACATCCTCTCCAATGAGTTCAACTGTCATTCTTCTGTCAGAATGACTAGTTTCTACCTATTCCAAGTTTTGATCTAGTTCTGGGCATTTTCATGACTCAAGTTGAATACCAAAGTTAAAGTTAACTTCAGTAACTTTCCAACGAGTATTCATTTGCCCCCAGATCAGCTTTGGTTAAAAAGTTATGCTAATTCAAAGTCAGCAGAATTTCTGGAAGAATTTTAACAGCACCTCCCTTGGAAGTGGCTGATTTCATCCCTGGTTTCCACTGAAATCTGTGCTGAAATTTCAGAAACTTTGAATTACCAAGATGTCACACATCTTCTACTCTTTCTAAGGAGGTATCATATGAAAATTTTTGATCTTTCTACTAGGAGTTATCATTGAAAAACAGAACAGTCCAGAGAATGTTTCACTCTGTCCTGGTTCTGGACAGTTTACATTTCCCTGGGAATTAAGCCATCTTAAGGTGTGTTTCAGCTCTGGAAGTCTACAACAAAGTTGTAGAGTACTCTAATACCTTTCCAAAACTATATAGCACACCTTCCTAGGCTACAAGACCTGTGAGTTGTACTCTGTTGAAGTTCAGCAACCTTGCTGCCCAAAACAGAGCACTCCGCTTTTCATCCCTTTGGCTATCCTGCTCCACCATCCCATTTTTATACCCAACCAGGGTCCTAAATGTTGAATCTATAGATTTTAATTCCTTGTTATCCTTATTTTTCATGCATATGCCTACCGTATCTCGGTACTACGTTCCTCACAAAAGAAAATCCTAACCGGATTATACCGGCATATACGTCTCAAGTGTGGCACTAAACGGTCTCTCGCACACGTTTTCTACACGGATACATACGTGGTTAGTACCTGCAGAAGACCACACAATAGTGATGCACTCAAAGGTTGTTCATTTCAGGCAGTTCCATATTTAAAAGTAAATACAAACACCCGTATCATTGTCATACGGCCGTCCTTGAGTTAGGTCACGTCTCAAGGTACGTGATCGTGTTTCAACACCACACGACGGGGAACCCGAGTATGTCATGAACGGGTCATCACAGTTGGGAATGTCATCAACCCAACAGATACCACCTACTGCACTGCAGGGCACGCCGATGGCAAGCGCTGCGTATGTCCTCCTGGGCTATTTCCAGACGAACACACTCTCGCGTTACTGACCACGCGATGGGGTCTCCACTTACTTGCCTAATGCACGCTAGGGATCAGCGTTTCATATGAACTCAGGAACATGAAGAGTTCAAGAGTTTCATATTAACGTCTCACACCAAGCTGTAAGACCTATCCCTGAACCACGTTCCTCGTCAGGGGAGCTAACCGAAATTGAACCACTTTCAGTGGCGTTCCTTACCATTCTTACCAGAGCGTAGGTGCGTCGTTACACTAATTGAAATTCAGAATTATAACACATAGGTTAGTTTTTGCCACTATAAGTAACTATGCTAATATAGTCCTTACTTGGGCCATCTACCGAATCCTCACTGTAAACCTAAGTTTTCCCATAATACAGTCCTTAAGTACTGTGCTATCCCCAATGCAGCTCTGATACCAGGCTGTGGCGGACCGGTGTCCGCTCATCCAGGATCGCAGAGGGTGGTGCCGCACGATGCGACACCTGACAGCACACGTCATAAGAACATCATACATTACATGGGAAAAACAACTGAACTGTACAAGTAGTATAAACTTCAGTTACAAACTATTGTTTATCTCACACAGCGGAAGTCTACATTATACAACTCACGCCCACCTATCTAGCAAAAGTCGGCTGCCCAGCCCTAGGGCAACCCACACTAGCAGCACTCTTCGGCTCAGCGCGGCGTGTACGGCTCCCACTCAGCCGTAGTCCCCGACGGAGGGTAACCCTCACCGGTAGACTCGTACTCCGAGTCCGTGGGTGGCTCCTCATCTGAAAAACACTTAAGCAGCAACCATGAGCACGAAGGCTCAGCAAGGCTTAACCGACTCTCCTAAACATGAAACTCTACATGAGGTGTACAAGGACATAGGATGGTAATATTGCAGCAAATGGACACGCCTACAAGTTCATCCTTAGTTCAGCTTTTAGCAACAAGTTAACAGTTCAGGAAGCTGAAATTTAGTAAGCAATATTTGGTGGCAAACATGTAGCAATACAATATTATATCATATCAGCAATATTGAATCAACATATTTCATACATTAAACTACATCACGACTCAGTGACCAAGTGGTACTCTTCACCGCGAGGGACGGCGAATCGACTCGATATACACCTGCAGGGAAACCCAAAGTGCACGTCACGTACGCCCATCCGTGGAGCTGCACAGCACGCTCACTCGATGTCGTACGGGACAACCTTTCACCCAACAGCCCAAACGTCGAACCGGTCGCACCGAAACGAGCAGGAGGTTCCCCACACGGAGCATCTCTCTATGCCCGTTGGCAGATTTCCACCTTGCTGCCCTCAACCTACACCTATAAATCGGTGTGCTATGCCTCGACGCCCGGAGGTTTAGGCTACATCGGTTTATCGGTGCCCATATATCCGATATGCCTTCGGTACGTTCAACTTGATCAGCGTGGGCCGCACACGGATCGGTCCTCAATCGACACGGACAGGGCCGCACCCACAAGACTTCCTCTTGTTATGCCCTAGCCCCTGCCTAGTCTCATTTTTATTACTAAAGTGATCTCACATCACTCAACAGAACCCGTGTGTCCCAAGCCTATCTCGTGAGTAGATTCCAACTACTCGACTTGTACCGAAGTTCTATGAAATATTAAGCATAGCCTGTCTATGCGAGGTCTTAGAAACTACCCTCACTCTTATGGAAAATTTCTGGTCATGCAAGTGGGGTTCCATCCATCCTATACCTAATGCACATTCACACTTCATATGACACATGTAAACAAAGTAAAACTTATAAAAGATTAATGCAAACTGGGGCTTGCCTTGTTGCTGCTGGTCAGTAGTTAGCTCTTCTTCCGGAAGGAGGAAGTCCAGCACTTCTGGAGTCTCTTCTTCAGTGACTACACGTGTAATGAAATACGACATGTAAATTTAAATGCAATGTGTAGACTTGAATACTTAACTACTAATAACTCTAGCTAGCCCTCCCTTTGGTTCTGAAATTTTTATTGTGGCTTGGTAGGGTCCTAGCCAGGGTCTTGACCAAGTTTTATTTGAAACAAAGTTCATCTGAACCTTGTACAAATAAAAACCCATTTGGTCAATATTTGAGCCTCCAAATAATTCCAGGGGATTTCATGGCTCCAACCATTACTTTCTGGAAACTAGAATTTAGGATGGTGCTAATGGAGTTGGTTTCATGTCATTTGAAGAATTCTACAGAAAGTTATGCCCTAATTAAGATTTGAGAAAATCTGAAAAATGTGTCTGTACATTTTCCTATTTTC
Organism: Neostapfia colusana; assembly: GCA_030760725.1. NCBI lineage: Eukaryota > Viridiplantae > Streptophyta > Magnoliopsida > Poales > Poaceae > Neostapfia > Neostapfia colusana. The sequence goes on from JASWHV010000009.1 coordinate 10,062,703, forward strand.
CCAGGGCAGTTCTTTTAATCACCTCATTAGATTAACTAAATGAACTTGTATGAGTCTGAAAATTTTTCTGGGATTCAGGGATTTTCCAATGAACCTCTGAGCCAAATTTCAGAATTTTTCATAAAGTAGTTCCCCAGATAAAATTCCCAACAGTTTAAACTTTAGGGATTTAATTATGGAAAAATATTTACTTTCATGAGCTGAATTTGGTATTGCTGGAAAGTACTCAGAATTCTTAGTTCAGCAAAATTTGGTTCATCGAATTTGGAGTTTCCTAGCCAAAGTTCTATGCATTTGAAGTTTGAACTAAAACTGGAAATTCCAAAACTGTTTAAATCCTGCGGGTGGGTCCATCGCACACGTCTCGACCGCTGGAGCCGAGCCACACGGGGCCACAGACTCCTTCCCGCACGGCCGCACTGGATCCTGGACTACAGAGAATCCCGCCCATTTATTTCCAGCCGCTGACGAGTGGGGCCTCCCCCCTTCGTATTCCTCCGGCCACCCGCGCGACCCCGCCGCCGAGCTCGCCGGAGCTCTCGCCGGAGAGGGGTTCCGGCCTTCGGAACTTGCTGATTCTCGCCGCCACTGCACATTCTTGTGCGAGGAACATGTTGTCGGCCTTACCTCGGATTGAGCGTGGCCGGAAACCTCGGTGCAACGGCGACAGTTGCTGTGGTAACCTCGGCGGCGTCGCTAGGGCACTTTACTGCCCCAACCTTGCTCCGGTTAGCTCCTACAGCATCGCCATGACCTAGGGAGCAACATACAGGGCTCTGATCTCGCGAGAAACATCGGCAACTAGGGGCTCACCGTGCGACCTAGGGCGATTTCGGGGAAAACTGGAAAAACTCGAAGAACTGAGGGTTTCCTCGATGGTTCTTCCTAGTTCTTGATCCCACGTGCCCGCACGGATGTCTACAACTGGGTTTCTAGGTCTGGGGAAGAGTGGTTCGGTGTGTGAGGCGAATTTGCCGATTTACCCGAACCGGGCTATATCACATGCTTTCGCAAGAACTGAAATTCTGGCCAGCACGGTCCATGACACGCTGCCGGCGTGGTTGTGAAGCGAGAAGGGTTACTGGCGCACCTTTTCGCTTTTGCAACTTGATGGGAGAGGCTCTGTGGTGGCCGGGCCACGTGATCTTGTCACGGCGGCTTTCTTCGGCGCTGTGGAGGAAGATCGGCTCGACGCCGACGTCCCGACGGAGCTAGCGTCCGGTTCTTGCTTCTGCCACGCTAAAGGACATCCGGCGGTGCTGTGGGGAAGCTTAGCGCGTCGTGCCACGGGGTGGAGCAGCCGGGCGGCGGTGAACCGACGGCGCGCCTCTGTGCGGTCGCGTTTATCGCCGATGTAAGGGCCTCAGTTTTGGCACACATTTGAAGTGTTCATTACCACACCACACCAATTTTCACTCCATTCGGAGTTGATCTTGATATGAGCTAAGTGGGACGAATTCAAACTTTATTTGAATTCAAAACTGAACTTGTGTTGAAATTCACTCAAACCGAACCCAATTTGAATTCTATTCAATTCAAATGGCTCAGGGGTGAATAATTTGAATCACCAGGGGTATTATGGGGCTCACTGTTCACAACAGTGATTAGGAGTAAATTTCAGAGGTTAAAACCCCGGGTGGGACCCACATGTCATAGAGGGGAGAAGGAGAAACTTGCACCCAAAGTCAGAGTCTCGCTGGGAAATCCCACCGAGCAGCTGTCGGCTGTGCCACCGAGCAGCTACCGGCGCCACCAGCTGCTTCCCTCTCCGCGCGCTGGCGCCCAGGGCGGCTGGCTTGCGCCCCCACGCGACCGGCACCGCCTCAGCCGAGCGGGAGTCGGCCGGCTTTATCTTCTCGCGGGCAAACCCGAGCAGCGGCATTGTTTCTCGCCGCAGCTCTCTGCTCAACCGGGAAAACCAGCAAAACCATCTCCTCCTTCGTCCCTGAGCTGCTAGACAGCCACCTGAGCTCGCACTTCACCTCCCCAACGCCAGAAACCCCGAGCTCCGACCTCCTTTGCCCAAAGACGATCGCCACTGCGGCCACCTAGCCTCAGCCGAGAGGCAGGCGCCCGTGGGCAGCGTTCCACAGGCGTTTTCACGGTCCAGCGAGAGAGGCAACAGGAGCGCGCGACCACCGTGCTGCTCTCCTCCAAGTTTGGAAGCCAACCGTGAAGAATCTGCAGAGAATTTCCAGTTTTTGCTCCGGCAACCGTAAACCGAGCTTCCGGTACGGTTTCTTTAAATTCTCGCTCTATGATCTTTCGGAGGTCATCAAATCTTGCACATAGACGCTGGACTAGCCGGTGATCAAGTTCTTTTCTGCATCCGTAGCGTGAAACTTTCTAGGAGTGACGAATTTCGAGCTCGATCGAGGGCGGTCATGGCGGGCACGATCGGTCACATGGTGCCGACCGACTTGCCGCCATCCCTGAACCGTTTTGACACCTTGTCGAGCTTCCTAGAGGTACACTGATGCTGTAGGGCCGTTTGTTCGAGGTGTTGGCGGGTTTAGAAACCACGGTCGACGGTGTCGAACCTCAACCGAGGCCGCGGCACGTCGCCGAACTATTTCTGGTCACCCCCAGCCCGACCTGTCACCCCCGACGTGTTCCTCGACGTCGACAACCCCCTGGCGGCGAGTTTCAGACCATGGGAGGTCCGGCAGCGGCGAGCCGGCGAGCCCCGAGTCTGCTCCGGCGAGGTCGGCGGCGCGGGCGCGAGAGAACGGCCGGAGGAAAACGAAGCCGGCTGGCCCACGTGTCAGCGGCTGAAGAATTTAAATCGGGATCCGGTGGCCAGGGATCGGCTGCGCTGGCGTGCAAATACCCTGTGAGCTCCGGTGTGCCGGACACCTCTGCGCTCGACACGTGTGGTATCTCCGGTGTGCCGGACACCTCCGCGCTCGACACGTGTGGTATCTCCGTGTAAAAGTCCCAAAACTTGTAAATAGAAAACTTGAGCTATGGATGAAGTTGAGTTTAAATACAAGAAATGGGACTTACAAAAACTTTTGTTTACTCATGAAGGTGTTGGCATGTGCTATAAAACTTTGAAATCATTTGAAATAAGAGGGCCACTTCCAAAAAGAAGAAGGGCATGTTTCAAAAGAGGAAATTCAAACTGTTGTTTAAAAAGTTGTATTTGCAATGACCAACTCAAAGATCAGAGGGCATATTCAAACTCCCCAGGTTCAAATTGTAGAGGGGGCAAATTTGGAGCAAATTTGGAGGTGCTTTGATAGGAATATCAAAGGAACTTATAAATTTCATCCAAATTTGAATTTAAACTCAAAACTGAGGAATAACTTATCAAATTGCCAAATGACTTTTGGATTTAAGTTCCTCAGAGCTGAAGTTAACAATGTGCCAAAAATTGGGATATTTAGGAGAGGAGGTGAGTGGGACCCAATTGTCATTGAGGAGAGGGGGAGACTTAGCACATAAGCAACGGTCTCTCTGTTCAGACTCGAACCGGATCACTGTTTTTCGCTCGAAGGACCGAACACGCGCGCGCGCGCCACCGAAACCACGCGACCGCCAGCTCCCGAGCTGCTTCGACGTCGGTTCCCCTCGCCCTTATCGTCCTCCCACCGAGGGCGCACACCTCACAGCACCGAGCCACGTCCGAGCGACGCGCCCTCCTCGCCACAGCGCCGTTTCCGGGAGCTTTTGCCGCCGCCGCGCCCACACGCTCAGGCTCCCGTCGTGAACCCTCTCCCTGAGCCGTGGACACCCGGACGAGCTCGAAAGCAACGTCGCCCACACTCCCTGAAGCTGTCAAGGCCAGTTCTGAGGGTGCAGCGGGCTGCAATCGCCTCGGCGAGCCGGTTCTTCCCCGGCGGACCAACCTCGGCGACTTGACTTCAAACCAAGCCACTCCGGTGTTTCACGCCCAACAAAGCCACGAGAAAGGTTGGTTACCACCTCTCCTTGCTGTCCACTGAGTTCAGGGTCAGTTCATGGGACCATCTAGCCGGAATTTGAGTTTTACTCACGGCGGTTTCTTTGGGTCGCCGGCGCCAGACCGGGAAATTCTTCCCCGAGGTGTGAGGGCTTCCAGTTGTGTGCTGGTGTCATGATCCTCAGCCTCCTACGGACCTCCTCGACCAAACAGCGCCCGATTCCATCAACCCTAGCCGAAGAAAGCCCAGATTTTACACTGTCGCCGCAAAAACCACCTCGGGCGCACGGTGACAGCATAGCTAGCGGCCTCTCCAAGCAAAATTGAGCAAACGTCGATGATCTACACCTTCCACCGCTGCTGTAGCGCTAATCCTTCGTGCTTTTGGCGAGCTAGAACAGCGGCGCTACGTCGCCGAAGCTCGGTTAAGCCGCCACACCGTCGCGAGCTCGGTTAGGGCCGATGTCGGTGTGGGGAAACCCTCTCCCCGTGATCAGCGCACAAAATTAGGGGCTGACGGCAAGTTTGAGCACGGGAAGTGAACGGGGGCCTGGGTTCCGAAGTTTTCCGGCGAGCTCCGGCGGCGGGGGTCGCGCGGGGGCCGGAGGAAGACGAAGGTGGTCGGTCCCACCCGCCAGCGGCTGAACTTAACATACGGGATTCTCTGTGGCCTCGGATCAAACTGTGACAATGCGGGAAAAGGTCTGTGGCCCCGTGTGGCTCGTGTTTCAGCAGTCGACACGTGGCCCTGTGGCCCGCAGTCAGGGTTTAAACTTTTTCCGAAATAATTTGAATTCCAGATTTGGTTCAAACTTTGGATCTGCATAACTTTTGCTAGAGAGCTCCAAATTTAGTGATTCAAATTGGGTTGGCTTCAGGATGAAATTCTCTATCCAAATATGCAACCCAATTTGCATGAAAACCAATAGAAAATTCTGGAAAATTCTTTAAAGCTTTTCAGCAAAAGAATTTTAGAGGGAGTTTGGTTCATCCAAAATTCCCCAAATTTTGCCAGGATATTCTTCAGGATATTAGGAGACTTCTGTAAAAGTTTCAGCTCATTTGGGGTTGATTTAGTAAGGATAATTCCAATTTCAAGTTTCTGTATTCAAATGAATCCAGCAACATTTTCAGGAAATTTCCAAAATTTGGAAATTCAGTTCTAGCCATTCCTTAGCTCCAAAACTCCTAGGAAAATTTAGGCATACTCTCTGAGCTATGTAGGAAATTATGGTTCACTTAGATCTGCATGAAAGTGCAAGTTTAATCAGAATTAATTCCTTTATGCTTAAATGCTTAGGGAATTGTTCTGGGTGATCCACTTAGTGAAATGTTCTGAATTTTGGTCCAGAGGACTTTCTTGTGACAAGGAACCCCCAAGAAAATTTCCAGCTCCATTGGAGCCCTGGATCATTAGTGTTATGTTCAACCATTAGTTGATCCCCCACCCAAGTGATGAACCTCACTTCTCACTTGATGATAGTGGTCAAACACACACTTAAACCACCACCCCAGTGTCAATTTAAATTCTTGAACAGAGTTCCAGTTTTAAACTTGGCTTTAGCATTTCTTAGCAAAAAGTTTTATAATTGAACATGTATGCATATTCCTAACGTGTAGTGATTAAACGTGGAAAGTGAAGAAGGAGGAGGTGAACTTGGATCAAGGAACAAGAAGGGCAGGAGTGAACTTCAATACATCAGAAACTGACTTTCTCTCAACTGACTTTAGTCACCTGCAAAACCAAGGCAAGCCCCGGTTTGCACTTAAGTTGTTTTTAAAGTTTTCCCTTTGTTCACTACTATTGGTCAAGGTTTGTATGTGCATTAGGTCAAGGATGTGTGATACTCCACTTGCATAACCAAACATGAATCCCTGAGGTCAAGGGTAGAAGTGTGTCATCGCCATAGAATAAGGCCGTGCTAAATAGGCTAGGACAGCCGGTAGAAGACGAGTAGTTGGAAACTACTCGCGAGCTATAGTTTAGAATATCATAAGTGTGGTTGGGGAAGGAAGCAAACTAAAGTTTACATTTCTAAAGATGAGACCGGGCAGAGGGGTTAGGCTGCGACAAGACGAGGTCTTGGTCGAGTAGCTCTGCCTGTGTCGGTTAAGGACCGATGCGTATGCCGCGTCCAGGAGCAAGTATTGAGTTGTGTACCGGATGCTTACTGATATATGGGAACCAGGAAACCGATGTACCAGGTTCACTGGATTGTAGAGGCATACCACATCGTCTCGTTAGACCTATGAGCCCGAGACGGCGCGACCGGTTCTACAGTTTAGTGTCCTGAGAAAGGTTGCCACATACGACGTAATGAAGGACGCCAGAGTTGGGTCTTCAGAGGCGGGCGTATGTGTCGAGTTATCCGGGTAGTGTTTGATTCGAATCACCGTCCCTCGCGGTTATTGAGTACCGCTTGCTCCCATGTTGTGACGTAGTTAATCAACTTGTGTGGAAACAGTTTGCAAAAAGTATAATTGCTGTTGTGATTATGTTAAGTTGCATGAAAAACCATGTTTGAAGTAGAGATAGAGCAAACTAAATTTATCTTTCACCTTGGGACAAGTAACATTGGAATGAAGCGTTTCTTGTTTGATTGTGGAGTTCCAATGTTGCTGGGCGCAAGGTCACTACTATTATGGCTAAAATCTGAAAGTTAAGGATGAACTCGTAGGCGAGTCTTTTCGCAAACTACCGGATAGGTCTTAGGTTACGTTCATGTAGAGTTTCATGCTTTAGGAGAGACGGTTAAGTCTTGCTGAGCCGTTGTGCTCACTCTTGCTATATAAGTGGTTTTGCAGGTAAGCATCGACGCTATAAAGAAGGTTGTCCGGTGAGACTCGGAAACTTCCGAGTCATGTCACCCTTGGAGAACCTAGCCGCTGCCATGTCTTCGTGTTGCTAGCGAGAGGAGTCCGCGGGCTGGATCTCTTCTCGAGTGCTTCTTAGATATTCATCGTGAGCTGTTTATAGACTTCCGCTGTAGCTATTTTATGTAAAATTATTTACAAAGAATAATTGTAAGCTTCCGCTTTTGATTTATGTAATACTGTGTTCCTTATGTGTGTGCTGTTGGGTGCCGCATAACACGGCACCACCCAATGTGATTCCTCGGGCAAGGCGGCACGGCCCCGTGATCGGGATCGGGCCCCCTCAGCGTGGTATCAGAGCCGCATTGGTAATAGCACACGGAATAAGGATGGTATTACGACAAAACCTTAGGATACGGTGAGGAAACGGTATTAGGCCCACATAAGGACTATAGTAGTATAGTTACTTAAAGTGGCAAGACTAACATATGTGTTTTAATTCAGAACTTTCATTATGTAACGACGCACCTACGTTCAGGTAAGAATGGTAAGGAACGCCACCGAAAGCGGTTCAATTTCGGTTAGCTCCCCTGACGAGGAAAGTGGTTCAGGGTTAGATCTCACAGCTTGGTGTGAGATGTTAATATGAAACTCTTGGACTCTTCATGTTCCTGAGTTCATATGAAACACTGATCCCTAGCGTGCATTAGGCAAGTAAGTGGATACCCCATCGTGTGGTCAGTAACGCGATAGTGTGTTGGTCTGGAAATAGCCCAGGAGGACATACGCAGCGCTTGCCATCGGCGTGCCCTGCAGGGCAGTAGGTGGTATCTGTTGGGTTGATCACATTCCCAACCGTGACGACCCGTTCATGACATACTCGGGTTCCCTGTCGTGTGGTGTTGAAACACGATCACGTACCTTGAGACGTGACTTAACTCAAGGACGGCCGTATGACAATGATACGGGCGTTTGTATTTACTTTTAAATATGGAACTGCCTGAAATGAAACAAACCCTTGAGTGCACCACTATTGAGTGATCTTCTGCAGGTACTAACCACGTACGTATCCCGTGTAGTACACGTGTGCGAGAGACCGTCTTAGTGCCACTGATAATACGTATACGCCGGTATAATCCGGTTTAGGATTTTCTTTTGGTGAGGCAACGTAGTACCGACATGTTCTTACGGTGCATCGACACCGTACTACACATAATAACCTCGTCCCTATGAAGAAATGATTCATGAACTAACTTTCAACTAAAAATGGAAGTTTGAAACAAATATTAGTTATTGAACTCCTATTTTGAGCTGAGATTCAAATGAGAGTATAACTAGGTGTCAAAGTTTTCAAAAAACAGAGTGCTCTGTTTCTGGCAGGAATTCTTGCTGGGCTTTAACAGAGCATAACTCTGAGTAGATTTAACCCATTGAGGTGTATGATACAGTTCTGGAAAGATTTTTAAGTGCTCCACAACTCCTTTGTAGACCTCCAGAGCAAAATCACATGTTAAGTTCGTGAAAAGTCCAGTTGAAGGCAAACTGTTCAGAACCAGGACAGTAGCAAAAACCTCTCTGGACCTTTCTGTTTTTAAGCCATAACTTCCTGTAGAAAAATCCTTAAGGAGCACATAAGTACTTGTTGGAAAGCTACTGAAGTTTACTAAAACTTTTGTATGGAACTCAAGTCTAGAATCTGTTGATAACTTGAGTAAAATTTGGAGTTTGTGTGAGCTGGTCAGGGTAGTCCCGCTGATTAGCTTAGCGTACATAAGATTGGTTTAAACATGAATGTGGTTATGCTTTCATAAAGTTCATGACATGTTCATGTTTTACTTATCTTTACTTACTACTGAGATAGAATTTTGATTGACTCAAAATTTTGTTTCGTGCAGTATGGTACGCACACATTCTCAAATGGAGCTTGGAGATTCAAGTCGAGGTGGGAATGACTCGACTTCATCACAAGACCGGATTGGCCAAAATTATGGCGAAGATGAATGAAACTCTCCAAACCATAGTTCAGCAAGGCATAGATCGAGAAGTTCAACGTCACATGCCCACCCAGAGCACGTATCTGGATTTCTTGGCGACACAACCGCCGGTATTCTCCGAGGCGGCTGACCCTTGTGAAGCAAATCACTGGTTACGTGTCATTGAGTCCAAGCTTGGGTTGATCCGATGTGACGAATTCTCAAAGACTCTCTATGCCGCTCAACAGCTTCACGGCTTTGCTGGAGCATGGTGGGCAGAGTACCTTGCTGTCCAACCAGTAGGGCATCGTGTCATATGGGCAGAGTTCCAGGCTGCATTTCGTGCTCGTTTCATCCCTGCGGGCATAATGCAAACCAGTCTGGATGAGTTCTGGAGTCTGAAGCAAGGGGACAGGAGTGTTATTGAGTATGCGAAGGAATTCAATCGCTTAGCTCAATATGTCCCTTACTATGTGAAGTCACCAGCCATGAAGGGTTATCATTTTTATCAAGGGCTGACCGCTAGGCTGCGATGTGAATTGGCTCAAGTTAGCCAAGAGAGTTTTGATGAGTTTGTGAGCTGTGCTTTCGCTCAAGAATATTATTCCAACCTCTACCTCAAAGAAAAGAGGGAGAGGGACTCATCACAAGATGAAGACAATCGTCTACCTCAGAAGTATCGTTTGGTGATCCGTTCACCTTCCGGTCGAGAGATTCCACAAGAGGTGCAATCATTCTGAGAGTGTGACGACTCTTCTACTCCACAGAGGTCTTATTCACCTCTACCGCGGCCGCAACTTGTTTCTTATGCACCTCAGTATCAACAAGGTGCACCAGAATATTATTACCCTCAAGAGGTTGAAGATGAACAAGGTGATTTCTCAGCTAAACCAAGTGCTGTCCCACTTCACAATGTCAATGAAGCTACTGGACCAAGCAGCAACAATGTGTCGGCGGGTCCAGTTCCACAGAGTGATCTTGGACAGCCAAGAAAAGCTATGTCCAAAATGGGGACGGTTAATTATGTGTCAGTCGATGATCTGCCAAAGGGAGGACCTGTTCTTGCAGGCAGATTCACCTTAAATGACAAGCCGGTTGTCATTTTATTCGACTCTGGTGCAACACATAACTTCATTAGCCGGGCAACGGTAATCCGGGATCAGATCTCCACCACTGTCACGAAAGGTTCATACCTTATTCATTCGCCAGGTGGAGACATATCCACTAATGAAGTCGTTTCTCGAGCACCACTTTGCTTGGGTGGAAAAATTTATCCTACCACCCTCATCATTCTCGAAGACCAAGGAATCAATGCCATATTGGGAATATCATGGTTGACCTTCCACAAGGCTGTTCTGGACATCGAGAACAGGAGTGTTCACTTGGACTCTCCACTTCACGGACGTCAAACTTTGTATCTCGGCGAAGCGGTTTCTAAAGGCCCGGAAGTATGTAATGCCGAGGTGTGCAAGTTAGAAGACATTCCGGTAGTCCGTGAATATCCGGACGTGTTTCCCGAAGATCTTCCAGGCCTACCACCTGAGCGCGAGGTGGAGTTCAAAATAGAGTTGATACCGGGAACCACGCCGATCTCTCGGAGACCATACAAAATGGCTCCGAATGAATTAGCCGAGCTGAAGGAGCAACTCAAAGATCTGATGGACAAGGGGTTTATTCGTCCAAGTTCATCACCATGGGGTTGCTCAGCTTTGTTTGTGAAAAAGAAGGATGAGACGCTGAGGCTATGCGTCGATTATCGTCCTTTAAATGCTGTGACCATAAAGAACAAGTATCCACTACCAAGAATTGATATCCTCTTCGATCAGCTAGTGGGTGCTAAAGTCTTCTCCAAGATGGACTTAAGGTCGGGATATCATCAAATCAAGATTCGCGCGGAAGATGTCCCGAAAACAGCATTCTCGACAAGATATGGACTCTATGAGTATCTTGTCATGTCATTTGGGTTGACCAATGCTCCGGCTCACTTTATGTACCTTATGAACTCGGTGTTCATGCCGGAGCTGGATCAGTTCGTCGTGGTATTCATCGATGACATTTTGGTCTATTCCAAATCTGAAGAGGAACACGCTAAACATTTGCATATTGTGCTCCAACGACTGCGAGACCACAAGCTTTATGCAAAGTTTAGCAAATGTGAATTCTGGATCAACCAAGTGCCATTTCTTGGGCACATTATTTCAGCGGAAGGCATTGCTGTTGATCCAAGCAAGATTGATCAAGTGCTGAAATGGAAGTCTCCAACATCAGTCCACGAAGTTCGTAGCTTCTTGGGTTTGGCGGGATATTACCGGAGGTTCATCCCGAGCTTCTCAAAAATCTCCAAACCTATGACAGAGCTACTGAAGAAGGGCATCAAGTATGATTGGAGCAAGCCATGTGAGGAAGCTTTTCAAGCGTTGGTGAAACACCTCACAACAGCCCCGGTTCTAGCTCAACCGGATACAACCAAGCCTTTTGATGTTTATTGTGATGCATCCGGCGTCGGGCTTGGTTGTGTACTCATTCAAGGAGGACGTATGGTCGCATATGGATCACGGCAATTACGGAATCATGAGCAACATTATCCAACTCATGATCTCGAGCTTGCTGCCGTGGTACTAGCTTTGAAGATGTGGAGACATTACCTATTGGAAAATCTGGTTCATCTCTACACCGACCACAAGAGTTTGAAGTACATATTCACTCAGAAAGAGTTGAATATGCGACAACGGCGATGGTTGGAGTTGATCAAGGACTATGAGATTGAAATTCATTATCATCCGGGCAAGGCAAATGTGGTTGCCGATGCACTCAGCCGGAAGTCTCATATTCATAGCCTATCCATCACGCCGATAGAAGAGGAAGAACCAAGTCTTTACTTGGTTCCATTTGGAGCCCTACATAACCTAGCCCTCATACCCACAATAAAAGAGGAGGTTATGGCAGCTCAAAAGAAAGACAAGGGCATGGCTCATATCAGAAGGAGATTGAAGAACGGGGAAATGAAATGTTTCCGGTTAGATGAGGAAGATACCTTGTGGTTCAAGGACCGGATAGTCGTACCCCGTGATATGAGGCTGCGGAAGAAAATTTTAGATGAGGCTCACTTATCCAAATTTTCTATTCATCCGGGCAGCAACAAGATGTACCAAGAATTGAGGACTAAATTTTGGTGGACCCGGATGAAGAGAGAAGTTGCTAAATACATATCAGAATGTGATACGTGTCGAAGAGTTAAGGCCGACCATGTGAAGAAGTCGGGCCTGCTGCAACCGCTACAAATACCGGCATGGAAGTGGGAAGACTTGAGTATGGATTTCATCGTTGGATTGCCGATGACCTCCCACCACCATGACTCGATTTGGGTAATCGTTGATCGATTGACCAAATCGGCACGTTTCATTCCGGTGCATACCAACTACAGCGCCAAGCAGTATGCGGAGTTATACATAGCACGAATCTTATGCCTGCACGGAGTTCCCCGTACCATTGTCTCCGACAGAGGATCGCTGTTCGTATCCCGTTTCTGGGAACAGCTACACACATCCTTGGGAACTAAATTGATTCGAAGCTCCGCGTATCACCCTCAAACCGATGGACAAACTGAGAGGGTGAATCAAATACTTGAAGATATGCTGAGAGCATGTGTCATCCACCACGGTAAGAGCTGGGATGATCACTTACCGTTGGCAGAGTTCTCATATAACAATGGGTATCAATCAAGTATCAAAATGGCGCCTTATGAAGCTCTCTACGACCGGAAGTGCCGCACACCCTTGAACTGGTGTGAATCTGGCGAGAGAGTTGTTTACGGGATTGATCTCGTAAATGAAGCCAAAGAGCGGGTAAGGCTTATTCAAGCAAATCTGAAAGCCGCTCAGTCCATACAAAAGAGCTATGCGGATAAGAGACGTCGCCCTCTGAACTTTCAAGTTGGAGACCACGTCTACCTCCGCGTATCTCCTATGAAGGGCATTCACCGATTCGGAATGAAAGGGAAACTAGCTCCGCGTTTTATCGGTCCCTTCTCCATCATTGAAAGGCGTGGACCCGTGGCATACCGTTTGGAGCTGCCAGCAACCTTAGCCGGAGTTCATAACGTCTTCCACATATCTCAGTTGCGGAAGTGTTTAAAAGTTCCAACGGAGATTGTCACGGGAGACATGGCAGATTTAAAGCCGGACCTCACTTATGTTGAACGACCAACCCGGATAATTGAGGAAAAGGCTCGCGAAACCAGAAATCGGATGCTGCGATTTTTCAAGGTGCTATGGGAAAATCACACGTCCGACGAAGCTACATGGGAAAGCGAGGAGTATTTGCAACGCAATCATCCGGAGTTGTTAGAGGCTTATATGTAGTAGTTGTCCTCTCCACCTTGACCTTAATCATGAATCTCGGGGCGAGATTCTTTTTAAGGGGGGAGGAATGTAAAAGTCCCAAAACTTGTAAATAGAAAACTTGAGCTATGGATGAAGTTGAGTTTAAATACAAGAAATGGGACTTACAAAAACTTTTGTTTACTCATGAAGGTGTTGGCATGTGCTATAAAACTTTGAAATCAGTTTGAAATAAGAGGGCCACTTCCAAAAAGAAGAAGGGCATGTTTCAAAAGAGGAAATTCAAACTGTTGTTTAAAAAGTTGTATTTGCAATGACCAACTCAAAGATCAGATGGCATATTCAAACTCCCCAGGTTCAAATTGTAGAGGGGGCAAATTTGGAGCAAATTTGGAGGTGCTTTGATAGGAATATCAAAGGAACTTGTAAATTTCATCCAAATTTGAATTTAAACTCAAAACTGAGGAATAACTTATCAAATTGCCAAATGACTTTTGGATTTAAGTTCCTCAGAGCTGAAGTTAACAACGTGCCAAAAATTGGGATATTTAGGAGAGTAGGTGAGTGGGACCCAATTGTCATTGAGGAGAGGGGGAGACTTAGCACATAAGCAACGGTCTCTCTGTTCAGACTCGAACTGGATCACTGTTTTTCGCTCGAAGGACCGAACACGCGCGCGCGCCACCGAGACCACGCGACCGCCAGCTCCCGAGCTGCTTCGACGTCGGTTCCCCTCGCCCTTATCGTCCTCCCACCGAGGGCGCACACCTCACAGCACCGAGCCACGTCCGAGCCACGCGCCCTCCTCGCCACAGCGCCGTTTCCTGGAGCTTTTGCCGCCGCCGCGCCCACACGCTCGGGCTCCCGTCGTGAACCCTCTCCCTGAGCCGTGGACAACCGGACGAGCTTGAAAGCAACATCGCCCACACTCCCTGAAGCTGTCAAGGCCAGTTCTGAGGGTGCAGCGGGCTGCAATCGCCTCGGCGAGCCGGTTCTTCCCCGGCGGACCAACCTTGGCGACTTGACTTCAAACCAAGCCACTCCGGTGTTTCACGCCCAACAAAGCCACGAGAAAGGTTGGTTACCACCTCTCCTTGCTGTCCACTGAGTTCGGGGTCAGTTCATGGGACCATCTAGCCGGAATTTGAGTTTTACTCACGGCGGTTTCTTTGGGTCGCCGGCTCCAGACCGGGAAATTCTTCCCCGAGGTGTGAGGGCTTCCAGTTGTGTGCTGGTGTCATGATCCTCAGCCTCCTACGGACCTCCTCGACCAAACAGCGCCCGATTCCATCAACCCTAGCCGAAGAAAGTCCAGTTTTTACACTGTCGCCGCAAAAACCACCTCGGGCGCACGGTGACAGCATAGCTAGCGGCCTCTCCAAGCAAAATTGAGCACACGCCGATGATCTACACCTTCCACCGCTGCTGTAGCGCTAATCCTTCGTGCTTTTGGCGAGCTAGAACAGCGGCGCTACGTCGCCGAAGCTCGGTTAAGCCGCCACACCGTCGCAAGCTCGGTTAGGGTCGACGTCGGTGTGGGGAAATCCTCTCCCCGTGATCAGCGCATGAAATTAGGGGCTGACGGCAAGTTTGAGCACGGGAAGTGAACGGGGGCCTGGGTTCCGAAGTTTTCCGGCGAGCTCCGGCGGCGGGGGTCGCGCGGGGGCCGGAGGAAGACGAAGGTGGTCGGTCCCACCCGCCAGCGGCTGAACTTAACATACGGGATTCTCTGTGGCCTCGGATCAAACTGTGACAACGCGGGAAAAGGTCTGTGGCCCTGTGTGGCTCGTGTTTCAGCGGTCGACACGTGGCCCTGTGGCCCGCAGTCAGGGTCTAAACTTTTTCCGAAATAATTTGAATTCCAGATTTGGTTCAAACTTTGGATCTGCATAACTTTTGCTAGAGAGCTCCAAATTTAGTGATTCAAATTGGGTTGGATTCAGGATGAAATTGTCTATCCCAATATGCAACCCAATTTGCATGAAAACAAATAGAAAATTCTGGAAAATCTTTGACGCTTTTCAGCAAAAGAATTTTAGAGGGAGTTTGGTTCATCCAAAATTCCCCAAATTTTGCCAGGATATTCTTCAGGATATTAGGAGACTCCTGTAAAAGTTTCAGCTCATTTGGAGTTGATTTAGTTAGGATAATTCCAATTTCAAGTTTCTGTATTCAAATGAATACAGCAACATTTTCAGGAAATTTCCAAAACTTGGAAATTCAGTTCTAGCCATTCCTTAGCTCCAAAAATCCTAGGAAAATTTAGGCATACTCTCTGAGCTATGTAGGAAATTATGGTTCACTTAGATCTGCATGAAAGTGCAAGTTTAATCAGAATTAATTCCTTTATGCTTAAATGCTTAGGGAATTGTTCTGGGTGATCCACTTAGTGAAATATTCTGAATTTTGGTCCAGAGGACTTTCTTGTGACAAGGAACCCCCAAGAAAATTTCCAGCTCCATTGGAGCCCTGGATCATTAGTGTTCTGTTCAACCATTAGTTGATCCCCCACCCAAGTGATGAACCTCACTTCTCACTTGATGATAGTGGTCAAACACACACTTAAACCACCACCCCAGTGTCAATTTAAATTCTTGAACAGAGTTCCAGTTTTAAACTTGGCTTTAGCATTTCTTAGCAAAAAGTTTTATAATTGAACATGTATGCATATTCCTAACGTGTAGTGATTAAACGTGGAAAGTGAAGAAGGAGGAGGTGAACTTGGATCAAGGAACAAGAAGGGCAGGAGTGAACTTCAATACATCAGAAACTGACTTTCTCTAAACTGACTTTAGTCACCTGCAAAACCAAGGCAAGCCCCGGTTTGCACTTAAGTTGTTTTTAAAGTTTTCCCTTTGTTCACTACTATTGGTCAAGGTTTGTATGTGCATTAGGTCAAGGATGTGTGATACTCCACTTGCATAACCAAACATGAATCCCTGAGGTCAAGGGTAGAAGTGTGTCATCGCCATAGAATAAGGCTGTGCTAAATAGGCTAGGACAGCCGGTAGAAGACGAGTAGTTGGAAACTACTCGTGAGCTATAGTTTAGAATATCATAAGTGTGATTGGGGAAGGAAGCAAACTAAAGTTTACATTTCTAAAGATGAGACCGGGCAGAGGGGTTAGGCTGCGACAAGACGAGGTCTTGGTCGAGTAGCTCTGCCTGTGTCGGTTAAGGACCGATGCATATGCTGCGTCCAGGAGCAAGTATTGAGTTGTGTATCGGATGCTTACTGATATATGGGAACCAGGAAACCGATGTACCAGGTTCACTGGATTGTAGAGGCATACCACATCGTCTCGTTAGACCTATGAGCCCGAGACGGCGCGACAGGTTCTACAGTTTAGTGTCTTGAGAAAGGTTGCCACATACGACGTAATGAAGGACGCCAGAGTTGGGTCTTCAGAGGCGGGCGTATGTGTCGAGTTATCCGGGTAGTGTTTGATTCGAATCACCGTCCCTCGCGGTTATTGAGTACCGCTTGCTCCCATGTTGTGATGTAGTTAATCAACTTGTGTGGAAACAGTTTGCAAAAAGTATAATTGCTGTTGTGATTATGTTAAGTTGCATGAAAAACCATGTTTGAAGTAGAGATAGAGCAAACTAAATTTATCTTTCACCTTGGGACAAGTAACATTGGAATGAAGCGTTTCTTGTTTGATACTGGAGTTCCAATGTTGCTGGGCGCAAGGTCATTACTATTATGGCTAAAATCTGAAAGTTAAGAATGAACTCGTAGGCGAGTCTTTTCGCAAACTACAGGATAGGTCTTAGGTTACGTTCATGTAGAGTTTCATGCTTTAGGAGAGACGATTAAGTCTTGCTGAGCCTTTGTGCTCACTCTTGCTATATAAGTGGTTTTGCAGGTAAGCATCGACGCTATAAAGAAGGTTGTCCGGTGAGACTCGGAAACTTCCAAGTCATGTCACCCTTGGAGAACCTAGCCGCTGCCATGTCTTCGTGTTGCTAGCGAGAGGAGTCCGCGGGCTGGATCTCTTCTCGAGTGCTTCTTAGATGTTCATCGTGAGCTGTTTATAGACTTCCGCTGTAGCTATTTTATGTAAAATTATTTACAAAGAATAATTGTAAGCTTCCGCTTTTGATTTATGTAATACTGTGTTCCTTATGTGTGTGCTGTTGGGAGCCGCATAACACGGCACCACCCAATGCGATTCCTCGGGCAAGGCGGCACGGCCCCGTGATCGGGATCGGGCCCCCTCACTCCGGTGTGCTGGACACCTCCGCGCTCGACACGTGTGGTATCCCCGGTGTGCCAGACACCTCCGCGCTCGACACGTGTCCCCGCGGGCCCCGAGAGTTTAAACATTTTCCCCCGATTTTCAGAATTCTTCCAAACTTCAAATCCTCATAACTTTGGCTAGAGAGCTCCAAATCGGGTGAACCAAATTTTGTTGGATTCAGCTCTCTGAGCACTTTACAGCAATACCAAATTCAGCTCATGAAAGTGAATAGTTTTCCAGAATTAAATCCCTAAAGTTTAAACTATTGGGAATTTTATCTGGAGAACTACTTTATGAAAAATTCTGAAATTTGACTGAAAGGTTCATTGGAAAACCCCTGGAATTATTCAGAGGCTCAAATATTGACCAAATGGGCTTTTATTTGTACAAGGTTCAAATGAACTTTGTTTCAAATGAAACTTGGTCAAGACTCTGGTTAGGACCCTATCAAGCCACAATAAAAATTTCAGAACCACAAGGGAGGGCTAACTAGAGTTATTAGTAAATAAGTATTCAAGTTTACACTTTGCATTTAAATTTACATGTAGTATTGTATTCAACATGTAGCCATTGAAGAAGAGACTCCGGAAGTGCTGGACTTCCTCCTTCCGGAAGAGGAACTAACCCCTGACCAGCAGCAACAAGGCAAGCCCCGGTTTGCATTAACCCTTTCATAAGTTTTACTTTGTTTACATGCGTCGTATGAAGTATGTTTGTGCATTAGGTATAGGATGGATGGAACCCCACTTGCATAACCAGAATTTTTCCCTAAGAGTGAGGGTAGTGTCTAAGACCCCGAGTAGACAGGCTATGCTTAATGAGTCATAGGACTTCGGTACAAGTCGAGTAGTTGGAATCTACTCGCGAGATAGGCTGGGAACACACGGGTTCGGTTGAGTGATGTGAGATCACTTTAGTAATGAAATTGAGACTAGGCAGGGGCTAGGGCGCAGCAAGAGAGAGTCTTGTGTGCGCAGCCCTGCCCGTGTCGATTGAGGACCGATCCGTGTGCGGCCCTGCTGAACAAGTATTGAACGTACCGAAGGCATATCGGATATATGGGCCCCGATAAACTGATGTAGCCTAAACCTCCGGGCGTCGAGGCATGACGCACCGATTTATAGGTGTAGGCTGAGGGCAGCAAGGTGGAAATCTGCCAACGGGCATAGAGAGATGCTCCGTGTGGGGAACCTCCTGCTCGTTTCGGTGCGACCAGTTCGACGTTTGGGCTGTTGGGTGAAAGGTTGTCCCGTACGACATCGAGTGAGCGTGCTGTGCAGCTCCACGGATGGGCGTACGTGACGTGCTCTTTGGGTTTCCCTGCAGGTGTATATCGAGTCAATTCGCCGTCCCTCGCGGTGACGAGTACCGCTTGTTCACTGCGTCGTAACGTAGCTTAATGAATGGAATGTTATGATTCAATATTGCTGTTATGATATAACTGTATTGCTACATGTGTGCCACCAAATATTGCTTACTAAATTTCAGCTTCATGAACTGTTAACCTGTTGCTAAAAGATGAACTAAGGATGAACTCGTAGGCGTGTCCATTTGCTGCAACATTGCTATCCTATGTCATGGTACCCCTCATGTAGAGTTGCATGCTTAGGTGAGTCGGTTAAGCCTTGCTGAGCCTTTGTGCTCACGATTGCTGCTTAAGTGTTTTTCAGGTGAGGAGCCACCCACGGACTCGGAGTACGAGTCCACCGGCGAGGGTTACCCTCCGTGGGGGACCACGGCTGAGTGGGAGCCGTACACGCCGCGCTGAGCTGAGACGTGCAGCTAGTGTGGGTTGCCCTAGGGCTGGGCAACTGACTTTTGCTAGATAGGCGGGCGTGAGTTGTACAATAGAAACTTCCGCTGTGTAATAAAGACTCTACTTTGTAACTGAGAAGTGTACTACTTTGTACCTTCAGTTTATTTCCCTTGTAATATAATGTGTTCTTATGACGTGTGCTGTCGGGCGACGCATCGCACGGCACCACCCTCTGCGATCCTGGATGAGCGGATTCCGGTCCGCCACAGCCTGGTATCAGAGCTGCTTTGGGGATAGCACAGTACTTAAGGACTGCATTATGAGGAAAACTTAGGTATACGGTGGGGATTCGGTAGTTGCCCAAGTAAGGACTATACTAGCATAGTTACTTAAAGTGGCAAAGACTAACCTATGTGTTATAATTCTGAATTTCAATTATGTAACGACGCACCTACGCTCTGGTAAGTATGGTAAGGAACGCCACCGAAAGCGGTTCAATTTCGGTTAGCTCTCCCTGACGAGGAAAGTGGTTCAGGGCTAGATCTCACAGCTTGGTGTGAGATGTTAATATGAAACTCTTGAACTCTTCATGTTCCTGAGTTCATATGAAACGCTGATCTCTAGCGTGCATTAGGCAAGTAAGTGGAGACCCCATCGCGTGGTCAGTAACGCGAGAGTGTGTTCGTCTGGAAGTAGCCCAGGAGGACATACGCAGCGCTTGCCATCGGCGTGCCCTGCCGGGCAGTAGGTGGTATCTGTTGGGTTGATAACATTCCCAACCATGACGATCCGTTCATGACATACTCGGGTTCCCCGTCGTGTGGTGTTGAAACACGATCACGTACCTTGAGACGTGACCTAGCTCAAGGACGGCCGTATGGAAATGATACGGGCCTTTGTATTTACTTTCAAATATGGTACTGCCTGAAATGGAAACAAAACCTTGAGTGCACCATTATTGTGTGGTCTTCTGCAGGTACTAACCACGTGTGTATCCGTGTAGAAAACGTGTGCGAGAGACCGTTTAGTGCCACACTTGAGACGTATATGCCGGTATGATCCGGTTAGGATTTTCTTTTGTGAGGAACGTAGTACCGAGATATTGTAGGCATATGCATGAAAATATTGCGAACAAGGAACTAAAATCATTAGGTTCAACATTTAGGACCCTGGTTGGGTATAAGAATGGGATAGTGGAGCAGTGTAGCCAAAAGACTGAAAAACAGAGTGCTATGTTTTGGGCAGCAAGGTTGCCGAACTTTAACAGAGCACAACTCAGAAGTCCTTTAGCCCAGAGAGGGTGCTATATAGTTCTGGAAAGGTATTGAAGTACTCTATAACTTTGTTGTAGACTTCCAGAGCTGAAACACACCTTAAGGTGGCTGAAATCCCAGAGGAAGGTAAACGGTCCAGAACCAGGACAGAGTAAAACATTCTCTGAACTGTTCTGTTTTTCAAACATAACTCCCAGTAGAAAAAAAATTAAAATTTTCATATGATACATCCTTAGAAAGAGTAAAAGATGTGTGACAACTTTGCAATTCAAAGTTTCTGAAATTTCAGCACAGATTTTAGTGGAAACTCGAATTGAAAACAGCAACTTTCCAAGGGAGGTGCTGTTAAAATTCTTCCAGAAATTCTGTTGTCTTTGAATTGGCATCACTTTTTAACCAAAGCTGATCTGGGGGCAAACGAGTACTCTTTAGAAAATACTGAAGTTAACTTTAACTTTGGTGTTCAGCTTGAGTCATGGAAATGCCCAGAACCAGATCAAAACTTGGAATAGGTAGAAACTGGTCATTCTAACAGAAGAATGACAGTTGAACTCATTGGAGAGGGTGTTGTACTATAAGGGTGGTATACGTGATGACAACGCGATAGTAATGTTTCGTAGAGACCAAACCTAGTTATGGTGAGCTTCCAAAGTGGAGGTTCATCAAGTTGGATTAAACTAGCTTGTGTTTGGTCTGATAATGGTGTAGCTTGTGCAAAGTTATTACATTATCTACTTACGAGATATTTCGCATGTTTTGTTGTCATAATGTTTTTACGCCCAGTTTTATTGGTCTGCATGCAACAATGCTGCGGGACTGATGATTATTGTCGTGTGGTTGCAGATGGTTCGCACTAGGACCACGCACGAGGTTGGTGGCTCTAGCCAACAGGGAGGTGATGACTCCCAGCCACCGGCCTACGACAGCACCCCGCAGCCGCAGCCACCACCGCCGCCCCCGCTTACTCTAGCGGATGTGATAGCGGCATTGGTGGGAGGTCGTGAGGAGCAAACCTACCTGCTCCGCACGATCGTGCAGAATACGTCCCAGGCGGGGGGACGTCAAGATAGAGGGCCTCGGGAGCCCCGTGATGTGTCGTACTCGGATTTCATGAGTACGCACCCTCCAGTGTTCACCGAAGCTGAGGAACCACTAGAGGCGGATAACTGGCTGCGGACCATCGAGTCCAAGTTTGGGCTGCTCCAATGTACGGAGCGGCAGAAGACTCTGTTCGCAGCACAGCAGCTCCACGGTGCCGCTGGTGCGTGGTGGGCGAACTATGTCGCCTCACGTCCGGCTGGCCATGCCGTGGAATGGCAAGAGTTCCGGGAGGCGTTCCGCGCCTATCACATTCCTCCCGGAATCATGAAGAGGAAGTTCCAAGAATTCTTGGAGCTGAAGCAGGGCGGGAGGAGTGCCCACGACTACTCCCGTGCCTTCAACCATCTGGCGCAGTATGCGTCAGACTACATCTCCACGGAGGAGAAGAAGAGGGAGCACTTCTATCGGGGGTTGCACCCCGAAATGAAGACCCATCTCGTACAGTGGAACCGCGGCACATTCAACGACTTAGTCAATGCCGCGATCATGCAAGAGGATGCTCAACGGGAGTTGGCATCTGAGCAGCGGAAGCGCAGCGCTCCACCCAGCGGTGGGAGTGGCGCTCCCCAGAAGTACCGTATGGTGTATCGGACACCATCCGGACAGCAGTGGCAACCACCGGCGTGACCGCAACGGTTCGGGGGACGTCCCTTTCAGGCACCTCCATTCCGTCCGCCGATGCCACCACCAAGACAGCAACAGCAACAGCATCAGCAGACGGTACCCCGGGCGTTTCCACCGCCACAACGCGCCCCGGGATTCCGTCCACCGATCAGCGGGGGACCGCCCCGTTTTACCTGCTTCGCGTGTGGCCAGGCGGGCCACTTCGCGAAGGACTGTCCCCAGGGGCAGCAGAGCAGCGGGCAAGCCCAGCTCCAGGGCAGTGCTCGAGGCCGACCTCCGGTGAAGAAGGTTGGTCAGCGGACTGGAGGTATCCGCAACCTCGACAATGAGGACGCCCCAGAGGGAGACAACGTGCTGGCGGGTACGTTTACTCTCAACCATCAAGCCATCGTCATACTTTTTGATTCTGGTGCAACCCACAACTTTATAAGTGCATCGTACGTGGCTAAGCATCAGCTGGAAGCCTTTCGAACCGAGTGTTCGTATATGATCTGCTCGCCGGGAGGAAAGATTTCAGCAACGATGATGGTTCCAAAAGCACCACTGTGCTTAGGTGGGAAGATATATCCCACCACTATGATTATCTTAGGGGGACAGAAGATTGATGCAATCTTGGGAATGTCATGGCTAAGCTACCATGGCGCTGTCCTGGAAACACTATCACGGACAGTTCACCTCAACTCTCCATTACACCATCCGGAGTCCCTCCTATTAGATAATCCAGTCCGGGAAGCTTCAGTGATCAACAATACTGAAGCTCTCAAGTTAGAAGACATTCCCGTAGTCCGGGAGTATCCCGACGTGTTCCCGGATGATCTTCCGGGCATGCCACCTGAGCGGGATGTCGAGTTCAAGATCGAGCTCGCACCCGGGACTACACCGATATCACGGAGACCATACAAAATGGCTCCAAAAGAGCTGGCTGAACTGAAAGAACAGCTCAATGACCTGTTGAGCAAGGGTTTCATTAGGCCGAGTTCCTCGCCTTGGGGATGCTCGGCGCTATTCGTGAAGAAGAAGGATGAGACCCTGAGGCTGTGTATGGATTACCGGCCGCTCAATGCCGTCACCATCAAGAATAAGTACCCACTGCCCCGCATCGACATATTGTTTGATCAACTTGTGGGTGCCAGTGTGTTCTCCAAGATGGACCTTCGCTCTGGATATCATCAGATAAAAATCCGGGCAGAGGATATTCCGAAGACGGCATTCTCGACGAGATATGGACTATATGAATATCTCGTCATGTCATTTGGTCTCACAAATGTTCCAGCACATTTCATATATCTCATGAATTCGGCTCGATTCCATTTCGTGCCGGACCGGGTCTTGTGCCGTGCTTTTCAACAGGGCCTCATCCCGCCCGAAAATAGCCCGGCCCAAGTCCCACCACTACCCCAAGATCTAGTGCCAGCCGCAGTCCGCCAGCCTCGCCGACGCTGCCCAACGGCCTGCACGACGCCGACGTGCCGCCGCCAGCCCCCAGCCCTCGGAGCCACCGCCGCGCCACGATGTTGTCATCACGCTCCCGCCTCGCCGACGCCGTGCGGTGCGCCAGTGCTGCCGCCGGCCATCGCTTCTTCTCCACTGCCTTCACACGAAGCCGCCGCCCCCCACCGGACACACGGTACCTTGCCGCCGCCTCGCTTCCGCTCAAGCGCCCGAGCTCGTGCTGCTGTTTTTGTGCCTGTGTGCTCGCGACAAGGTCACGGAGCTGCCTCCTAAAATCGAGTAGGGCAACGCCAGACACTCATACTTATGTTTCCACCGTTGCATAGCTCAGAGTTGAAGAAGCAACAGACACAAGAAATGAAATAATCAGCGTTGGATATGCCGTATGCATACGCGTGAGCATCGAAGCCCTGCTTGAGTTGTTGGTGTGCACAGGCAAAAACTGAGCGCATCACAGAGATATCAAGTCGATTTTAGGCGTGAGGCGCCATGGATTTCATTTGCTTGATGCTAAGAGATCTTACAAAATCTTGAAAACTTTGCAATCATATGCAGATGACCTTACAGTGTTTGGCACAAGCGCCATCACATTAAAAATTTTCTATTTCTTTTTTATTTAGACATGATGCTGTTTAAAATGCACTAATATAATTGTCCTTGTTGATTTCTATGCAACTAAAGGAAATATACGAGGGTGTCATTTTCATTAAAATTATCTAATTGGATGAGGATATTGTGAATAATATCAATTCCATATCAAGTGTCAATTGCTTAAAACTCAAGACTTAAAAAATAGCAAATGGTCTATCACTGTGTATTAATGTATGACTGTGTATGATAATGAAATGTATAATTACGTATGACTATATTAAGTAAAATAGGTAATTCTTCTCGTCATCCCGAATTGAATTATCATTTTTCGACCGTTATGGACATATTTTCGTTTCGACTTGTTCGTTTTTGGATACTGACAATCCCGATTCCGCATTCGGATCGTGACTTTTTCATTTTCATTTCCCTTTGGTTAAAAAAATATAAAAACAAAATTAATAAGGATGTCTTTCCGATCATTTTCGATCGTTTTCATCCCTAGTAATCGAGTACCCCCTGTCTCCGGTATTAAATGTCCGTCACCTCCGACAAGACCGAAGAGGAGTGAAACGCGAGGCGCACGTGCGCCTCGGTATGGACTACCTCCGACGATGAAACGGGAGCAGATGCGACGGCAGGCTACAGCTATGGCGACTCCATCGAGTACCTTATCGAGATGTAAGACGGGACAAGCCATTCCGGCGCCCATTACTTGCCTCCCCGCCACGATATGGAGAGAGAGAGAAAGAGTATAAATACAAGAGGTCTGGCGGTTCGAGAGGGCAGACTCTCACACTTGTAAGAACAACCCCATTCTTGAGTAAGAGCAAGCGAGACGCCCCAACTGGACGTAGGGCATTCTTGCGTGAACCAGGATAAATCTGTGTGTTCTTAGCTAGGCCAACTCGAGGTGGAACACGCGGTACATTTGATTACTAGTCAAAAATCCAAAGCACCGAAAATATGCAACCGAGTTCAATTAGGCAAACATATCAAATAAAATATCATTTGAAGTAAAACAATTTCAAAATGTATACTACCTTAGTGGTTTTTGCTAAATATATGTCTTTTATTAATTGTATATAAATTTATTAATATATATATATATCTTAATGAAAGAGGAAAACATGATAAAATTATTAATAGAGAAATATAGAGCAATTTTAACATTATTGTATTATAACATTTTAAGACAAGAAAGTTACAGTTCTTAGAAAAAGAATCAATATATAAACAAATATGATGGTTAAAATTTAATAGTCTAATGCATGTAGCTAAAAATATACATTATATATGATTGTAACATAGACAAATTTCACCCTACAGCTGAAAAGGTGTATCTAATATCGAAGGCTAACGCATTATAGAGTTTAGAGAAGGGTTATTTCTAGATGACCTTACAACTGGCTTTGTAGGGAGTCTGATTCAAATCCAATACCTCAGCACACAAGTGAAAACACACTGTACCACTACGCTAGATTTGCACGAGTTAATAGACTCTTGCAATAACTTATTAATTCAGCTGTTTTAATAATGAATTGAAAACAGAATATAAAGACAAACTGTTTTTCATCAACTTTTTAAATAAGTTATTTTTTCAACAAGCTTAAGCTACGTCAAACAAGATCATAGAATGCAAACTCAAAGCTACTTAAAATTTTGTACAGATGATGTTTTACGAAGTTATGTGCCATTTCATTCTTTTATCTTTTCAACTAATAATTCAGACATCACGGGCCAATGTTTGATTGGATTTACATATCATAACATAAAGCTGTTGTTTTTTGGCACTTTGATACATGCTACGCGCAAACCTTGCATATATGCATAGGAATACTATGACTGTGATATTAACACCAATCCCACGATCGTTCAGTTATACACACGCACAACAACAGCCGCACAGGTGTAACTTTACTGGGTCTGCAGTACAATCGGGTGTTTCTTATTACATCATCACTTCAACCAAAATATGTACCATGATGGCGATGACAATATGAAAATATGGGTCGCAGCTCACACCAAATCATTTTGAGCCGTGAGGAGTGCTGGATGTCGCTTCAACTATGCCCTATACAAAGAAGACAACGAGTCAAAGATATAGTACTAGGCAGATTTATCAGGAGATGAAAAAGATAAACTAAGATGAACCAGACCCAAGAGAATTGTTATGGTTTACTATGAACCTTCAACAATACAAGGGGCCTTCAACACAGAAGCTACTTTATTTTACTTAACCAACAATAATAGTGATCTCGACTGATTTCACAATATCACTGTAAACACTAACATATTGTTGCACTACGTAGTACATGTTGGAACTTCCTATACACAGACAGAGGAAGTAAACACAGAAATGAACCATCAAAATAAAGTACTCACGGCCCGATGGTTACGTTCACATGCTAGGAGGGCAACCGCCCGTCAGTGGTGGATCCAGGCAACGAATAGAGGAGGGACTGGTCTCCTTCTTCCTCCTTCCCCTTTTCCCCCCTCTTTCTCCACCTTCTTTCCCTTCTCCTGTTTTTTCTTTTGTAAAAAGTTTAGGAGAGCTCAAGGAGGGGCTCCATAGTGTGGTGGGCAGTAGGAGGGACTCGAGAACCCCCTGCTGCCTAGGTTCAATGCCTAGTTTCGTACCAACAAACAGCAGGGGCCTCCCTGCTGTATTTCCCTCAAAAAGAAAAGATAATATACTTAAATATAAAAATGGTATTTCCTCCGTTCTGTTAGTATCTGAAGTATTACTCTCATGGAGAGAATGACACTAAGAGTTGAGAAATTTTTCTTGTTTCATTCCACACATAATGCCATGCCCAACCTAGGGGTCGGGGTTACATATTTATAGCTGAGGCAGACAAGCATATACCTAGATGCTAGTCTAAGATCTTGTCCTACCAAAGGACTAATATGCTGTCCTAACAAGGACTGAGATGCTGTCCTCTTGGTCTAAAATGTTGTCCTACTAAAGGACTAATATGCTGTCCTAACAAGAATTGATATGCTGTCCTCTTGGTCTAAAATGTTGTCCTAACAAGGACTAAGATGTTGTCCTACCAAAGGACTAATATGCTGTCCTAACAAGGACTGAGATGTTGTCCTAACTAGGGGCCACACGGACCAAGAGTACAAGACTGATTCCTTCATTCTCCCCCTAAGTCTTGTGTGTTGTCTTGTGGGAGAGTTGGACCATCCCGATCCTGGAGCAAAGCTCAAGGAACGTGATCCTCCCAAGGGGCTTGGTGAGCAGGTCTACAAGCTGGTCCTTGGTGTTAATGTAACACGTCTTGATGCTCCCTTCCTCCAAGCAGCCTCGGAGAAAGTGGTACCTCACCCGGATGTGCTTGCTCCGTTCATGAAAGACAGGGTTCTTTGCTAGAGCCAGAGTGGACTTGTTGTCCACTCTGAGTTCCACCGCTCCGACGTATTTGCCGAGGAGATCACCAAGCAGTCGAACTAGCCAGAGCACCTGAGTCGAAGCGGTAGAGGCCGCTATGTACTCGGCCTCGCAGATGGACAGAGCCACCACATGCTGCTTGATCGACTGCCAGCTAACAAGGCACTTGGCGAGGAAGAAGAGAATCCCGCTCGTGCTCTTGCTAGTGTCGATGTCGTCGGCGTGGTCGCTGTCGCTGTACCCGACAAGTTGTGCCGCCCCAGGGAACCTCGGGTGATAGAGGTCGTGGTCGAGAGTCCCCGCAACGTAGTGGATGATCCTCTTCACAGCCTGCTGGGGCTCCGTCGTCGGTCGCTGCATGAACCGACTGACGTAGCCGACAGAGAATGCCAAGTCCGGCCGTGTGTGGGCGAGGTAGCGAAGGCTCCCCCACAAGACGCCGATACTGTGTGGCTTCCACCTCCTCCGTCGTGCTGTTGCGGCTCAGCTTCAGTCTCTCCTCCATGGGAGTGAGAGCTGGGTTGCAGTCTGTGAGCCCAGCCAGCTCAACAATACGCTTGGCGTAGGCAGTCTGTCGAAGCATGATCCCGGAGTCGGCCTAGTACACCTCGATCCCCCAGGTAGAAGGAGAGAGATCCCAGGTCACTCATCTGGAAGGTGGCTTTCATCGCTTCCTTGAATGCTGCCACCTCCGCATCCTTGATGCCGGTGATCACCAAGTCATCGACGTAGACACCCACCAGTAGGGCATTTCCTCCATTGCCCCGCCGGTAGATGGCCGCCTCGTGCGGGCTTTGATCGAAGCCCATCCCCTTGAGTGTGGAGTCCAACCTGGCATTCAACGCCCTTGGTGCCTGCCGCAGGCCATAGAGGGCCTTGCGCAGACGCAACACCTTGCCCTCCTTGCCAGGAATCGTAAACCCCGGCGGCTGCTGCACATAGACCTCCTCCTTTAAATCGCCGTTAAGAAACGCCGACTTGACATCCATGTGTTGAACCCGCCAGCCTCCCTGAGCAGCCAGCGCAAGGAGGAGTTGCACAGATTCCATCCGTGCCACGGGCGCGAAGGCATCGTCGAAGTCGATCCCCTCCTGTTGCACGAAACCGCGTGCCACCAAGTGAGCCTTGTGCTTGACGATGGCGCCAACTTCATCCCTCTTTAGCTTGAACACCCACTTAAGGGTGATTGCGCGGTGACCATGAGGGAGGTCAGCAAGCTCCGAGGTGCGGTTGTTCTCCGACTGCATCGCGGCACGCCATGCCGCGTGTCTCTCAGCCTCCGCGAAAGATCGAGGCTCGCCATCGTCGCATGCAAGATGCAACTGCGCCTCCAGATCGCGAGGGACCAGTCCCAGCACCGACTGGTCACCGAGAAGATCCTCCATCGTACGATACCGCAACGGCTCGCCGTCGTGGTAGGCGTCGATGCGCTCCTCGTCGTGGGAGAGCGGAGTAACGAACTCCACCGGTTTGTGCTCAACACGAGCTGGTGTCGGAGTGGACGTACCCGGAGGGATGGCAGTCGGTGCTGGAGTGTGTGGGGTCGCCGGCTGTGGTGGTGGAGAGGTCGTCGCAGCCGAGGTCGTGACTGGGGTGCGTGGCGCTGAAGTAGGTAGAGAAGAGCTGCCTACTCCCCCAGTTCCCTTGAAGTGGACGTACTCGACGATGAAGTTGTCGTATGTCGGAGTCGAGCCGTCGTCTACCGCCTTGTCCCATGCCCATCCTCACCCTTCATTGAACACTGCATCACGTGTCATGTGCACGCGCTGTGTTCCTGGGTCGAGAATGCGGTAGGCCTTCGAGCCCTCCTCGTAGCCGATAAACACCCCTGGAGTGCTCCTGTCATCGAGCTTGCTGATGTGGCCAAGCTCCTTGGCGAACGCTAGGCAGCCGAAGACCCGTAGGTGAGAGACTGTCGGCTTGCGCCCATGCCAAGCCTCGTACGGCGTCCTGCCATTGAGAGCCTTGGTGGGCGAGCGGTTGAGGATGTAGACCGTCGTCACCACCGCCTCTACCCAGAAGATAGTCGACATTCCCCTCTACTTGAGGAGGGCCCAAGCCATTCCCACAACCATCTGATTGCGTCGCTCGACGATGCCGTTCTGCTGCGGGCTGTACGGCGCGGAGCAGTGGCGCTTGTCGGTACCCTCGATATGGGGTACCCCGCGCACAGGGGAAAATGCCTAAGGACCTCGCCCTTCTCCGCAGGGAGAGCTCCGAAGGCGCCACGTGTCCAGCGGGGCCGGACCTCCCTCTCCTCAGAAGAGAGCTCCGGGCCCGCCACATGGCCAACTGAGCCGGACCTCCCCCCTCCGTGGGGAGAGCTCCGAAGGCTCCACGTGTCCCGCGGGGCCGGGCCTCCCTCTCCTCAGAGGAGAGCTCTGGGCCCGCCACGTGGTCAGCAGAGGCCGGACCTCCCCCCTCCGCGGGGAGAGCTCTGAGAGCTCTACGTGTCCAGCGGGGCCGGACCTCCCTCTCCTCAGAGAAGAGCTCCGGGCCCGCCACGTGGCCAGCAGAGCAACGCTGCCTGCCCCCGCGCGGTAGGTAGCAGGCGTAAAGACGCGCCATACCTTGCCCGTACAAGGTATTCAAGGCCCGCGCCTTCCCAAGACGCGGAAACACGGAGCACGCCTCTGTCAGGTGCCATTGCGCCCAGTCACATCGTAGACTGGCGCGCCGTGTCAGAGCCTGCCCGCCAATAAACACAGCGACAAGACATCCCCTGCCGCCCCTGCCATCATCAACCACTACGACTAGCTCGCGGCATGGGCAGGGCGGCAGAACGAAGACTCGGAAGCCTTTGCCAGAGACAACTAGCGGCATAACTGCAGATACGGCAGTCGGCAAGCAATCTCCCCGGGACCACTTGTCGGGTCCAGGGCCCACCTTGTAAGCCACTCGAG
Source organism: Neostapfia colusana (assembly GCA_030760725.1). Classification (NCBI taxonomy): domain Eukaryota; kingdom Viridiplantae; phylum Streptophyta; class Magnoliopsida; order Poales; family Poaceae; genus Neostapfia; species Neostapfia colusana. The sequence continues at coordinate 10,093,073 of JASWHV010000009.1, forward strand.
CCTTGGACTATAAAAGGCTCGGGTAGGCAACGTTAGCAAGGGTTCAAACTCTGTGAACTCGCACTCTAGACATCACTCACCCCCAAGCTCAGGACTCAGGTTCTGAGCAACAAGCAATACAGCGAGCACCTCTGCTCACCGTGGACGTAGGGTTTTATGCTCCGGCGACCTGAACCACGTAAAACTCCCCGTGTCAAGCTTCTCCCTCACTTGTCCCTAACGTTGAAGCTCTCCGCAAGTGTCTAGCCCCTCCGAAAAAGAACCTCCACGGGCTGCCCAGAGCAGGTTCGGGGGAAGTGTCGACCACACACTTCGACATTTGGCGCGCCAGGTAGGGGGTTTTCCCTTGCGCGACGAGCTTTTGCCGGCGAAGATGACCAAGCTTCCTTCAGCGGCAAGCTCTCCTCCCCCGCGTTCACGACGGACCGTGACTAGCGGGGACTACCTCTCGACACACTCTGGACGGAGTGTGTCAGCAAAAGCTGGAAGCCAGCAGCCGACTCCGGAGCGCCGACTCCGGCAACGCAGGCTCCAGCGAGCGTGAGATCCACTGCAGCGCTGAGCGTCCCCCACGGGGGCGCGCAAGCTGCAGCAAGAGCGCTACTGCGCAATCCGCCTGCTGGGGACGCGCCTCAGTCAGCGACCCAGCAGTGGATTCGCGAGGTAGACCGTCTCGTCGTCGCCGCCGCAAACCCTCGACTTCGGTGGGGACGACGCCCCGGCCAACCGGCTGTGTCGCTGACGCACACGCCAACGGTTGACGGGCAGACGGCAGATTCCAGCTCCACCAGGCTCTCATCGACGGACCTGAGGACAGAGCTGGAACGATGCCACTTGGGCCAAGATGCCCAAGTGTTCCTCGAACGACGACGAGAAAGGCGTCGCAACCAAGAGGCCGGCGACAGCATGACGTCTGTCTCAACCCTACCTGAGGCGTAGACTTTCGCCACACGATCTCTGCCCTAGGCATACGCCACGCAGCATATGCCACAACCATATGCCCTGCAAACGGCGCCCCCGGTCTATGGCGCAGCCTTACCCATACCGGGGTACACTGTGCCAGCAGCGAACCAAGCGTTCGCGGCACCAACGCCTGCGGCAACAGGAGCAGGATGTGCGGCCCTAGCGCCCCACCTTCGCTTCGCGAGGTGGCCGCGCAAGTTTCGGTCGCATCTACCCGAGAAGTACGACGGCAACGTCAACCCGGCGGAGTTCCTCCAGATCTACTCCACCGCCGTCCTTGCTGCAGGAGGGGACGAGGCCGTCATGGCCAACTACTTCCCCGTCGCTCTGACCGGCCCAGCCCGGTCTTGGCTCATGAACCTCCCCCAGGGTTCCATAACCTCCTGGGGAGAGCTCTGCCGGCAGTTTACTGCTAACTTCGACAGCTCCTACAACCGGCCTGGCACAGAGCTCGACCTCCACGCCGTCCAGCAACAACCTGGAGAATCGTTGCGCTCCTTCATCCAGCGGTTCTCCCAGGTACGGAACACCATTCCACATACCCAAAATGCTTCTGTGGTGGTGGTGTTTCGGCAGGGCGTCCGGGACAAGAAGATGCTTGAGAAGCTCGCGACCAGAGAGGGCCGCGACATCTCAGAGCTCTTCAGCCTGGCGGACAAGTGCGCCAGGGCAGCAGAAGGGCGGAACTGGCACTCTCTGCCAGCCTCCGAGTCAGGAGGACAGCCCGGATTTGGCGCTGCTTCCTATGGAAGCGGCAAGAAGATCAAGAACTGGGGTGGTGGCAAGATGAAGCCACCGGCCGTGGCTCCGGTTGCCGTAGCAGCGGCACCCAGTGGAGCTTGGGGGCCACGCCCCGACAAAAGGCAGCGACAGTCACCAGCTCCAGATAGTGACCAAGGCGAGCTATGCCCCGTGCATGGCACCAGCCACCATACTGCTGCTGACTGTCGGGACATCCAGAGGCTCGCAGAGCGCTTCCGCAAAGGGAGGCAGCTACGAGCTGATGCCCCGCCCTTCCGTCAAAGGGAGGGCAAGCATAAGGTCGACGCCTCAGTCAGCGTCGGCCACCAGGTGGGGTTTCAGGAGCCTCAGCGCGCCATAAAGACGGTGCACAATGGTGAGGACTCCAGCTCCAGTGATGACGAGCCGGGGCAGTAGCCGACTACGGCTACCCCGAAAAGTCAGTGGAGACTGCACTGCTGCGATATCAACCTTGGAGAAGCTCCAAGCAGTTGCAGCAGCCCAAGCACCAGCCCCGACGGTGCAGAACCGGGCCAGCTCCATCCGAGTGCACGTCTCTGTGCCTCGGCCTTACCTCCGGGGGGCCGCCCAGGGTCTGTCAACCTCTTGACGGCCTTAGCCAGAAGGGGAAAGACGCCTTGGGTCTCCCAAGAAGAGTCCGGGTCCTCCTACCTCTTGACGGCCTTAGCCAGAAGGGGAAGGTACCCCGGGGCTCCCGGGAGAAGCCGCGCAGGACCCGCTCCAGCGTGAAGATAACGACCTCGTCGACGAGGCACGACTGCAGGTGACACCCCACAACGCACGGCCTCGACTGGTGCTCTAGCACTACCGCCAAAGGACCAAGCGCGTCAGGGACCTGCAAGAAGGCAACCTGGTGCCGCGGCACACACTTTCCCGCGAAGGACCTATAAACTCTCCCCCAGCCGGGAAGGTCCCTTCCGAGTCACGAAAGTTGCCGTCCCAGGTACACATGCCTTTCAACCAAGGATGGGATCCGTTCCTGAACCCTTGGAGCATGGAACAACACAGTAAGTTCTACCTCCTGAGTATTAGTAGAACAGGGTTTTACCTTTCTGTAATGAACCCCCTAGAGTCCAGGAACAACGCTCGGAGTAGCTAAGCCTTAGGGGACGGTCCAGGACTACGTCCAGCTTGGCCTGGTTCCGACCCCAAGCGCGTAGAGTCTTGCTTCCATTCTTAATGGGGCGAGTTGTTGCCTCCATGTACAGCCTACCTTCCTCCTATGGTCATTTACACAGAAACCTGTTCTACCTAGCTCTCACTTATATGCTCATTTAAATTACGCATTAATTTTTATGACCGCACTTTCTATGTATGCTCACCGTACATTTAGCTCCCCTTTTTCCGCGCTCATCCATAGTCAGCATTTGCTATCCTACCGAAGGCGGTTGCGCTTGAGGCACCTGCTGATGGCTAGGGGGCCTCTCGGGCCTCCCCCAGTCAGGTGTTGCGGTGCCAGTTGGTCACCTCCAGGAAAGGCCTGCGCCGTGCATGGGGGGTCCAGGGTGCGTATCCCGCTCAGCCGGCTATGTACCCAAAGCGTGCGCACCCTGCCCTTCGGAGGTCCAGGGGAGTACAGCCGCTTTGCCTGGTTCCGTACCCAAGGCCTGTGCACTCTGCTTCCCCGGCGTACGGTCCGGTACTAGGGGTCGGACGGTCGTACCCGGACCTTGGAGGGAGCCGGAGCCCCGGTGCCTCGCGCACAGAATTGCCCAAGCCCCGTATACCGGACTAGGACCGTAAGTCGAATAAGACAAAGAGACGGGGAGGGGAGAACCCCCCGGGAGAATTACGTTTCCTCTACCTGTGTGCAGGACCTCCAGGTTATAGCTACGGGGGCTGCATGAGGTGGGGGGCAAGGAGCTATCGACTACTCCAGGACAAGACCAGAGGATCCGGGTTTTGCCCCTTCAACAGGGACGAGGCCCGAAGGCCCCACGTGTCCAGCGGGGCCGGAGCTCCCGCCTCCTCAGGAGGAGCTCCGGACTCGCCACGTGGCCGGCAGAAGCCGGACCCCCCCCCCTCCGAGGGGAGAGCTCCGAAGGATCCACGTGACCCACGGGGCCGGACCTCCCTCTCCTCAGAGGGGAGCTCCGGGCCCGCCACGTGGCCGGCAGATCCGGACCTCCCCATTCTCATGGGGCGAGCTCCGGAGACCTCTGGGGCCCTTAATACAATAAGGACCCGGGGAAGGTGTTTGTGCAGAGCTTCGAGATTGGTGAAGGCCTCTGAGTACCTTGCGGAGCTAAGGGCTCGGCCAGGCGAAACCAAGAAGACAAAAGCATAACAGGCACAAAAGGTCACAAGAGTCTATTTATTCATGGCTCCATGAGCTGGACTACAGACTGAATAAAAAGAAAAAGAGGGAGATACAAGCCCTAGGGTCCCCCTGGCTCGCGCCGGAACCTAGAGGCTACAAGGGCGGCCACATCCCCGACTTCAGCCCTGGCGGTCTCCTCCCGCTCCGCGGCAGGGCCCTGTCTCGCTGGCTCCAGTGAGAAAGAAGGGTCTCTGCTCCTGAAGCATGCCAACACATGCGTGGCAACCTCCACGGCCAGGCCCCGTCCCTCTACCTCGAGCTCGCCGGCGACCACCGCGTCTAGCTTGCTCAGCTTGGCGCCAATTGACTCCAGCGCGGGGATCACTTCAGCCACCTTCAGCGCAGGGGTCGCCGTCTTCACCGGGGTGAAGCCAAGGGGGACCAAGGCGGACCCTGCCTGGTCAACGAAGCTCGAGACCGCACGGGCCTCGGAAGACCGCGAGGCCAAGAGCTCCTCTACCTCGCGGCGGGCTGCCCGCAGGGCGTCGTGGCTTCCCTCGGAGAATTCCTTCTCCTTGGCCGCCAGGGAGCTTTCCAGAAGGCGGAGAGTCTGGGCAAGCCGCTCCAACTCTGAAGCCCGGAAGTCGGCAGCCAACTCCCGATCCAGGATCGCCTGGCGCTCCCGGGAGACCTGCTCTTCCCTCGTGGCAAGGTCTGCCTTCCGGGCCTCTAGCTCCGTGGCCCGAGCTCGTAGGTCACCCTCGCCCGCCGCCAGCCGCGCAGCGACCCTCTCCGCCTCGACCGCCATGGAGCGCTCCTGGTCCTCAACGGCGTGCTTACGGCGCGCCAACCTCTGCCGTACCTCCTCCAGGGTAGAGAAGTTCTCCTCGGTCCGGGCATGCGCCTCAAGGGCCTCCCTGTGGAGCCGCCGCGTCTCGGAGTCCAGACGATCGACAGCCTGCTTCTGCCGGTCGAGGAGCGCCTCCATGATGTCAAGTGACTCCCGCCTGGAGTCGAGCTCGCCCTTGACCTTCGCGGTCCGCTCCCGCAAAAGGTTCCCCCAGATGAGGAGGCGATCCCTCTCCACCACCTGCTCCTCTCTCTCACGACCGAGCGCGGCCAAGACCTGCCGGACGCTCGTCTGGGCGAGCGCGAGAGCATCTGCCAGGGGCAGTGGGGCAGCAGAGGCCGGAGCGGCGCCCCCGACTTCCTCCATCACGTCGTCTTCAAGAGAAGACGACGCACCGGCGACCGGGATGAGACGCCGGTCAGGAGAAGCCGGCATCAGGACTTCGATAGCCGGACCCGTCGAACCCCCACCGATTGCGGGCTCCTGAGCCGGTGGAGAGGGATGAGAGGATGGAGTCGACGCCGCCATAGAAGTCGGGCCGCCTGGTACAGGAGGAACCTGCGCTGGCCGAGGCAACCGTCTCGGCTTCCGAGCGCTGTGGCGCAGACTCCCCATCAGTCGGGGACGGCCGAGAAACGCGAGCACTCCAACGGGCTCTGAACCCCGGCTTTCGAGCCGGGGTAGGACCACTAGAGCCCGCAGTCGCCCGGACTGACGAAGCAGGGGATGCTCCTAAAGCTCCTCTCGACACATCAGCAGTCTCCTTGGAGACTCCACCGCCTGAAGCCCTCCTCGGCGCATCGGCAGTTTCCTTGGAGACTCCACTGCCTGAAGCCTTCCTCAATGCATCAGCAGCTTCCTTAGAGACTCCACCGCCTGAGGAGGGAGGACGCGACGCCCGGGAACCTTCAGCCTGTCGGCGGTCAAGAGGAGTCCCGTCGGGATGATGAGCCCGAGACCTCTTGGGGTCGCCACCGGACGGAGCGCCATCTCTAGAAGCAGGCCGTGCAGGCGCCCTGGTTCCCTGACTCGGCACAGACGCCGCCACCGGAGGAGATCGAGCGCGCTTCTTCTCTGGCGGCGGGTTGGAAGCCATGGTAGAAGACAAAGGCGCAAGAACTCACTGAAGGTGCAAAGCGCTGGGGAGTGCGAAGGGAAGCCGCAATGCGGGTAAGATCCCATTTTAAAACTTCCCAGGTGCAATTAAAAGCGATTCGAAACTCTTCGAATACGCCGCATGGGCAACCGCTTCGGCTCCCAAACCGAGCGTTGATGACAAGTGGACCCAAGTCGTCCAGCTGAAGCGGGGGGCCAAGGAGTCAGTCTCCCAAGGAGACGAGCCGGCAAGGCGCTTCAGCGGTTCCCAAAAAAAGCGCCGTGACGTGCAGAAGTGGCAGCCTTGGGAACTGCCGCAGTAAAAGCAACCATCAAGTGGGCGCACGCCCCCACAATCCCATGACTGTTCGTGCTCCGGCAACGGTCAATGCGGGACTTAGAGAAAGTGCGCGGAACGGAAGAGACGGAGGCCCCACCTCGGGCTCGCTATCTCCCCTGAGATGGGCCCGGGGGCCACTGTCGGTACCCTCGATATGGGGTACCCCCGCACACAGGGGAAAATGCCGAAGGACCTCGCCCTTCTCCGCAGGGAGAGCTCCAAAAGCGCCACGTGTCCAGCGGGGCCGGACCTCCCTCTCCTCAGAGGAGAGCTCCGGGCCCGCCACGTGGCCAACTGAGCCGGACCTCCCCCCTCCGTGGGGAGAGCTCCGAAGGCTCCACGTGTCCCGTGGGGCCGGGCCTCCCTCTCCTCAGAGGAGAGCTCCGGGCCCGCCACGTGGCCAGCAGAGGCCGGACCTCCCCCCTCCGCGGGGAGAGCTCCGAGAGCTCCATGTGTCCAGCGGGGCCGGACCTCCCTCTCCTCAGAGAAGAGCTCCGAGCCCGCCACGGTGGCCAGCAGAGCAACGCTGCCTGCCCCCGCGCGGTAGGCAGCAGGCGTAAAGACGCGCCATACCTTGCCCGTACAAGGTATTCAAGGCCCGCGCCTTCCCGAGACGCGGAAACACGGAGCACGCCTCTGTCAGGTGCCGTTGCGCCCAGTCACATCGCAGACTGGCGCGCCGTGTCAGAGCCTGGCCGCCAATAAACACAGCGATGAGACATCCCCTGCCGCCCCTGCCATCATCAACCACTACGACTAGCTCGCGGCATGGGCAGGGCGGCAGAACGAAGACTCGGAAGCCTTCGCTAGAGATAACTACCGGCATAACTGCAGATACGGCAATCGGCAAGCAATCTCACCGGGACCACCTGTCGGGTCCCGGGCCCACCTTGTAAGCCACTCGAGCCTTGGACTATAAAAGGCTCGGGTAGGCAACGTTAGCAAGGGTTCGAACTCTATGAACTCGCACTCTAGACATCACTCACCACCAAGCTCAGGACTCCGGTTCTGAGTAACAAGCAATACAACGAGCACCTCTGCTCACCGTGGACGTAGCGTTTTACGCTCCGGCGGCCTGAACCACGTAAAACTCCCCGTGTCAAGCTTCTCCCTCACTCGTCCCTAACGCTGAAGCTCTCCGCAAGTGTCTAGCCCCTCCGAAAAAGAACCTCCGCGGGCTGCCCAGAGCAGGTCCGGGGGAAGTGTCGACCACACACTTCGACAGCGCTAAACACCCTCATCCGCGCAGTACGACACAAATTCAGCCGCCGCGAATTCGCCGCCGTTGTCGGTGCGCAGCACGCGCAGCTTGCGGCCGCACTCCGCCTCCGCAATGGCCTGCGCGCGCCTGATGGCGTTCGCAGCCTCTCCCTTGCTGCCGAGGACCATCACCCACATGTAGCGGGAGAGGTCATCGACAAGCAGCGGGAAGTAACGTCGTCCTCCCGCTGTAGCCGGTGTCACCGGGCCACACAAGTCCCCGTGCACGTAGGGATGGCAATGGGTCGGGTTCGGGTCGGGTGGAGCAAAAACCCGCCCGAAACAAAAAAGGTTGCGGGTGAAATTTGAAACCCACACCCGCACCCGCGGGTGAAAATTCGCACCCGCACCCGTTGGATTTCGGGCGGGTTTTGGGTGCCCGTCGGGTTTGACTTTTTTATAAACATACTAGAACATTTAATAAAAATAGGTCTAAAAATCATCCATTTTGAATGACAATACAACAAAAATATTAAGTTACTTATAAAGATTATAAATATAGGTCTTGATAAGTAAGATGAAACAATTAAATAATATAACACAATCAAATTTGACTTTAAAATTATAAACATAAATTATTTCGGGTGCCCGTCAGGTACCCGCGGGTGCAAAATAAAACCCACACCCGCACCCGCGACAAGTCGGGTCGGGTGCGGGTTAGACCCGCGGGTGGAAAATCCCACCCGCACCCGCACCCGCGGGTGGGATTGCCATCCCTACGTGCACGAGGTCGAGCCGCTCCTTGGCTTGGAAGCTCGAGTGCTGGGGAAAGGGGAGTTGCCTCTGCTTTATCACTACGTAGAAATCGCAGAACTGCTCCACATGGTCAAGGCACGGCAGGCCCCGTACCATCTCCTTGGCACTGAGCCGCTTCAGGGCCTTGAAGTGAAGGTGCCCAAAGCGCTCATGCCACTGCCACGTCTCGTCATCCCGGTGAGTAGCAAGGCAGAGAGGTTGCGCTACCTGCACGTTAAGGACGTAGATTGGTGCCTCTGGTTACCTTGGCAAGAAAGCGACGATGGCGATCCCGAATCCTCATGACTCCGTCCTTGATCTCCATGCACAAACCGTTCTCATCCAGCTGGCCCAGACTGATGATAGAGTTCCTCAACGCGGGGATGTAGTAGACTCCGACGAGCAGTCTGTGCTCACCAGACTCGGCGGTGAGGATGACGGAGCCGACGCCCTTGATCTCCACACCAGAGGCGTCCCCAAACTTGACGGAGCCTCGAACATTAGGGTCGAACTCAGTGAAGAACTCCCGTCGACCAGTCATGTGATGGGTGGCGCCGGTGTCGAGGCACCACCCATCAGTCTTGTCGTTGTTGGAGCCATCACCGAGAAAGGCGTGTGCTCTCGGCTCATCGATGTGGAGGAGAGTCGCTGCGGACGATGCCACTAGAGGTGGCTCGATGCTTGTGTGCGCCAGGAGCAGAGCCGGCTCCTCCTCCTCCACCTCTGTGAAGTGGGCCTAGCCACGTCGTTGCTGCCGACACTCCCTGGCCCAATGACCAAGCTTCCACAGTTGTGGCAGGTGTCGTCTCGTGCTGGCTTCCGGTTGCCGGCGGCACCGCTTTGGGCGCCTCCGTGGGCGCCACCCTCGGCACGTCTCTGCGCCCTAGCTTGGGCACCACCGCGCCCCTTGCTTGGCGTGCCGCGCTTGCGGCCGCCTTTTGGGGAGGAGGGCTCCCCCTTCTTCTCGTCACCTTGGCAGGCCTCCCACTGCTCCCGAGTGAGATGTAGCTTCCCGCCGATGGTGATAGGCCCCAAGAGAAGTTGAGATTCGTCGCTGTCGATGACCTTGAGGCGGCCTATCGCCTCTTCGATCGACATCGTGGAGAGGTCCAGCAGAGACTCGATCGAGCGATCTGCTTGTACTTCTCGGAGATGCAACGGAAGAGCTTCTCGACGGCTTTCTCCTCGTTGTAGGTGTCGTCGCCGAACTGCACCATCTTCTGCAGTAGTGTGTTGAGACGGAGAGCAAAGTCATCAACATCCTCACCTGGTTTGAAGGTCAGGTTCTCCCACTCCTTGCGGAGTGCCTGTAGTGTGGTCTTGCGAGCGCGGTCGCTGCCGATGCGTGCCGCGGCGATGGCGTCCCAGGCCTCCTTGGCAGTCCGCTTATTGGAAAGCGAGAACTGCATCTCGGGCGGTACTGCAGCAATGAGAGCATCGAGCGCCCGTCGATCCTCATAGTAGTCGACGTCGCCGTACCGGACTGCTTCCCACATGTGCCGCACTTGGAGCCGTATCCTCATCACCGCGGCCCACTCGACGTAGTTGGTCTTGGTGAGGGTAGGCCACCCACCGCCGGGACCAACGTCCCTGACAATGGCTTGGATCCCGTGGTGACTATGGTACCTGTTCGGGGAGGGAGAGTTGTGCCGCCTGTAAATGCCTCAATCTCCGTCGACCAAACCACCCCCGCGGGGAGCGTCGCCAGCGCATCCGCGCCCGTCTGGGTTGCAGCCGCCGCACTCATGGGGGTGCGCGTCTGCCCACTGTGGCGTCTGTGGTCGTGCTACCTTCCTCGCCAGTCTGAGGTCTTCATTGGTGCCGTCGTCAGTAGGATCAGAGCCTCTGTCGCTACCGCTACGCAGAGCCTCAAGCTCTGTTGCAGCCACACACGCTGCATCCGCAGCCGCTGCTGCTTCTACTTCCGCCTTCGCCGCTGCCAGTTCCGCCGCCGCCAGCCTCGTCGCCCTCGCCGCCCTCGCTGCAGCCTCTGCCGCTGCTCGCTCGCGTTCTTCCGCCGCGACGACCTCGGCCTCCTGTCGATGCCGCACGCTCGAAGCGACCGAGTGCTGAGACTGTCCTTCGGACATGGCACGCTAGTGGGGGAGTGTTGTGTGGGGAAGAGGTTGTCTCAGACAAGCTGTTGCTTGTCTGTGCAGAAGAGGAGGAATGAGTTGAAACAACCGGTGTTATTGCTGCCGGCTGAATACGAAGAGAGGCATGGGAAGGAGATGAGCAGGAGATGTCTAGGCTACAGAATAGAACGGCTCTGATACCACTTGTTAGTATCTGAAATATTACTCTCATGGAGAGGGTGACACTAAGAGTTGGGAAATTTTTCTTGTTTCATTCCGCACACAATGCCATGCCCAACCTAGGGGTTGGGGTTACATATTTATAGCTGAGGCAGCCAAGCATATACCTAGATGCTAGTCTAAGATGATGTCCTACCAAAGGACTAATATGTTGTCCTAACAAGGACTGAGATGTTGTCCTCTTGGTCTAAGATAATGTCCTACCAAAGTACTAATATGTTTGTTGTCCTAACAAGGACTGATATGCTGTCCTCTTGGTCTAAGATGTTGTCCTAACAAGTACTAAGATGTTGTCCTACCAAAGGACTAATATGATGTCCTAACAAGGACTGATATGCTGTCTTCTTGGTCTAAGATGTTGTCCTAACAAGGACTAAGATGTTGTCCTACCAAAGGACTAATATGCTGTCCTAACAAGGACTGAGATGTTATCATAACTAGGGGCCACACGGACCAAGAGTACAAGACTTATTTCTTCGCGTTCTTGTGTATCCACTTGTGTCCTGAGGTCTTGGGTTCGAACCAGCCTCTCTGTTAGACTCTGTAATTGTGTGTGAGGCACAGGGGTATATTAGTCATTAGTAAGAGATTAGGGTTAGGGGTAGTTTAGTCTTTTCCCCTCACCTAATCCCTCTATATAATCATCCTTGTACCCTCATTCTAATTATCATCTAATACAGCAACATTAGTCCCTCTAGTATGGTATCAGCTAGGAATTAATTAGGATTAGGGATTAACCCTAACCCTAATGGCCCAGCCGCAGCAGCCAGCCTAGGCTTGCGCCACCGCCCTCGCCGGCGCGCCGCCCGCCGAGGCCGCCGCCGATGCGCCGCCCGCCCGCTGGGGCCGCTGCCGCCGCCACTGGCGCACCTCCCGCCCACGCAGCCGCGCTGCCAGGTAGGGCTGCCGGCACGCCTCCAGCCCGCGCCGCCGCGCCCTGGGCTGCCGCCGGATCCGCGCCCGGGACGCCCGATTTCAGGATTTGGGCTCGATTGGCAGGCGCCCGGGGTCGCCGCCGCCACCTCTGGGAGGGCTGGCGTGGCCGCCACCGCCCCTGGCCCGCCGGCCCCTGGCCAGCAGCCGCCGCTCCCTGGCCAGCCGCCGCCGCCGCCTCTGGAGCTCCCAGGCCCGCTGCCTCCTGGTCTGCAGCCGCTGCTGCCGGAGGGGATGGCGCGCCTACCTCCATTCTCGGATCTGCCGCCCCTCCTATGACTCCGAGGACCGGTCCGGCCGCCAGCGGACCTCTTGTAGGTACCACCGGGAAACCCACCACTGCTGTCGTCTTCATGGAAGGTACCTCCGGTCCACGCGACTCTATCGACGGGAGCACCACGACTACTGTCCCGCCGATTCCGTTTCCAGCCGCCGGTGCCGCTGCTGATAATGCAGCTTCTTCTTCCTAGGTCACCTACATGGCGGACACCTCCGACATCGCAGCAGCACTGGCTGCCTCTCACGAGCGCGAGCGGGCACTCGCTCTCGCCCTAGAGCAGGAGCGTGCCTCCGTGGCAGCTCTATCCCACCAGCTCGAGGAGAGTGCTCACCGACCGATAAGTGCTGCCCACGAGCCTCCCCCGGACGCTGGTACGTACTCGGATTCACTTGTGGCCGCTCTTCATGCGCAGGCCGCCGGGATTCAAAACATCCGGACGCTCGTGCCGGTTGTTCTCAGCTCCGAGTCCACCTCATATGCCCGTTGGCGTGATCTGGTGCTCCTCACGCTGAGGCGTTACTGCCTCGACGACCACGTCCTCCAGGACGATTCTTCAGTACTGGTGTCCTGGATCAGCATGGACAGCCTGGTACTATCCTGGATCCTTGGCTCCTTGACGGAGGATCTACAGGACATCGTCAGGCAGCGCGGTGGCAGTACTGCTCGACGGGCCTGGCTGGTCCTTGAGCAGCGGTTTCTAGGGAACCGCGCGACTCGAGCCCTCCACATCAGCACTCGGTTCCAGAACACCGTCCAGGGTGACCGTCTGTCTCCACCTACTGCCGGGAGATGAAGGGCATGGCGGATGCCCTATGTGACCTTGGTGAGCCGGTCAACGATAGCGCCCTTGTTCCTCGGGTCCTTCAGGGCCTGAATGAGCGCTATTGTCACCTACGGACGTGGCTACTCCGACTGGAGCCACTACCTACCTTCGAGAAGGTATGGTCTGATCTTGAACTTGAGGAGATCACTGGAGGAGGCTCTACTGGCTCCGGATCTACCACAGCCTTTTATGACTCTGGGCAGTCCCCTCGTCCACCCTTACCAGCTGCTGGTGGACCGCCGTCACGACCACCTTCCACTCCAAGCACTCCTGCCAGTACTGGAGGTGGAAACCGTCGCCGCCGAGGCAAGAACGGCGACCGTGGTGGAGGGAGCAGTGCAGGCGACACTCCTACACCCACTACTCCGACTACTGGTGGTAGCGGTGGTACCGGCCGGGGAGGCGCACCCTAGCCCACACCCTACAACCCGTGGACTGGCCAGATCTACATGTGGCCTTGGCCATCTCCAGGTTCTCAGCCTCCACGACCACCACGTCCCCAGCCGACGTTCGTGGCCACCCCGGGCTACAGTGGACCAGCCTACAGTGCTGGTGGGCCGCCGGCTCAGGCCTATGGTGGGCCTGGATACTCTTCTGGCGGACGGTCAACCTCGACCTACGGAGGCACCGACTATCCTGTTGGGTACTCGGAGCCGTTAGCTCCTCTCCAGGAGACACCCTTGACGTGAGATCGATAGTCGTTGGCTTCTTCCTTCAGCACCATGTACCTTACTCCACCAGGTGCTGACTGGGTAGTCGACTCTAGAGTGTCATACCATACCACACCTAATGCTGGTATACTCTCTTTCACCCACCCTACCAATCCCTCTTTTCCTTCATCTATCATTGCTGGGAATGGGTCTGTTCTTCCGGTCACCTCAGTAGGTGATTTCGGTCACCCGGGTTCTTTCCAGCTTAAAAACATTCTTGTCGCTCCGGACATCATTCAAAACTTGCTTTCTGTTCGTCGTTTTACCACTGAAAACAATGTTTCCATTGAGTTTGATCCTTTTGGTTTGTCTGTGAAGGATCTTTCTACCCGACGACCTCTTTTTTGATGTGATAGCTCGGGGCCCCTATAGACACTTCGGCTTCCTACTTCCGCTGCATCACCGCCTTTCGCTTTGACTACGATAGCTTCATCCACCATTTGGCATCACCGGCTTGGCCACCCTGGTGCAGATGCTATGTCGAAGTTGTTCAGTAGCTCTGTTATCTCGTGTTCTAGGGGCACACATGACTCCCTATGTCATGCTTGTCAGATTGGTCGCCATGTTTGGCTTCCTTTTCCCACTTCTATGACTCATGTTGAGCACATGTTTGATCTTATACATTGTGATTTGTGGACATCTCCCATTACCAGTGTATCAGGCTTTAATTATTACTTGGTGATCATTGATGATTTTTCTCACTTTTCCTGGACTTTTCCATTACGATTGAAGTTTGAGACTTTCGTTACTCTTTCTCACTTCTTCGTTTGGATTTCTACTCAGTTTGGACGCACCATCCGAGCTGTCCAGTGCCATAACGGGCGCGAGTTTGATAACTCTGCGTTTCGTAATTTTCTCTCCGCACATGGGCTATAGCTACGCATGTCTTGTCCGTATACCTCTCCTCAAAACGACATGGCAGAGCTCATGATTCGCACCACCAATGATGTCATGTGCTCCCTAATGTTCCAGCCATCTATTCCAGCCTGATACTGGGTGGAGGCTCTCCATACTGCCACACTTCTGATTAATCGTCTTCCCACCAAGGCGATTCGTGCCTCCACCCCCTACTTTGCTCTATATGGCACTGATCCTCTTTACGATCACCTTCGAGTTTTCGGGTGCGCTTGCTACCCTAACCTTTCTGCCACTGCCCCACATAAGCTTGCACCCCGCTCGACACGGTGTGTTTTTCTCGGGTATTCCCTTGATCATAAGGGGTACCGGTGCTTAGATCTCACTACTCACCATCTTTTGATCTCTCGGCACGTCGTCTTTGACGAGTCCTCCTTTCCTTTCTCCACCACCTCTTCCAGTTCCACCACAGAGCTGGACTCTCTTTTCCCCACTGACCTCGAGGCTGCCTCACAGCTGCCTTGGCCTCTTTCTTCTGCAGGTTCGACACATACTACGCCTCAGGTGCCCCCGGCGCCACCTGCTGCACCACGCGCGGCATCGACGCCTCCGACGTCATCCGCTGCGCCACGCGCGGCCTCGGCTTCCCGGACGTCACCTGCTGTACCTCAAGTGCCCCTGGCGTCACCAGCTGCACCACATGCGGCATCGACGCCTCCGACGTCACTTGCTACGCCACGCGCTACCTCAGCTTCCCCGACGTCACCTGCAGCGAGCACGACGCCACCAGTGGCGCCACGCGCGGCACCGACGACGAGTTCTCGCTTTGCTAACCCTACACTCACCACGCGCGGCCTCGAGACCCACTCTCATCTACCCACGACGAGAGGAGGTGGTTGTACCCGAGCGACCGGTGTACAACCCTCCTCTTCTCCACAGGGATCCTGGTCACGTCCATCCGATGGTGACTCGATGTGCGTTCAGGAGTCTTCGGCCAGTTGAGCGTTTCAACGAGGCCGCTTTCCCGTCGACGACATCTCCACCGATTGACTCTTCTTCGATCTCACCCATACCTACTTCCCTGCGTAGCGCCCTCGCCGACCCTCACTGGCGCCGCGCTATGGAGGAAGAGTATTAGGCCCTACTTGCCAACCGGACCTGGGACCTGGTTCCCCGCCCCGGTCAAGGCAATGTTGTCACAGGCAAGCGGGTGTTCACACATAAGAAGAAGGCGGACGGTACCTTGGAGAGGTACAAGACTCGGTGGGTACTTCAGGGTTTCACTCAACGCCCTGAAGTCGACTACGATGAGACCTTCAGCCCGGTGGTAAAGCCGGCGACGGTTCGTACCGTTCTGTCGCTGGCTCTCTCGTGTTCTTGGCCTGCCCACCAGTTGGATGTCAAGAATGCCTTCCTCCACGGTACACTGACCAAGACGGTAAACTGCAGTCAGCCAGCAGGATTTGTTGATTCAGCTCACCCAGACATGGTCTGGAAGCTGAACAAATCCTTGTACGGACTGAAGCAAGCACCGCGAGCCTGGTATAGCCGGTTCTCCTCCTTCTTGGTCTCACAGGGGTTCGTCAAAGCTAAGTCGGATACTTCGCTTTTTGTCTATCGACGTGGCAGTGACACTGCTTACCTTCTACTGTATGTCGATGACATTGTACTGACAGCGTCCAGTCCGGCTCTGCTTCGGCGCACCATTTCTGCTCTACGGCGGGAGTTCGCTATGAAGGAACTGGGCCACCTCCACCACTTACTGGGTATTGCGGTCGAGGACCGACCAGACGGCTTGTTCCTTCACCAGCGACAGTACTGCCTAGATATCCTCGAGCGAGCGGGCATGGCTGAGTGCAAGCCATGCTCCACTCCAGTGGATACTCAGGCAAAGCTCTCCGCTACCGACCGGACACCCGTTTCTGACCCCACTGCTTACAGGAGTCTTGCAGGTGCTCTTCAGTACCTCACCTTCACCAGGCCGGATATCTCGTATGCGGTCCAGTAGGTGTGCCTCCACATGCATGACCCGAGGGAGCCGCACCTCACCGCTGTGAAGCGGATTCTTCGGTACCTACGAGGTACCCTCGACTACGGCCTCCTCCTTCGACGTGACACGGCCTCCGAGTTGGTCGTGTACACCGACGCTAACTGGGCAGGCTGCCCGGACACACGACGCTCTACTTCTGGGTACGCCGTCTTCCTGGGCGGTAACCTCGTCTCCTGGTCCTCGAAGCGATAGCCCGTGGTGTCGTGCTCGAGTGCTGAGTCGGAGTATCGCGCCGTGGCTAACGGCGTGGCTGAGGCCTCCTGGCTTTAGCAGCTGCTTCAGGAGCTCCACACTCCCGTCACCAGGAGCACCCTGATCTACTGCGACAACGTCAGCGCCATGTACCTCTCCACCAACCCGGTCGCATCAGCGCACAAAGCATGTGGAGATCGACCTCCACTTTGTTTGTGAGCGGGTTGCACGTGGCGAGGTTCGGGTACACCATGTCCCGACGACGACGCAGTTCGCCGACATCTTCACGAAGGGCCTCCCGTCGTCGTTGTTCTCCGAGTTTCGGTCCAATCTCAACATCTGCAGTGGCTAGATGTTGTGACTGCGGGGGGTGTTAGACTCTGTATTGTGTGTGAGGCACAGGGGTATATTAGTCATTAGTAAGGGATTAGGGTTAGGGGTAGTTTAGTTTTTTCCCCTCATCTAATCCCTCTATATAATCATCCTTGTACCCTCATTCTGATTATCAGTGTTCCAAAAAGCGCTAGGTGCTAGGCGGGCGGTGACCCTCCGCCTAGAGCCTAGGCGTTATAAAATGTAGCAGTAGTACACTTTAAATTTTTTAAAAATACAGAAATATAAGAGTACATTCTGCTCTACTGGACTAATTTTCCATGTGCCAGTTTCTTCCTCTCCACACAACCTTTCCCGCAGCCCACCCACGTGCAACCTGGCCCAGTGCCACCCTTTAGCTCCTCCTCCCTGCACCCCGCCCTCCGCTGGCCGCCCTGACTCCTCCTTCCGCAGCCAGCCGACGAGATCTGAACCCCCCGCCTCGCGCACCGCCCGGAACCTCCAGCCCCCCCCCCCCCCCCCCCCCCCGCAGCCGGCCCTCTGGGGATTCCCCCCCCCCCCCCCCGCGCCGCGGCCCTCTGGGATCCCACCCCCCACATCGACGCGAGCACCAAGATCTGGAATCACCCCCCCCCCCGCCTCGCGAGCGCCCACCCCCTGAGGCGAGGCGGGAGGCCAGCGCCCCGCGCTGAAGCGCGCTTAGGCGACCGCCTCAGAGCACCTTTTGGAACGCTGCTGATTATCATCTAATACAGCAACATTAGCCCCTCTAATACTCTCTGCAAAAGCAGAGGTAAGGCTGTCTAGAGATAACCCTTCCCCAGACCTCACATGTGTGGGAGCCTTCGACACTGGGTACGCCCTCCATTCTAAAATAAATGATGTTTAGGACAAGAAATCTAGTTCATTTTGAACTAAATTAGTTATCCTAAACGTCATTTATTTCGAATCGGAGGGAGTACCATTTTTACATTTAAGAATTTAGATTCATGCAGCAGTGTACAGATAATACAACATATATTCTAGGTCTCTGCCATCGTATACAAAACTGAGTATTATGTTATGCCCCTAATATGTATGATCCTTCCTTACAACCCATGATGTTTCAGTGGAAACAAATATAAGTGGAATAATCAATCAACAAATAAACAGCAACTTTGTCCGGTAATAATGACTGTACAAAATTTGTGAGTGCTTCCGTCAGCTTTAAACAGTATATATTTTCATTTCAAGTCAAACGATAAAAAAGTCTAGTTTAGAAGTCGGAGTCCCCCCCGCCTTTTCCAATTGTGCAAAACCGAAGTCTTCAGTTCCAAGCAGAATTGAGCCATTCTAACCACACAAACCAAACATTATCATAGGAATGACTGGATTTAAGTGTTTGTCGATGTACATTATTACAAATCAACATCACAAGATAACATTGTATCCGAGGACGACCAAAACATTATTGTACTTCTCCAAAAGCCTGAACAAAGGTAAACCATGATTAACATTAATGAGCGTTTCCCAAGGAGCTTTTTGCAACTGATGAACATAAACTGGATTCAATCTAATATCCCTTTGTTGGAGATATGTTGATCTCTAACTCAGGCAAGGCCAAACAACCCAACCCGAGTCTATCCCTCTCAAGCCCCTAGATCGGGGGCGCCAGTTGACTCATGGTTGAGGGTCCCCTCTCACGCCCGCGCAATATATAGGTGGTGTGCTGGGGCACGCGAAACAAGGTTCATCGTGCCCAACACACCCTACCACCTCGTTCTTCCGATCCGATCTTAGTCGCCGGGAAGTGAGGGAAAGACTCTTGGCTCCTCCACCGTCACCGCCGTCGACACCTACGCCAATGGCCTCTACTTCTTCTACACCCCGAAGGTATGTCCACGTTCTCGTTCTTTTGTTTTGTTCAAGTTAGTTTAGGATTCATTTTACTCCATGTTAATCCCGTAGATCTAGTGGCTCGCAATCTTAAAATGCAACACCCTTCTTCTCCAGTGACTTAACATCAAAGTGGTCCAACATAAATTTTTATTATCTAGTGCTTTTACAGGTTGATAGTACTCATCACTTTGGAGATGATCTTAAAACGGAAACATATATTTAATTAGTGGAACAATAAGGCAGTAAACTACAACTCTAATCCTAATATGAGATTACCAAAACTCAAAAACACAGTAGAATACACCACTACAGTTTAGATCACAGTAGACAAAAATGAGCTATTGAGCATCAGAAAAACTCTAATAACTAGGCAGAGGAGTATACCATCTTAGATAGTTGGCGACGACAGGGACGGCGGAAAGTTGGTATATATGTGGGCACGTGGAATGTGATGCTTCAGTACACACATCTTCTCAAGCTGCAAATTCTTGGCGTCCAGTGAAAAGCATTCCAAATCTATCCCCTCCTCAGATGAGCTTACATGCACCCCTGACGAGCTAAGGTGTTCAGGAAACCTTAGCAGGAGCAAGTACCTCTCCGTTGCGCCCCTGATGTAATGCCGGAACCCAGGATGCAACGGGATGATTTTCTCCATCTGCCAATGGCTGGAACTGTCTTGTCTAACTGTGTAATGGAGGCTAACCTCGCCATCTGCATTGTGGTCGCGGAGGGCAAACATCCCGACTCTGCCTTCCCCTGCCTCCACAATGGCAATCTGTCGCCTGTGGCAGCCGGGAGGGAGGTCAGTAATGGAGAAGTCCATCCTCCTGGTGTCCAGCACGAGCAACTTGTCTCGCCAATCCATCACCCAGTAGAAGCATCCGCGGGCGTACTGGCGCCCGTGAATGATTGGCGTCCGTGACGCCACGCGCGCGCGGGCGCCGGACATCAGATCTTTCCACGGCAGGGACGCGACGGCTCGCCATTGTCCAGTGGCCGAGGAGAAGGCGAAGGCGACCAGCCTGGCTTTGCATTGCGCCATCCAGATCACCTGGAACGAGGTCTCTTCTCCGTCGTCGCCGCGGGGAACGAGGAAGGCCTCGCACCAGCGGTCGAACTCCACGCGGAGCGGGTGCTCCACAGTGGCAGCCAGGTCGTCCGGAACCGGGGGCAGCAGGACGCACCGCCGGTGCAAGGGGTCGCACACAGCGACGTCCGTGAACACCGGAAGCTCATCGCCGCCGCCCTCGCGTGCGCGGTCGAGGAGGACGCGGCCGCCGCGCACGTCGCGGACGACCCACCGGCCCGCTGCCGGGGATGGGATGAAGGAGAAGGAGAAGTCCGCGGTGAGCGATACGGCACGGGCCGCGGGAGCGGAGGCGTGGGGCTGGAGCGCCGGGTGGAACCCCTTGCGGTCGAGGAAACCGAGGATCGGGGCCGGGTGGAGCGCGCGGAAGCGGCGGAGGACGGCGCGGTCGGTGGCGAGGCGGCGGTAGGGGACGCAGGCCGCGGAGGCACGTACGAGGTCGGCTGGCTCCGGCAGGCGGAGGAGTATCTCCGCCATGATGTCGTCGGTCAGCGCCGCCGCTGGCGACGAGGCCATTACCCGGCCGGCGAGAGACAGCAGGTATGGGGGATCATGACTTGGGGAAAAAAATTCTCTGCATACGTGATGTAAACTGAAACCTGTGCACCACTATCTGGATTTGTGACACGTGTCCTATCCTCACCAATCTCCAAGCAGCGCCTCCGCGTTCAGCAATGCCGCATGAGCGGTCTGCGGATCGGCTTGGCTCTACTACTGCACGGCTTGACCTGGGCTGAAGCTGAGCAGCAGGGACATATCGTATTCCGTCCTCAGGTACGCCGGCTTCTCCCTCAATGACGCCGACGAGCATCACCGACGCTGCGAGCACTTCGCCTTGCTGACAGTCGCCGCCCTGTTCCTGGAGACCTGCCCACCCAGAAACCAAATCATGTCCTCATGTTTTTCGTGGTCTAGGTAGAAGGGTTGAAAGAAGAAACCCAGATCATTCGCAAGGGTAGTACCAGGGATGGATGAGCTTAGACGGTTGCTCTTTGTTCGATGCACATATTGCAAGAAGACGGACATCATCGAGCTGACAGCAAATAACAACGATAACTACAACCAGAACTGTCCGCGCAATTTGTCAGTGGTGTTACTGCGGCTCAGCATTAGCACGGAGGAGCGTGACACCGCCGCGAGAACAGATCGGGCCATCGCGAATGCAACACGAGCGGCGCCAATGACAACAGATCGGGCCGCCGCGAGTGCAACGCGCAGAGCTCCTGCCCCACGTCAAGCCGTGCAGTCGTCGAACCGAGCCGATCTACAGAGGAACAGGCAGCTCATGGGGAATTGCTGAACGCGGAGGTGCTGCTTGGAGATCGGTGAGGATAGAACACGTGTCACAAATCTGGATGGTGGTGCACAGGTTTCACTTTGCATCACGCATGCAGAGAATCCGCCCCCCCTTGGGGAAAAAAATTCTCTGCATACGTGATGTAAACTGAAACCTGTGCACCACTATCTGGATTTGTGACACGTGTCCTATCCTCACCAATCTCCAAGCAGCGCCTCCCCGTTCAGCAATGCCGCATGAGCGGTCTGCGGATCGGCTTGGCTCTACTACTGCACGGCTTGACCTGGGCTGAAGCTGAGCAGCAGGGACATATCGTATTCCGTCCTCAGGTACGCCGGCTTCTCCCTCAATGACGCCGACGAGCATCACCGACGCTGCGAGCACTTCGCCTTGCTGACAGTCGCCGCCCTGTTCCTGGAGACCTGCCCACCCAGAAACCAAACCATGTCCTCATGTTTTTCGTGGTCTAGGTAGAAGGGTTGAAAGAAGAAACCCAGATCATTCGCAAGGGTAGTACCAGGGATGGATGAGCTTAGACGGTTGCTCTTTGTTCGATGCACATATTGCAAGAAGACGGACATCATCGAGCTGACAGCAAATAACAACGATAACTACAACCAGAACTGTCCGCGCAATTTGTCAGTGGTGTTACTGCGGCTCAGCATTAGCACGGAGGAGCGTGACACCGCCGCGAGAACAGATCGGGCCATCGCGAATGCAACACGAGCGGCGCCAATGACAACAGATCGGGCCGCCGCGAGTGCAACGCGCAGAGCTCCTGCCCCACGTCAAGCCGTGCAGTCGTCGAACCGAGCCGATCTACAGAGGAACAGGCAGCTCATGGGGAATTGCTGAACGCGGAGGTGCTGCTTGGAGATCGGTGAGGATAGAACACGTGTCACAAATCTGGATGGTGGTGCACAGGTTTCACTTTGCATCACGCATGCAGAGAATCCGCCCCCGTCGGGAGCGCCGGTCAAACAGATGGGCTGCTCCGTTGGTCTGAGAAGTCAATGGTGGCGCACGGTTGGTTAAAGGACCAAGGCTGCGGACTACTGGGCTTATTGGGCCAAACCTCTCGCAACATGTCGGATTTGGTTTGATTAAAGTCCACGGGCTACCTAGCCAATTGTTCATGGTCTGCCTCATCATTGTTTTGAAGCAGATTTGGGACAATTTTGGTCCAGTTCGAGCCCAAAGTGCTTGTTGTGATTATTAGCGAGAAGATACGACAACGGGATTTGCAGATCTTGTGGCATCCTAAAAGATGAACCAAAACATCTTTCAAAATAAACTATTGGAGTTCATAAAAAAGTATATCTAATAGAGTCTTAAAATCGCCTTCAGTATTTTAATTCACTCTAAACTTTCATTATTTGTAGCTATAGGAAGTAAAAAAGTTAGAAGCATTAATTTTTCTCTCTAGAGAATTAAAGTTGTTGTGACCCTAAATAATAATGTAGCTCTATCGGTACCCTCAATATGGGGTACCTCCGCGCACAGTAGAAAATCGTCTAAGGACTTCCCCCTCCGCAGGGGCGAACTCCAAGGGTACCCGAGCCGGACCTCCCCTCTCCGCGGAGAGAGCTCCGAAGGCTCCACGTGTCTAGTGAGGCCGGATCTCCCTCTCCTCAGAGGAGAGCTCCGGGCCCGTCACATGGCCGGCAGAGCCAGACCTCCCCCCTCCGCAGGGAGAGCTCCGAAGGCTCCACGTGTCCAGCGGGGCCGGACCTCCCTCTCCTCAGGGGAGAGCTCCGGGCCCGCCGCGTGGCCAGTAGAGCCAGACCTCCCCCCTCCGCGGGGAGAGCTCCGAAGGCTCCACGTGTCCAGCGGGGCCGGACCTCCCTCTCCTCAAATGAGAGCTCTGGGCCCGCCGCGTGGCCAGCAGAGCCGGACCTCCCCCCTCCGCGGGGAGAGCTCCGAAGGCTCCACGTGTCCAGCGGGGTCGGACCTCCCTCTCCTCAAAGGAGAGCTCCGGGCCCGCCGCATGGCCAACAGAGTCGGACCTCCTCCCTCCGTGGGAAGAGCTCCGAAGGCTCCACGTGTCCAACGGGGCCGGACCTCCCTCTCCTCACAGGAGAGCTCCGGGACCGCCACGTGGCAGCAGAGGCGGACCTCCCCCCCTCCGCGGGGAGAGCTTCGAAGGCTCCACGTGTCCAGCGGGGCCGGACATCCCTCTCCTCAGAGGAGAGCTCCGGGCCCACCACGTGACAGCAAAGCAGCGCTGTGTACCCAGCGCGGTAGGCAGCAGGAGTAAAGTCGCACCATGCCCTGTTCATACAAGGTAGACCCGCGCCTTCCCAAGGCGCGGTATTGAAGACCAGCGCCTTCCCAAGACGCGGAGACGCGGAGCACGCCCCTGCCAAGAGGTGTTGCGCCCAGTCGCATCACAGTGAAGACAGACACGCAATGTCAGAAGTTGTACACCAATAAATGCAGCAACAAGACATCCCCTGCTGCCCCTGCCATCATCAACCACTACGCCTAGCTTGCGGCGTGGGCAGGGCGGCAGGCCGGAGGCTTAGAAGCCCTCGTCAGAGACAACTACCGGCGTTATTGCAGATGCGGTAGATGGCAGAGATCTCCTCTGGACCACCTGTCAGGTCCCTGGGCCCCACTTTGTAAGCTGCCCGAGCCTTGGACTATAAAAGGCTCGAGCAGGCAACATTGCAAAGGGTTCGGCAGTACGCCACTGTCGGTACCCTCAATATGGGGTACCCCCGCGCACAGGGAAAACTGCCTAAGGACCTCACCCTTCTCCGCAGGGGGAGGTCCGAAGGCGCCATGTGTCCAGCGGGGTCGGACCTCCCTCTCCTCAGAGGAAAGCTCCGGGCCCGCCACGTGGCCAACTGAGCCGGACCTCCCCCCTCGGCGGCGAGAGCTCCGAAGGCTCCACGTGTCCTACGGGGCCTGACCTCCCTCTCCTCAGAGGAGAGCTCCGGGCCCGCCACGTGGCCGACAGAAGCCGGACCTCCCCCTCCGCGAGGAGAGCTCCGAAGGTTCCACGTGACCCGCGGGGCCGGACCTCCCTCTCCTCAGAGGAGAGCTCCAGGCCCGCCACGTGGCCAGCATAACAGCGCTACCTGCCCCCGCGCGGTAGGCGGCAAGAATAAAGACGCACCATACCTTGCCCGTACAAGGTATTCAAGACCGCGCCTTCCCAAGGCACGGAGACGCGGAGCACGCCTTTGTCAGGTGTCGTTGCTCCCAATCACATCACAGTGAAGTCTGGCGCCTCGCGTCAGAGCCTGCACGCCAATAAACACAGCAACAAGACATCCCCTACCGCCCCTGCCATCATCAACCACTACGACTAGCTTGCGGCATGGGCAGGGCGGCAGAACGAAGACTCGGAAGCCCTCGCCAGAGATAACTACCGGCGTAACTGCACATACGGTAGATGGCAGGCAATCTCCTCGGGACCACCTGTCGGGTCCCAAGCCCACCTTGTAAGCTGCTCGAGCCTTGGACTATAAAAGGCTCGGGTAGGCAACGTTAGCAAGGGTTTGCACTCCAGCCATTCGCATCCTTAGGTTCGACTCACCCTCAAGCTCAGGACCCCGGTTCTGAGCAACAAGCAATACAATGAGCACCTCAGCTCACCGTGGACGTAGGGTATTACGCTACGGCGGTCTGAACCACGTAAAAATCCCTGTGTCAAGCTTCTCCCTCAGTCGTCCCTAACACGTAAGCTCTCCGTGAGTGACTAGCACCTCCAAAAAGGAACCTCCGCGGGTTGCCCAGAGCAGGCCTGGGGGAAGTGTCGGCTACACACTTCGACATTTGGCGCGCTAGGTAGGGGGCTTTTCCCTTGCGCGACGAGCTTCTGCCGACGAAGATGAAGAATCTCCCTTCAGCGGCAAGCTCTCCCCGCCCACGTTCACGACGAACGGTCACCAGCGGGGACTACGTCTCGACACACTCAGGACGAAGTGTGTCGGTGCAAGCTGAAAGCCAGCAGCCGACTCCGGCAGCGCAGGCTCCAGCAAGCGTGAGATCATCTGCAGCGCTGAGCGTCTCCCACGGGGGCGCGCTAGCTGCAGCAAGAGCGCTACTGCGCAATCCACCTGCTGGGGACGCGCCTCAGTCAGCGACCCAGCAGTGGATTCGCGATGTAGATCCTCTCGTCGTCGCCGCTGCCAACCCTCGACTTCGGCAGGGACGACGCCCCAGTCAACCGGCTGTGTCGCTGACGCGCACGCCAACGGTTGACGGGCAGACGGTAGATTCCCGCTCCACCAGGCTCCCATTGGTGGACCTAAGTTCGGAGCTGGAACGATGCCACTTGGGCAAAGATGCCCGAGTGCTCATTGAGCAACGACGAGAAAGGCGTTGCAACCAAGAGGCTGGCGACAACATGTCGACCGCCTCAACCCAGCCAGGGCCGCAGACGTTCGCCACGCGATCTCTGCCCCACGCGTACGCCACACAGCATATGCCCCAGCCATATGCCGTGCAAATGGTGCCCCCGGTCTATGGCGCGGCCTTGCCCATACCGGGGTATGCGGTGCTTGCAGCGAACCAAGCGTTTGTGGCACCAACACCTACAGCAACAGGAGCAGGATGTGCGGCCCTGGCGCCACACCTTCGCTTCACGAAGTGGCCGCTTAAGTTCCAGCCGCACCTACCCGAGAAGTACGACGGCAGCGTCAACCCGGCGGAGTTCCTTCAGATCTACTCCACCGCCATCCTTGCTGCAGAAGGGGACGAGGCCGTCATGGCCAACTACTTCCCCGTCGCCTTGACCGGCCCAGCCCGGTCTTGGCTCATGAATCTTCCCTAGGGGTCCATAACCTCCTGGCCCGCAGCCCACAGCCCGACCCGCCGAGCCGGGCGAAGGGGGCTGGACCACCACCTCGAAGCTAGCGGTCCCGGTGGCCCTGCAGCCATGGACGCCGCTAAAGGATCGTAAGTGTCACTAGGGACTCCGTGCAACCCAGCGCTCAAGATCCAGAAGCTCAAGTAGTCCCGATGCATGGACCACGGAGGTCCGGGACTCCTTGAAGGACATCCTTCCTGATGAACGTGCATTCGCTGAACGGATTGTGCGGATGACTAAGTGCTACGCGCGGGTATCTTTACTGGCGTGGCG
The DNA here is from genome assembly GCA_030760725.1 of Neostapfia colusana. Classification (NCBI taxonomy): domain Eukaryota; kingdom Viridiplantae; phylum Streptophyta; class Magnoliopsida; order Poales; family Poaceae; genus Neostapfia; species Neostapfia colusana. The sequence goes on from JASWHV010000009.1 coordinate 10,119,183, forward strand.
CCACGACATCCTATTACGGTGCATAATCCAGGAGGAAGGCTGCGACTAGCTCGCAGTAGTCCACGGAGGCGAGTGCTGGGAACGTTCATCGTCCCGCACGCTGGTCGGTTAAGCCACCCGGCATGGCTCCTACTGACCGAGAGCCACCTGGACGCCGTCAAACCGGTTAGGAGATGCAATGCGTGCCAGGTCCACGCCAAGCAGACCCACACAACCGGTGCAGACGCGCACCCAAAGCCGTCGGGGGATACCGGCTCCTCTATGTCGAGGGCCAGCCGGACTTCCCAGGGTCGGGTCACGGGAACTACCCTTCTACATGGTATGCGGGGCCGAAGCCATGCTTCCCCCTGAGATCGCCATGGGGGTCCCCCCGTGTCCGAGCGTACGACGAAGCCACGCATGACCCGCTCTGCGTGATGACATGGCGCTCCGACGCTACCCCAGTAAGTTCACCATACTTACTTAAGTGTTTATTTAAATTACACATTAATTTATATGATCACCTTCCCACACTCTAGACAGTGTACATCCATTGTACACTTGGTTCCTCTTTCTTGCGCTCATGCATAGTCGATATTTGCCATCTTGCCGAAGGCGGTAATGCTTGGGGTACCTGCCAGAGGCCCGGGGGCCTTTCGGACCTCCCCCTGTAAGGGTACTGTACCGCCAGTTGGTCTCCTCCGAGAAAAGACCTACGCTAGGCCGGGGGTCACGAGCCTTGCTTTTCCCGGTCCTGCACCCAAAGCATGCGCACTCTGCCCCCCAGTGCTACAGTCTGAGTACCAGGGGGCCGGACGGTTACACCCTGACTGGGGCTGGGGGCCAGACCTCCGGGACCAAGTGCACTGGATTACCCAAGCCCCGTATTCTGGCCCGGGACAGTAAGCCAAATGAGACTAAGGGACAGGAAAGGGAGGACTTCTGAGCAGTATCGGACTCCGCCCCCACAGTTGGGCCGAGCTCCGAGGCCAGCCCTCGCCCTCCTTTCAGAGGCGAGCGCTGATGCTGGACCTCACTCCCTTCGCTGGCCTGAGCTCCGATGACTTCCGGACCTCCGCCCCCCACAGCTGGGCCGAGCTCCGAGGCCAGCCCTCGGCCTCCTTTCTGAGGCGAGCGCTGATGCCGGACTTCACACCCTTTGCTGGCCTGAGCCCCGATGACTTTCAGACCTCTGCCCCCCACAGCTGGGCCGAGCTCCGAGGCCAGCCCTCGCCCTCCTTTCAGAGGCGAGCGCTGATGCCGGACCTCATGCCCTTCGCTGGCCTGAGTTCCGATGACTTCCGGACCTCCGCCACCCACAGCTAGGCCGAGCTCCGAGGCCAGCCCTCGCCCTCCTTTCAGAGGTGAGCGCTGATACCGGACCTCACGCCCTTCGCTGGCCTGAGCTTCGATGACTTCCGGACCTCACGCCCTTCGTTGGCCTGAGTTCCGATGACCTCCGGATCTCACGCCCTTCGCTGGCCTGAGCTCCGATGACTTCCGAACCTCACGCCCTTCGCTGGCCTGAGCTCCGATGACTTTCGGACCTCCGCCCCCCACAGCTGGGCCGAGGTCCGAGGCCAGCCCTCGCTCTCCTTTCAGAGGCGAGAGCTGATGCCGGACCTCACGCCCTTCGCTGGCCTGAGCTCCGATGACCTCCGGACCTCACGCCCTTCGCTGGCCTGAGCTCCGATGACTTCCGGACCTCCGCCCCCGCAGCTGGGCCGAGCTCCGATGCCAGTCCTCGCCCTCCTTTCAGAGGCGAGCCCTGATGCCGGACCTCACGCCCTTCGTGGGCCTGAGCTCCGATGACTTCCGGACCTCACGCCCTTCGCTGGCCTGAGCTCCGATGACTTCCGGACCTCCGCCCCCCACAGCTGGGCCGATGTCCGAGGCCAGCCCTCGCCCTCCTTTCAGAGGCGAGTGCTGATGCCGGACCTCACGCCCTTCACTGGCCTGAGCTCCGATGACCTCTGGACCTCACGCCCTTCGCTGGCCTTAGCTCCGATGACCTCCGGACCTCACGCCCTTCGCTGGCCTGAGCTCTGATGACTTCCCGACCTCCGCTGCCGCAGCTGGGCCGAGCTCCGATGCCAGCCCTCGCCCTCCTTTCAGAGGCGATCCCTAATGCCGGACCTCACGCCCTTCGTGGGCCTGAGCTTCGATGACTTCCGGACCTCAGCCCCCACAGTTGGGCCGAGCTCCGACGCCAGCCCTCGCCCTCCTTTCAGAGGCGAGCCCTGATGCCGGGCCTCACGCCCTTCGTGGGCTTGAGCTCCGATGACTTCCCGGACCACCCCTCTTCTCAGAGGCGAGCTCCGAGGCCGGACCTCCCCCTTTCACAAGGGCAGAGCTCCGATGCCAGGCTTCACCCTCTCTTCAGAGGCTGAACTCCGAAGCCGTCAAGACCCTGCCAGCACATGGAGTACTCAATACAAGGAAGTGCGCGGGTAGGAGAAGGCCCCATCTCGGGCTCGTTACCTCCCCCGAGGTGAGCCCGGGGGCCACTATCGGTACCCTCAATACCGGGTACCCCCGCGCACAGCGTAAAACTTCCTAAGGACCTCGCTCCCTCTGCAGGGGCGAGGTTTGAAGGCGCCACGTGTCCAGCGGGGCCGGAGCTCCCCTCCCCGCAGAGGATAGCTCTGAGCCTGCCACGTGGCCCAGGAGGCCGGACCTCACCCCCTCCGCAAGGGCGAGCTCCAAAGGCGCCACGTGTCCGGCAGGGTCGGGGCTCTCCTCTCCTCAAAGGATAGCTCCGAGCCTGCCACGTGGTCTGTAAGACCGGACCTCGCCCCTCCGCTGGGGTGAGCTCCGGAGGCTCCACGTGTCAGGCGGAGCCGGAGCCCCCTCTCCTCAGAGGAGAGCTCCGGGTCCGACACGTGGCCAGCAGAGCAGTGCTGCCGCCCGACGCGGTAGGCAGCAGGAGTAAAGATGCGCCATACCTTGTCCGTACAAGGTATTCAAGGCCCGCGCCTTCCCAAGACGCGGAGCACGCCTCTGTCAGGTGCTGTTGCGCCCAGTCACATCGCAGACTGGCGCACCGTGTCAGAGCCTGCCCGCCAATAAACATAGCGACAAGACATCCCCTGCCGCCCCTGCCATCATCACCCACTACGACTAGCTTGCGGCATGGGCAGGGCGGCAGAACGAAGACTTGGAAGCCTTCGCCAGAGACAACTACCAGCATAACTGCAGATACGGTAGATGGCAGGAAATCTCCCCGGGCCACCTGTCGGGTCCCGGGCCCACCTTGTAAGCCGCTCGAGCCTTGGACTATAAAAGGCTCGGGTAGGCAACGTTAGCAAGGGTTTGAACTCTGTTGACTCGCACTCTAGCCATCTCACACCCTCAAGATCAGGACTCCGGTTCTGAGCAGCAAGCAATACAGCGAGCACCTCTGCTCACCGTGGACGTAGGGTTTTACGCTCCGGCGGCCTGAACCACATAAAACTCTCCGTGTCAAGCTTCTCCCTCAATCGTCCCTAACACTGAAGCTCTCCGCGAGTGACTAGCCCTTCCGAAAAAGAACCTTCGCGGGCTGCCCAGAGCAGGTCCGGGGGAAGTGTCGGCTACACACTTCGACATTTGGCGCGCCAGGAAGGGGGCTTTTCCCTTGCGCGATGAGCTTCTGCCGGCGAAGATGACGAAGCTTCCTTCAGCGGCAAGCTCTCCTCCCCCGCGTTCATGACAAACAGTGACTAGCGGGGACTACGTCTCGACACACTCTGGACGGAGTGTGTCGGCGCAAGCTGGAAGCCAGCAGCCGACTCCAGCAGCACCGACTCCGGCAACGCAGGCTCCAGCAAGGGCTCCAGCTGAGATCCTTTGCAGCGCTGAGTGTCCCCCACGGGGGCGCGCTAGCTGCAGCAAGGGTGCTACTGCGCAATTCGCTTGCTGGGGACGCGCCACAGTCAGCGACCCAGCAGTGGATTCACGAGGTAGACCGTCTCGTCGTCGCCGCCGCAAACCCTCGGCTTCGGCGAGGACGACGTTCCGGCCAACCGACTGTGCCGCTGACGCGCACGCATACGGTTGAGGGGCAGACGGCGGATTCCCACTCCACCAGGCTCCCATCAAAGGACCTGAGGACGGAGCTGGAACTATGCCACTTGGGCAAAGATGCCCGAGTGTTCATTAAGCGACGACGAGAAAGGCGTCGCAACCAGGAGGTTGGCGACAGCATGTCGACTGCCTCGACCTAGCCTGAGGCGCAGACGTTTGCCACGCGATATCTGCCCCAGGCGTACGCCACGCAGCATATGCCCCAGCCATATGCCCTGCAAACGGCGCCCACGGTCTATGGCGCAGCCTTGCCCATACCGTGGTACATAGTGCCAGCAGCGAACCAAGCGTTCGCGGCACCAACGCCTGCAGCAACAGGAGCAGGATGTGCGGCCCTGGCGTCACACCTTCGCTTCGCGAGGTGGCCGCGTAAGTTTCGGCCGCACTTGCCCGAGAAGTACGACGGCAGTGTCAACCCGGCAGAGTTCCTCCAGATCTACTCCACCGCCGTCCTTGCTGCAGGAGGGGACGAGGCCGTCATGGCCAACTACTTCCCCGTCGCCTTGACCGGCCCAGCCCGGTCTTGGCTCATGAACCTCCCCCAGGGTTCCATAACCTCTTGGGGAGAGCTCTACTGGCAGTTCACTGCTAACTTCGGCAGCTCCTACACCCGGCCTGGCACGGAGTTCAACCTCCACGCCGTCCAGCAACAACCTGGAGAGACGCTGTGCTCCTTCATCCAGCGGTTCACTCTGGTACGGAACACCATCCTGCATATCCAAAATGCTTCTGTGGTGGTGGCGTTCCGGCAGGGTGTACGGGACAAGAAGATGCTTGAGAAGCTCATGACCAGAGAGGTTTGCGACGTCTCAGAGCTCTTCAGCCTGGCGGACAAGTGCGCCAGAGCAGCAGAAGGGCGGAACTGGCACTCTGCCAGCCTCTGAGTTAGGAGGACAGCCCGGATCTGGCGCTGCTTCCTATGGAAGCGGCAAGAAGATCAAGAACCGGGGCGGTGGCAAGATGAAGCCACCGGCCGCGGCTCCTATTGCTGCAGCAGCAGCACCCAGTGGAGCTCGGGGGGCCACGCCCCGACAAAAGGCAGCGACAGTCACCAACTCTAGATGGTGACCAAGGCGAGCTATGCCCCGTGCACGGCACCAGTTACCATACTGCTGCCGAGTGCCGGGAGATCCAGAAGCTCATAGAGCTCTTCCACAAAGGGAAGCAGCTGCGAACTGATGCCCCACCCTTCCGTCAAAGGGAGGGCAAGCAGAAGGTCGACGCCCCAGACAACGCCGACCACCAAGTGGAGTTCCAGGAGCCTTAGCGCGCCGTGAAGGCGGTGCGCAACCATGAGGACTCCAGCTCCAGCGATGACAAGCACCGGAAGATGCTCTACGTCATCTACGGCGGGTCCGCTGATCCCTCGTCCCGAAGCGCGGTTAAGACTCTACGCCGAGCGGTAGCGCCGGTGGCTCCCCTCCCAAGTGCCGCGCCGCACCTCAAGTGGATGGGAACCCCCATCAGCTTCGATGCCACCGACTGCCCCAGGAACATGGCTGGGGCCGGCCACTACCGCTCTTGGTAGCGCGCACCATCGCCAACGTGAGGATGTACCTTGTTCTGGTAGATGGCAGGGCTGGGCTGAACCTCATCAGCCACGCAACTTTCCAGAAGCTGCAGATCTCGATGGCCAAGCTCACCCCATCGAGCCCATTCTCAGGGTTAGGGCCGGGACAAGTCGTTCCCTACGACAACATCAGCCTTTCGGTGACCTTTGGGGCACCGGACAACTATCGGAAAAAGTACATTCTGTTCGACGTGGCGGAGATCGACCTTCCCTTCAACGCCATAATCGGCAGGCCAGCCCTGTACCGATTCATGGCAGTAGCCCACTACGGCTACCTCGTCTTGAAGATGGCTACACCAACAGGCGTCCTCAGGATTCGTGGAGACCGCCATGCTGCAGTGTCAGCCTTGGAAAAGCTCCAGGCATTTGCAACAGCTCGAGCACCAGCCCCTGGCAGTGCAGAACCGGACCGGCTCCACCCGAGTGCACGCCACCGTGCCTCTACCGCAGCACCCCGTGTGCAAACCCTCGACGAGGGCGACGTCCCCCTGAAGGTCGTCCAAGTCGGCGCCGATGCTGCCCAGACCACCCGGGTAGCCGGGGGCCTGGATAGCAAATAGGAAGGCGCGCTTGTCGGTACCTGAGATATGGGGTACCCCCGCGCACAGGGTAAAATGCCTGAGGTGCTCGCTCTTCTCCGCAGGGAGAGCTCCGAAGGCGCCACGCGTCTGGCGGGGCCGGACCTCCCTCTCCTCAGAGGAGAGCTCCGGGCCCGCCACGTGGCATACAGAAGCCGGACCTCCCCCTCCGCGGGAGAGAGGTCCGAAGACGCCACGCGTCCAGCGAGGCCGGACCTCCCTCTCCTCAGAGGTGAGCTCCGGGCCCGCCACGTGGCATGCAGAAGTCGGACCTCCCCCTCCGCGGGAGAGAGGTCCGAAGGCGCCACGCGTCCAGCGGGGCCGGACCTCCCTCTCCTCAGAGAAGAGCTCTGGACCTGCCGCGTGGCTGGAGGAACGGTGCTGCCTGCCCCCGGGCGGTAGGCAGCGGGCGTAAAGGCGCCCCTCACCTTGCCCGTACAAGGAATTCAAGGCCCGCGTCTTCCCAAGACGCGGAAACGCGGAGCACACGCCTGTCAGGTGCCGTTGCGTCCAGTCGCATCACAGACTGGCGCGCGGTGTCAGAACCTGACAGGTAATAAACGCCGCGACAAGACATCCCATGCCGCCTGCGCCGTCATCAACCACTACGACTAGCGCACGGCGTGGGCAGGGCGGCAAAAGGAAGACTTAGAAGCCTTCGACCGGAGGCAACCACTGGCATAACTAAAGATACGGTAGATAATAGACAATCTTCCCGGGACCACCTGTCGGGTCCCGGCTTCCCTTGTAAGCCGCCCGAGCATTGGACTATAAAAGGCTCGGGTAGGCGTTGATAGCAGGGGTTCGCATTCTGCAACTCATACGCTAGCCATACACTCTCAAGCTGTAACTCACCCCCAAGCTCAGGCCCCCGGCCCTGAGCAGCAAGCAATACAGCGAGCTCCATAGCTCGCCGTGGACGTAGGGTTTTACGCTCCGGCGGCCTGAACCACGTAAAACTTCCCGTGTCAAGCTCTCACTAACTCGTCCATTCGCGCAAGCTCTCCGCTAGGAACTAGCCCCTCCGAAAAAAGAACCTCCGCGGGCTGCCCAGTGCAGGCCCGGGGGAAGTGTCGATCGCACACTTCGACATTTGGCGCGCCAGGTAGGGGGCTTTTCCCCTAGCGCGACGAGTTTCCGCCAACGAAGATGACCAAGCTCCCTTCAGCGGCAAGCTCTCCCCCTCTGCGTTCACGGCGAACCGTGACCAGCGGAGAGTACATGTCGACGCACTCAGGACGGAGTGTGTCGGCACAAGCGGGTAGCCAGCAGCCGACTCCGGCAACGCCGACTTCGGCTATGCAGGCCCCGACCAGCGTGAGGTCTTCTGCAGCGCTGAGCGTACACCATGGAGGTGCGCTAGCTGCAGCAAGGGTGCTGCTGCGCAACCCACCTGCAGGGGATGCGCCCCATTCAGCAACCCAGCAATGGGTCCGTGAGGTGGACCACCTCGTCATCGCCGCCACGAACCCTCGGTTTCGGCGAGGGCGGCGCCCAGGGCAACCAGCTGTGTCGCTGACGCGCACACCCACGGTTGACGGGCTAACGGCGGATTCCAGCTCCTCCAGGCTCCTGTCGACGGACCTGCGAAGGGAACTGGAGCGGTGCCACTTGGGGCAGGACGCCCGAGTGTACCTCGAGCGACGTCGAGAAAGGCGTCGTAACCATGAGGCAGGCGACAGCATGTCATCGGCCTCGACACAACCGGAAGGGCAGGCCTTCGCCATGCGAGCCCCGCCTCAGGCATATGCTGCGCAACATATGCCACCACCATATGCGCCGCAAGTAGCGGCCCCGGTCTATGGTGCAGCCTTGCCCATGCCGGGATACGAGGTGCCAGGTGTGAACCACCTGCTCGTGGCACCAATACCTGCAGCAGCAGGTGCAGGATGTGCGGCCCTTGCGCCCCACCTTCGCTTCGCAAGGTGGCCGCGCAAGTTTCGCCCGCACTTGCCTGAGAAGTACGACGGAAGTGTCAACCCGGCGGAGTTCCTCCAGATCTACTCCACCGCCGTACTTGCTGCAGGAGGCGATGAGGCTGTCATGGCCAACTACTTTCCCGTCGCCTTGACCGGCCCAGCCCGGTCCTGGCTCATGAATCTACCCCAGGGGTCCATAACCTCCTGGGGTGAGCTCTGCCGGCAGTTCGTCGCCAACTTCGGCAGCTCCTACACCCACCCCGGCACGGAGCTCGATCTCCACGCCGTCAAGCAACAACCTGGGGAGTCGCTGCGCTCTTTCATCCAGCGGTTCTCTCAGGTGCGCAACACCATCCCACATATCCAAAGCGCCTCTGTGGTGGTGGCGTTCCGACAGGGTGTCCGGGACGAGAAAATGCTCGAGAAGCTCGCGACCAGAGAGGTCCGCGACGTCTCGGAGCTCTTTAGCCTGGCGGATAAGTGCGCCAGGGCAGCCGAAGGGCGGAACTGGCACGCACTACCGACCACCGAGTCAGGAGGGCAGCCCGGGTCCGGTGCTGCTGCCTATGGGGGTGGCAAGAAGACCAAGAACCGGGGGAGTGGAAAGATGAAGCCACCATTCACGGCCCCCGTCGCCGCAGCTGCGACAACCAACGGAGCTCGGGGGCCGCGCCCCGACAAGAGGCAGCGGCAATCACCGGCCCCAGACAGTGGCCAGGGCGGGCTATGCCCCGTGCATGGCACCTGCAACCATACAGCTGCCGAGTGCAGGGAGATCCAGAGGCTCGCAGAGCGCTTCCGTAATGGAAGACAGCAGAGGGCTGAAGCACCGCCCTACCCTCAGAGGGATGGCAAACAGAAGGACGATGCCCCAGTCACCGCTGCCCACCAAGTGGGGTACCAGGAGCCTCAGCGTGTCATAAAGACAGTGCATGACGGTGAGGACTCCAGTTCTGACGGTGACAGGCCAAGGAGTTAGCCAGCTGCGGCACGCCTCCGTGCCTCGAACATACCTCTCGGGGGCCGCCTAGGGTCCGTCAACCCCTTGAAGGCCTTGCCAGAAGGGGGAGATGCCTTAGGTCATCCAAGGTGAGCCCGGGTCCACCTACCCCTTGAAGGCCTTAGCCAGAAGGGGAGAACTCCCCGGGGGCCCCGGAGAGAAGCCACGCAGGACCTGATCCAGCGTGAAGACAACAACTTCGACAAGACTCGGCTTGCAGGGAACACCCCACAACGCACGGTCTCGGCTAATGCTCTAAGCACTACCGCCAAAGAACCAGACGCGACGGGGGCCCGCAAGAAGGCAGCCTGGTGAAGCGGCACGCTATATTCCAAGAAGGACCCATAAGCTTTCCCTCAGCAGGGAAGGTCCCTTCCGAATCATGAAAGCTGCCGCCCTAGGTACACATGCCTTTCAACCGAGAGTGGGATCCATTCCCAAAAATCCTTACCATGGAGCAACACTGTAAGTCCTACTTACTGAGCATCGATAGAACAGGGTTATTCACTTTTGTAATAGACCCCATAGAACTTAGGAACAGAGCTTGGGGTAGCTAAGTCTCAAGGGACGGTACAGGACTACGTCCAGTTTAGCCTGGTTCCGACCCTAAGCGCGTAGAGTCTTGCTTCCCTTGTAGACGAGGCGGAACATTGCCCCCACGAACAGCCAGAATTCCACCTATGGGCGCGAATACAGAGACCTGTTCTACTTAGCTCCTTCTCATGCGCTCATTTAAATTATGCATTAATTTTTATGATCGCACTGTCTCTGTATGTTCATCATACGTCTAGCTCCCCCTCTCCTGCGCTCACCCATAGTCGGCATTTGCTATCCTCTCGAAGGCGGCTGCGCTTGAGGCACCTGCCGATGGCCGAGTGAGTCTCTCGGGCCTCCCCCAGTCAGGTGTTGCGGTGTCAGTTGGTCACCTCCAGGAAAGGCCAGCGTTGTGCATGGGGGGTCCAGGGTGCGTATCCAGCTTAGCTGGCCCAGAGCCCAAAGCATGCGCATCCTGCTCCCTGGAGGTCCAGGGGAGTACGTCCGCTTTGCCTGGTCATGAACCCAAAGCGCGTGCACTCTGCTTCCCCAGCGCATGGCCCGGTACTAGGGATCGGACGGCCGTACCCGGACCTCGGAGGGAGCCGGAGCTCCGGCACCTCGTGCACAGAATTGCCCAAGCCCCGTATAGCGGACCAGGACCATAAGACGGATAAGACTAGGAGACAGGAGGGGAGGACCCCCCGAGGAGAATTACGTTTCCTCTACCTGTGTGCAGGACCTTCAGGTTACGGCAACAGGGACTGCATGAAGCGGGGGGAAAGGAGCTATCAGCTACACCGGCCTGGGACTGGAAGGACCAGGACCTGCCCCCCCAGAGGGGCAGGGCCCGGGGGCCCCGTGTGTCCAGCAGGCCCGGAACTCATTCCTTGAGGGCTCCGGGCTCGCCACGTGGCAGGCAGGAACCGGACCTCCCCCCTCAGCGGGAGGGCTCCGAAAGCCCTACGTGTCCAACATGACCGGAGCTCCCGTCTCTTAAGGAGGAGCTCCGGACCCACCACGTGGCCGGCAGATTTGGAGCCCCCCCCATAGGGCGAGGTTCGGAGACCTCCGGGGGCCCCTAACACAGTTAGGACCCGGGGGGGGGGGGTGTCTGAGCGAAGCTCCGAGATTGGAAATGACCTCTGAGTATCTTGCGGAGCTAAGGACTCAGCCAGGCAAAGCCAAGAAGGAGGGAAAAGCATCACAGACACAAGTATCCAAGAGAGTCAATTTAAGCAAGGCTCCTTGAGCTGGACTACAGACTCGATAAAAAAGGGAAAAGCAAGTCCTAAGGACCACCCGGCTCTCGCCGGAACCTTGCTGCTACAAGGGCGGCCACATCTTCGACTTCAGCCCTGGCAGCTTCCTCCCGCTCCGCGGCTGGGCCCTCTCTTGCTAGCTCCAGTGAGAAAGAGGGGCCGCGGCTCTTGAAGCATGCCAGCACATGCGAGGCGACCTCTAAAGCTAAGTCGCGGCCCTCGGCTTCAAGCTCGCTGGCGACCACCGAGTCGAGTCTGTCCAGCTTGGCGCCGATCGACTCCAATGCAGGGATCACCTCTGCCACCTGCAATGCGGGAGTTGCGGCCCTCACCGGACTGAAACCAAGAGGGATCAGGGCGGACCCCGCCCGATCCACGAAGCTTGAGACCGCAAGGGCCTCGGAGGACCGTAGGGCTGAGAGTTCCTCCACCTCGCGGCGGGCCGCCCGCAGAGCCTCCAGGTTCCTCTCGGAGAATTCCTTCTCCTAGGCCGCCAGGGAACTCTCCCGGCCGCTCCAACTCAGCGGCCCTGAAGCCGGCAGTCAACTCGCGGTCCAAGACCGCCCGGCGATCATGGGAGACCTGTTCATCCCTCAAGTCGAGGTCTGCCTTCAGAATCTCCAGTTCCTCCATCCGAGCTCGGAGGTCATCCTCACCCGCAGCCAGCTGCGCGGCGACCCTCTCTGCCTCAGCTGCCACGGAACGCTCCCGCTCCTTAACGGTGAGTTCACGGCGCTCCAACCGCTGCCGTATTTCCACAGCAGCTGAGAGGCTCTCTTCGGCCCGGGCGTGAGCCTCCAGGGCCTCCCTGTTGATCCGCCGCGACTGGGTGTCCATGCGGTCAACAGCCCGCTTCATCCGGTCGACGAGCGTTTCCCGGAAGTCGAGCAACTCCCGCCTGGAGTCGAGCTCGCTCTTAACCTTCGCGGTCCTCTCCCACAAAAGGTTTCCCCAGGTGAGGAGGCGGTCCCGTTCAACCGTATACTCCTCCCGCTCGCGCCCTAGTGCAGCCAAGACCTGCCGGACGCTCGACTCGGCGAGCGCGAAGGCGTCCGCCAGAGGCATTGGAGCAACAGAAGCTGGGGCAGTCCCTCCGACCTCCTCCATTACCTCGTCCTCGGGAGGAGCCGGCGCGCCAGCCGCCGAGACGAGACGCCGATCAGGAGAAACTGGCCCAGCGGCCCTAGCAGGCGGGCCAGCCGGACTTTCTTCAGCTTCAGGCTCCTTGACCTGAGGAGGGGGACGAGCCGGGGAAGACGGAGCTGGAGAAGAAGCCAGGCCACCTAGTGCAGGATCAACCTGTGCTGGCTCGGGGGCCGCGGTAACCGTCTCGGCAGGAAGAGACGGCGCCGCCGCAGAGTCCGGGCACACCGGAACAGGAGAAGTCCGCGCTGGCCTGGCGGCCGCAGCAGTCGCCCCTGGCTCCGAGCGCATCGGCACAGATTCCCCGCAAGACGGGGAAGACCGGGAAGCGTGGACACTCCAGCGGGCTCTGAACCCCGACTTCCGAGCCGGGGTAGGATTTCCAGAGCCCGCTACCGTCTCCGACGACTGCTCCGCAGTCGCTTGGACTGGCGGAACAGGGGACGCCGCAGAGGCTTCCCCTAGCACATCAGCCCGGGGCCTCTTCGAGTCGCCACCGGAGGGGGTGTCAGGCACCCTAGAATCCCGACTTGGGACCGGCGCCGTTGCTGGAGGAGATCGGGCGTGTTTCTTCTCTGGCAGCGGGTTGGAAGCCATGGAAAGGGAGAGCTCAAAGGCAAGAAAGCAAAAGCGCAAGAGTCCAAGAAGAAACGCAGAGAAGTGCAAAGGGAAGCTACAACGTGGGTGAGACCCCTCTAAAAAGCTTCCCGGTGCAGTTCCAAGCGATTCGGAACTCTTCGAATACCCCGCACCCGCAACCGCTTCGGTTCCTAGACCGAGTGCCGATGACGGGTGGGCCCAAGCCGCTTAACAGGAGCGGTGGGGGAAGGAGTCAGTCTCCTAAGAAGATGAGCCGGCAAGGCCCTTCGGCGGTCCCCGAAGAAAGCGCCGCAACGTGCAGAAGTGGCAGCCTTGGGAACCACCGCAGTAAAAGCAATCATCAAGTGGGCGCATGCTCTCACAACCCCGCGGCCGTTCGTACTCCAGCAGTGGTCAAGTCGGGACTTAGAGAAAGTCTGGCGGTGCCTGAGGTGCTCGCTCTTCTCCGCAGGGAGAGCTCCAAAGGCGCCACGCGTCTGGCGGGGCCGGACCTCCCTCTCCTCAGAGGAGAGCTCCGGGCCCGCCACGTGGCATACAGAAGCCGGACCTCCCCCTCCGCGGGAGAGAGGTCCGAAGACGCCACGGGTCCAGCGAGGCCGGACCTCCCTCTCCTCAGAGGTGAGCTCCGGGCCCGCCACGTGGCATGCAGAAGTCGGACCTCCCCCTCCGCGGGAGAGAGGTCTGAAGGCGCCACGCGTCCAGCGGGGCCGTACCTCCCTCTCCTCAGAGAAGAGCTCCGGACCTGCGGCGTGGCTGGAGGAACGGTGCTGCCTACCCCCGGGCGGTAGGCAGCGGGCGTAAAGGCGTCCCTCACCTTGCCCGTACAAGGAATTCAAGGCCCGCGTCTTCCCAAGACGTGGAAACGCGGAGCACGCGCCTGTCAGGTGCCGTTGCGTCTAGTCGCATCACAGACTGGCGTGCGGTGTCAGAACCTGACAGGTAATAAACGCCGCGACAAGACATCCCATGCCGCCTACGCCGTCATCAACCACTACGACTAGCGCACGGCGTGGGCAGGGCGGCAAAAGGAAGACTTAGAAGCCTTCGACCGGAGGCAACCACCGACATAACTACAGATACGGTAGATAATAGACAATCTTCCCGGGACCACCTGTCGGGTCCCGGCTTCCCTTGTAAGCCGCCCGAGCCTTGGACTATAAAAGGCTCGGGTAGGCGTCGATAGCAGGGGTTCGCATTCTGCAACTCATACGCTAGCCATACACTCTCAAGCTGTAACTCACCCCCAAGCTCAGGCCCCCGACCCTGAGCAACAAGCAATACAGCGAGCTCCATAGCTCGCCGTGGACGTAGGGTTTTACGCTCCGGTGGCCTGAACCACGTAAAACTTCCCGTGTCAAGCTCTCACTAACTCGTCCATTCGCGCAAGCTCTCCGCTAGGAACTAGCCCCTCCGAAAAAAGAACCTCCGCGGGCTGCCCAGTGCAGGCCCGGGGGAAGTGTCGATCGCACACTTCGGTAGCGCTCGTCACCTTCCTCCGGCACAACGTCAATGTGTTTGCATGGCAGCCGTCACAGATGCCGGGGATCCCTAGGGAGGTGATCGAGCACCACCTGAAGGTCTTACCCGACGCCCGGCCAGTCCAACAGAAGCCTAGCAAGCAGTCCATCGAGCGGCAAAACTTCATCCGAGAAGAAATCAAGAAGCTGTTGGGCGCTGGCTTCATACGGGAAGTCCACCACCCCCGGTGGTTGGCGAACCCCGTCGTTGTCCCGAAGGCCGGCGGGAAGCTCTGGATGTGCATCGACTACACCAGTCTCAATAAGGCATGTCCCAAAGATCCATTCCCTCTCCCTAGAATAGATCAAATAGTAGACTCGACATCAGGCTGTGATATGCTGTGCTTCCTAGACGCCTACTCGGGTTTCCATCAGATCCCTATGTCTAGAGAAGATGAAGAGCACACCTCCTTCATCACAGTAGACGACCTGTATTGTTATGTCTCTGTCGGTACCCGCGATATGGGGTACCCCCGCGCCCAGGGGAAAATGCCTAAGGATCTCGCCCTTCTCCGCAGGGAGAGCTCCTAAGGCGCCACGCGTCCGGCGGGGCCGGACCTCCCCCTCCTCAGAGGAGAGCTCCGGGATCGCCACGTGGCCTGCAGAAGCCGGACCTCCCTCTCCGCGGGAGAGAGGTACGAAGGCGCCACGTGTCCAGCGGGGCCGGACCTCCCTCTCCTCAGAGGAGAGCTCCGGGCCCGCCACATGGCCGACAGAAGCCGGACCTCCCCCTCTGCGGGGAGAGGTCCGAAGGCTCCACGTGTCCTGCGGGGCCGTACCTCCCTCTTCTCTGAGGAGGGCTCCGGGCCCGCCACGTGTCCAGCGGAAGAGCGCTGCCTGCTCCTGAGCAGTAGGCAGCGGGCGTAAAGATGCCCCATACCTTGCCCGTACAAGGTATTCAAGGCCCGCGCCTTCCCAAGACGCGGAGACGCGGAGCACGCCTCTGTCAGGTGCCGTTGCGCCCAGTCGCATCACAGACTGGCGCGTGGTGTCAGAACCTGCCAGCCAATAAACACAGCGACAAGACATCCCATGCCGCCTCCGCCGTCATCAACCACTACGACTAGCATGCGGCATGGGCAGGGCGGCAAGATGAAGACTTAGAAGCCTTCGCCAGAGACAACTACCGACGTAACTGCGGATACGATAGTCGGCAGACAATCTCCCCGGGACCACCTGTCGGGTCCCGGGCCCCCCTTGTAAGCCACGCGAGCCTTGGACTATAAAAGGCTCGGGTAGGCAACGTTAGCAAGGGTTCGTGTCGGTACCCGCGATATGGGGTACCCCCGCGCACAGGGGAAAGTGCCTAAGGAACTCGCCCTTCTCCGCAGGGAGAGCTCCGAAGGCGCCACGCGTCCGGCGGGGCCGGACCTCCCTCTCCTCAGAGGAGGGCTTCGGGCTCGCCACGTGGCCTGCAGAAGCCGGACCTCCCCCTCTGCGGGAGAGAGGTCCGAAGGAGCCACGTGTCCAGCGGGGCCGGACCTCCCTCTCCTCAGAGGGCAGCTCTGGGCTCGCCACGTGGCCGTCAGAAGCCGGACCTCCCCCTCTGCGGGGAGAGGTCCGAAGGCTCCACGTGTCCTGCAAGGACGGACCCCCCTCTCCTCTGAAGAGGGCTCCGGGCCCGCCACGTGACTAGAAGAACGGCGCTGCCTGCCCCCGAGCGATAGGCAGCAAGCGTAAAGACGCCCCATACCTTGCCCGTACAAGGAATTCAAGGCCCGCGTCTTCCCAAGACGCGGAGACGCGGAGCACACCTCTGTCAGGTGCCGTTGCGCCCAGTCGCATCACAGACTGGCGCGCAGTGTCAGAGCCTGCCAGCCAATAAACACGGCGACAAGACATCCCATGCCGCCCCCGCCGTCATCATCCACTATGACTAGCATGCGGCATGGGCAGGGCTGCAAGACGAAGACTCAGAAGCCTTCGCCAGAGACAACTACCTTCATAACTGCAGATACGGTAGATAACAGTCAATCTCCCCGGGACCACCTGTCGGGTCCCGGGCCCCCTTGTAAGCCACCCGAGTCTTGGACTATAAAAGGCTCGGGTAGGCAACGTTAGCAAGGGTTCGCACTCTAGCCATTCGCACCCTGGGTTCGCACCTCTGCAACTCATACGCTAGCCATTCACGCCCAAGCTGTAACTCACCCTCAAGCTCAGGACTCCGGTTCTGAGCGGCAAGCAATACAGCGAGCTCCATAGCTCGCCGTGGACGTAGGGTTTTACGCTCCGGCGGCCTGAACCACGTAAAACTCATCGTGTCAAGCTCTTACTAACTCGTCCACACGTGTCAGGCCTCGAGAGGACGTTGCTGCGGTCCACAGCCCGGCCCGCCAAGCCGGGCGAAGGGGGCTAAACCAGTGCCTCGAAGCTAGGCAGTCCCGGCGGCCCGGTATGCCGCCAAAGGATCGTAAGAGTCACTGGGGACTCCGTGCAACCCAGCGCTCAAGATCCAGAAGCTCAAGTAGTCCCGATGCATGGACCACGGAGGTCCGGGACTCCTTGAAGGACATCCTTCCTGATGAACGTGCATCTGCTGAATGGGTGGTGCAGATGGCTAAGTGCTACACGCTGGTATCTTTACCGGCGTGGCGCCACGACATCCTATTGCGGTGGATAACCCAGGAGGAAGGCCGCGATTAGCTCGCAATAGTCCAAGGAGGCGAGTGCTGGGAACGCTCATCGTCCCGCACGTTGGTCGGTTAAGCCACCCGGCATGGCTCCTACTGACCGAGAGCCACCTGGACGCCGTCAAACTGGTTAGGGATGCAATGCGTGCCAGGTCCACGCCAAGCAGACCCACACAACTGGTGCAGACGCGCACCCAGAGCCGTCGGGGGATACCGGCTCCTCCATGTCGAGGGCCAGCCGAACTTCCCAGGGCCGGGTCACGGAAACTACCCTTCCACATGGTATGCGGGGCCGAAGCCATGCTTCCCCCTGATATAGCCATGGGGGTCCCCCCGTGTCTGGCGTACGACGAAGCCACGCATGACCCGCTCTGCGTGAAGACAGGTGCTCCGATGCCACCCCAGTAAGTTCACCATGCTTACTTAGGTGTTTATATAAATTACACATTAATTTATATGAGCACCTCCCCACGCTCTAGACAGTGTGCGTCCATTGTACACTCGGTTCCTCTTTCCTGCTCTCATGCATAGTCGATATTTGCCGTCCTGCCGAAGGCGGTAGTGCTTGGGGTATCTGCCAGAGGCCCGGTGGCCTTTTGGATCTCCCCCTGTAAGGGTACTGTACCGCCAGTTGGTCTCCTCCGAGAAAATACCTACGCTAGACCGGGGGGTCAGGAGCCTTGCTTTGCCCAGTCTTGCACCCAAAGCATGCGCACTCTGCCCCCCAGCGCTGCGGTCTGAGTACCAGGGGGCCGAACGGTTACACCCTGACTGGGGCTGGGGCCAGACCTCCGGGACCAAGTGCACTGGATTACCCAAGCCCCGTATTCCGGTCTGGGACAGTAAGCCAAATGAGACTAAGGGACAGGAAAGGGGGGACCGCTGAGCAGTTCCGGACCTCCGCCCCCATAGTTGGGCCGAGCTCCGAGGCCAGCCCTCGCCCTCCTTTCAGAGGCGAGCGCTGATGCCGGACCTCACGCCCTTCGTTGGCCTGAGCTACGATGACTGCCGGACAATGCCTCCACAGCCGGGCCGAGCTCCGAGGCCAGCCCTCGCCCTCCTTTCAGAGGTGAGCGCTGATGCCGGACCTCACGCCCTTCGCTGGCCTGAGCTCCGATGACTTCCGGACTCCGCCCCAACAGCTGGGCCGAGCTCCGAGGCCAGCCCTCGCCCTCCTTTCCGAGGCGAGTGCTGATACCGGACCTCACGCCCTTCGTTGGCCTAAGCTCCGATGACTTCCGGACTCCGCCCCCATAGCTGGGCCGAGCTCTGAGGCCAGCCCTCGCCCTCCTTTCAGAAGCGAGCGCTGATGCCGGACCTCACGCCCTTCGCTGGCCTGAGCTCCGATAACTTCCGGACTCCGCCTCCACAGCCAGGCCGAGCTCCGAGGCCAGCCCTCGCCCTCCTTTCAGAGGCGAGCGCTGATGCCGGACCTCACGCCCTTCGCTGGCCTGAGTTCCGATGACTTCCGGACCTCTGCCCCACAGTTGGGCCGAGCTCCGATGCCAGCCCTCGCCCTCCTTTCAGAGGCGAGCCCTGATGCCGGACCTCACGCCCTTCATGGACCTGAGCTCCGATGACTTCCGGACCTCCGCCCCAACAGCCGGGCCGAGCTCCGATGCCAGGCTTCACCCTCTCCTAAGAGGCTGAACTCCGAAGCCGTCAAGGCCCTGCCAGCACAGGGAGTACTCAAGACAAGAAAGTGCGCGGGTAGGAGAAGGCCTCACCTCGGGCTCGTTACCTCCCCCGAGGTGAGCCCGGGGGCCACTGTCGGTACCCGTGATATGGGGTACCCCCGCGCACAGGGGCAAGTGCCTAAGGAACTCGCCCTTCTCCGCAGGGAGAGCTCCGAAGGCGCCACGCGCCCGGCGGGGCCGGACCTCCCTCTCCTTAGAGGAGGGCTCCGGGCTTGCCACGTGGCCTGCAGAAGCCGGACCCCCCCCTCCGCGGGAGAGAGGTCCGAAGGAGCCACGTGTCCAGCGGGGCCGGACCTCCCTCTCCTCAGATGGAAGCTCCGGGCTCGCCACGTGGCCGACAGAAGCCGGACCTCCCCCTCCGCGGGGAGAGGTCCGAAGGCTCCACGTGTCCTGCGAGGCCGGACCCCCCCTCTCCTCTGAAGAGGGCTTCGGGCCCGCCACGTGACTAGCAGAACGGCGCTGCCTGCCCCCGAGCGATAGGGGGCGGGCGTAAAGACGCCCCATACCTTGCCCGTACAAGGTATTCAAGGCCCGCGTCTTCCCAAGACGCGGATACGCGGAGCACGCCACTGTCAGGTGCCGTTGCGCCCAGTCGCATCACAGACTGGCGCGCAGTGTCAGAGCCTGCCAGCCAATAAACGCGGCGACAAGACATCCCATGCCGCCCCCGCCGTCATCATCCACTACGACTAGCATGCGGCATGGGCAGGGCTGCAAGACGAAGACTCAGAAGCCTTCGCCAGAGACAACTACTGGCATAACTGCAGATACGGTAGATAATAGTCAATCTCCCCGGGACCACCTGTCGGGTCCCGGGCCCCCCTTGTAAGCCACCCGAGTCTTGGACTATAAAAGGATCGGGTAGGCAACGTTAGCAAGGGTTCACACTCTAGCCATTCGCACCCTGGGTTTGCACCTCTGCAACTCATACGCTAGCCATGCAGGCGCCAACCAGTGTGAGATCTTCTGTGGCGCTAAGCGTACCCCACAGGGGTGCGCTAGCTGCAGCAAGAGCGCTGCTGCGCAATCCACCTGCTGGGGATGCACCTCATTCAGCGACCCAGCAGTGGATACGTGAGGTAGACCGCCTCGTCGTCGCCGCCGCAAACCCTCGACTTCGGCAGGGACGACACTCCGGTCAACCGGCAGTGTCGCTGACGCGCACGCCAACGGTTGACGGGCAGACGGCGGGTTCCAGCTCCACCAGGCTTCCGTCGACGGACCTGAGGACAGAGCTGGAACGGTGCCACTTGGGCCAGGATGCCTGGGTGTACCTCGAGCGACGTCGGGAAAGGAGTCGCAACCAAGAGGCTGGCGACAGCATGACGTCGGCCTCGACCCAGCCTGAAGAGCAGATCTTCGCCACGCGATCTCTGCCTAGGCATACGCCGCGCAGCATATGCCACAACCATATGCCCTGCAAACGGCGCCCCCGGTCTATGGAGCTGCCTTGCCCATACCGAGATACACCGTGTCGACGGCGAACCAAGCGTTCACGGCACCAACACCTGCGGCAACAGGGGCAGCATGTGCGGCCCTGGCACCCCACCTTCGCTTCGCGAGGTGGACGCGCAAGTTCCGGCCGCACCTGCCTGAGAAGTACGACGGCAGCGTCAACCCGGCGGAGTTCGTCCAGATCTACTCCACCGCCGTACTTGCCACAGGAGGGGATGAGGCCGTCATGGCCAACTACTTCCCCGTCGCCTTGACCGGCCCAGCCCGGTCTTGGCTCATGAACCTCCCCCAGGGTTCCATAACTTCCTGGGGAGAGCTCTGCCGGCAGTTCGTCGCCAACTTCGGAAGCTTCTACACCCGTCCCGGCACGGAGCTTGACCTCCACGCCGTCAAGCAACAACCTGGGGAATCACTGCGCTCCTTCATCCAGTGGTTCTCCCAGGTACGCAACACCATCCCGCATATTCAAAGTGCTTCTGTGGTGGTGGCGTTCCGGCAGGGTGTCCAGGACGAGAAAATGCTTGAGAAGCTCGTGACTAGAGAGGTCCGCGACGTCTCCGAGCTCTTCAGCCTGGCGGACAAGTGCGCCAGAGCAGCCGAAGGGCGGAACTGGCACTCTCTGCTAGTCTCCGAGTCAGGAGGGCAGCCCGGGTCCGGCGCTGCTTCCTATGGAGGTGGCAAGAAGGCCAAGAACCAGGGGAGTGGCAAGATGAGGTCATCAACCGCGGCTCCCGTCGCCGCAGCAGCGACACCCAGTGGAGCTCGGGGGCCACGCCCCGACAAAAGGCAGCGGCAGTCGCCAGCCCCGGATGGTGACTAGGGCGGGCTATGCCCAGTGCATGGCGCTGGCAATCATAGTGCTGCCGAGTGCTGGGATATCCAGAGGCTCGCAGAGCGCTTCCGCAAAGGGAGGCAGGAGAGAGCTGAGGCACCGCCCCTCCCTCAGAGAAAGGGCAAGCAGAAAGTCGACGCTTCAATCAGCGCCGGCCACCATGTGGGGTTTCAGGAGCCTCAGCGTGTCATGAAGACAGTGCACAACGGTGAGGACTCCAGCTCCGATGGTGACGGGCCGGGGCGTTAGCCAACTGTGGATACCCCGAAAAGTCAGTGGAGGCTGCACTGCTGCGGCGTCAGCCTTGGAGAAGCTCCGACTAGTCGCAGCATCCCTAGCACCAATCCCAACGGTGTAGGATCGGGCCAGCCCCACCCGAGAGCACGCCTCTGTGCCTCGGCCGTACCTCCGGGGGGCCGCCCAGGGTCTGTCAACCTCTTGAAGGCCTTGCCAGAAGGGGAAGACGCCTTGGGTCTCCCAAGAAGAGTCCGGGTTCTCCTACCCCTTGAAGGCCTTAGCTAGAAGGGGAGGGTACCCCGGGGCGCCCAGGAGAAGCCGCGCAGGACCTGATCCAACGTGAAGATGACAACCTTATTGGAGACTGCACTGCTGCGACATCAACCTTGGAGGAGCTCCAAGTAGTCACAGCAGCCCAAGCACCAGCCCGATGGTGCGGAACCGGGCCAGCTCCACCCGGGTGCACGCCTCCGTGCCTCGGTCGTACCTCCTGGGGGCCACCCAGGGTCCGTCAACCCCTTGAAGGCCTTGCCAGAAGGGGAAGACGCCTTGGGTCTCCCAAGAAGAGTCCAGGTACTCCTACCCCTTGAAGGCCTTAGCCAGAAGGGGAGAACTCCCCAGGGCACCCAGGAGAAGCCGCGCAGGACCTGATCCAGCGTGAAGATGACAACCTCGTCGACGAGGCTCGGCTGCAGGTGACGCCCCACAACGCACGGTCTCGGCTGCTGCTCTAGCACTACCGCCAAAGAACCAAACGCGTCAGGGACCTGCAGAAAGGCAACCTGGTGTCGCGGCACGCACTTTCCCGAGAAGGACCTATAAACTCTCCCCCTGCCGGGAAGGTCCCTTCCGAGTCACAAAAGCTGCCGTCCCAGGTACACATGCCTTTCAACCGAGTGTGGGATCCGTTCCCAAAACCCTTGGCATGGAACAACACTGTAAGTCCTACCCCCCGAGCATTAGTAGAACAGGGTCATTCCCTTCTGTAATAAATCCCATAGAGTCTAGGAACAGCGCTTGGGGCAGCTAAGTCTTAAGGGACGGTCCAGGACTACGTCCAGCTTAGCCTGGTTCCGACCCTAAGCGCGTAGAGTCTTGCTTCCCTTCTTGACAAGGCGGGTCATTGCCTCCATGTATAGCCTGACTTCCACCTATGGGCATTAACACATAAACCTGTTCTACTTCGCTCTCTCTCATGTGCTCATTTAAATTACGCATTAATTTTTATGATCACACTCTCTATGTATGTTCATCGTACAACTAGCTCCCTCTCTCCCGTGCTCATCCATAGTCAGCATTTGCTATCCTACCGAAGGCGGCTGCGCTTGAGGCACCTGCCGATGGCCAAGTGGGTTCCTCGGGCCTCCCCCAGTCAGGTGTTGCGGTGCCAGTTGGTCACCTCCAGGAAAGGCCTGCGCCGTGCATGGGGGGGGGTCCAGGGTGCGTATCCCGCTTAGTTGGCTCAGTACCCAAAGCGTGCGCATCCTGCCCTCCGGAGGTCCAGGGGAGTACAGCAGCTTTGCCTGGTTCCGTACTGTCGGTACCCGCGATATGGGGTACCCCCGCGCACAGGGGAAAATGCCTAAGGAACTCGCCCTTCTCCGCAGGGAGAGCTCCGAAGGCGCCACGTGTCCGGCGGGGCCGGACCTCCCTCTCCTCAGAGGAGAGCTCCGGCCCGCCACGTGGCATACAGAGGCCGGACCTCCCCCTCCATGGGAGAGAGGTCCGAAGGTGCCACGTATCCGGCGGGGCCGGACCTCCCTCTCCTCAGAGAGGAGCTCCGGGCCCGCCACGTGGCCGACAGAAGCCGAACCACCCCCTTCGCGGGGAGAGGTCCGAAGGCTCCACGTGCCCCGTGGGGCCGGACCCTCCTCTCCTATGAGAAGGGCTCCGAGCCCGCCACGTGTCTAGAAGAACGGCGCTGCCTGCCCCCGAGCGATAGGCAGCGGGCGTAAAGACGCCCCATACCTTGCCCGTACAAGGAATTCAAGGCCCGCGTCTTCCCAAGACGCGGAGACGCGGAGCACGCCTCTGTCAGGTGCCGTTGTGCCCAGTCGCATCACAGACTGGCGCGCAGTGTCAGAGCCTGCCAGCCAATAAACGCAGCGACAAGACATCCCATGCCGCCCGCACCGTCATCAACCACTACGACTAGCATGCGGCATGGGCAGGGCTGCAAGACGGAGACTCAGAAGCCTTCGCCAGAGACAACTACCGGCATAACTGCAGATACGGTAGATGATAGACAATCTCCCCGGGACCACCTGTCAGGTCCCGGGCCCCCTTGTAAGCCACCCAAGTCTTGGACTATAAAAGACTTGGGTAGGCGACGATAGCGAGGGTTCGCACTTCTGCAACTCATACGCTAGCCATTCAAACCCAAGCTGTAACTCACCCCCAAGCTCAGGACTCCGGCCCTGAGCAGCAAGCAATACAGCGAGCTCCATAGCTCGCCGTGGACGTAGGGTTTTACGCTCCGGCGGCCTGAACCACGTAAAACTCACAGTGTCAAGCTCTTACTAACTCGTCCATCCGCGCAAGCTCTCCGCAAGGGACTAGCCCCACCGAAAAAAAGAACCTCCGCGGGCTGCCCAGTGCAGGCCTAGGGGAAGTGTCGACCGAACACTTTGACATTTGGCGCGCCAGGTAGGGGGCTTTTCCCCTTGCGCGACGAGTTTCCGCCGACGAAGATGACCAAGCTTCCTTCAGCGGCAAACTCTCCTCCCCCGCGTCCGCGGCGAACCGCGACCAGGGGGGAGTGCATGTCAGCACACTCAGGACGGAGTGTGTCGGTACAAGCTGGGAGCCAGCAACCGGCTCTGGCAGCGCCGACCCCGGCAATGCAGGCTCCAACCAGCGTCAGGTCTTCAGTAGCGCTGGACGTACCCGGTGGGGGTGCGCTAGCTGCAGCAAGAGCGCTACTGCACAATCCATCTGCTGGGGACGCGCCTCAGGCAGCGACCCAGCAGTGGATTCGCGAGGTAGACCGTCTCGTCGTCGCCGCCGCAAACCCTCGACTTCAGCGGGGACGACGCTCCGGCCAACCGGCTGTGTCGCTGATGCGCACACCAATGGTTGACGAGCAGACGACAGATTCCAGCTCCACCAGGCTCCAGTCGACGGATCTGAGGACAGAGCTGGAACGGTGTCACTTGGGCCAGGATGCCCGGGTGTACCTCGAGCGACGTCGAGAAAGGCGTCGCACTCAAGAGGCTGGCGACAACATGACGTCGGCCTCGACCCAGCCTGAATGGCGGACCTTCACCACGCGAGCTCTGCCTCAGGCGTACGCCGCGCAGCATAAGCCACAACCATGTGCTCTGCAAGCGGCGTCCCCGGCCTATGGCGCAACCTTGCCCATACCGGGGTACACTGTGTCAGGCGCAACCAAGTGTTCGCGGCACCAGTACCTGCACTGGGAGCCAGCAACCGGCTCTGGCAGCGCCGACCCCGGCAATGCAGGCTCCAACCAGCGTCAGGTCTTCAGTAGCGCTGGGCGTACCCGGCGGGGGTGGGCCAGCCGCAGCAAGAGTGCTACCGCACAATCCGCCTGTTGGGGACGCGCCTCAGGCAGCGACCCGGCAGTGGATTCGTGAGATAGACCGTCTCGCCGTCGCCTCCGCAAACTCTCGACTTCGGTGGGGACGACGCTCCAGCCAACTGGCTGTGTCGCTGATGCGCACGCCAATGGTTGGCGAGCAGACGGCGGACTCCAGCTCCACCAGGCTTCTGTCGACGGACTTGAGGACTGAGCTGGAACGATGCCACCTGGGCCAAGACGCCCGAGTGTTCCTCGAGCGGCGACGAGAAAGGCGTCGCAGCCAAGAGGCCGGCGTCAGCATGACGACTGCCTCAACCCTGCCTGAGGCGCAGACTTTCGCCACGCGAACTCTGCCCCAGACATACGCCACGCAGCATATGCCACAGCCATATGTCCTGCAAACGGTGCCCCTGGTCTATGACGCAGCCTTGTCCATAACGGGGTACACTGTGCCGGCGGCAAACCAAGCGTTCGCGGCACCAACGCCTGCAGCAACAGGGGCAGGATGTACGGCCCTGGAGCCCCACCTCCGCTTCGCGAGGTGGCCGCGCTAGTTTCGGCCGCACCTGCCCGAGAAGTACGATGGCAGCGTCAACCCGGCGGGGATCCTCCAGATCTACTCCACCGCCGTGCTTGCCGCAGGAGGGGATGAGGCCGTCATGGCCAAACTACTTCCCCGTCGCCTTGACCGGCCCAGCCCGGTCTTGGCTAATGAACCTCCCTCAGGGTTCCATAACTTCCTGGGGAGAGCTCTGCCAACAGTTCATCGCCAACTTCGGCAGCTCCTACACCCGTCCCGGCACGGAGCCTGGCCTCCACGCCATCAAGCAACAACCTGGGGAGTCGCTGCGCTCCTTCATCCAGCAGTTCTCCCAGGTACGCAACACCATTCCGCATATTCAAAGTGCCTTTGTGGTGGCGGCACTTCGATAGTGTCCGGGACGAGAAGATGCTTGAGAGGCTTGCAACCAGAGAGGTCTGCGATGCCTCTGAGATCTTCAGCCTGGCGGACAAGTGCGCCAGAGCAGCCGGAGGGTGGAGTTGGCACTCACTGCCAGCTTCCGAAGCTGGAAGACAGCCCGAAGACGGCGAAGTTCAAGCTGAGCTCCCGACCACGTCAGACAGCCAAGAGCCAAGCACTGGCTGACTTCGTGGCTGAGTGGACGCCAACGAAGGCTGACCCAGGGGGCCGCGAAGACGGTGAACCAAAGTACCGAGCTCCGGTCTTCACCGGGCCTCACTGGACGCTCTTCTTCGATGGCTCCTCGCCAAAGAAGGGGGCCGGTGCCGGCGTACTGCTCCTCATGCCATCGGGGGAGCAGTCTGGGTACATGGTGTGTCTCAATTCCAAGGCAACCAACAACTTGGCAGAGTATGAAGCACTCATCTTTGGCCTCAAAGACAGTCCTGTCTCTGGGCGCTCACCAGTTGTTGGCGTAGGGCGACTCCCAGCTAGTTATCAAGCAAGTTAAGGGTGAATGCCCCTGCAATGACCCACAGCTAGCTGCTTATCTGCTCCACGTGCGGATGTTGGAGAAAGACTTCATCGCCTTGGACCCGCGCCATGTACCGCG
This sequence comes from Neostapfia colusana, assembly GCA_030760725.1. Classification (NCBI taxonomy): domain Eukaryota; kingdom Viridiplantae; phylum Streptophyta; class Magnoliopsida; order Poales; family Poaceae; genus Neostapfia; species Neostapfia colusana. The sequence goes on from JASWHV010000009.1 coordinate 10,145,316, forward strand.
CACTGGCACGGCCGCAGCTGACGACCTCTCAACGAAAGCCTCCATCAGAGCCCCTGTGCACAAAGGAGTCTTCGAGAGGACGTTGCTGCGGTCCACAGCCCGGCCTGCCGAGCCGGGCGAAGGCGGCTGAACCAGTGCCTTGAAGCTAGGCAGTCCCGGCGGCCCTGTATGCTGCCAAAGGATCGTAAGAGTCACTGGGGACTCCGTGCAACCCAGCGCTCAAGATCCAGAAGCTCAAGTAGTCCCGATGCATGGACCACGGAGGTCCGGGACTCCTTGAAGGACATCCTTCCTGATGAACGTGCATCCGCTGAACGGGTGGTGCGGATGGCTAAGTGTTACGCGCTGGTATCTTTACTGGCGTGGCGCCACGACATCCTATTGCGGTGCATAACCCAGGAGGAAGGCTGCGATTAGCTCGCAGTAGTCCAAGGAGGCGAGTGCTGGAAACGCTCATCGTCCCGCACGTTGGTCGGTTAAGCCACCCGGCATGGCTCCTACTGACCGAGAGCCACCTGGACACCGTCAAACCGGTTAGGGATGCAATGCGTGCCAGATCCACGCCAAGCAGACCCACACAACCGGTGCAGACGCGCGCCCAGAGCCGTCGGGGGATACCGGCTCCTCCATGTCGAGGGCCAGCCGGACTTCCCAGGGCCGGGTCACGGGAACTACCCTTCCACATGGTATGCGGGGCCGAAGCCATGCTTCCCCCTGATATAGCCATGGGGGTCCCCCCGTGTCCGGCGAACGACGAAGCCACGCATGACCCGCTCTGCGTGAAGACAGGCGCTCCGACGCTACCCAGTAAGTTCACCATGCTTACTTAGGTGTTTATTTAAATTACACATTAATTTATATGAACACCTCCCCACGCTCTAGACAGTGTGCGTCCATTGTACACTCGGCTCCTCTTTCCTGCTCTCATGTATAGTCGATATTTGCCGTTGTCGGTACCTGAGATATGGGGTACCCCGCGCACAGGAGAAAATGCCTAAGGAACTCGCCTTCTCCGCAGGGAGAGCTCCGAAGGTGCCACGCGTCCGGCGGGGCCGGACCTCCCTCTCCTCAGAGGAGGGCTTTGGGCCCGCCACATGGCATACAGAAGCCGGACCTCCCCCTCCGCGGGCGAGGGGTCCGAAGGTGCCACGTTTCCAGCGGGGCCGGACCTCCCTCTCCTCAGAGAGGGGCTCCGGGCCCGCCACGTGGCCGACAGAAGCCGAACCTCCCCCTCCGTGGGGAGAGGTCCGGAGGCTCCACGTTCCCCGCGGGCCGAACCCTCCTCTCCTCTGAGAAGGGCTCCAGGCCCGCCACGTGGCCAGAAGAACGGCACTGCCTGCCCCCGAGCGATAGGCAGCGGGCGTAAAGACGCCCCATACCTTGCCCGTACAAGGTATTCAAGGCCCGCGTCTTCCCAAGACGCGGAGCACGCCTCTATCAGGTGCCGTTGCGCCCAGTTGCATCACAGACTGGCGCGCGGTGTCAGAACCTGCCAGCCAATAAACACCGCGACAAGACATCCCATGCCGCCTGCGCCGTCATCAACCACTACGACCAGCATGCGGCATGGGCAGGGCGGCAAGACGGAGACTCGGAAGCCTTTGCCAGAGACAACTACCGGCATAACTGCAGATACGGTAGATAACAGTCAATCTCCCCGGGACCACCTGTCGGGTCCCGGGCCCCCCTTGTAAGCCACCCGAGTCTTGGACTATAAAAGGCTCGAGTAGGCGACGATAGAAAGGGTTCGCACTCTGCAACTCATACGCTAGCCATTCACTCCCAAGCTGTAACTCACCCCCAAGCTCGGAACTCCGGCCCTGAGCAGCAAGCAATACAGCGAGCTCCATAGCTCGCCGTGGACGTAGGGTTTTACGCTCCGTCGGCGTGAACCATGTAAAACTCACCGTGTCAAGCTCTTACTAACTCGTCCATCCGTGCAAGCTCTCCGCAAGGGACTAGCCCCACCGAAAATAGAACCTCCGCGGGCTGCCCAGTGCAGGCCTGGGGGAAGTGTCGACCGAACACTTCGACATTTGGCGTGCCAGGTAGGGGGCTTTTCCCCTTGCGCGACGAGTTTCTGCCGAGATGACCAAGCTTCCCTCAGCAGCAAACTCTCCCCCTCCGCGTTCACGGCGAACCGTGACCAGTAGGGAGTACATGTCGACACACTCAGGACGGAGTGTGTCGGCACAAGCTGGTAGCCAGCAGCCGACTCCGGCTACGCCGACTCCGGCGATGCAGGCTCCGACCATTGTGAGATCTTCTGCAGCGCTGAGTGTACACCATGGGGGTGCGCTAGCTGCAGCAAGAGCACTGCTGCGCAACCAACCTGCTGGGGATGCGCCCCATTCCGCTACCCAACAGTGGGTCCGCGAGGTGGACCGCCTCGTCGTCGCCGCCGCGAACCCTCGGTTTCGGCGAGGGCGACGCCCCGGTCAACCGGCTGTGTCGCTGACGCGCACGCCCACGGTTGACGGGCAAACGGCGGATTCCAGCTCCTCCAGGCTCCCGTCGACGGACCTGAGAAGGGAGCTGGAACGGTGCCACTTGGGCCAGGATGCCCGGGTGTACCTCGAGCGACGTCAAGAAAGGCGTCGCAACCAAGAGGCTGGCGACAGCATGACGTCGGCCTCAACGCCACCTGGAGGGCAGATCTTCGCTGCGCGAGCCCTGCCTCAGGCATACGCCGCGCAGCATATGCCACAACTATATGCGCCGCAACCAGTGCCCCCGGTCTATGGGACAGCCTTGCCCATACCGGGGTACACGGTGCCAAGTGCGAACCAAGTGTTCGCAGCGCCAGTACCTGTGGCAGCAGGAGCAGGATGTGCGGCCCTTGCGCCTCACCTTCGCTTCGCGAGGTGGCCGCGCAAGTTTCGGCCGCACCTGCCCGAGAAGTACGACGGTAGCGTCAACCCGGCGGAGTTCCTCCAGATCTACTCCACCGCCGTACTTGCCGCAGGAGGGGATGAGGCTGTCATGGCCAACTACTTCCCCGTCGCCTTGACCGGCCCAGCTCGGTCTTGGCTCATGAATCTCCCCCAGGGGTCCATAACCTCCTGGGGAGAGCTCTGCCGGCAGTTCGTCGCCAACTTCGGCAGCTCCTACACCCGTCTCGGCACGGAGCTTGACCTCCACGCCGTCAAGCAACAGCCTGGGGAGTCGCTGCACTCTTTCATCCAGCGGTTCTCCTAGGTACGCAACACCATCCCGCATATTCAAAGTGCTTCAGTGGTGGTGGCATTCCGACAGGGTGTCCGGGACGAGAAAATGCTTGAGAAGCTCGTGACCAGAGAGGTCCGCGACGTCTCTGAGCTCTTCAGCCTGGCAGACAAATGCGCCAGAGCGGCTGAAGGGCGGAACTGGCACTCTCTGCCGACCTCTGAGTCAGGAGGACAGCCCGGGTCCGGCGCTGCTGCCTATGGGGGTGGCAAGAAGGCTAAGAACCGGGGGAGTGGCAAGATGAAGTCATCGTTCACGGCTCCCGTCGCCGCAGCAGCGACGACTAGTGGAGCTCAGGGGCCACGCCCCGACAAAAGGCAACGGCAGTCACTGGCCCCAGATAGTGACCAGGGCGGGCTATGCCCCGTGCATGGCGCCGGCAACCATACTGCTGCCGAGTGCTGGGATATCCAGAGGCTCGCAGAGCGCTTCCACAAAGGAAGACAGCAGAGAGCTAAAGCACCGCCCTACCCTCAGAGGGATGGCAAGCAGAAGGTCGATGCCCCAGTCACCGCCGCCCATCAGGTGGGGTTCCAGGAGCCTCAGCATGTCATAAAGACAGTGCATAAAGGTGAGGACTCCAGCTTCGACGGTGACGGGCCAGGGCGGTAGCCAACTGCGGCACGCCTCCGTGCCTCAGACATACCTCCCGGGGGCCGCCCAAGGTCTGTCAACCCCTTGAAGGCCTTGCCAGAAGGGGAAGACGCCTTAGGTCATCCAAGACGAGCCCGGGTCCACCTACCCCTTGAAGGCCTTAGCCAGAAGGGGAGAACTCCCCGGGGGCCCCCAGGAGAAGCCGCGCAGGACCTGATCCAGCGTGAAGATAACAACCTCGTCGATAATACTCGGCTGCAGGTAACACCCCACAATGCAAGGTCTCGGCTGATGCTCTAAGCACTACCGCCAAAGAACCAAACACATCAGGGACCTGCAGAAGGGCAACCTGGTGTCGCGGCACGCTCTTTCCCAAGAAGGATCCATAAGCTCTCCCCCAGCAGGGAAGGTCCCTTCCGAATCATGAAAGCTGCCGCCCCAGGTACACATGCCTTTCAACCGAGTGTGGGATCCGTTCCCAAAACCCTTGACATGGAGCAACACTGTAAGTCCTACTTCCCGAGCATCAGTAGAACAGGTCATTCTCTTCTGTAATGAATCCCATAGGATTTAGGAACAGAGCTTGGGGCAGCTAAGTCTCAAGGGACGGTACAGGACTACGTCCAGTTTAGCCCGGTTCCGACCCTAAGCGCGTAGAGTCTTGCTTCCCTTGTAGACGAGGTGGAACATTGCCTCCATGTACAGCCAGAATTCCACCTATGGGCATTGTCGGTACCTGAGATATGGGGTACCCCCGCGCACAGGGTAAAATGCCTAAGGAACTCGCCCTTCTCCGCAGGGAGAGCTCCGAAGGCGCCACGCGTCTGGTGGGGCCGGACCTCCCTCTCCTCAGAGGAGAGCTCCGGGCCCGCTACGTGGCATACAGAAGCCGGACCTCCCCCTCCGCGGGAGAGAGGTCCGAAGGCGCCGCGTGTCCAGCGGGGCCGGACCTCCCTCTCCTCAGAGGAGAGCTCCGGGCCCGCCACGTGGCCAACAGAAGCCGAGCCTCCCCCTCCGCGGGGAGAGGTCCGGAGGCTCCACGTGCCCCGCGGGACTGACCCTCCTCTCCTCTGAGAAGGGCTTCGGGCCCGCCACGTGGCAGCAGAACGGCGCTGCCTGCCCGAGCGGTAGGCAGCAGGCGTAAAGGCGCCCCATACCTTGCCCGTACAAGGTATTCAAGGCCCGCGTCTTCCCAAGGCGCGGAGACGCGGAGCACGCTTCTGTCAGGTGCCGTTGCGCCCAGTCGCATCACAGACTGGCGCGCGGTGTCAGAACCTGCCAGCCAATAAACTCCGCGACAAGACATCCCATGCCGCCTACGCCGTCATCAACCACTACGACTAGCGTGCGGCATGGGCAGGGCGGCAAGATGAAGACTCAGAAGCCTTCGACCAGAGGCAACTACCGGCATAACTGCAGATACGGTAGATAATAGACAATCTTCCCGGGACCACTTGTCGGGTCCCGGCTCCCCTTGTAAGCCGCCCGAGTCTTGGACTATAAAAGGCTCGGGTAGGCGTCGATAGCAAGGGTTCGCACTTTGCAACTCATACGCTAGCCATACACTCTCAAGCTGTAACTCACCCCCGAGCTCAGGCCTCCGGTCCTGAGCAGCAAGCAATACAGCGAGCTCCATAGCTAGCCGTGGACGTAGGGTTTTACGATCCGGCGGCCTGAACCACGTAAAACTCGCCGTGTCAAGCTCTTACTAACTCGTCCATCTGCGCAAGCTCTCCGCTAGAGACTAGCCCCACCGAAAAAAGAACCTCCGCGGGCTGCCCAGTGCAGGCCCGGGGGAAGTGTCGACTGAACACTTCGACAGGGTCCCAGTTCCCGGAGGCCCCCGTGGGTCCACCCACCTCCGGCGGGCCGGGGCCAATGGACGAGGAGCTCCCAAGCCTAAGAGAGAGGGTTCGAACCATACAGAGGCCTGTCTACTACATCAGCGAAGTACTTCATGATGCCAAGACAAGGTACCTAGAAGTCCACAAGCTACTGTATGCGGTGCTCGTGGCCTCCAGGAAGCTCCGCCATTACTTCCAGGCCCACCGGGTCTCGGTAGTCACCTTGTATCCGCTGAAGACAATTCTTCACAGCCCCCATGCGACTGGCAACGTTGCTAAATGGGCGGCGGAGCTGGCGGAGTTTGAGCTGGACTTCCTCCCACGCCATGCAGTCAGGAGCCAAGCACTGGCTGACTTTGTGGCGGAGTGGACACCAACGAAGACTGACCCAGGGGGCCATGAAGGTGGTGAGCCAGAGCCCCAAACTCCGGTCTTCACCGAACCTCACTGGACACTTTTCTTCGACGGCTCCTCGCGAAAGCAGGGGGCCGGTTCCCGCATACTGCTCCTCATGCCATCGGGGGAACAGTTTGGGTATATGGTGCGTCTAAATTTCAAGGCAACCAACAACATGGCGGAGTATGAAGCACTCATCTTTGGCCTGCAGACAGCCCTGTCTTTAGGCGCTCACCAGTTGTTGGCACAGGGCAACTCCCAACTGGTCATCAAGCAAGTCAAGGGCGAATGCTCCTGCAATGACCCGCAGCTAGCTGCGTATCTGCTTCACGTACAGATGTTGGAGAAAGAATTCCTCGCCTTGGACCTGCATCACGTACCGCGCGCTGGTAATGCCGCAGCTGACAACCTTTCAACGAAGGCTTCCACCGGAGCCCCCGCGCCCGAAGGAGTTTTCGAGAGGGCGTTGCTGCGGCCCACAGCCCGGCCCACCGAGCCGGGCGAAGGGGGCTTGACCAGCACCTCGAAGCTGGCGGTCCCGGCGGCCCTACAGCCATGGATGCCGCCTAGGATCGTAAGCGTCACTAGGGACTCCGTGCAACCCAGCGCTCAAGATCTAGAAGCTCAAGTCAGACCCGATGCATGGATCACGGAGATCCGGGACTACTTGAAGGACAATATCCTCCCTGATGAACATGCAACCGCTGAACGGATTGTGCGTATGGCTAAGAGGTACGCGCTGGTAGAGGGGGATCTCTACCGGCGTGGCGCCAACCACATCCTATTGCGTTGTATAACCCAGGGGGAAGGCTGCGACTTGCTCGCTGAGATCCATGGAGGCGAATGTGGAAGTCATTCTTCCTCATTCACGCTTGTCGGTAAAGCCTTCCGGCATGGCTTCTACTGGCCGACAACACTCCAGGATGCCGTCAAGCTGGTCGAGAGCTGCAAGGCGTGCCAGTTCCACGCCAAGCAGATCCATACACCGGCTCAGGCGGTACAGATGATCCCACCCTCGTGGCTGTTTGCCGTATGGGGGCTGGACATCCTGGGACCATTTCCCAGAACCGTCGGGGGATTCCGGTACCTCTATGTCACCATCGACAAGTTCACCAAGTGGCCGGAAGCTACACCAGTTGTCACCATCAACAAACAATCCGCAGTAAAATTCATCAAGTCTATTGTCTGCCGGTTCGGGGTCCCAAACAGGATCATCACCGACAACGGGACCCAGTTCACCAGCGCAGCATTCCAAGACTACTGCGAGGACCTTGGTATTCAGGTATGCTATGCCTCTGTCGCCCACCCGAGGAGCAATGGGCAAGTTGAGAGGGCCAACGCTGAGATTCTCCGGGGCCTTAAGACTCGCACCTTCGCCAGCCTGAAGAAACATGGTGCCAATTGGGTAGATGAGCTTCCGAGCACACTATGGGCTAACTGGACATCACAGAGCCGGGCCACCGGGGAGACACCCTTCTTCATGGTGTATGGGGCTGAAGCTATACTTCCCCCAGAAATCACCATGAAGTCTCACCGTGTCCGGGCTTACGACGAAGCCACGCAGGACAACCTCCGGCGTGGAGAAATCGACCTCGTCGACGAGGTCCGATTACATGCGGCACTCCATAACGCGAGGTACAGACAAGCACTTCGGCGCTACCACCAGAGGTCTGTGCGTGCCCGGGAGCTGCAGGAAGGTGACCTGGTGTTGCGGCGCATACTTTCTCGCGAAGGGGTCCACAAACTCTCCCCTAGTTGGGAAGGCCCCTTCCGAGTCGCGAAAGTATGTCGCCCCGGGTGTGTGCGCCTTTCCACCGAGAATGGGGACCTGCTCCCGAACCCTTGGAACATAGAACACCTCCGTAAGTTCTACCCCTAGAGCAAAAATAGGACAATACTTTCTTTTCGTAATAAACTCCATAGAGTCCAGGAGCAGCGCTCGGAGCAGCTAAACCCCAGGGGACGGTCCAGGACTACGTTCAGCTTTGCCTGGTTCCGACTCCAAGCGCGTAGAATCTTGCTTCCCCTCTTAATGGGGTGGGTCGTGGCCTCCATGTTTAGCCTGCCTTCCTCCTGTGGAAAGTTGTACGAAAAGAAGTCTGCTCTACTTTGCTCTTTCCTTGTACTCATTTAAATTGTGAATTAAGTTTTTTAGTCACCCTTGCAGTGCATGGTTGCCATGTGCTCAGCTCCCCCTCTCTACAAGTCCCCAAGCACCAAGCATATGGTTAGGGGCTATAAGTCAAATAAGACTATGAGATAAGGGAGGGGGAGCCCCCAAGGAGAATTACGTTTCCTCTACCTATGTGCAGGACCTCCAGGTTGCGGCAACAGGGTCTGCATGAAGCAGGGGGGAAAAGAGCTACCAACTACTTCGGCCTAGGATTGGAAGGACCGGGTCCCGCCCCTTCAGCAGGGGCGGAACCCGAGGGCCCCACATGTGTAGCAGGCCCGAAACTCTCACCTCCCTTGAGGAGGGCTCCGGGCTCGCCATGTGGCAGGCGGAAACCGGACCTCCCCCCTCGGTGGGAGGGCTCCTAAAGCCCTACGTGTCCAGCATGGCCGGAGCTCCCGCCTCTTAAGGAGGAGCTCCGGACCCGCCACGTGGCAGGCAGATTTGGGGCTCCCCATAGGGCAAGATCCGGAAACCTCCGGGGGCCCCTAACACGGTTAGGACCCGGGGAGGGTGTCTGTGCAAAGCTCCGAGATTGGAGATGGCCTCTGAGTACCTTGCGGAGCTGAAGACTCAGTCAGGCAAGCCCAAGAAGGAGAGAAAAAGCATCACAGTCACAAATATCTTAAAAGAGTCAAACTATGCGAGGCTCCATGAGCTGGACTACAGACTCGATAAAAAGGAAGAAGCAAGTCCCAAGGGTCTCCCGACGCGACCAGAATCCAGAAGTTGCAACAACGGCCGCGTCACCAGGCTTCAGCCCTGGCGGAACTCTCTCGCTCTATGACCAGAGCGCAGGAATCGCCTCCCTCATCACCGGCGCAAAAACCAGTGACACCACGGGAGCTCCTGAGGCCCCCTCCGCAGTATTCAGCGGTCTTCCTGGAGACTCTACCGTCTGGGATCCTCCATGGTGCATCGGCGGTTTCCTTCTCCTGAAGTTCCCTCATCACCTGCGCAAAAGCCGGTGTCGTCAAGGGTGCCCCTGGAGCCCCCATCCCTCATCACCTGCGCAAAAGCTGGAGTCATCAAGGGTGCTCCTGAGGCCCTCTCCGCGGTATTCAGCGGTGTTCTTGGAGACTCTGCCGCCTGGGATTCTCCTCGGTGCTTCAGCGGTTCCTTTGAAGACTCCACCACCCTCAGGGGCAGGGCAGGTAGGCTCCCTGAGTCCCAGGCTTGGTGCAGACGCAACCGCTGGAGGGAACCGAGAGCAATTCTTCCCCCATAAGGCGGGTTAAGAGCCATGGAAGAAGACAAGACTGCAGGGACCTGAGGGAGGCGCAGGGGCTGGAAGCCTTATAAGGGGAATGTACCCACATGGAGGTTTCATTTAACACCTTCCCGGGTGCAATCCCAAGCGATTCGGAACTCTTCGGATACCCCGCGTCGGCGACCGCTTCGGTTCCTAGGCCGAGTGCCGATGACGGGTGGGCCCAAGCCGCCTAGCTAAAGCGGTGGGGTCAAGGAGTCAGTCTCCTGAGAAGATGAGCCGGCAAGGCACTTCGGCGGTTCCCGAAGAAAGCGCCGCAACGTGCAGAAGCGGCAGTCTTGGGAACCGCCGCAGTAAAAGCAACCATCAAGTGAGTGCACGCTCCCACGATCCCGCGGCCGTTCGTGCTCCGGCAGCGGTCAATTCGGGACTTAGAGAAAGTGCGTGGATCGGAAGAGACGGAGGTCCCACCTCGGGCTCGCTATCTCCCCCGAGATGGGCCCGGGGGCCACTGTCGGTACCTGAGATATGGGGTACCCCCGCGCACAGGGTAAAATGCCTAAGGAATTCGCCCTTCTCCGCAGGGAGAGCTCCGAAGGCGCCACGCGTCCGGCGGGGCCGGACCTACCTCCCCTCAGAGGAGAGCTCCGGGCCCGCCATGTGGCATACAGAAGCCGGACCTCCCCCTCCGTGGGAGAGAGGTCCGAAGGCGCCGCGTGTCCAGCGAGGCCGGACCTCCCTCTCCTCAGAGGAGAGCTCCAGGCCCGCCACGTGGCCAACAGAAGCCGAGCCCCCCCCCCCTCCGCGGGGAGAGGTCCGGAGGCTCCACGTGCCCCGCGGGGCTGACCCTCCTCTCCTCTGAGAAGGGCTCCGGGCCAGCCACGTGGCAGCAGAACGGCGCTGCCTGCCCGGAGCGGTAGGCAGCGGGCGTAAAGGCGCCCCATACCTTGCCCGTACAAGGTATTCAAGGCCCGCGTCTTCCCAAGACGCGGAGACGCGGAGCACACGTCTGTCAGGTGCCGTTGCGCCCAGCCGCATCACAGACTGGCGCGCGGTGTCAGAACCTGCCAGCCAATAAACACCGCGACAAGACATCCCATGCCGCCTGCGCCATCATCAACCACTACGACTAGCATGCGGCATGGGCAGGGCGGCAAGATGAAGACTCAGAAGCCTTCGACCAAGGGCAACTACCGGCATAACTGCAGATAGGTAAATGATAGACAATCTTCCCGGGACCACCTGTCGGGTCCCGGCCCCCCTTGTAAGCTGCCCGAGCCTTGGACTATAAAAGGTTCGGGTAGGCGTCGATAGCAAGGGTTCGCACTTTGCAACTCATACGCTAGACATACACTCTCAAGCTGTAACTCACCCCCAAGCTCAGGCCTCCGGCCCCGAGCAGCAAGAAATACAGCGAGCTCCATAGCTCGCCGTGGACATAGGGTTTTACGCTCAGGCGGCCTGAACCACGTAAAACTCACCGTGTCAAGCTTTTACTAACTCGTCCATCTGCGCAAGCTCTCCGCTAGAGACTAGCCCCACCGAAAAAGAACCTCCGCGGGCTGCCTAGTGCAGGCCCGGGGGAAGTGTCGACTGAACACTTCGATAGGCATGAACACAGAAACCTGTTCTACTTAGCTCTCTCTCATGCGCTCATTTCAATTATGCATTAATTTTTATGATCGCACTATCTACGTATGTTCATCGTACATCTAGCTCCCCCTCTCCCGCGCTCATCCATAGTCAGCATTCGCTATACTACCGAGGGCGGCCGCGCTTGAGGCACCTGCCGATGGCCGAGTGAGTCTCTCGGGCCTCCCCCAGTCAGGTGTTGCGGTGCCAGTTGGTCACCTCCAGGAAAGGCCTGCGTTGTGCATGGGGGGTCCAGGGTGCGTATCCAGCTTAGCAGGCCATGAGCCCAAAGCATGCGCATCCTGCCCTCTGGAGGTACAGGGGAGTACAACCGCTTTGCCTGGTCATGAACCCAAAGCATGTGCACCCTGCTTCCCCAGCGCATGGCCCGGTACTATGGATCGGACGACCGTACCCGGACCTCGGAGGGAGCCGGAGCTCCGGCGCCTCGAGCACAGAATTGCCCAAGCCCCGTATAACAGATCAGGATCGTAAGACGAATAAGACTAGGAGACGGGAGGGGAGGACCCCCCGAGGAGAATTACGTTTCCTCTGCCTGTGTGCAGGACCACCAGGTTATGGCAACGGGGACTGCATGAAGCGGGGGGAAAGGAGCTATCAACAGCACCGGCCCAGGACTGGAAGGACCGGGCCCCGCCCCTTCAGCAAGGGCGAGGCCCGAAGGCCCCACGTGTCCAGCAGGCCCGGAGCCCCCGCCTCCCATGAGGGGGGCTCCGGGCTCGCCACATGGCAGGCGGAAACCGGACCTCCCCCCCGGTGGGAGGGCTCCGAAAGCCCTACGTGTCCAGCAGGGCCGGAGCTCCCGCCTCCTAAGGAGGGGGTCCGGACCCGCCATGTGGCAGGCAGATTTGGAGCTCCCCATAGGGCGAGATCCGGAGACCCCCGGGGGCCCCTAACACCGTTAGGGCCCGGGGAAGGTGTCTGAGCAGAGCTCCGAAGTTGGAGAAGGCCTCTGAGTACCTTGCGGAGCTAAGGACTCAGCCAGACAAAGCCAAAAAGGGGAGAAAAAGCTTCAGACACAAATATCTAAAAGAGTCAAACTATGTGAGGCTCCATGAGCTGGACTACAGACTCGATAAAAAGGGAGAAACAAGTCCTAAGGACCTCATGGCTCCCGCCGAAACCTTGCGGCTACAAGGGCGGCCACATCCTCGACTTCAGCCCTGGCAGCTTCCTCCCGCTCCGCGGCTGGGCCCTCTCTCGCTGGTTCTAGCGAGAAAGAGGGGTCGCGGCTCCTAAAACATGCCAGCACATGTGAGGCGACCTCTAGGGCTAGGCCGCGTCCCTCGGCCTCAAGCTCGCTGGCGACCACCGAGTCTAGCCTGTCCAGCTTGGCGCCGATCGACTCCAGCGCGGGGATCACCTCCGCCACCTTCAACGCAGGAGCCGCGGCCCTCACCGGACTGAAGCCAAGAGGGATCAGGGCGGACCCCGCTTGATCCACGAAGCTCGAGACCGCAAGAGCCTTAGAGGACCGCAAGGCCGAGAGCTCCTCTACCTCACGGCGGGCTGCCTGCAGGGCCTCCAGGTTTCTCTCGGAGAATTCCTTCTCCTTGGCCGCCAGGGAGCTCTCCAGAAGATGGAGAGTCTTGGCGAGCCACTCCAACTCAGAAGCCTTGAAGTCGGTGGCCAACTCCCGTTCCAAGACCGCGCGGCGTTCGCGGGAGACCTGTTCCTCCCTCAGGTCGAGGTCTGCCTTCAGGATCTCAAGCTCCTCGATCCGAGCTCGAAGGTCATCCTCGCCCGCCGCCAGCTGCGCGGCGACCCTCTCTGCCTCGGCTGCCATGGAACGCTCCCGTTCCTCAACGGCGAGTTTACGGCGCTCCATCCGCTGCCGTATCTCCTCAGCAGCAGAGAGGCTCTCCTCGGCCCGGGCGTGAGCCTCCAGGGCCTCCCTGTTGATCCGCCGTGATTCGGCGTCCATACATTCGACAGCCCGCTTCAGCCGGTCGAGGAGCACTTCCCTGAAGTCGAGCAACTCCCGCCTAGAGTCGAGCTTGCTCCTGACCTTCGCAGTACGCTCCCGCAAAAGGTTCCCCCAGGTGAGGAGGCGATCCCGTTCAACTGTATACTCCTCCCGCTCGTGACCTAGTGCAGCCAAGACCTGCCGGACGCTCGTCTCGGCAAGCGCGAAGGCATCAGCCAGGGGCAATGGAGCAACAGAGGCCGGGGCAGTTCCCCCGACCTCCTCCATCACCTCGTCCTCAACAGGAGTCGAAGCACCAGCAACCAAGACGAGACGCCGGCCAGGGGAAGCTGGCGCCGGGGCTCTGGCAGCCGGACCTGCCGGGCCCTCTTTGGCTTCAGTCTTCTTGACCTGTGGAGAGGGGCGAGCCGGGGAAGGCGGCGCTGGAGTAAAGGCCGGGCCGCCTGGTGAAGGGTCGACCTGCGCTGGCTTGGGGGCCGCGGTGGCCGTCTCGGCAGGAAGGGACGACGCCGCCGCGGAGTCCGGGCACACCGGAACAGGAGACGTTCACGCTGGCTTGGGGGCCGCGGCAGTTGTCCCAGGCTCCGAGCGCAACGGCACAGACTCCCCACAAGTCGGGGATGGCCGGGAAGCGCGGACACTCCAGCGGGCTCTGAACCCCAACTTCCGAGCCGGGGTAGGACTCCCAGAGCCCGCTGCCGTCACTAACGGCCGCTCCGCAATCGCTTGAACTGGCGGAGCAGGGGACGCCCCAGAAGCTTCCCTCAACGCATCAGCCCGGGGCCTCATCGAGTCGCCGCCGGAAGGAGTGCCAGGCACCCCAGATTCCCGACTTGGCACAGACGCCGCCGCTGGAGGAGATCGAGCGCGCTTCTTCTATGGTGGCGGGTTGGAGGCCATGGCGAGGGAGGACTCAAGGGAAAGAGGGCAAAAGCACAAGAGTCCGAGAAGAAACGCTGGGAGGTGCGAAGGGAAACCGCAATGAGGGTAAGATCTCCTCTAAAAGCCTTAACAGGAGCAATTCCAGGCAATTCGGAACTCTTCGAATCCACCGCATCGGCAACCGCTTCGGCTCCTAGACCGAGCGCCGATGACAGGTGGACCCAAGCTGCCCGACTGAAGCGGTGGGTCAAGGAGTCAGTCTCCTAAGAAGACAAGCCGGCAAGGCACTTCGGCGGTTCCCGAAGAAAGCGTCGCAACATGCAAAAGTGGCAGTCTTGGGAACCGCCGCAGTAAAAGCAACCATCAAGTGGGCGCACGCTCCCACGATCCTGCGACCGTTCGTGCTCCCGCAGCGGTCAATGCGGGACTTAGAGAAAGTGCGCGGATCAGAAGAGACGGAGGTCCCACCTCGGGCTCGCTATCTCCCCCGAGATGGGCCCAAGGGCCACTGTCGGTACCTGAGATATGGGGTACCCCCGCGCACAGGGGAAAATGCCTAAGGAACTCGCCCTTCTCCGCAGGGGAGCTCCGAAGGCGCCACGTGTCCGGCGGGGCCGGACCTCCCTCTCCTCAGAGGAGGGCTCCGGGCCCGCCACGTGGCATACAGAAGCCGGACCTCCCCCTCCGCGGGCGAGGGGTCCGAAGGTGCCACGTTTCCGGCGGGGCCGGACCTCCCTCTCCTCAGAGAGGGGCTCCGAGCCCGCCACGTGGCCGACAGAAGCAGAACCTCCCCCTCCGCGGGGAGAGGTCCGGAGGCTCCACGTGCCCCGCAGGCCGGACCCTCCTCTCCTCTGAGAAGGGCTCCGGGCCTGCCACGTGGCCAGAAGAACGGCGCTGCCTGCCCCCGAGCGATAGGCAGCGGGCGTAAAGACGCCCCATACCTTGCCCGTACAAGGTATTCAAGGCCCGCGTCTTCCCAAGATGCGGAGACGCGGAGCACGCCTCTGTCAGGTGCCGTTGCGCCCAGTCGCATCACAGACTGGCGCGCGGTGTCAGAACCTGCCAGCCAATAAACACCGCGACAAGACATCCCATGCCACCTGCGCCGTCATCAACCACTACGACCAGCATGCGGCATGGGCAGGGCGGCAAGACGGAGACTCGGAAGCCTTCGCCAGAGACAACTACCGGCATAACTGCAGATACGGTAGATAACAGTCAATCTCCCCGGGACCACCTGTCTGGTCCCGGGCCCCCCTTGTAAGCCACCCGAGTCTTGGACTATAAAAGGCTCGGGTAGGCGACGATAGAAAGGGTTCGCACTCTGCAACTCATACGCTAGCCATTCACTCCCAAGCTGTAACTCACCCCCAAGCTCGGGACTCCGGCCCTGAGCAGCAAGCAATACAGCGAGCTCCATAGCTCGCCGTGGACGTAGGGTTTTACGCACCGGCGGCCTGAACCACGTAAAACTCACCGTGTCAAGCTCTTACTAACTCGTCCATCCGCGCAAGCTCTCCTCAAGGGACTAGCCCCACCGAAAAAAGAACCTCCACGGGCTGCCCAGTGCAGGCCCGGGGGAAGTGTCGACCGAACACTTCGACAGCCGTCCTACCGAAGGCGGTAGTGCATGGGGTACCTGCCAGAGGCCCGGTGGCCTTTTGGATCTCCCCCTATAAGGGTACTGTACCGCCAGTTCGTCTCCTCCAAGAAAAGACCTACGCTAGACCGGGGGGTCAGGAGCCTTGCTTTGCCCGGTCTTGCACCCAAAGCATGCGCACTCTGCCTCCCGGCGCTACGGTCTGAGTACCAGGGGGCCGGACGGTTACACCCTGACTGGGGCTGGGGCCAGACCTCCGGGACCAAGTGCACTGGATTACCCAAGCCCCGCATTCCGGCCAGGGACAGTAAGCCAAATGAGACTAAGGGACAGGAAAGGGGGACCACTGAGCAGCTCCGGACCTTCGCCCCCACAGCTGGGCCGAGCTCCGAGGCCAGCCCTCGCCCTCCTTTCAGAGGCGAGCGCTGATGCCGGACCTCACGCCCTTCGCTGGCCTGAGCTCCGATGACCTCCGGACCTCACGCCCTTCGCTGGCCTGAGGTCCGATGACTTCCGGACTCTGCCCCCACAGCTGGGCCGAGCTCCGAGGCCAGCCCTCGCCCTCCTTTCAGAAGCAAGCGCTGATGCCGGACCTCACGCCCTTCGCTGGCCTGAACTCCGATGACTTCCGGACTCCGCCTCCACAGCCAGGCCGAGCTCCGAGGCCAGCCCTCGCCCTCCTTTTAGAGGCGAGCGCTGATGCCGGACCTCACGCCCTTCGCTGGCCTGAGCTCCGATGACCTCCGGACCTCACGCCCTTCGCTGGCCTGAGCTCCGATGACTTCCGGACTCCGCCCCCACAGCTGGGCCGAGCTCCGAGGCCAGCCCTTGCCCTCCTTTCAGAAGCGAGCGCTGATGCTGGACCTCACGCCCTTCGCTGGCCTGAGCTCCGATGACTTCCGGACTCCACCTCCACAGCCAGGCCGAGCTCCGAGGCCAGCCCTCGCCCTCCTTTCAGAGGCGAACGCTGATGTCGGACCTCACGCCCTTCGCTGGCCTGAGTTCCGATGACTTCCGGACCTCCGCCCCCACAGCTGGGCCAAGCTCCGATGCCAGCCCTCGCCCTCCTTTCAGAGGCGAGTCCTGATGCCGGACCTCACGCCCTTCGTGGACCTGAGCTCCGATGACTCCCGGACCTCCGCCCCAGCAGCCGGGCCGAGCTCCGATGCCAGGCTTCACCCTCTCCTAAGAGGCTGAACTCCGAAGCCGTCAAGACCCTGCCAGCACAGGGAGTACTCAAGACAAGAAAGTGCGCGGGTAAGAGAAGGCCTCACCACGGGCTCGATTACCTCCCTAGAGGTGAGCCCGGGGGCCACTGTCGGTACCCGCGATATGGGGTACCCCCGCACACAGGGGAAAATGCCTAAGGAACTCGCCCTTCTCCGCAGGGAGAGCTCCGAAGGCGCCACGTGTCCGGCGGGGCCGGACCTCCCTCTCCTCAGAGGAGAGCTCCAGGCCCGCCACGTGGCATACAGAGGCCGGACCTCCCCCTCCGCGGGAGAGAGGTCCGAAGGTGCCACGTATCCAGCGGGGCCGGACCTCCCTCTCCTCAGAGAGGAGCTCCGGGCCCGCCACGTGGCCGACAGAAGCTGAACCACCCCCTCCGCGGGGAGAGGTCCGAAGGCTCCACGTGCCCCGCGGGGCCGGACCCTCCTCTCCTCTGAGAAGGGCTCCGAGCCCGCCACGTGGCCAGCAGAACGGCGCTGCCTGCCCCCGAGCGATAGGCAGCGGGCGTAAAGACGCCCCATACCTTGCCCGTACAAGGAATTCAAGGCCCGCGTCTTCCCAAGACGCGGAGACGTGGAGCACGCCTCTGTCAGGTGCCGTTGCGCCCAGTCGCATCACAGACTGGCGCTCAGTGTCAGAGCCTGCCAGCCAATAAACGCAGCGACAAGACATCCCATGCCGCCCGCGCCGTCATCAACCACTACGACTAGCATGCGGCATGGGCAGGGCTGCAAGACGGAGACTCAGAAGCCTTCGCCAGAGACAAGTACCGGCATAACTGCAGATACGGTAGATGATAGACAATCTCCCCGGGACCACCTGTCGGGTCCCGGGCCCCCTTGTAAGCCACCCGAGTCTTGGACTATAAAAGACTCGGGTAGGCGACGATAGCGAGGGTTCGCACTTCTGCAACTCATACGCTAGCCATTCACACCCAAGCTGTAACTCACCCCCAAGCTCAGGACTCCGGCCCTGAGCAGCAAGCAATACAGCGAGCTCCATAGCACGCCGTGGACGTAGGGTTTTACGCTCCGGTGGCCTGAACCACGTAAACTCACAGTGTCAAGCTCTTACTAACTCGTCCATCCGCGCAAGCTCTCCGCAAGGGACTAGCCCCACCGAAAAAAAGAACCTCCGCGGGCTGCCCAGTGCAGGCCCGGGGGAAGTGTCGACCGAACACTTCGACACATACCCAAAGCCTGTGCACTCTGCTTCCCCGGCACACGGTCCGGTACTAGGGATCGGACGATCGTACCTGGACCTCGGAGGGAGCCGGAGCCCGGGCGCCTCGCGCACAGAATTGCCCAAGCCCCGTATAACGGATCAGGATCGTAAGTCGAATAAGACTAAGAGACGAGAGGGGAGGACCCCCCCGAGGAGAATTACGTTTCCTCTACCTGTGTGCAAGACCTACAGGTTACAGCAACGGGGGCTGCATGAAGCGGGGGGGAGGAGCTGCTAGCTACTCCGGCATAGGATCGGAAGGTCCGGGTCCCGCCCCTTCCACAGGGGCGAGGCCCGAAGGCCCCACGTGTCCAGCGGGCCCAGAGCTCCCGCCTCGCAGAGGGGGGCTCCGGACCCGCCATGTGGCTGGCAGAAACCGGACCTCCCCCTCTGAGGGGTGCTCCGAAAGCCCCACGTGTCCAGCGGGGCCGGAGCTCCCACCTCCTCAGGAGGGGCTCCGGACCCGCCACGTGGCCGGCCGGTTCGGACCTCCCGATGGGGCGAGCTCCGGAGACCTCCGGGGTTCTTAATACAGCAAGGACCCGGAGAAGGTGCCTGTGCAGAGCTTCGAGGTTGGTAAAGGCCTCTGAGTACCTTGCGGAGCTAAGGACTCAGCCAGGCAAAACCATGAAGAAGACAAAAAGCATCACAGGCACAAACATCCAAGAGAGTCTATTTATTCATGGCTCCACGAGCTGGTCTACAGACTCGATAAAAAGAAAGAAGCGAGTCCTAAGGGCCTCCTGGCTCGCGTCGGAACCTGGAGGCTACAAGGGCGGCCACTTCCCTGACTTCGGCCCTGGCCATCTCCTCCTGCTCCGCGGCAGGGCCGTCTTTCACTGGCTCCAGTGAGAAGGAGGTGTCCCGGCTCTTGAAGCAGGCCAGCACATGCATGGTAACCTCCAAGGCCAGGGCCCGTCCCTCTGCCTCAAGCTCACTGGCAACCACTGAGTCCAGCCTGCTCAGCTTGGCGCCAAGTGACTCCAGTGCGGGAATCACTTCAGCCACCTTCAGCGCAGGAGCCGCCGCCCTCACCGGGCTGAAGCCTAGAGGGACCAAGGCGGACCTCGCCTGGTCGACGAAGCTCAAAACTGCACGGGCATCGGAGGACCTTGAATCCAAGAGCTCCTCTACCTCGCGGCGGGCTGCTCGCAGGGCGTCGCGGCTTCTCTCGGAGGACTCCTTCTCCCTGGCCGCCAGGGAGCTTTCCCAAGGGCGAAGAGACTGGGCAAGCCGCTCCAGTTCAGAAACCCGGAAGTCGGCAGCCAATTCCCGATCCAGGACCGCCTGGCGTTCGCGGGAGACCTGTTCCTCCCTCATGGCCAGGTCAGCCTTCCGGGCCTCTAGCTCCCTGGTCCGAGCTCGCAGGTCAGCCTCGCCCGCCGCAAGGCGCGCGACAACCCTCTCCTCCTCGGCAGCCGTAGAACGCTCCTGGTTCTCGACGGCGAGCTTGCGGCGCTCCAGCCTCTGACGTATCTCCTCCACTTTGGAGAGACTCTCCTCGGCCTGGGCATGTACCTCGAGGGCCTCCCGGTGGAGCCGTCGCGTTTCGGCATCCAGGCGGTCAACCGACCGTTTTAGCCGATCGAGGAGCACTTCCCTGAAGTCAAGCGACTCCTACCTGGAATCGAGCTCGCCCTTGACCTTCGCAGTCCGCTCCCACAAAAGGTTCCCCCAGATGAGGAGGCGATCCCTTTCAACCGTATGCTCCTCCCGCTCACGGCTGAGTGCGGCCAAGACCTGCTGGACGCTCGCTTGGGCGAGCGAGAAGGCATCCGCCAGAGGCAGTGGGGCAGCAGAGGCCGGAGCAGCACCTCCGACCTCCTCCATCACATCATCCTCAAGAGTAGGTGATGCACCAGCGACCAAGATGAGACGCCGATCAGGAGAAGCTGGCGCTGGGACTCCGACGGCCGGACCCGTCGAACTCTTGCCTGACGCTGAAGTAGAAGTTGGGTCGCCTGGTACAGGGTTGACCTGTGCTGGATTGGGGGCCGCGGCAGCTGTCTCGCAGGAGGAGATGACACAGCCATGGAATACGGGCACGCTGGAGCAGGGGAAACTCGCGCTGGCTTGGGGGCCGCGGCAGCCGTTCCGGTTTCCGAGCGCAATGGCACAGACCCCCCACCAGTCGGGGACGGCCGGGAAGCGTGAACACTCCAGCAGGCCCTGAACCCCGCCTTTCGAGTCAGGGTAGGATCCCCAGAGCACGCCGTCGTCGCTGACGGCCGCTCCGCAGTCGCCTGGACCGGCGGAGAAGGGGATGCTCCAGAAGCTCCCCTCAACGCGTCAGCCCGGGTCCTCTTTGTGTCGCCACTGGAAGGAGTGCCATCTCCAGAAGCAGGAGGTGCAGGCACCCCAGATCCCCGACTTGGCACAGATGCCGCCACTGGGGGAGATCGAACGTGTTTCTTCTCTGGTGGCGGGTTGGAAGCCATGACGAGGGAGGACTCAAAAGCAAGAAGACAAAGGCACAAGAGTCCAAGAAAAAGCACTGGGAAGTGCGAAGGGAAGCCGCAATGCGGGTAAGATCCCCTCTTAAAACTTCCCAGGTGCAATTCCAAGCGACTGGAAACTCTTCGAATACGTCGCATGACAGGTGGACCCAAGCCGCCCAGCTGAAGCGGTGGGTCAAGGAGTCAGTCTCCTAAGAAGACGAGCCGGCAGGGCACCCTGGCGGTTCCCGAAGAAAGCGCCGCAACGTGTAGAAGTGGCAGTCTTGGGAACCGCCGCAGTAAAAGCAACCATCAAGTGGGCGCACGCTTCCACGATCCCGCGACTGTTCGTGCTACGGCAGCGGTCAATGCGGGACTTAGAGAAAGTGCGCGGAACAGAAGAGACGGAGGTCCCACCTCGGGCTCGCTATCTCCCCCGAGATGGGCCCGGGGGCCACTGTCGGTACCCGCGATATGGGTACCCCCGCGCACAGGGGAAAATGCCTAAGGATCTCGCCCTTCTCCGCAGGGAGAGCTCCGAAGGCGCCACGTGTCCAGCGCGGCCGGACCTCCCCCTCCTCAGAGGAGAGCTCCGGGCTCACCAAGTGGCCTGCAGAAGCCGGACCTCCCCCTCCGCGGGAGAGAGGTCCGAAGGCGCCACGTGTCCAGCGGGGCCGGACCTCCTTCTCCTCAGAGGAGACCTCCGGGCCCGCCACGTGGCCAACAGAAGCTGGACCTCCCCCTCCGCGGGGAGAGGTCCGAAGGCTCCACGTGTCCTGCGGGGCCGGACCTCCCTCTTCTCTGAGGAGGGCTCCGGGCCCGCCACATGTCCAGCAGAAGAGCGCTGCCTGCCCCAGAGCGGTAGGCAGCGGGCGTAAAGATGCCCCATACCTTGCCCGTACAAGGTATTCAAGGCCCGCGCCTTCCCAAGACGCGGAGACGCGGAGCACGCCTCTGTCAGGTGCCGTTGTGCCCAGTCGCATCACAGACTGGCGCGCGGTGTCAGAACCTGCCAGCCAATAAACACAGCGACAATACATCCCCTGCCGCCTCCGCCATCATCAACCACTACGACTAGCATGCGGCATGGGCAGGGCGGCAAGACGAAGACTCAGAAGCCTTCGCCAGAGACAACTACCGACTTAACTGTGGATACGATAGTCGGCAGGCAATCTCCCCGGGACCACCTGTCGAGTCCCAGGCCCCCCTTGTAAGCCACGCGAGCCTTGGACTATAAAAGGCTCGGGTAGGCAACGTTAGCAAGGGTTCGCACTCCCGCAACTCATACGCTAGGCATAACTCATCCTCAAGCTCAGGACTCCGGTTCTGAGCAACAAGCAATACAGCGAGCTCCTCAGCTCGCCGTGGACGTAGGGTTTTACGCTCCAGCGGCCTGAACCACGTAAAACTCGCCGTGTCAAGCTCCTCCTTAACTCGTCCCTACGCTCAAGCTCTCCGCAAGTGACTAGCCCCTCCGAAAAAGAACCTCCGTGGGCTGCCCAGTGCAGGTCCGGGGAAGTGTCGACCACACACTTCGACAGTCTCTATGCCTTATGGCCTAAAGAATGCTCTTCCCACCTTTGTACGTGCAATGCACAAAACCTTTGGAGAGTTAATAAGAGACTTAGTTGAGGTGTATGTCGATGACATCGTTTTCAAGGTCAGGCAGATTTCATCCTTGTTAGATAACCTGGCCTTAGTCTTTGACAAACTGCGCTCCACGCGCACCAAGCTGAACCCCGACAAGTGTGTTTTTGGCGTATCCTCTGGAAAGCTCTTAGGATTCCTGGTCTCACATCGAGGAATTGAGCCCAACCCAGAGAAGATCAAGGCCATCGACCTGATGCGGCCTGCCTCCCGCATCAAAGAAGTCCAGAAACTCACGGGATGCCTAGCCGCGCTGAGTCGGTTTATACCGAGGCTAGCAGAGCGAGCGCTCCCCTTCTTTAAGCTCCTGTGCAAATCTGGTCCATTTGCTTGGACCGACGAAGCAGAAGAAGCTTTCCAGGAGTTGAAGCAACTCCTGACGACCCTACCCATCATGGTAGCCCCTGAGCCCGAAGAGCATTTGTTGCTCTACATCGTGGCAACAACTGAAGTGGTGAGCATGGTCCTCGTCGCAGAGCGGCCGGACCTCTCGTCACCACAGCCTGCTCCGGTAGCAGAAGACAAGCACCAGGAGACCCCGGAGGTCCAAGACGGACTCCCGGACCTCCACGACAACCTCCCGGAGGTCCAATGGGACCTCCCGGAGGTCCAACGGGATCTCCTGGAGGTCCAAGGCGGCTTAGGAGCCTTCGAGTCCCAGCTCCCGGAAGCCCCCCTGGACCCACCCACCTCCGGTAGGCCTGAGCCAATGGATGAAGACATCTCTGGCCCGGGAGGGAGGGTCCGGACCATCTAGAGGCCTGTCTACTACATCAGCGAAGTCCTCCACGACACCAAGACAAGGTACCTGGAGGTCCACAAGCTGCTGTATGCAGTGCTCGTGGCATCCTGGAAGCTCTGCCACTACTTTCAAGCCCACGGGATCTCGGTGGTCACCTCCTATCCGCTGAAGGCGATCCTTCACAGCCCTCACGCGACCGGCAATGTCGCTAAATGGGCAGCGGAACTGGCAGAGTTTGAGTTGGACTTCCTTCCTCGCCATGCAGTCAAGAGCCAAGCACTGGCTGACTTCGTGACTGAGTGGACGCCAACGAAGGCTGACCCAGGGGGCCACGAAGACGGTGAACCGAAGCACCGAGCTCCGGTCTTCACCGGGCCTCACTTGACGCTCTTTTTCGACGGCTCCTCGCGAAAGCAGGGGGCCGGTGCCGGCGTACTGCTTCTCATGCCATCGGGGGAGCAGTTTGGGTACATGGTGCGTCTCAACATCAAGGCAACTAACAACATGGCAGAGTATGAAGCACTCATCTTTGTCCTAAAGACAGCCCTGTCTCTGGGCGCTCGCCAGTTGTTGGCACAGGGCGACTCCCAGCTAGTCATCAAACAAGTTAAGGGTGAATGCTCCTGCAATGACCCACAGCTAGCTGCTTATCTGCTCCATGTGCAGATGTTCGAGAAAGACTTCCTCGCCTTGGACCTGCGCCATGTACTGCGCGCTGGCAATGCCGCAGCTGACGACCTCGCAACGAAGGCCTCCACCGGAGCCCCTGTGCCCGAAGGAGTCTTCGAGAGGACGTTGCTGCGGCCCACAGCCCGGCCTGCCGAGCCGGGCGAAGGGGGCTGGACCAGCACCTCGAAGCTAGCGGTCCTGGCGGCCCTACAGCCATGGACACCACCAAGGATCGTAAGCGTCACTGTGGACTCCGTGCAACCCAGCGCTCAAGATCCATAAGCTCAAGTCAGACCCGATGCATGGATCACGAAGATCCGGGACTACTTGAAAGACAACATCCTCCCTCATGAACGTGTATCCGCTGAACGGATTGTGCGCATGGCTAAGAGGTACGCGCTGGTAGAAGGGGATCTCTACCGGCGTGGCGCTAACCACGTCCTATTGCGGTGCATAACCCAGGGGGAAGGCTGCGACTTGCTCGCTGAGATCCATGGAGGCGAATGTAGGAGTCACTCTTCCTCACGCAAGCTTGTCGGTAAAGCCTTCCGACATGGCTTCTACTGGCCGACAGCACTCCAGGATGCCGTCTAGCTGGTCGAGAGCTGCAAGGCATGCCAGTTCCACGCCAAGCAGATCCATACACCGGTTCAGGCGGTTCAGATGATCCCGCCCTCATGGTCGTTCACCGTATGGGGGTTGGACATCCTGGGACCATTCCCCAAAGCCGTCGGGAGATTCCGGTACCTCTACGTCGCCATCGACAAGTTCACCAAGTGGCCGGAAGCCACACCCGTCGTCACCATCAACAAGCAATCTGCAGTAAAGTTCATCAAGTCGATCGTCTGCCGGTTCGGGGTCCCGAACAGAATCATCACTGACAACGGGACCCAGTTCACCAGCGCAGCGTTCCAAGGATACTGCGAAGATCTCGGCATCCAGGTGTGCTATGCCTCTGTTGTTCATCCAAAGAGCAATGGACAAGTTGAGAGGGCCAACGCCGAGATTCTTCGGGGCCTCAAGACCCGCACCTATGTCGGCTTAAAGAAACATGGCGCCAAGTGGGTGGACGAGCTTCCGAGCACACTATGGGCTAACCGGACATCCCAGAGCCGGGCCACTGGAGAGACACCCTTCTTCATGGTATACGGGGCCGAGGGTGTGCTTCCCCCATATATCACCATGGGGTCCCTCCATGTCCGAGCTTACGACGAAGCCGCGCAGGACAACCTCCGGCGTGAAGACATCGACCTTGTCGACGAGGCTCGATTACATGCAGCACTCCGCAACGCATGGTACCGACAAGCGCTCCGACGCTACCACCAAAGGTCTGTGCGTGTCCAGGAGCTGCAGGAAGGTGACCTGGTGTTGCGGCGCATACTTTCTCACGAAGGGACCGACAAACTCTCCCCCGCCTGGGAAGGTCCCTTCCGAGTCACAAAAGTATGCCACACCGGGTGCGTACGCCTTTCCACCAAGGATGGGGACCCACTCCCGAACCCTTGGAATATAGAACACCTCCGTAAGTTCTACCCCTAGAGCAATAATAGGACAGTCTCTTCTTTTTGTAATAGATTCCATAGAGTCCAGGAGCAGCGCTCGAAGCAGCTAAGACTCAGGGGACGGTCCAGGACTACGTTCAGCTTGGCCTGGTTCTGACCCTAAGCGCGTAGAGTCTTGCTTCCCTTCTTAATGGGGCAGGTCGTTGCCTCCATGTTTAGCCTGCCTTCCTCCTATGGAAATTTATATGAAAAGAAACCTGTCCTACTTTGCGCTTCCCTTGTGCTCATTTAAATCACGTATTAATTTTTATGACCACACTTCCTGTGTATGCTCACCGTGCACTCAGCTCCCTTTTCCCATTCTCACCTCTAGTCGACATTTGCTATCCTACCGAAGACGGTCACGTTTGAGGTACCTGCCGATGGCCAGGGGGCCCCGAGCTCCCGGCACTTCGCGCACTGTAGTTCCCAAGCACCATACACCGGATCAGGACCGTAAGCCAAATAAGACTATGAGATAGGGAAGGGGGAGCCCCAAGGAGAATTACGTTTCCCTTACTTGTGTGCAGGACCTCCCGGCCTTAGCTCCCCGCAGGAGTATGGTAGGAGTGCCCAAACAATTGGCCACACCTACCAGGGGGTCACTACGGGACCGCGCAAGACCGGAGCTCCAATGCAAGACCGAAGGATCCGGACCTCGCCCCCTCCGCAGGGGCGAGTCCCGAAGGCCCCACATGTCCAGCGGGACCGGAGCTCCCCTCTCCTCAGGAGGAGCCCCGGGCCCGCCACGTGGCCGGCAGAAGCCGGACCTCCCCCTCCGCGGGGAGAGCTCCGAAGGCTCCACGTGTCCCACGGGGCCGGACCTCCCTCTCCTCAGAGGAGAGCTTCGGGCCCGCCACGTGGTCGGCAGACCCGAACCTCCCTGT
The DNA here is from genome assembly GCA_030760725.1 of Neostapfia colusana. Taxonomy (NCBI): domain Eukaryota; kingdom Viridiplantae; phylum Streptophyta; class Magnoliopsida; order Poales; family Poaceae; genus Neostapfia; species Neostapfia colusana. The sequence continues at coordinate 10,171,192 of JASWHV010000009.1, forward strand.
TCTCACGGGGCGAGTTCCGGAGACCTCCGGGGCCCTTAACACAATAAGGACCCGGGGAAGGTGTCTGTGCAGGGCATCAAGATTGGTGAAGGCCTCTAAGTACCTTGCGGAGCTAAGGGCTTGGTCAGGCCAAGCCAAGAAGAAGACTAAAGCACACAGACGCAGAAGATAACAAGAGTCTATTCATTCAAGGCTCCATGAGCTGGACTACAGACTCAACAAAAGTAAAGAAAAAAGGGAAAAAGATACAGGGCCTTTTGGCCACGGGGGCGGCTGCCTAACAGTCCTCGGACTCCCGCTGGAACCTAGAGGCCAAAAGGGCGGCCATGTCCCCGACCTCAGCCCTGGCAGCTTCCTCCCGCTCGACGGCGGGCCCTAGGCGGACTGGCTCCAGAGAGAAGGAAGGGTCTTGGCTCCGGAAGCACGTCAGCACATGCGTAGCGACCTCCTTCGCCAGGCCTCGTCCCTCCACCTCAAGCTCGTCGGAGATCACCGCTTCGAGCCGGCCCAGCTTGGCGCCGATGGACTCAAGCGTCGGGATTGCCCCAGATACCTCCTGCGCTGGAGCCTCCGTCCGCACCGGGCTGAAACCAAGAGGAACCAAGGCGGACCCCACCTCGGTAACAAAGCTCCAGACCGCCTGGGCCTCGACAGACCGTGAAGCTTGGAGCTTCTCTACCTCTTGGCAGGCCGCCAGCTCGCGATCCAGCACCGCCTGGCGCTCCCGGGAGGATTGCTCCTCCCCCGCGGCAACAACCGACTCATGGAGCTCCAGCTCCTCGGCCCGAGCCCTCAGCTCGCCCTCCCTGGCCTTCAGCCGTGCGGCGACCTTCTCCTCCTCGGCCGCCACGGCACGCTCCCGATCGGCGACGGCGCACTCTCCACGGCAGCAGAGCGTGCTTCGGCCTTGGCCTGAGCTTCGCGGAAGGTAGCGCGGAGCCGCCGGGTCTCTGAATCCAGGCGGCCGATGGCTTTCTTCTGAGCATCGAGCAGAGCACCCATGGCGTCAAGCCTCGACTCCCTCGAGTTGAGCTCTGCCTTAGCCTCCTGGGTCCGCTGCTGCAGGAGATGCTCCCAGCTAAGGAGGCGCTCCCTCTCTCCAGCCAGCGCCCCCGCTCCCGCTCAAAGGCGGCCTGGATCTGTCGAGCGCCAGCCTGAGCACGCCCCAAGGCATCTCATATGGGCAGCGGGGCGGCGGGGGCAGGAGACGTGCCCCTGACCTCCCCCGTCGTGTCCACGACCGGTGAAGGTGCCGGTGCCTCGGCAACTGAGGCAAGACGCTGACCTGGGGGAGCCAGGGAGCCAGCATCTGCGCCTACAGCAGCCCCTCTAGCCTTAGCACCGGACTTCCGGGCTGGCGAAGGAGGACGAGCAGGTGCTGCCGCAGCCACCGCAGAGGGCGAACCCGCCGGCACAGAAGAAACCCCCGCCATCTTGGGGGCCGTCGGAACCACCGCAGTTCCCGGATGCTGCGGCGCAGAGCCTCCGCCAACTGGAGATGGCCGGGGAATAGGGTCGCCCCCGGCAGCCGGTGAGTCCCTGCAGGCAAAGAAAGCTCTCAGGCTAAGAGAGGAGAAGGGAACGCTACTCCTACAAGCCAGAAAGAGCAACACTTACTGGGTGACGTGAGCGCTCCAACAGGCTTGGAGCCCCGGCCTCTAGGCTGGGGCAGAACCGCCAGGACCTGCAGCCGGAATGCTCGCTGGCTGTGGCGTCTGAGCCCCCGGCACGCTCCCGGGCGTCGCCTCACCGGCGTCCTTCCTGGAAGCCCCTCCTCCTGAGGAAGAGTGGCGGGACGCTTGGGGTTCCTCGGACTGCCACTGTCTGAGAACAGACCCGCCGAAGGGGGACACCCGGGGTCTCTTTGGGTCGCCACTCGATGGACCAGCGCCTCCGGGAGATGGGCGCAAGGGTGCCCCGACCCCCTGGCTCTGCGCAAGCGACGCCCTCGTAGGAGACCGGGCACATTTCTTCTCTGGCTGCCTGGGGGCTGGCTCCTTCCCCTTCCCCATGTCGGCGGCCTGAGTTCCGCCGGCCCTCGGTGCGGGTTGGACAGTGACAGGCGCCTCGTGCTCCGGTCCAGAGCGCTCGACTCCAGGGATCGAGATGCCTCGGAAGGCATCCCCAACCTGACGAACGGCGATCCCAATGTCATCGAGGTTCGGCATCTTCCGCAGCAGCTCTGACCTCCTCTGCGGCTCCAAGAAGAGGGGAGTGCAAGAGGCCGGGAAGGCGAGGTCGCCACCGGTGACGTAGTCGCTGCTCACGTTGGCCACCATCTTGTACAGCTCCTCATCGGATGGATCAGAGCCGAGACCCCTCTCCAACCTGGTGCAGTCGAGCTCGCCGGTGTAGTACCATGCCAGGTGGTTGCACTGCTGCAAGGGCGCAATACGGCGCGACAAGAAATCCACTAGCACCATCAGGGACGTCAGCCCCTCGTTGGCCAGGAACTGGATCCGCTCCAAGACCGGTGTGTACTCCTGCTCCAGCTCTGGGACCTCCTCCCAGAAGCGACGCTCGGTGGTTGGGCCGGCAGTTGGGAGCTGCACGCGATCGTGCTCGTCGGTCTGCACGATCACCCAGTTCTCCCTCCAGTTTTCCCACCTCGACGCAACAAAAGGTAGAAGGTACCCAGAGGCCTTCGGATCCTTGCAGCGATGCTGGAAGTAGTACGCGCCCAGCTGGGTCTTCGAGCTGCGCCCGGTCGTCCGCAACACGAAGAAGTAGCGGAAGAGCATCGCTGAAGCGTGCACCCCCACGAACATCTCGCAAAAATGGGCGAAGACGGCGGCCATCGTGAAGGAGTTGGGGGAAAGGTGGTGGAGCTGGAGACCGTACGTCTCCAGCAGCGTGACGAAGAAGGAAGAAATTGGTGGGACAAACCCCGCCATGGCGTAGGCAGTGAAGAAGACCATCTCCACCTTTTTCAGGAGCAGGGGGAGAGATCCCTGGCGGAGCCGGCGTTTCTGCTCCTCCGCGTGCCAGCCCAGCAGCCTGCGCACTGGTCCGAGCTCGGCCGACCGAGCGAGACGCGACGGAAGCAGGTTGGAAGCCATGGCAGGAGGGAGCTCAAGAACAGGGAAGACAAAGGCGCAAGAACTCAAGGAAGGTGCAAGCGCTGGGAAGTGTGAAGGGAAGCAGCGATGCGGGTAATATCCCCTTTTAAAACTTCCCAGGTGCGATTCAAAGCGATGCGAAACTCTTCGAATACGCCGCTTGGGCAACCACTTCGGCTCCAAGACCAAGCGTCAATGACAAGTGGACCCAAGTCATCCAGCTGAAGCGGTGGGCCAAGAAGTCAGTCTCCCAAGGAGACGAGCCGGCAAGGCGCTTTGGCGGTTCCCGAAAAAAGCGCCGTGACGTGCAGAAGTGGCAGCTTTGGGAACCGCCGCAGTAAAAGCAACCATCAAGTGGGCACACGCTCCCACGGTCCCGCGACTGTTCGTGCTCCGAGAACGGTTAATGCGAGACTTAGAGAAAGTGCGCGGAGTGGAAGAGACGGAGGCCCCACCTTGGGCTCGCTATCTCACCCGAGATGGGCCCGGGAGCTACTGTCGGTACCGTCGATACGGGGTACCCCGCGCACAGGGGGAAATGCCTAAGGACCTCGCCCTTCTCCGCAGGGAGAGCTCCGAGGGCGCCACGTGTCCAGCGGGGCCGGACCTCGCTCTCCTAGGAGGAGAGCTCCGAACCCGCCACGTGGCCAACTGAGCCGGACCTCCCCCCTCCGCGGGAAGAGCTCCGAAGGTTCCACGTGTCCCGCGGGGCCGGACCTCCCTCTCCTCAGAGGAGAAGCTCCGGGCCCGCCATGTGGCAAGCAGAAGCCGGACCTCCCCCCACCGCGGGGAGAACTCCAAATGCTCCATGTGTCCCACGGGGCCGGATCTACATCTCCTCAGAGGAGAGCTCCAGGCCCGCCACGTGGCCAGCAGAGCAACGCTGCCTGCCCCCGCGCGATAGGCAGCAGGAGTAAAGACGCGCCATACCTTGCCCGTACAAGGTATTCAAGGCCCGCGCCTTCCCAAGACGCAGAGACGTGGAGCATGCCTCTGTAAGGTGTCGTTGCGCCTAGTTACATCGCAGACTGGCGCGCTGTGTCAGAGCCTGCCCGCCAATAAACACAGCGACAAGACATCCCCTGCCGCCCCTGCCATCATCAACCACTACGACTAGCTTGCGGCATGGGCAGGGCGGCAGAACGAAGACTCAGAAGCCTTCGCCAGAGACAACTACCGGCATAACTGCAGATACAGTAGACGACAGGCAATCTCCCCGGGACCACCTGTCGGGTCCCGGGCCCACCTTGTAAGCCACTCGAGCCTTGGACGATAAAAGGCTCGGGTAGGCGACGTTAGCAAGGGTTCGAACTCAGTTGACCCTCACTCTAGCCATCTCACACCCTCAAGCTCAGGACTCCGGTTCTGAGCAGCAAGCAATACAGCGAGCATCTCTGCTCACCGTGGACGTAGAGTTTTACGCTCCGGCGGCCTGAACCACGTAAAACTCCCCGTGTCAAGCTTCTCCCTCAATCGTCCCTAACGCTGAAGCTCTTCGCGAGTGACTAGCTCCTCCTAAACCGCGGGCTGCCCAGAGCAGGTCCGGGGGAAGTGTCGGCTACACACTTCGACACTCTGTAACGCACGGTACCGGCAGGCGCTCCGGCGCTACCACCAAAGGACCGTGCGTGTCCGGGAGCTCAAAGAAGGTGACCTGGTGTTGCGGCGCATACTTTCTCGCAAAGGGACCAACAAACTCTCCCCCAGCTAGGAAGGTCCCTTCCGAGTCAAGAAAGTGCGCCGCCCCTGGTGCGTACGCCTTTCCATCGAGGATGGGGATCCGCTCCCGAACCCTTGGAACATAGAACACCTTCATAAGTTCTATCCCTAGAGAAGTAGTAGGACGGGTCTTTTTCTTTCTGTAATAGATCCCATCGAGTCCAGGAACAGCGCTCAGAGCAACTAAGCCCCAGGGGACGGTCTAGGACTACGTTCAGCTTGGCCTGGTTCCGACCCTAAGTGCGTAAGATCTTGCTTCCCTTCATAATGGGGCGGGTCGTTGCCTCCATGTATAGCCTGCCTACCTCCTATGGGTATTTATATGGGAAGAACCCTGTTGTCGAAGTGTGTGGTCGACACTTCCCCCGGACCTGCTCTGGGCAGCCCGCGGAGGTTCTTTTTCGGAGGGGCTAGACACTTGCGGAGAGCTTTAGTGTTAGGGACGAGTGAGGGAGAAGCTTGACACGGCGAGTTTTACGTGGTTCAGGCCGTCGGAGCGTAAAACCCTACGTCCATGGTGAGCAGAGGTGCTCGCTGTATTGCTTGTTGCTCAGAACCGGAGTCCTGAGCTTGAGGGTGAGTGATGCCTAGGATGCAAGTTCACAGAGTTTGAACCCTTGCTAATGTTGCCTACCCGAGCCTTTTATAGTCCAAGGCTCGAGCGGCTTACAAAGGGGGGCCCGGGACCCGACAGGTGTTCCCGGGGAGATTGCCTGTCGACTATCGTATCTGAAGTTATGTCGGTAGTTGTCTCCAACGAAGGCTTCCGAGTCTTCGTTCTGCCGCTCTGCCCATGCCGCAAGCTAGTCGTAGTGGTTGATGACGGCGGGGGCGGCAGGGGATGTCTTGTTGCTATGTTTATTGGCTGGCAGGTTCTGACACGGCGCGCCAGTCTGCGATGCGACTGGGCGCAACGGCACCTGACAGAGGCGTGCTCTGCGTCTTCGCGTCTTGGGAAGGCGCGGGCCTTGAATACCTTGTACGGGCAAGGTATGGAGCGTCTTTACGCCTGCTGCCTACCGCGCGGGGGCAGGCAGCGCCGTCCTGCTGGCCACGTGGCGGGACCGGAGCTCTCCTCTCAGGAGAGGGAGGTCCGGCCCCGCGGGACACGTGGAGCCTTCGGGCCTCTCCCCGTGGAGGGGGGAGGTCCAGCTTCTGTCAGCCACACGGCAGGCCCGGAGCTCTCCTCTAAGAACAGGGAGGTCCGGCCCCGCGGGACACGTGGCACCTTCGGAGCTCTCCCCGCGGAGGGGGGAGGTCCGGCTACTGCTGGCCACGTGGCGGGCCCGGAGCTCTCCTCTCAGGAGAGGGAGGTCCGGCCTTGCTGGACACGTGGCGCCTTCGGAGCTCTCCCTGCGGAGAAGGGCGAGAGCCTTAGGCATTTTCCCCTGTGCGCGGGGGTACCCCATATCGAGGGTACCGACAGTGGCCCCTGGGCCCATCTCGGGGTAGACAGTGAGCCCGAGGTGGGGCCTCCATCTCTTCTGTTCCGCGCACTTTCTCTACGTCCCGCATTGACCGCTGCCGGAGCACGAACAGTCGCGGGATCGTGGGAGCGTGCGCCCACTTGATGGTTGCTTTTACTGCGGCGGTTCCCCAAGGCTGCCACTTCTGCATGTTGCGGTGCTTTCTTCGGGAACCGCCGAAGCGCCTTGCCGGCTCGTCTTCTTGGGAGACTGACTCCTTGTCCCACCGCTTCAGCTGGACGGCTTGGGGCCACCTGTCATCGGCGCTCGGTCTCGGAGCCGAAGCGGTTGCCCATGCGGTGTATTCAAAGATTTTCGAATCGCTTCGAATCGTTCCTGGAAAGTTTTAAAAGGGGATCTTACCTGCATTGTGGCTTCCCTTCGCACTTCCCAGTGCTTGCACTTTTCTTGAACTATTGCGCCTTTGTCTTCCTGTCCTTGAGCTCTCCCCTGTCATGGCTTCCAACCCGCCCCCAGAGAAGAAGCGCGCTCGATCTCCTCCGGTGGCGGCATTCGTGCCAAGTCGGTGAAACAAGGTGCTTGTACCTCCTGCTTCTGGAGATGGCGCTCCGTCCGGTGGCGACCCCAAGAGGTCCCGGGCTCATCATCCCGATGGGACTCCTCTTAAGCGACAACAGGCCGAAGGTTCCCGGACGTCGCGCCCTCCCTCCTCAAGCGGCGGAGTCTCCAGGCAACCTGTTGATGCGTCAAGGGGAGCTTCTAGAGCGTCCCCTGCTCCGTCAGTCCAGGCGACTGCAGAGCGGCCGTCGGCAGCGACGGCGGGCTCTGAGGGTCCTACCCCAGCTCGAAAGTGGGGTTCAGGGCCCGTTGGAGTGCTCGCGTTTCTCGGCCATCCCCGACTGATGGGGAGTCTGTGCCGTTGCGCTCAAAAACCGAGACAGCTGTCGCGGCCCCCAAGCCAGCGTGAGTTCCTCCTGTTTCGGTCTACCCAGATTCTATGTCAGCGCCAACTCCTTCCACTCGTCCCTCTCCACCGGCTAAGGGGCCAGCTGTCAGTGAGGGTTCGGCGGGTCCTGCTGTCGAGGTCCCGGCGCCAGCTTCTCCTGACCGGCGTCTCATCCCGGCCCCCGGCGCGTCGTCCTTTCTTGAGGACGATGTGATGGAGGAGATCGAGGGTGCCGCTCTGGCCTCTGCTGCCCCACTGCCCCTGGCGGATGCCTTCGTGCTTTCCCAAGCGAGCGTCCGGCAGGTCCTGGCCACGCTTAGTCGTGAGCGAGAGGAGCAGGCGGTTGAGAGGGATCGCCTCCTCATCTGGGGGAACCTTTTGCGGGAGCAGACCGCGAAGGTCAAGGGCGAGCTCGACTCCAGGAGGGAGTCGCTTGACACCATGGGAGCGCTCCTCGACCAGCAGAAGCGGACTGTTGACCGCCTGGACTCTGAGACGCGGCGGCTCCACAGGGAGGCCCTTGAGGCGCATGCCGAGGCCGAGGAGAGCCTCTCTTCCGTGGAAGAGATACGGCAGAGGCTGGAGCGCCGTAAGCGCGCCGTTGAGGACCAGGAGCGCTCCGTGGCAGCCGAGGCGGAGAGGGTCGCTGCGCGGCTGGCGGAAGGCGAGGGCGACCTACGCGCTCGGGCCAGGGAGCTATAGGCCCGAAAGGCAGACCTCGCCACGAGGGAAGAGCAGGTCTCCCGGGAATGCCAGGCAATCCTGGATCGAGAGTTGGCTGCCGACTTCCGGGCTTCTGAGTTGGAGCGGCTCACCCAGACTCTCCGCCTTCGGGAAAGCTCCCTGGCGGTCAAGGAGAAGGAATTCTCCGAGGGAAACCGCGACGCCCTGCAGGCGACCCGCCGCGAGGTAGAGGAGCTCTTGGCCTTGCGGTCCTCCGAGGCGCGAGCTTCGTCGATCAGGCGGGGTCCGCCTTGGTCCCTCTTGGCTTCAGCCCGGTGAAGACAGCGGCTCCTGCACTGAAAGTGGCCGAGGTGATCCCCGCGCTGGAGTCAATCGGCGCCAAGCTGAACAGGCTAGACGCAGTGGTCGCCAGTGAGCTTGAGGCAGAGGGACGGGGCCTGGCCTTGGAGGTTGCCACGCATGTGTTGGCATGCTTCAGGAGCCAGGAATCTTCTTTCTCACTGGAGCCGGCAAGAGAGGGCCCTGTCGCGGAGCGGGAGGAGACTGCCAGGGCTGAAGTTGGGGATGTGGCCGCCCTTGTAGCCTCTAGGTTCCGGCGCGAGCCAGGAGGACCCTAGGACTTGCTTCTTTCTTTTTATCGAGTCTGTAGTCCAGCTCATGGAGCCATGAATAAATAGACTCTTTTGAACCTTTGTGTCTGTGATTCTTTTGTCTTCTTCTTGGTTTTGCCTGGCCGAGCCCTTAGCTCCGCAAGGTACTGAGAGGCCTTCACCAATCTCGAAGCTCTGCGTAGACACCTTCCCCGAGTCCTTACTGTATTAAGGGCCCCGGAGGTCTCCGGAGCTCACCCCCTGAGGATTGGGGGGTCCGGATCCGCCGACCACATGGCGGGCCCGGAGCTCCCCTCTAAGGAGAGGGAGGTCCGGCCGCGTGGGACACGTGGAGCCTTCGGAGCCCCCCGGAGGGGGAGGTCCAGCTTCCGCCGGCCACGTGGCGGGTCCGGAGCCCATCTTGAGGAGGCGGGAGCTCCGGCCCCGCTGGACACGTGGGGCCTTCGGAGCTCCTCTGGGGAGGTCTGGCTTCTGCCGGCCACGTGGCGGGTCCGGAGCTCCCGCCTGGGAGCTCCTGCCCCGCTGAACACGTGGGGCCTTCGGGCCCCGTCCCTGTTGAAGGGGCGAAACCCGGACCTCCCGGTCCGGCGCTGGAGTAGTCGATGGCTCCTTGCCCCCCACCTCATGTAGCCCCTGTAGCTATAACCTGGAGGTCCTGCACACAGGTAGAGGAAACGTGATTCTCCTCGGGGGGGTCCTCCCTTTCCCGTCTCTTAGTCTTATTCGGCTTATGGTCCTAGTCCGGTATACGGGACTTGGGCAATTCTGTGCGCGAGGCACCGGGTCTCCGGCTCCCTCCAAGGTCCGGGTACGATCGTCCGGCCCCTAGTACCGGACCGAACGCCGGGGAAGCAGAGTGCACAGGCTTTGGGTCCGGAACCAGGTAAAGCGGTTGTACTCCCCTGGACCTCCGGAGGGCAGGGTGCGCACGCTTTGGGTACAGAGCCGGCTAAGCGGGATACGCACCCTGGACCCCCCATGCACGGCGCCGGCCTTTCCTGGAGGTGACCAACTAGCACCGCAACACCTGACTGGGGGAGGCCCGAGAGGCCCCCCTGGCCATCGGCAGGTGCCTCAAGTGCAACCGCCTTCGGTAGGATAGCAAATGCTGACTATGGATGAGCGCGGGAAAAGGGGAGCTAAATGTACGGTGATCATACATAGAAAGTGCGGTCATAAAAACTAATACGTAATTTAAATGAGCACATGAGAGAGAGCGAAGTAGAACAGGTTTCTGAGTAAATGCGCATAGGGGAAAGTCAGGCTGTACATGGAGGCAACGACCCGCCTCATTAAGAAGGGAAGCAAGACTCTACGCGCTTAGGGTCGGAACCAGGCCAAGCTGGACGTATTCCTAGACCGTCCCCTGAGACTTAGCTGCCCCAAGCGTTTGTAAAATCCCCAAAAAGTGGTAGCAAGAAAAATTCAGCTCATGTACACGTTGGAAAAATGAGGGGAATTAAAACTTTGAATTATAACGGTGTGAGTTCAAAGTTGTGAATCAAACTTCCCAAAAACTTCCAAACATGGAGATCCAAATGCACAACTTGGATCTTCATAGTCCAAATATGCACCCTTCAAAATTTCAGCTCATTTGGAGGAGTTTCTATATTTGTTTGGGATTAAAAGGAAAAGCCCTCTAATCTGAATTTCAAATTCAGTTTTAAATTCCAATTTGCTCAATTTGCAAATTTGGTTCCACAAATGTGTTCTTCACATTTGAGTTTGTAGCCATGCCAAAATTTAGAAATATTTGAGTTGGTTTGCTATGTTTTTGGAACAATGCAAAGGGAGAATTTAAATTCCAATTCAAATTCAAAGAGCCAAATACATTTCAAATTCCACACCAGAATTCAGTTCAATTGAATTCAAATATTCAAACCATGACTTTGAGGTGAAGCAAAGCTTTTAATTGTGAGTAGCTGTGGTAAAAAGATCAGTGGGAAAAATTAAAAAGGAAAGGAGAGGGTGGAGCCCACTAGTCAGCTACCCACAAAATAATACCTCCTCTGTGTTTCCCTCTGTTGATCACCAGTGAACGCCACCTCCCGCAGAACCCCTGCCCGATGCTCCACCGAGCTGCTTGCGACTTCCTCTCCACGGCAAGCACTGAGGCTGGTTAAAGCAGCAGCACGATCAAACTTTGTCTCTCTACCTCCACCGAAGCTTTTTCCTCAGCCCTCGAGCGTCTAGCGAAGGAGAAACAGACGCCCACCCCTGTGCTCCTGGTTCAGCAGCCTCCAGCCCCTCCCAGCAGTGGTTGATCGCCCCAGGAGCTGTGCCAGTGACCCCTCAACGTGTTCCACCGCTCCTCAGCTCATCCCTGAGCTCCCCTCGCAGTGCCCAACCTGTTTTTCACCGGGAGGAAACAGAGCACGTCGCCCCTCACTGCTCCTCGAGTTCCAGCCGCTCCAACGCCTCTACTGCACGTCCAGCACCTCCCTAAGGTGCGCCAAGGTGTGTAGATCATGCTACCGCAGTCCCCTTGCCCTTCCCCGTCGCCGGCTCACCGGAATTTAGATTTTGGCGCCGGTACACGTGAAGAACCGACCCACACCAAAACTGGAAATTCGCCCAACGTGGTTGATCATCGGTTCTACAATTCAAGCCACAGAAACTAGTGACCGTAGCGCCCTCTCACACCAAAGCACGGGTTAAACCAGCCATCCCACGCCCCGGGCGACGAGAAATCGCCGGCGGCATCAAAAACGGGTCGGTCCTCCGGTGAACCCCATGTTCCGGCCATTTTCTGCAAGGTTTAGCCTGCGTTCCATGTTACCCGATCATTGGTGATGCTTTAGGGCAAGGTAGCTCGCCGGGAGAAGCTTCGGACGCGCCAGAACGCGTTGATGCCGAGCTCCCGAGCCGCCCCACCGGTGCCGGCCTGTTTTCCGCCGTTTTCATGCGTGGAAACCTTGCCCGGCAGCTGTGCCATGTTCCCAGGAGCATGTAGGGCGAAACCAGAGCTAATTTGGTGGAGAAATGAGGGAGAATGAGCCATGCCACGATTTGAACTGGTGTGCACGCGCGTCTCTGGCGGGAGGTTGAAGAAGGACCTGACAGTGAGGCCCCTGTTAAGTCTCTGTATAGGTTGCAAACAGAGAGCTAGTCAAGTTTCAAAAATCCATAACTTTGTGTAGACAGCTCCAAAAAGGGTGAGACAAATTTTGTCTGAATCCTTAGGAGGAGTACTTTACATAGGAAAAAATTGCATGCTATGAAAATGCCCAGGAATTTCTGTAGAATTGTTTTTAGTAAATTTTTTAAGGATTTATTACAGGAGCAATTCTTTATGAAATATTCCCAAATTTGGGAAGCTAGTCTTTTTCATAGTTCCTGACCTCCAGTAAAAATTTTAGGATTTTTTGAGCTTATTTGGAGGGCTTAATCAGTAGGTTATCTCAGGATTAAATAAATTAGCTAAAAATCATAGAATTGATTTCCAGAAAATGGTTCAACCTTCATACCTCCATAACTTTCTGTAGGGATGTCCAAAATTTGTGAAACAAATTTTGTTGGATTTCTCTCAGTCAGTACTTTGCAGAAATGCAAATAAATTGATCTGAATATCTCTGGATATTTCTCCAAGATTCATCAAAGTTAAATCTTTGGGAATTTAGTCCAGAATATCTCTGTTATGGAATTTCTTCAAATTTGGCCAGGAAGTTCCTCATGACATTACTGATCTCCAGTAAAAATTTTAGCTTCATTGGAGTTCATTTGCTAGGTCCAATTACCTTCCAAAGTTCAGCCTTTATTTGGAAGTTCAAATTTAAACAGAAACTTTTCAGAACTCCTGTCCAACTTCAAAAATTCATATCTCTCTGATGGTAGCTCCAAAAATGGTGAAACAAATTTTGTTAGAACCATGGAGACTTACCGTAATCATATATTTCACTATTAGCTATGTCAAAGCTCCTGAATCGGGCTCAAAATACAGAGAAGCATTGTACTTGTAGGAATTTTAAAGACTACATTGTGCAATGACATGTCTCCAAATTTGGCTCAAATCATCCTTAGAGAGTCTAGTATCTACTGTAAAAATCCCAAAACCAATTAAGGATCCTAAATAGCAATAGCTATGAATAGTAGTTCAATTCTGGTAAATCCTTAATACTTATACATCTATTTTGCTACATTGCATTTGGTGACCGAAGTTGAGGACGCACCGGATCCCTTGGACGTCCTCCCACCGGAAGCTCATTTCTTCTCTGACTCGCAACCAGGCAAGCCCCGGTTTGCACTTAAGTACCTGTTATAAAATTCTTTATTTGTATCACTTATGTCTAGGGTGAATGTTTGCATTAGAGTTAAGGTGTTTGAAACCCCACTTGCATAACCTTTTAAATTCTATGAAGGGTTGGGTAGCTTACAGAGCCTACGAGTAGACAAGGCCCTGCTAATATGCTTAGGAACTCGGTAGAAGTCGAGTAGCTGGAATCTACTCGCGAGGTAAGGTTTATCACACGGTTTGGTCAGAATAGAAAATGGCTTAAAAGTTGAGAAAATGAGACCCAGCAGGGGGGATAGGAAGCAGTGAGCGGAGGTCTCACGTGCGTAGCCCTGTTGGTGTCGATTGAGGACCGAGTCGTGTGCGGGCCTGCTGAACAAGTATCGAACAGTACCGGATGGCATACTGACATAAGCAGGAAACCGATGTAAATGGTTAACCTGGGTGCCGAGGCTTACCCAACCGTAAATAGGAGTGGGTTGAGGGTAGCAAGGTGTAAATCTGCCGGTGGGCACAGTCACGCTCCACGCGGGGACCTCCTACCCGTTACGGATGGACCGGTTCGGTATTTGGGTTGCCTTTGAAAGGTTGTTGCATACAACAGAGTAGGAAGGGGTGTGGAATCACGCTTCTGAAAGTGGGTGTATGCAACGTGTTGTCCGGGTGTCTCCTGATTGCAATCACCGTCCCTCGCGGTTATTTGAGTACCGCTTGTTCACTGTTTCATGACGTAGTAAGAAGTAAAGTAAGCCAGTTGAATGATAATATGCTGTGATGATAGAGCAATGTTTTGGAAACCATGTTTGCTGTAGATGTAGAGCTAATTAAGTTTACTTTCCGCTTTGGGCATCACCACATCGGAGGAAAGCGTTTCTTGTTTGATTGTGGACTTCCGATGTGAGGGCTGCCTAAGGCACATGAATTTGCTGCTATAAAACTGAAAGTAAGAATCAACTTATAGGCGTGGCTTTGTCGCAAATTCCTTTTTCCTATCATACACTTCCCTGCATGTAGAGTTCCATGCCTAGGTCAGACGGTTAAGCCTTGCTGAGCCATCGTGCTCACGGTTGCAATATTTGAGCTGTATGCAGGTGAGAGCTATGAGGAGGGTTCCGAGGATGAGGCGATGCCCCCGTCAGGGTACACGGCCGAGATGGAGCCCTGCACGCCGCTGTGATTTCTCCGGTTCCATGCTGCTAGCGTGTAGCGTCCCCGGGCTGGACGGCTGCACTTTTGCATAGTTAGGATGAGAGGCTACTACTGTACATTACTTCCGCTGTATAGTTATATTTTGTAAAAGACTTCCGCTGTTTTATATCAAATAAAAGTTTGTATGTTGTTCTTTATACTTTTCGTGTGTGCTGTTGGGTGCCGCATCGTACGGCACCACCCTATGCGATCTTGGAGTGGGTGAACCACGGGGTGGTCCCCACAGACGTGGTATTCCGCATTTGGGAATAGCACGCTCGAAAAGAGCCTATTTTGAAAACTTAGAAGTAGTCGAGTGAGGATTAGTCATTAAGCCCACATAAGGTCTATGATAGTAGTAGCTACTAATGTGGAAAAGCTAACTTACTTGTTATATATTCTGTAACGACGTTCCGACATCAGGTAAGAGGTAAGGTACGCCACCGCAGGCGGATCAATTGCGGTAACTCGCCATACGAGTAATAGTATGGAATGATATACCGTGGCTTGGCACGGTAGTGAATATGAGTCTCTGAACCTCTTAATGGTTCTGAGAGCATATGAAAACGCTGATCTCCAGCGTGCTTTAGGCAAAAGTGAGAATACCCCATCATGTGGTAAGCAACACGATAGTATGCAACTCTTGAACGTTCAATGTTCAAAGGGCCATACACAGCGCTCGCCATCGGCGTGCCTCAACGGTCATGAGGCAGTAGGTGGTATCCGTTGGGTTGATAAAATTCCCAACCTTGATGACCCGTTCGCGCTCTACTCGGGTTCCCCGTCGTGTGGTGTGAAAACACGACCATGTAACTTGAGACGTGGCTTGACTCAAGGACGATCCGTATGGCAATGATACGAACCGTATGTTTTTACTACGATATGGAACTGCCTGAAATGTCAAAAACCCTTGTGTGCACAATTATTGGGTGTTCTTCTGCAGGTACATTAACCACGTTAGTGCATGACGTGTAGAAACCATTTGTGAGTGACGTCTTTAGTTCCACCATTTGACACGTATAAGCCGGAATACCGGTTTAGGATTTTTCTTTGGTGAGGAAACGTAGTACTGACTGCATAAAAGTTTATTTTCAAAGAAAAGAGTCAAAATGAAGTTTAGGAATCCATTTAGGGGTTAGTAAACTCCTATATTGAACTAAGAGTCAATTGGGGGTATAGATTCAGTCTCAAAAACTTAGGAATAATCTCCCCTGTTTTCGGCAGAAATTTTGCTGAACTTGAACATGGCATAACTTAAGATTGGTTGAACCAATGTAGGTGTGGGGTACCATTCTGGAAAGGTTTAGAAGTCCTCTACAACTTTTCTGTAGAGCTCCAGAACAAAATCTCCCTCCAAATGGATGAAAATCTCAGAAGAGTAGGTACTGTCCAGAAACAGGGCAGACCAAATGCTCTCTGGAATTTTCTGTATTTCAACCAAAACACTTAGTTCACCGTTCGACGTCCAGTGGCTGTTGTAAAACAGCGAGTGGGGTCGAATAGTTTTTGCATTCCAAGTATCATTTCGAGCGAGTACATGTTTGGGTCCAGTACAATAGCGAGGAATTACGCATGCTAACACACTTAACATCCCGTGGTGACCCCGATGGTCGAAATGAACTTTCAACCCATAAAGTTCAATACTTTGGAACTCGATCGTGTGACACGGTCCAGGGATGTATATGTTGCATAAAGTTTATACTTTATCCATATGTGTGATTGTTATGCGTGTTGTTTATCCCATTCTCGCATTACTATTGTATAGACTGGATGAGCTAAACCCACATGTGCTGATCGATTGAATGGTATGAATGCAGAATGGTGCGGACACGTTCAATGCAAGAGGAGGGAGGTCCGAGTCAAGTTCGTGGTGATGATTCTCCACCTCCGGAGCAGACCACGACGCAGCAGCAACCACCTCCTCCACCGCCAGAACTTCCAAGAAATCTTGCGGAGGTTCTCACCGCAGTGCTCGGCTCGCGCGACGAGCAAACCGAGTTGCTGCGGATGTTGGTGCAGCAGAATGCGTCCCATCCGGGAGTACGCCAAGACAATGGGCAGCGCCAGCCCCAACAAAGTTCATATTCAGAATTCATGGCGACCCATCCACCGGTCTTCACGGAGGCCGAAGAACCTTTGGAGGCGGACAGCTTTATCCGCACTCTAGAGGCAAAGTTCAGGCTGCTGCGATGCACCGAACACCAGAAGGCGCTGTATGCAGCGCAACAGCTTCAAGGAGAAGCCGGTACCTGGTGGGCGAACTACACCTCCTCCTTACCGGCTGGCCATGCCGTCACATGGACGGAGTTCCGGGAGGCGTTCCGCGCCTATCACATACCTCCCGGGGTTATGGAAATGAAGCTCCAGGAGTTCCTGGCGCTCCGACAAGGCGAGAGGAGTGCTCATGAGTACTCCAGGTTATTCAACCGGCTGGCGCAGTATGCGCCAGGATTTGTGGGCACGGAAGACAACAAGCGCAATGCGTTCTTCCGGGGCCTGAACTCCAAGATGAAGGTCCATCTCGCCCAGAGCAATCGCGGCACATTCAACGACCTAGTTAATGCCACGATTCTACAGGAGAATGCTCAGCGCGAGCGCGGTTCTGACAAGAGGAAATGCAGCACGCTGACGAGCAGCAGTGGTGGAACGCCACAGAAATACCGCGTGGTATATCGCTCACCATCCGGTCAGAGATGGCAGCCACCAGTGCGACCGCCTCAGTTTCACGGTCGGCAATATAATGCGCCGGGCTTTCGACCGACGTATCCACCACAGCAACAGCAGCAGCAAAGGATGGTCCCGCGTGCTCCCCAGTTTCAACAGCGTGCACCGGGATTCCGTCCTCAAGTCGGCGGGACCCCGACACCTTACACGTGCTATACGTGTGGCCGTGTCGGGCACATTTCGAGGGACTGCCCCGAGCCGCGACAGGGCAGGGGTGCAGCACCATATCAGGGTGCTAATCAGCCCCGCAATCAGCCCTAGAAACCAGCACCAAAACCCGGCAACGTCCACCACTTAGCTATCGAAGACGTGCCGGAAGGCGAACCCGTCCTCGCGGGTACGTTCTCTTACCTAGATCATCCCATAGTCATACTTTTTGACTCCGGTGCCACCCATAATTTCATAAGTCAGTCTTATGTTATTAAATATCAACTGCCTATCATTTCCACAAATAATTCATATTCGATATGTTCTCCGGGTGGGAAAATAACAGATGATAGAATGGTCTATAGAGCACCATTACAGTTGGGTGGGAATCTATATCCGACTTCTCTAATCATGTCAGAGAGTCAAAAACTTGATGTCATTTTAGGAATGTCATGGCTACATCACCATGGTGCTGTTCTTGACATCATTCCACGTGTGGTTCGTTTAAACTCTCCACTCCATGAACCACATATTCTTATTCTTGACCATTCGGTTCAAGAAACCCCAGCCACATATAACACGGAAGCCACGAAACTTGAGGATATTCGTGTGGTCCGTGAATACCCGGATGTCTTTCCGGATGATCTTCCGGGCATGCCACCCGAAAGGGATGTCGAGTTCAAGATCGAACTTGTACCCGGGACGACACCGATATCACAGAGACCATACAAGATGGCTCCGAACGAGCTGGCTGAACTGAAGGAGCAGCTCAACGATCTAATGAAGAAGGGTTTCATTTGATCGAGTTCCTCACCATGGGGATGCTCGGCGCTGTTTGTGAAGAAAAAGGATGAAACCTTGAGGTTGTGTGTGGACTACCGACCTCTCAACGCCGTCACCATCAAGAATAAATATCCACTGCCCCGCATCGATATTCTCTTCGATCAACTTGTGGGAGCGAGTGTATTTCCGAAGATGGATCTTCGCTCCGGATATCATCAAATTAAAATCCGAGTGGAAGATATTCCGAAAACGACCTTCTCGACGAGATATGGGTTGTATGAATACCTCGTCATGTCCTTTGGTCTCACCAACGCCCCGGCACACTTCATGTATCTTATGAACTCAGTGTTCATGCCGGAGTTGGACAAGTTTGTGGTGGTGTTCATAGACGACATCTTGGTTTACTCCAAGACTGAAGAAGAACACGCCAAACACTTGCATATCGTACTTCAGCGATTAAGAAACCATAAGCTTTATGCTAAGTTCAGCAAGTGCGAGTTTTTGATCAACCAAGTGCCATTCCTTGGTCATATCATTTCTGCAGAAGGCATTGCAGTTGATCCAAGCAAAGTCGAACAAGTGCTGAAATGGAAGTCCCCCACATCAGTCCACGAAGTCAGAAGTTTCCTCGGGTTAGCAGGATATTATCGGAGATTCATACCCAACTTCTCCAAGCTTGCTAAGCCGATGACTGAACTGTTGAAGAAGGGGATCAAATATGTTTGAAGCTCAGCTTGTGAAGAAACTTTCCAGGCATTAGTGGAGCATCTTACAACAGCCCCGGTGTTAGCTCAACCGGATACAACCAAGCCCTTTGATGTATATTGTGATGCGTCTGGTATCGGGCTTGGCTGTGTATTGATGCAAGGAGGCAGAGTGGTTGCCTATGGCTCACGTCAACTTCGTAACCATGAGCAGCACTATCCGACTCATGATCTTGAGCTCGCTGCTGTGGTATTGGCCTTGAAGATGTGGAGGCACTATTTGCTTGGGAACTTAGTGCACCTCTATACCGACCACAAAAGTCTGAATTATATATTCACTCAAAAGGAGTTGAATATGCGGCAACGGAGATGGCTAGAACTGATCAAAGACTATGAGATCGAGATTCACTACCATCCCGGGAAGGCAAACGTGGTTGCCGATGCCTTAAGCCGCAAATCCCATGTCAACAGTTTGTCCATCACCCCACTTGAAGAGGAGCCGAGTCTGTACTTGGTTCCATATGGGGCATTGTATAATCTTGCTCTCGTCCCTACAATACGAGAGGAGATTATGGAAGTGCAGAAGAAAGACGTGGGAATGTCGCACATTTGGAGAAGGATGAAGAATGGCGAAATGAAATGCTTCCAAAGAGATGATAGCGGTACACTATGGTTTAAAGACTGTATAGTGGTACCCCGTGACATGAAGCTTCGGAGGAAAATCTTGGACGAAGCTCATTTGTCCAAGTATTCTATTCATCCGGGCAGCAACAAGATGTACCAAGATCTGAAAACAAGGTTTTGGTGGACACGGATGAAAAGAGAAATCGCAAAGTACGTATCCGAATGTGATACGTGTCGGCGGGTGAAAGCCGACCATATGCGTAAAGCTGGACAGCTGCAACCGTTGAACATTCCGGCGTGGAAGTGGGAGGATATCAGCATGGACTTCATAGTCGGATTACCTCTCACGTCTCACAAACATGACTCGATTTGGGTGATAGTCGATCGACTAACCAAGTCGGCTCATTTCATTCCCGTACATACCAGTTACGTGGCCAAGCAATATGCGGAGCTTTATATTGCAAGAATCTTATGCTTGCACGGTGTTCCCCGCTCCATTATTTCAGATCGCGGTGCGCTGTTTGTCTCTCGGTTTTGGGAACAGCTGCACGCATCATTGGGGACCAAACTGATCCGAAGCTCCGCGTATCACCCGCAGACAGATGGTCAAACTGAACGGGTGAATCAAGTGCTTGAAGACATGCTACGCGCTTGTGCCATCCACCACGGCAAGAATTGGGACGATCATTTTCCATTGGCAGAGTTTTCTTACAACAATGGCTATCAAGCTAGCATCAAGATGGCGCCGTATGAAGCTCTCTACGGCCGGAAATGTCGCACACCTCTCAACTGGTGCGAGTCCGGCGAGCGAGTCATCTACGGCATTGAACTGGTGAATGAAGCTGAAGAACGAGTGCTAGTGATACAAGCCAACCTCAAGGCTGCTCAATCTCGTCAGAAAAGCTATGCGGATAAAAGACGCCGTCCTCTCCACTTCAACATCGGGGACCATGTGTATGTCCGTGTGTCTCCGATGAAAGGAGTTCATCGTTTTGGAGTAAGGGGTAAACTTGCGCCGCCGTTCATTGGTCCGTTCACCGTCATTGAAAAATGCGGACCCGTGGCCTATCGCCTAGAGTTACCGGCGTCGCTCGCAGGCATTCACAACGTCTTCCACATCTCTAAGCTGAGGAAGTGCCTCAAACCCTCCGCTGAAATCCGCATCAAAGACATAGAAGTTCTTCAACCGGACCTCACGTACACGGAGTATCCGATCCGGATCTTCGATGAAAAGACTCGTGCCACAAGGAACCGGACCTTATGGTTCTACAAGGTCTTGTGGAGCAACCATACCACTGATGAGGCGACATGGGAAAGCGAGGACTATCTACGAACATATTATCCGGACTTGCTATCATCGTATACCCGGTAAAGTTTCCCCCACTCTGCATTTCTTTTGGAATCTCAGGACGAGATTCTTTTTAAGGGGGGAGGGATGTAAAATCCCCAAAAAGTGGTAGCAAGAAAAATTCAGCTCATGTACACGTTGGAAAAATGAGGAGAACTAAAACTTTGAATTATAACGGTGTGAGTTCAAAGTTGTGAATCAAACTTCCCAAAAACTTCCAAACATGGAGATCCAAATGCACAGCTTGGATCTTCATAGTCCAAATATGCACCCTTCCAAATTTCAGCTCATTTGGAGGAGTTTCTATATTTGTTTGGGATTAAAAGGAAAAGCCCTCTAATCTGAATTTCAAATTCAGTTTTAAATTCCAATTTGCTCAATTTGCAAATTTGGTTCCACAAACGTGTTCTTCACACTTGAGTTTGTAGCCATGCCAAAATTTAGAAATATTTGAGTTGGTTTGCTATGTTTTTGGAACAATGCAAAGGGAGAATTCAAATTCCAATTCAAATTCAAAGAGCCAAATACATTTCAAATTCCACACCAGAATTCTGTTCAATTGAATTCAAATATTCAAACCATGACTTTGAGGTGAAGCAAAGCTTTTAATTGTGAGTAGCTGTGGTAAAAAGATCAGTGGGGAAAATTAAAAAGGAAACGAGAGGGTGGAGCCCACTAGTCAGCTACCCACAAAATAATACCTCCTCTGTGTTTCCCTCCGTTGATCACCAGTGAACGCCACCTCCCGCAGAACCCCTGCCCGATGCTCCACCGAGCTGCTTGCGACTTCCTCTCCACGGCAAGCACTGAGGCTGGTTAAAGCAGCAGCACGATCAAACTTTGTCTCTCTACCTCCACCGAAGCTTTTTCCTCAGCCCTCGAGCATCTAGCGAAGGAGAAACAGACGCCCACCCCTGTGCTCCTGGTTCAGCAGCCTCCAGCCCCTCCCAGCAGTGGTTGATCGCCCCAGGAGCTGCGCCAGCGACCCCTCAACGTGTTCCACCACTCCTCAGCTCATCCCCGAGCTCCCCTCGCAGTGCCCAACCTGTTTTTCACCGGGAGGAAACAGAGCACGTCGCCCCTCACTGCTCCTCGAGTTCCAGCCGCTCCAACGCCTCTACTACACGTCCAGCATCTCCCTAAGGTGCTCCAAGGTGTGTAGATCATGCTACCGCAGTCCCCTTGCCCTTCCCCATCGCCGGCTCGCCGGAATTTGGATTTTGGCGCCGGTACACGTGAAGAACCGACCCACACCAAAACTGGAAATTCGCCCAACGTGGTTGATCATCGGTTCTACAATTCAAGCCACAGAAACTAGTGACCCTAGCACCCTCTCACGCCAAAGCACGGGTTAAACAAGCCATCCCACGCCCCGGGCGACGAGAAATCGCCGGCAGCATCAAAAATGGGTCGGTCCTCCGGTGAACCCCATGTTCCGGCCATTTTCTGCAAGGTTTAGCCTGCGTTCCATGTTACCCGATCATTGGTGATGCTTTAGGGCAAGGTAGCTCGCCGGGAGAAGCTTTGGACGCGCCAGAACACGTTGATGCCGAACTCCCGAGCCGCCCCACCGGTGCCGGCCTGTTTTCCGCCGTTTTCATGTGTGGAAACCTTGCCCGGCAGCTGTGCCATGTTCCCAGGAGCATGTAGGGCGAAACCGGAGCTAATTTGGTGGAGAAATGAAGGAGAACGAGCCATGCCACGATTTGAACTGGTGTGCACGCGCGTCTCTGGCGGGAGGTTGAAGAAGGACCTGACAGTGGGCCCCCCTGTTAAGTCTCTGTATAGGTTGCAAACAGAGAGCTAGTCAAGTTTCAAAAATTCATAACTTTGTGTAGACAGCTCCAAAAAGGGTGAGACAAATTTTGTCTGAATCCTTAGGAGGAGTACTTTACAGAGGAACTAACTGCATGCTATGAAAATGCCCAGAAATTTCTGTAGAATTGTTTTAATAAATCCTTTAGGGATTTATTACAGGAGCAATTCTTTATGAAATATTCCCAGATTTGGGCAGCTAGTCTTTTTCACAGTGCCTGACCTCCAGTAAAAATTTTAGGGTTTTTGGAGCTTATTTGGAGGGCTTAATCAGTAGGTTATCTCAGGATTAAATAAATTAGCTAAAAATCATAGAATTGATTTCCAGAAAATGGTTCAACCTTCATACCTCCATAACTTTCTGTAGGGATGTCCAAAATTTGTGAAACAAATTTTTTTGGATTTCTCTCAGTCAGTACTTTGCAGAAATGCAAAGAAATTGATCTGAATATCTATGGATATTTCTCCAAGATTCATCAAAGTTAAATCTTTGGGAATTTAGTCCAGAATATCTCTGTTATGGAATTTCTTCAAATTTGGCCAGGAAGTTCCTCATGACATTACTGATCTCCAGTAAAAATTTGAGCTTCATTGGAGTTCATTTGCTAGGTCCAATTACCTTCCAAAGTTCAGCCTTTATTTGGAAATTCAAATTTAAACAGAAACTTTTCAGAACTCCTGTCCAACTTCAAAAATTCATATATCTCTGATGGTAGCTCCAAAAATGGTGAAACAAATTTTGTTAGAACCATGGAGACTTACCCTAATCATATATTTCCTCCTGAATTGGGCTCAAAATTCAGAGAAGCATTGTACTTGTAGGAATTTTAAAGACTACATTGTGCAATGGCATGTCTCCAAATTTGGCTCAAATCATCCTTAGAGAGTCTAGTATCTACTGTAAAAATCCCAAAACCAATTAAGGATCCTAAATAGCAATAGCTATAAATAGTAGTTCAATTCTGGTAAATCCTTAATACTTATACATCTATTTTGCTACATTGCATTTGGTGACCGAAGTTGAGGATGCACCGGAGCCCTTGGACGTCCTCCCACCGGAAGCTCATTTCTTCTCTGACTCGCAACCAGGCAAGCCCCGGTTTGCACTTAAGTACCTGTTATAAAATTCTTTATTTGTATCACTTATATCTAGGGTGAATGTTTGCATTAGAGTTAAGGTGTTTGAAACCCCACTTGCATAACCTTTTAAATCCTATGAAGGGTTGGGTAGCTTACAGAGACTACGAGTAGACAAGGCCCTGCTAATATGCTTAGGACCTCGGTAGAAGTCGAGTAGCTGGAATCTACTCGCGAGGTAAGGTTTATCACACGGTTTGGTCAGAATAGAAAATGGCTTAAAAGTGGAGAAAATGAGACCCAGCAGGGGGGATAGGAAGCAGTGAGCGGAGGTCTCACGTGCGTAGCCCTGTTGGTGTCGATTGAGGACCGAGTCGTGTGCGGGCCTGCTGAACAAGTATCGAACAGTACCGGATGGCATACTGACATAAGCAGGAAACCGATGTAAATGGTTAACCTGGGTGCCGAGGCTTACCCAACCGTAAATAGGAGTGGGTTGAGGGTAGCAAGGTGTAAATCTGCCGGTGGGCACAGTCACGCTCCACGCGGGGACCTCCTGCCCGTTACGGATGGACCGGTTCGGTATTTGGGTTGCCTTTGAAAGGTTGTTGCATACAACAGAGTAGGAAGGGGTGTGGAATCACGCTTCTGAAAGTGGGTGTATGCAACGTGTTGTCCGGGTGTCTCCTGATTGCAATCACCGTCCCTCGCGGTTATTTGAGTACCGCTTGTTCACTGTTTCATGACGTAGTAAGAAGTAAAGTAAGCCAGTTGAATGATAATATGCTGTGATGATAGAGCAATGTTTTGGAAACCATGTTTGCTGTAGATGTAGAGCTAATTAAGTTTACTTTCCGCTTTGGGCATCACCACATCGGAGGAAAGCGTTTCTTGTTTGATTGTGGACTTCCAATGTGAGGGCTGCCTAAGGCACATGAATTTGCTGCTATAAAACTGAAAGTAAGGATCAACTTATAGGCGTGGCTTTGTCGCAAATTCCTTTTTCCTATCATACACTTCCCTGCATGTAGAGTTCCATGCCTAGGTCAGACGGTTAAGCCTTGCTGAGCCATCGTGCTCACGGTTGCAATATTTGAGCTGTATGCAGGTGAGAGCTATGAGGAGGGTTCCGAGGATGAGTCGATGCCCCCGTCAGGGTACACGGCCGAGATGGAGCCCTGCACGCCGCCGTGATTTCTCCGGTTCCATGCTGCTAGCGTGTAGCGTCCCCGGGCTGGACGGCTGCACTTTTGCATAGTTAGGATGAGAGGCTACTACTGTACATTACTTCCGCTGTATAGTTATATTTTGTAAAAGACTTCCGCTGTTTTATATCAAATAAAAGTTTGTATGTTGTTCTTTATACTTTTCGTGTGTGCTGTTGGGTGCCGCATCGTACGGCACCACCCTATGCGATCTTGGAGTGGGTGAACCACGGGGTGGTCCCCACAGCGTTGTTCCTAGACTCTATGGGATTTATTACAGAAGGGTATGCCCCTGTTCTACTAACGCTCAGGAGGTAGGACTTACAGTGTTGTTCCATGCCAAGGGTTTGGGAATGGATCCCATCCTTGGTTGAAAGGCATGTGTACCTGGGACGGCAACTTTCGTGACTCGGAAGGGACCTTCCCGGCTGGGGGAGAGTTTATAGGTCCTTCGGGGGAAAGTGTGTGCCGCGGCACCAGGTCGCCTTCTTGCAGGTCCCTGACGCGCTTGGTCCTTTGGCGGTAGTGCTAGAGCACCAGCCAAGGCCGTGCGTTGTGGGGTGTCACCTGCAGCCGGGCCTCGCCGACGAGGTCGTCATCTTCACGCTGAAGCGGGTCCTGCGCGGCTTCTCCTGGGGGCCCCGGGGCACCCTCCCCTTCTAGCTAAGGCCTTCAAGGGGTAGGAGGACCCGGACTCTTCTTGGGAGACCCAAGGCGTCTTTCCCCTTCTGGCTAAGGCCTTCAAGAGGTTGACAGACCCTGGGCGCCCCCCAGGAGGTACGGCCGAGGTACAAAGACGTGCACTCGGGTGGAGCTGGCCCGGTTCTGCACCATCGGGGCTGGTGCTTGGGCTGCTGCAACTACTTGGAACTTCACCAAGGTTGATATCGCAGCAGTGCAGTCTCCACGGACTTTCCGGGGCGGCCGTAGTTGGCTACTGCCCCGGCTCGTCATCACCGGAGCTGGAGTCCTCAGCATTGTGCACCGTCTTTATGACGCGTTGAGGCTCCTGAAACCCCACCTGGTGGCCGACACTGACTGAGGCGTCGACCTTCTGCTTGCCCTCCCTCTGAGGGAGGGGCGGAACATCAGCTCTTAGCTGCCTCCCTTTGCGGAAGCGCTCTGCGAGCCTCTGGATGTCCCAGCACTCGGCAGCAGTATGATTGCTGATGCCATGCACAGGGCATAGCTCGCCTTGGTCACCATCTGGGGCTGGTGACTGTCACTGCCTTTTGTTGGGGCGCGGCCCGCGAGCCCCACTGGGTGCCGCTGCTGCGGCAACGGGAGCCGCAGCCGGTGACTTCATCTTGTCACCGCCCCGGTTCTTGGCCTTCTTGCCGCTTCCATAGGAAGCAGCGCCAGACCCGGGCTGTCCTCCTGACCCGGAGGCTGGCAGAGAGTGCCAGTTGCGCCCTTCTGCTGCTCTGGCGCACTTGTCCGCCAGGCCGAAGAGCTCTGAGACGTCACGGACCTCTCTGGTCGCGAGCTTCTCAAGCATCTTCTTGTCCCGGACGCCTTGCCGGAACGCCACCACCACAGAAGCACTTTGAATGTGCGGGATGGTGTTGCGTACCTGGGAGAACCGCTGGATGAAGGAGCGCAGCGATTCCCCAGGTTGTTGCTGGATGGCGTGGAGGTCGAGCTCCGTGCCAGGCCGGGTGTAGGAACTGCCGAAGTTGGCGGTGAACTGCCGGCAGAGCTCTCCCCAGGAAGTTATGGAACCCTGGGGGAGGTTCATGAGCCAAGACCGGGCTGGGCCAGTCAAGGCGACGGGGAAGTAGTTGGCCATGACGGCCTCGTCCCCTCCTGCAGCAAGGACGACGGTGGAGTAGATCTGGAGGAACTCCGCCGGGTTGACGCTGTCGTCGTACTTCTCGGGAAGGTGCGGCCGAAACTTGGGCGGCCACCTCGCGAAGCGAAGGTGGGGCGCCAGGGCCGCACATCCTGCTCCTGTTGCTGCAGGCGTTGGTGCCGCGAACGTTTGGTTCGCTGCTGGCACTGTGTACCCCGGTATGGGCAAGGCTGCGCCATAGACCGGGGGCGCCGTTTGCAGGGCATATGGCTGTGGCATATGCTGCGTGGCGTATGCCTGGGGCAGAGATCGTGTGGCGAAGGTCTACGCCTCAGGCGGAGTCGAGGCTGACGTCATGCTGTCGCCGGCCTCTTAGTTGCGACGCCTTTCTCGTCGTCGCTCGAGGAACACTCGCGCATCATAGCCCAAGTGGCATCGTTCCAGCTCTGTCCTCAGGTCCATCGATGGGAGCCTGATGGAGCTGGAGTCCGCCGTCTTCCCGTCAACCGTTAGCGTGCGCGTCAGCAACACAGCCGGTTGGCCGGGGCGTCGTCCCCGCCGAAGTCGAGGTTTTGCAGCGGCGACGACAAGACGGTCTACTTCGTGAATCCACTGCTGGGTCGCGGCCTGAGGCGCGTCCCCAGCAGGTGGATTGCGCAGTAGCGCTCTTGCTGCAGCTAGCGCGCCCCCGTGGGGAAAGCTCAGCGCTGCAGAAGATCTCACGCTAGCTGGAGCCTGCATTGCCGAAGTCGGCTGCTGGCTTCCAGCTTGTGCCGACACACTCCGTCCTGAGTGTGTCGACACGTATTCCCCACTAGTCACGGTCCGTCATGAACGCGGGGGAGGAGAGCTTGCCGCTGAAGGAAGCTTCGTCATCTTCGTCGGCTGAAGCTCGTCGCACAAGGGAGAAGCCCCCTTCCTGGCGCGCCAAATGTCGAAGTGTGTGGTCGACACTTCCCCCGGACCTGCTCTGGGCAGCCCACGGAGGTTCATTTTCGTAGGGGCTAGACACTTGCGTTGAGCTTCAGCGTTAGGGACGAGTGAGCGAGAAGCTTGACACGGCGAGTTTTATGTGGTTCAGGCCGCCGGAGCGTAAAACCCTATGTCCACGGTGAGCAGAGGTGCTCGCTGTATTGCTTGTTGCTCAGAACCGGAGTCCTGAGCTTGAGGGTGAGCGATGCCTAGGATGCGAGTTCACAGAGTTCGGACCCTTGCTAACGTTGCCTAACCAAGCGTTTTATAGTCCAAGGCTCGAGCGGCTTACAAAGGGGGGCACGGGACCCGACAGGTGGTCCTGGGGAGATTGCATGTCGACTATCGTATCTGAAGTTATGTCGGTAGTTGTCTCCTGCGAAGGCTTCCGAGTCTTCGTTCTGCCGTCCTGCCCATGCCGCAAGCTAGTCGTAGTGGTTGATGACGGCGGGGGCGGCAGGGGATGTCTTGTCGTTGTGTTTATTGGCTGGCAGGTTCTGACACGGCGCGCCAGTCTGCGATGCGACTGGGCGCAATGGCACCTGACAGAGGCACGCTTCGCGTCTTCGCGTCTTGGGAAGGCGCGGGCCTTGAATACCTTGTACGGGCAAGGTATGGTGCGTCTTTACGCCTGCTGCCTACCGCGTGGAGGCAGGCAGCGCCGTCCTGCTGGCCACGTGGCAGGGCCGGAGCTCTCCTCTGAGGAGAGGGAGGTCTGGCCCCGCGGGACACGTGGAGCATTCGGACCTCTACCCGCGGAGGGGGGAGGTCCGGCTTCTGTCGGCCACGTGGCGGGCCCGGAGCTCTCCTGTGAGGAGAGGGAGGTCCGGCCCCGCGGGACACGTGGCACCTTCGGAGCTCCCCCCGCGGAGGGGGGAGGTCCGGCTGCTGCTGGCCACGTGGCGGGCCCGGAGCTCTCCTCTGAGGAGAGGGAGGTCCGGCCCCGCTGGACATGTGGCGCCTTCGGAGCTCTCCCTGCGGAGAAGGGCGAGATCCTTATGCATTTTCCCCTGTGCGCGGGGGTACCCTGTCGGTACCTGAGATATGGGGTACCCCCGCGCACAGGGTAAAATGCCTAAGGAACTCGCCCTTCTCCGCAGGGAGAGCCCCGAAGGCGCCACGCGTCCGGCGGGGCCAGACCTCCCTCTCCTCAGAGGAGAGCTCCGGGCCCGCCACGTGGCATACAGAAGCCGGACCTCCCCCTCCGCGGGAGAGAGCTCCAAAGGCGCCACGCGTCCGGCGGGGCCGGACCTCCCTCTCCTCAGAGGGAGAGCTCCGGGCCCGCCACGTGGCATACAGAAGCCGGACCTCTCCCTCCGCGGGGAGAGGTCCGGAGGCTCCACGTGCCCCGCAGGCCGGGCCCTTCTCTCCTCAGAGAAGGGCTCCGGACCCGCCGCGTGGCCAGAAGAACGGTGCTGCCTGCCCCCGAGCGGTAGGCAGCAGGCGTAAAGGCGCCCCATGTCACACCCGGTTTTTCCGAAGAAACAACCAAGTGAATATCACATGTATGCCAGGATCATTTTCTCATACATGTGATGACAAATAGTGAAGCATCATTTATTACAAGCCAGGTGTCGAATATAAGTAAGTCTTACATAGTAAATGTCTCGATGGACAATAATAAGTTCATCACAAGTAAATAAACTAGCAGCGGAATATTATTCTTTAGGGCTCCATCACAGGCGTTGCCCGGGGGGTCTTCATGAACCTAAAAACCTTCCTCGGGTCCAAAGTCTTGGTCATTAAACACCACCTCATTATCTTGACCTGAGCATCAATATCAACCAACAAATATGCAAGGTTGAGTACCAATGGTACTCAGCAAGTGTGGGAAAATTATATCATGCATGGCTAGAACAAGGAGAGGTTAAACTCAGGGTTAAAGCACTACGCAATTAATACCTATCACCTTAGCTTATTAAGCACCTACATTACTACACAGGTGAAATGGTCCCAATCTCCCATCCCATTATCATAATCCAATAACCATAACATCATTTCCAATGTTAAGCTCCCCGCTTAACTTCCAAAACCATCATTCCTCTAATCATGAATAAGTCCAGGCCGCTCTTAACCGTGAGCACGGCTGTCAAGACAGTTTTGACTCTGCAGAGTTTGTACCACTGTACCCACAAGTAGTGATTTCATCCCCCGTTGCCGGGTGGACTAAAAGAACCTCCATTATGCCAGTGGCTACGATCCACATTCACACTTCCCAGGTGTGCAGCCAGGAGATCACTACGAAGCCTTTACAAAGGGATTCCCGACGAGCGTGGGCCCACTGAGGTTTCACCCCTAACAGCATACAAGAGGCTCCAACCCCGCTGCAGTGGCCCCCTCTTGAGCCTTGCGGTTCATATGGTAGTCCAGCTGACACCTACTCCCCGCACCATCCAACACACCCATACTACGTCGGGGATACACCTAATTAATTGGCCAAGCTGCCCCATCTCAGCATGTGGTTGGCACTGTAAAGCCGGGTTACATGCTCCATGAACCGGTCCTTAGGATCCAGGCAAGTGCTAAACACAAACCCAAGTCTCGTGCACCCAGCACACAACCAAAACATCCAACTTGCCTTGATCCCTACCTCTACATAACTCCCAATAACTCATTCAAGAGTATGGTAATATAAACTGATGATCTCATTTCCCAAATATCCCATTCTAAGCATGGCTAAGCAAATGCATGTAAATAAATGACATGACAAAATAAATCCCAACCCAAGCTTCAAGGAAACAAGGTAATGCAATTCTAGGGAAACTTCCTAGCATGGGTTTCATAATTATCTTGACAATGCAAATAATTCTATCTACACATCCTAGCATAGGATCAAAGTGGTCAAGGACACTTGCCTCCTTCTTGCTGCTCTTGAAATGGGTAGTCCTGATCTTGGAAATGAATAACTTGTTCTTGAACAGGTTCTACTTCATACCATCACACATAGCAAAAGAAAAACAACAATCATAAGACATAGTTCACACTTCTACTTCATACAAACCACACATTTCATATTTATGAAATTCATTCACCCTTATATGTGTTGTGGTTACTTTATATGTGTTAAGTTGGGGCTTGCATGCACTTTTAATCATGTATATATGATTCCTACTTTTGTGTCCACATTTATACTTGCATACAATGTGCCTTCACAACTTCTATCAACCCTAAACTGAATTCTTTGTATTTTAGAAACTCCATTTATCATTTACTAGTTTCTATATGTTCAGATTTATATTCCTATGCATAATTGTGTATTTTATTATTAAATTAGTAATACACATCACCTAAACAGGTTAGGTTCTGGTCCTAAATAATTTAAAATCATATTTTGACCATGGCTTATGATGTATACTATTTCATAATTATTTTTCCCTACTTTTCTATAACTATTCTTTACTTTAAAAATGTGTCCCTAATCTAAATAATGTGATTAATAAATGAAACAGATTCATATCAGCCCAAAAATAGATTTTTATCTCACTCCAAAGTTTTCTAAGTACTGAGAAAGTTTTTAATTAATTTTGACAATTATGTTTGTCCCACTTTTTAATTTTTAAACACTAGTTACATATTAAATTTTCTAATTTAAATACTAAACAGGGTTAAAAAGTAAACTCACCCATCACAGGGTCTATAATATTATTTTCATAATTTCCAGGGGTCTAGCTACACTTGTCAGAGGTGTTTTTCCTAATTTCTATTAAGTCCAGGGGCTAAAACTGATTTTTAAATGAATTTACATGATTTTCTGGAGTTCCAGGGGCTAGATCTGAAATTTCCGGGGCTAGCTCTCAATTCCAGAGAACCCCAGGGGGTAGTACGTAAGAATTCCAGCCTTTATAACGCGGGGTCGACGTGGACCGTTCGATTCTAAACCGACGGCTGAGATTATAACATCAAACCGGTACGCGGGGTTTTAAAGTCTACCGTGCGATTTAAAATAAACGGCGCACAAGCGGCCACGTCGCTCTGATCGAGAGCGGGCGGCGCTGCCGGCGGCGCACGGCGGCGGAAAGCGGCGATCCCGCCGGAAACTTTCGGATCCTCGAGAATTCTGCCTAGAACTGTGATCTTATGGCCTAGATCGGTAGAGGGGAGGTCAGGGATCTCACCTCGGGGGTTTTCTCGAGCTCGGGGGTCCTGGAAAGTGCTCGGCGGCGAGGTCCGAGGCAAAACCACGGCGAAGCTCGTCGGCGCTGATTTTACACCGTAAGTCTTCGGGTTTTCTGCACCTGCAAAGTTCCCCGGAGGCGGTGGATCAAGACCAGCGAGTTAGATCAGAGTTTCCGAGCTTAGATCGGCCAGAATTCACCGGCGAAGTCTCGGTGCTCACCGGAGCGAAAATCGGCGATCGCGTGAGGAAAACTGATCGGATCGGTGGTTTTTATAGCCGGGGGAGGGCGGTGGGTCTGTTGTGATCGAGTTGGAGTCCGCTGGGACCGGAATTCGGCTGCGGGAACGAGTTTCCAATCGGTTAAGATCGAGCGCGCGCGCGGGGAAAGAAGTCCGGGGTCGCGGGGCTCGGGTTAGGGATGACAGGTGGGTCCCACCCGTCAGCGAGGGGCAGCGCGGCGCGCGCGGGGGCGGGCTGGCGCGGGGGTTTGCTGGGCCGGCTGGCTGT
The DNA here is from genome assembly GCA_030760725.1 of Neostapfia colusana. Lineage (NCBI taxonomy): Eukaryota > Viridiplantae > Streptophyta > Magnoliopsida > Poales > Poaceae > Neostapfia > Neostapfia colusana. Next base: position 10,202,872 of record JASWHV010000009.1, read on the forward strand.
TTCGGCCCACTGGCCAGTTTTTTTCCCGATTTCCTTTTTCTTTTTCCATTTCTTTGCTGTTTTGGGTATAATTTGAATTCCAGTTTGAATTTGAATTTTTTGCAAAACATGCAACACGTCCAAAAATTTCTAAATTCCCCTCTGAACATGGTTTAGGATTTTGAATCCAAATTTGGGTTTTGACTAAAAATTTGGGGTGTTACACCCCATACCTTGCCCGTACAAGGTATTCAAGGCCCGCGTCTTCCCAAGACGCAGAGACGCGGAGCTCGCGTCTGTCAGGTGCCGTTGCGCCCAGTCGCATCACAGACTGGCGCGCGGTGTCAGAACCTGCCAACCAATAAACACCGCGACAATACATCCCATGCCGCCTGCGCCGTCATCAACCACTACGACTAGCATGCGGCATGGGCAGGGCGGCAAGATGAAGACTCAGAAGCCTTCGACCAGAGGCAACTACCGGCATAACTGCAGATACGGTAGATAATAGACAATCTTCCCGGGACCACCTGTCGGGTCCCGACTCCCCTTGTAAGCCGCCCGAGTCTTGGACTATAAAAGGCTCGGGTAGGCGTCGATAGCAAGGGTTCGCACTTTGCAACTCACATGCTAGCCATACACTCTGAAGCTGTAACTCACCCCCGAGCTCAGGCCTATGGTCCTGAGCAGCAAGCAATACAGCGAGCTCCATAGCTCGCCGTGGACGTAGGGTTTTACGCTCCGGCGGCCTGAACCACGTAAAACTCGCCGTGTCAAGCTCTTACTAACTCGTCCATCTGCGCAAGCTCTCCGCTAGAGACTAGCCCCACCGAAAAAAGAACCTCTGCGGGCTGCCCAGTGCAGGCCCGGGGGAAGTGTCGACTGAACACTTCGACATTTGGCGCGCCAGGAAGGGGGCTTTTCTCCTAGTGCGACGAGTTTCCGCCGGCGAAGATGACCAAGCTCCCTTCAGCGGGGAACTCTCCCCCCTCGCCTCTACAGCAGACCGCGACCAGGGGGGAGTACATGTTGACACACTCGGGACGGAGTGTGTCGGTACGAGCTGGGAGCCAGCAACCGGCTCTGGCAGCGCCGACCCCGGCAATGCAGGCTCCAACCAGCTTCAAGTCTTCAGTAGCGCTGGGCGTGCCCAGTGGAGGTGCGTTAGCTGCGGCGAGAGCGCTACTGTACAATCCGCCCGCTAGGGACGCGCCTCAGGCAGCGACCCGGCAGTGGATCCGCGAGGTAGACCGTCTCGTAGTCGCCGCCGCAAACCCTCGACCTCGGCGGGGGCGACGCTCCGGCCAATCGGTCGTGTCGCTGATGCGCGCGCCATTGGATGACGAGCAGACGGCAGACTCCAGCTCTACCAGCCCCCAATCAACAGATCTGAGGACAGAGCTGGAGCGGTGTCACCTGGGTCAAGATGCCCGGGTATACCTCGAGCGGCGCCGAGAAAGGCGTCACCGCCAAGAGGCTGATGACAGCATGACGTCGGCCTCGACCCAGCCTGAAGAGCAGACCTTCGCCACGCGATCTCTGCCCTAGGCCTGTGCCGTGCAGAATATGCCACAGCCATATGTCCTGCATATGGTGCCCCCGGCCTATGGTGCAGCCTTGCCCATGCCGGGGCACGCGGTGCTCAGTGCGAACCAAGCGTTCGCGGCATCAGAACCTGCGGCAACAGAAGTAGGGTGTACGGCCCTCGCGCCCCACCTTCGCTTCGCAAAGTGGCCGCGCAAGTTTCGGCCGCTCCTGCCCGAGAAGTACGACGGCAGCATCAACCCGGCGGAGTTCCTCCAGATCTACTCCACCGCCGTACTTGCCGCAGGAGGGAATGAAGCCATCATGGCCAACTACTTCGCCGTCGCCTTGACCGGCACAGCTCGGTCTTGGCTCATGAATCTACCTCAGGGGTCCATAACCTCCTGGGGAGAGCTCTGCCGGCAATTCGTCGCCAACTTCGGCAGCTCCTACACCCGTCCCGGCACGGAGCTTGACCTCCACGCCGTCAAGCAACAACTTGGGGAGTCGCTGCGCTCTTTCATCCAGCGGTTCTCTCAGGTACGCAACACCATCCCACATATCCAAAGCGCCTCTGTGGTGGTGGCGTTCCGACAGGGTGTCCGGGACGAGAAAATGCTTGAGAAGCTCGCGACCAGGGAGGTCCGTGATGTCTCGGAGCTCTTCAGCCTGGCGGACAAGTGCGCCAGAGCAGCTGAAGGGCGGAACTGGCACGCTCTGCCGACCTCCGAGTCAGGAGGGCAGCCCGGGTCCGGCGCTGCTGCCTACGGGGGTGGCAAGAAGGCCAAGAACCGGGGCAGTGGCAAGATGAAGTCTCCGTTCACGGCCCCCGTCGCCGCAGCTGCGACGACTAGTGGAGCTCGGGGGCCACGCCCCGACAAAAGGCAGCGGCAATCACCGGCCCCAGACAGTGACCATGGCGGGCTATGCCCCGTGCATGGCACCTGCAACCATACTGCAGACGAGTGCTGGGAGATCCAGAGGCTCGCAGAGCGCTTCCGCAAAGGAAGACAGCAGAGGGCTGAGGCACCGTCTTACCCTCAGAGGGATGGCAAACAGAAGGTTGATGCCCCAGTCACCGCTGCCCATCAGGTGGGATTTCAAGAGCCTCAGCGTGTCGTGAAGACAGTGCATAACGGTGAGGACTCCAGTTCCGACGGTGACGGGCCAGGACGTTAGCCAATTGTGGCGCGCCTCCGTGCCTCGAACATACCTCTCAGGAGCCGCCTAAGGTCTGTCAACCCCTTGAAGGCCTTGCCAGAAGGGGAAGACGCCTTAGGTCATCCAAGACGAGCCCGGGTCCACCTACCCCTTGAAGGCCTTAGCCAGAAGGGGAGAACTCCCCGGGGGCCCCCAGGAGAAGCCGCGCAGGACCTGATCCAGCGCAAAGATAACAACCTCGACGAAAAGACTCGGCTGCAGGGAACACCCCACAACGCACGGTCTCGGCTAATGATCTAAGCACTACCGCCAAAGAACCAAACGCGTCGGGGGCCTGCAGGAGGGCAACCTGGTGAAGCGGCACGCTCTATTCCAAAAAGGACCCATAAGCTCTCCCCCAGCAGGGAAGGTACCTTCTGAATCATGAAAGCTGCCGCCCCAAGTACACATGCCTTTCAACCGTGAGTGGGATCCGTTCCCAAAAAACCTTGCCATGAAGCAACACTGTAAGTCCTACTTTCTGAGCATCAGTAGAACAGGGTTATTCCCTTCTATAATGGATCCATAGCATTTAGGAACCGAGCTTGGGGCAGCTAAGCCTCAAGGGACGGTACAGGACTACGTCCAGTTTAGCCTGGTTCTGACCCTAAGCGCGTAGAGTCTTGCTTCCCTTGTAGACGAGGCGGAACATTGCCTCCATGTACAGCCAGAATTCCACCTATGGGCATGAATACAGAGACCTGTTCTACTTAGCTCTCCCTCATGCGCTCATTTAAATTACGCATTAATTTTTATGATCGCACTATCTCTGTATGTTCATCGTACATCTAGCTCCCCCTCTCCTGCGCTCATCCATAGTCGGCATTCGCTATCCTGCCGAAGGCGGCTGCGCTTGAGGCACCTGCCATTGGCCGAGTGAGTCTCTCGGGCCTCCCCCAGTCAGGTGTTGCGGTGCCAGTTGGTTACCTCCAGGAAAGGCCTGCGTTGTGCATGGGGGGTCCAGGGTGCGTATCCAGCTTAGCCGGCCATGAGCCCAAAGCATGCGCATCCTGCCCTCCGGAGGTACAGGGGAGTACGACCGCTTTGCCTGGTCATGAACCCAAAGCGCGTGCACTCTGCTTCCCCAGCGCATGGCCCGGTACTAGGGATCGGACGGCCGTACCGGGACCTCGGAGGGAGCCGGAGCTCCGGCGCCTCGTGCACAGAATTGCCCAAGCCCCGTATAGCGAATCAGGATCGTAAGACGGATAAGACTAGGAGACAGGAGGGGAGGACCCCCCGAGGAGAATTACATTTCCTCTGCCTGTGTGCAGGACCTCCAGGTTACGCCAACAGGGACTGCATGAAGCAGGGGGGAAAGGAGCTACCAACTACTCCGACCTAGGACTGGAAGGACAGGGACCTGCCCCTCCAGCAGGGGCGGGACCCGAGGGCCCCACGTGTCCAGCGGGCCCGGAACTCTCTCCTCCCTTGAGGAGGGCTCCGGGCTCGCCACGTGGCAGGTGGAAACCGGACCCCCCCTCGGTGGGAAGGCTCCGAAAGCCCTACGTGTCCAACATGGTCGGAGCTCCCACCTCTTAAGGAGGAGCTCCGGACCCGCCACGTGGCAGGCAGATTTGGAGCTCCCCATAGGGCGAGATCCGGAGACCTCCGGGGGCCCCTAACACGGTTAGGACCCGGGGAGGGTGTCTGTGCAAAGCTCCGAGATTGGAGATGGCCTCTGAGTACCTTGCGGAGCTAAGGACTCAGTCAGGCAAAACCAAGAAGGAGAGAAAAAGCACCACAGACACAAATATCCAAAAGAGTCAAATTAAGCGAGGCTCCATGAGTTGGACTACAGACTCGATAAAAAGGGAGAAACAAGTCCTAAGGACCTCCCGGCTCCCGCCGGAACCTTGCGGCTATAAGGGCGGCCACATCCTCGACTTCTGCCCTGGCAGCTTGCTCCCGCTCTGCGGCTGGGCCCTCTCTCGCTGGTTCTAGCAAAAAAGAGGGGTCGCGGCTCTTAAAGCATGCCAGCACATGTAAGGCGACCTCTAAGGCTAGGCCGCGCCCCTCGGCCTCAAGCTCGCTGGCGACCACCGAGTCTAGCCTGTCCAGCTTGGCGCCGATCGACTCCAGCGCGGGGATCACCTCCAACGCAGGGGCCGCGGTCCTCACCGGACTGAAGCCAAGAGGGATCAGGGCGGACCCCGCCCGATCCACGAAGTTCGAGACCGCATGAGCCTTGGAGGACCGCAAGGCCGAAAGCTCCTCCACCTCGCGGCGGGCCGCCTGCAGAGCCTCCAGGTTCCTCTCGGAGAATTCCTTCTCCTTGGCCTCCAGGGAGCTCTCCCGAAGGTGGAGAGTCTTGGCGAGCCTCTCCAACTCAGCGGCCTTGAAGTCGGCGGTCAACTCCCGGTCCAAGACCGCCCGGCGATCACGGGAGACCTGTTCCTCCCTCAAGTCGAGGTCTGCCTTCAGGATCTCCAGCTCCTCGATCCGAGCTCGAAGGTCATCCTTGCCTGCAGCCAGCTGCGCTGCGACCCTCTCCGCCTCATCTGCCATGGAATGCTCTCGTTCCTCAACGGCGAGTTCACGGCGCTCCAACCGCTGCCGTATCTCCACAGAAGCAGAGAGGCTCTCTTCGGCCCGAGCATGTGCCTCCAGAGCCTCCCTGTTGATCCGCCACGATTGGGTGTCCATGCGGTTGACAGCCCGCTTCATCCGGTCAAGGAGCACTTCCCTGAAGTCGAGCAGCTCCCGCCTGGAGTCGAGCTCGCTCTTAACCTTCGCGGTCCTCTCCCGCAAAAGGTTCCCCCAGGTGAGGAGGCGATCTTGTTCAACCGTACACTCCTCCCGCTCGCGACCTAGTGCAGCCAAGACCTGCCAAATGCTCGTCTCGGCAAGAGCGAAGGCATCCGCCAGGGGCAATGGAGCGACAGAGGCTGGGGCAGTCCCCCCGACCTCCTCCATTACCTCATCCTCAAGAGGAGTCGACGCGCCAGCAACCGAGATGAGACGCCAATCAGGAGAAGATGGCGCCGAAGCTCTGGCAGCCGGACCTGTCGGGCTCTCTTCAACTTCTGGCTCCTTGACCTGTGGAGGGGGGCGAGCCGGGGAAGGCGGCGCTGGAGTAAAGGCCGGGCAGCCTGGTGCAGGGTCAACCTGCGCTGGCTTGGGGGCCGCGGTGGCCGTCTCGGCATGAAGAGACGACGCCGCCGCAGAGTCCGGGCACACCGGAACAGGAGAAGTTCGCGCTGGCCTGGGGGCCGCGGCAGTCGCCCCCGGCTCCGAGCGTAACGGCACTGACTCCCCGCAAGTTGGGGATGGCCGGGAAGCGCGGACACTCCAGCGGGCTCTGAACCCCGACTTCCGAGCCGGGGTAGGACTCCCAGAGCCCGCTACCGTCACTAACGGCCGCTCCGCGGTCGCTTGAACTGGCGGAACAGGGGACGCCCCAGAAGCTCCCCCCAGCGCAACAGCCCGAGGCCTCTTCGAGTCGCCACCGGAGGGAGTGTCAGGCACCCCAGAATCCCGACTTGGCACAGACGCCGCTGCTGGAGGAGATCGAGCGCGCTTCTTCTCTGGTGGCGGGTTGGAAGCCATGGCGAGGGAGAACTCAAGGGCAAGAGAACAAAAGCACCAGAGTCCGAGAAGAAACGCAGAGAAGTGCGAAGGGAAGATGCAATGTGGGTAAGACACCCTCTAAAAACTTCCCGGGTGCAATTCCAAGCGATTCGGAACTCTTCGAATACCCCGCATCGGCAACCGCTTCGGTTCCTAGACCGAGTGCCGATGACGGGTGGACCCAAGCCGCCTAACTGAAGCGGTAGGGTCAAGGAGTCAGTCTCCTGTGAAGATGGGCCGGCAAGGCACTTCGGCGGTTCCCGAAGAAAGCACTGCAACGTGCAGAAGTGGCAGTCTTGGGAACCGCCGCAGTAAAAGCAACCATCAAGTGAGCGCACGCTCCCACGATCCCACGGCCGTTCGTGCTCCGGCAGCGGTCAATTCAGGACTTAGAGAAAGTGCACGGATCGGAAGAGACGGAGGTCCCACCTCGGGCTCGCTATCTCCCACGAGATGGGCCCGGGGGCCACTGTCGGTACCTGAGATATGGGGTACCCCCACGCACAGGGTAAAATGCCTAAGGAACTCGCCCTTCTCCGCAGGGAGAGCCCTGAAGGCGCCACGCGTCCGGCGGGGCCGGACCTCCCTCTCCTCAGAGGAGAGCTCCGGGCCCGCCACGTGGCATACAGAAGTCGGACCTCCCCCTCGGCGGGAGAGAGCTCCAAAGGCGCCACGCGTCCGGCGGGGCCGGACCTCCCTCTCCTCAGAGGAGAGCTCCGGGCCCGCCACGTGGCATACAGAAGCCGGACCTCCCCCTCCGTGGGGAGAGGTCCGGAGGCTCCACGTGCCCCGCAGGCCGGGCCCTTCTCTCCTCAGAGAAGGGCTCCCGGACCCGCCGTGTGGCCAGAAGAACGGTGCTGCCTGCCCCCGAGCGGTAGGCAGCGGGCGTAAAGGCGCCCCATACCTTGCCCGTACAAGGTATTCAAGGCCCGCGTCTTCCCAAGATGCGGAGACGCGGAGCACGCGTCTGTCAGGTGCCGTTGCGCCCAGTCGCATCACAGACTGGCGCGCGGTGTCAGAACCTGCCAACCAATAAACACCGCGACAAGACATCCCATGCCGCCTGCGCCGTCATCAACCACTACGACTAGCATGCGGCATGGGCAGGGCGGCAAGATGAAGACTCAGAAGCCTTCGACCAGAGGCAACTACCGGCATAACTGCAGATACGGTAGATAATAGACAATCTTCCCGGGACCACCTGTCGGGTCCCGACTCCCCTTGTAAGTCGCCCGAGTCTTGGACTATAAAAGGCTCGGGTAGGCGTCGATAGCAAGGGTTCGCACTTTGCAACTCACACGCTAGCCATACACTCTCAAGCTGTAACTCACCCCCGAGCTCAGGCCTCTGGTCCTGAGCAGCAAGCAATACAGCGAGCTCCATAGCTCGCCGTGGACGTAGGGTTTTACGCTCCGGCGGCCTGAACCACGTAAAACTCGTTGTGTCAAGCTCTTACTAACTCGTCCATCTGCGCAAGCTCTCCGCTAGAGACTAGCCCCACCGAAAAAAGAACCTCCGCGGGCTGCCCAGTGCAGGCCCGGGGGAAGTGTCGACTGAACACTTCGACACCCCATATCGAGGGTACCGACACCTGTCCTACCACGCTCTTCCTTATGTGCTCATTTAAATTACGCATTAATTTTTATGATCACGCCTCCATATTAAACAGTGTATGCTCATCGTACACTTAGCTCTCTCTTCCCACTCTCATCCCTAGTCGGCATTTGCTATCCTGACTGAAGGCGGTCGCGCTTGAGGTACCTGCCAATGGCCAGGGGACCTCTCGGACCTCCCCCAGTCAGGTGCTGCGACGTCAGTTGGTCACCTCCAGGAAAAAACTACGCTGTGCATGAGGGGTCCAGGGTGCGTAGCCTGCTTTGCCTGGTTCCGACCCAAAGCGTGCGCACCGTGACCTTCGGAGGTCCACGGGGGTACAGCCTGCTTTGCCTGGTTCCGACCCAAAGTGTGTGCACTCTGCCTCCCCAACGTTACGGTCCAGTACTGGGGGCCGGACGGTCGTACCCTGACCTCAGAGGGAGCCGGACCTCCGGTGCCGGGCGCACTGAATTTCCCAAGCCCCGTATACCGGTCCAGGACCGTAAGCCAAATAAGACTAAGAGATAGGGAAGGGAGAACCCCCGAGGAGAATTACGATTCCCCTACTTGTGTGCAGGACCTCCTGGCCTTAGCTCCTCCTCAGGAATATGGCCGGTGTGCCCAAACAATTGGCCAGACCTACCAGGGGGCCACTATGGGGACCGCACAAGGAAGGACCGGAGCTCCCGACTACTCCAACATAAGACCGGAGGAGCCGGACCCCGCCCCCTCCGTAGGGGCGGGCTACGAAGGCCCCACGTGCCTAGCGGGGCCTGAGCTCCCCTCTTCTCAGAGGATAGCTCTGGGGCCACCACGTGGCCGGCAGAACCGGACCTCGCCCCCTCCGCAGGGGCGAGCTCCAAAGGCTCCACGTGTCCAGCGGGACCGGGTCTCCCCTCTCCTCAGAGGAGAGCTCCGGGCCCGCCACGTGGTTAGCAGAGCCGGACCTCCCTCGTCCTCATGGGGCGAGCTCCGAAGACCCGTTGGGTCCTTATGTCAGCAAGGACCCGAGGGAGGTGTCTGTGCAAGCTTCGATATTGGTGGAGACCTCCCGAGGTCCTTGCGGAGCTAAGGGCTCGGGCAGGACGGGCCAAGAACAAGCGAAAAGCACAAGACACAAATACAAAAGTTTGTTCGTTCATCATAGGCTTCATGAGCTGGACTACAGACTCAAGAAAACAAAAACAGAAGATACAAAGCCCTTCGGCTACAAGGGCAAGCCCCCTAAGAGTCCCCGGACTCCCGCTAGAACCTAGACGCGACAAGGGCGGCGACGTCTCCAACTCCGGCCCTGGCGACCTTCTCCTGCTCGGCGACGGGGTCCCGAACCACCGACTCCAGAGATACAGAGGAGTCCTAGCTCCGGAAGCACGTCAGCACGTGCGTGGCGACCTCCTTCGCCAAGCTCCGCCCCTCCGTCTCGAGCTCGTCGACGATCACAGTCTCGAGCCTATCCAGCTTGGCGCCGATGGACTCGAGCGTCGGGATCACCTAGACCACCCCCTGAGCTGGTGCCCCCGTTCTCATGGGGCTGAAGCCAAGAGGCACCAGAGCGGACTCCGCCTGGCCGTCGAAGTAAAAGACCGCTCGGGCCTCGACGGTCCACAAAGCGCGGAGCCCCTCCACCTCCAGGCGAGCCGCTAGCAGAGCGCCAGGACCCTCCTCGGCGAACCTCCTCTCCTTCGCCGCCAGCTCCTTCTCCCAAAACTGCAGATCCTGGGTGAGTCGCTCCATCTCCGATGCTCGGAAGTCAGCGGCCAGCTCCCGGTCTAGTGCTGTCTGGCGGCCCTGGGCAACCTGCTCCTCCCTCTCGGCCAAAGCTGCCTCCTGAAGCTCCTGCTCTTCGGCCCGGGCCTTCAGGTCGCCCTCCCCGGCCTCCAGCTTCTCGGCGACCTTCTTCTCCTTGGTCACCACGGCGCGCTCCTGGTCCGCGAGAGCACACTCGCGGCGCGCCAGCTGCAGCCGTAGCTCCTCATTGGCGTCGGCGCGGGCCTGGACACTAGCGTTTGCCTCGCGAGTCTCCTGCAAGAGCCGACGAGTTTCGGAGTCCAAGCACCCGATGGCTCTCCTCTGCAGCTTGAGGAGCTCCTCCTCGGCATCGAGCCTCTCTTGCCTCGCGTCGAGCTCCTCCTCGACCTCCCGTGTCCGCTGCTTCAAGAGTTGCCCCCAGCTAAGGAGGCGGTCTCTCTCATCCGCCAAGGCCTCCCGCTCGCGCTCGAGCGCAGCCTGGAACTGCCAGACGCTAGACTGGGCCTGCTCCATGGCGTCTGACAGGGGCAGCAGGGAGGCAGAGGCCGGGGCCGCACCACAGACCTCCTCCATGACATCGTCTGAAGGAGGAGACGTCGGCATCTCGGAAACAAGGACGATGCACCGATCTGGAGGAGCTGGCGCCGAAGCAGGGGCGCTCCGGACGTGACCCTGCTCGCCGCCCGCCGGAGGATCTGCATCCGCACCTCCCGCTTCAACACCCAAGGGCTGGACACCACCAACAAGCTCCGCCGATCCCTCGACAGCCGCCAGCTCCCGAGCTGGCGAAGGAGGACGGATAGGCACTGCCACCGCCGCAGGAGCCGATTCTGCCGGCACAGAAGGAGGAGGCGCCTGCACCGGCTCGGGGGCCGGCAAAGCCGCTGCAGCTTCTGGACGCTGCGGCACAGGACCTCAGCTGGCCGAAGGTGGCCGGGGAACAGACGCGTTCCCGGCAGCCGATAAGTCCCTGCAAGCACGGGGACCTCTCAAGACAAGAAGAAAAGAAATACACAAGTATCGAGATCCGGTGAGAGCGAACTTACCGAGGAACTCGAACACTCCAGCGGGCATGGAGCCCTAGCTTCCGAGCCGGGGCAGGACCGCCGGAGCCTGCCGTCGCCGACGGGGCCTGCGCTGAAGGCACCCGGACCGGCGGAACAGGGGGTGCATCCGGAGCCCCCCTGGGAGACGGAGCAGCAGGGCTCCCGCCAGCAGTGCTCCAGGCTCCGCTCGCCGATCCAGCCCCTGAAGCCCGGGGCGCCTGCATCCTCGGATGAGTCCTGGCGCTGCTCCCTCCGGCGCCACCGCCTGCCGAGCCTGCAGCCGGGACGCTCGTCGACCGGGGCGCCTGAGCCCTCGGCTCGCCCTCGGACACCGCAGCAACGGCGTCCCTCCTTGGAGCTCCACCACCCGTGGAGGGAGGGTGGGAAGCCCGAGGGTCCTCGGACCGCCGCTGTCCGAGAGGAATCCCGTCGGTGCGGAAGACCCGAGGCCTCTTGGGGTCACCGCCCTACGAACTGATGCCCCCTGAGGGAGGGCGCAGGGGTGCTCCGGTCCCCTGGCTTGGCGCAACTGATTCCCTCGGAGGGGACCGGGCGTGCTTCTTCTCCGGCAAGCCGGAAGCCGGCTCCTTGCCCTTCCCCTTGTCGACAGTTTGAGCTCCGTCGAACTTCGACGCGGATTGAACATCGGCCAATGCCCTGCGCTCCGCTCCGGAACGCTCAACCCCGGGGATCGAGATTCCCCGGAAGGCATCCCCGACCTGACGAACGGCGATGCCGATATCGTCCAGCGTCGGCAGCTCCTGCAGCAGCTTCGCCCTCCGTAACGACTCCATGGAGAGGGGGAGGCAGGAAGCTGGGACCGTGAGGGTGTCATCGTCGAGGAGGTTGCCGCTGACGCTCATCAACATCCCCCTCAGCACTTCCTCAGAAGGGACTGAGTCCGGGCCCGTCTCCAGCCTGGTGCAGTAGCGGATGCTGGTGTAGTAATACGTCGGGCGGTTGCGCTGCTGCAATGGCGCAAGACGCAGCGACACGAAGCTTTCCAGCACTGTTGGTACCCGCAATATGGGGTACCCCCACGTACAGGGGAAACTGCCTAAGGACCTCGCCCCTCTCCGCAGGGAGAGCTCCGATGGCGCAACGTTTCCAGCGGGGCCGGACCTCCCTCTCCTCAGAGGATAGCTCTGGGCCGGCCACATGGCCAACAGAGCCGGATCTCCCCCCTCCGCGGGGAGAGCTCCGATTGCGCCACGTGTCCAGCGGGGCCGGACCTCCCTCTCCTCAGAGGAGACCTCCGGGCCTGCCACGTGGTCAACAGAGCCGGACCTCCCCCCTCCGCAGGGAGAGCTCCGAAGGCTCCACGTGTCCAGCAGGGCCGGACCTCCCTCTCCTCAGAGGAGGGCTCCGGGGCCGCCATGTGGTCAGCAGAGACGGACCTCCCCCCTTCGCAGGAGAGCTCCGAAGGCTCCACGTGTCCAGCGGGGCCGGACCTCCCTCTCCTCAGAGGAGGGCTCCGGGCCCGCCATGTGGTCAGCAGAGCCGGACCTCCCCCCTCCGCGGGGAGAGCCCCGAAGGCTCCACGTGTCCAGCGGGGCCGAACCTCTCCCTCTCCTCAGAGGAGAGCTCCGGGCTCGCCACGTGGCCAGCGGAACAGCGCAGCCTGCCTCGCGCGGTAGGCAGCAAGAGTTAAGACGCGCCATACCTTGCCCGTACAAGGTATTCAAGACCCGCGCCTTCCCAAGGCGTGGAGACGCGGAGCACGCCTCTGACAGGTGTCGTTGCGCCCAATCACATCGCATTGAAGACCGGCACACCGCGTCAGAGGCTGTACGCCAATAAACACAGCGACAAGACATCCCCTGCCGCCCCTGCAATCATCAACCACTACGACTAGCTTGCGGCATGGGCAGGGCGGCAGAACGAAGACTTAGAAGCCCTCGCTAGAGATAACTGCCGGTGTGACTGCGGATACGGTAGATGGCAGGCAATCTCCCCGGGACCACCTGTCGATTCTCGGGCCCACCTTGTAAGCTGCCCGACCCTTGGACTATAAAAGGCTCGGGTAGGCAACGTTAGCAAGGGTTCGACTCTTGGCACACTTACGCTCCAGCATCCGAGCGCCCAACTCACCCTCAAGCTCAGAACTCCGGTTCTGAGCGTCAAGCAATACTACGAGCATCTCTGCTCACCGTGGACGTAGGGTTTTACGCTCCGACGGTCTGAACCACGTAAAAATCCCTATGTCAAGCTTCTCCTTCAATCGTCCCTAACGCGTGAGCTCTCCATGAGTGACTAGCCCCTCCGAAAAAGAACCTCCGCGGGCTGCCCAGAGCAGGCCCGGGGAAATGTCGGCTACACACTTCGAAAGCACCATCAGGGACGTCAGTCCCTGCTCCGCCAGGAAACGGATCTGCTCCAGGACTGGCGCGTATCCGGGCTCCAGCACCGGGCTCTCCTCCCAGAAGCTACGCTCGGTGGTTGGAGCGTCGGTCGGCAACTGGAGGCGATCGTGCTCATCAGTCTTCACGATCACCCAGTTGTCCCTCCAGCCTTCCCACCTCGCCGCATTGAAGGGCAAAAGTTACCAAGAGACCTTCGGGTCCTTGCTGCGATGCTGTAAGTAGTAGGCGCCCAACTGGTTCTTCGATCCGCGCTCGGTCGCCCGCAGCATGAAGAAGTGGTGGAAGAGCGTCACCGAAGCGCGCACTCCCACGAACATCTCACAGAACTGGATGAAGACGGCGGTCATTGCGAAGGAGTTAGGGGAGAGGTGATGAAGCTGGAGACCGTATGTCTCCAGCAGCGTCACGAAGAAGGAAGGGATTGGCGGGAGAACCCCGCCAAGCCGTAGGCCGCGAAGAAGACGATCTCCCCCGCTTCCAGACGCAGGGGGAGAGATCCTCACCGGAGACAGCGCTGCTGCTCCTCCGAATGCCACCCCGGCAGCTTGTGCATCGGCCCAAGGTCTTTCGTCCGGGCAATGCGCAGCGGAGGCAGGCAGGAAGCCATCGGCGATGAAGGCGCAAGTGCTTGGGAGACGATGGCGCAATAGCTTGGAAGGCGAAGAAGGCTCGGGCGCAGAGAAGTTTGCAAAGGGAAGCCTGCGATGCAGATGATATCCCCTTTTAAACTTCCCAGAAGCGATTCAGAGCGATTCGGAATGCTTTGTATGCGCCGCTTAGGGCAGATGCCCCAGGTCCAAGCCCTAGAGTCCATGACAAGCGGGCCCAAGCCGACCTGCAGAAGCGATGGGTTGGGCAGTCAGCCCCCAGGCGGAGAACCCGGTTGTTCCTGACAAGGTGCTGCGACGTGCGCTGCGACGTGCAGCAGTGGCAGTAGTGGCAGCCTTGAGAACCGCCGCAGTAAAAGCAGCCATCAAGCAGGGCTCACGCCCCCACGATTCCACGACCATTCATGCTCCAGCAACGGTCAAAGGGAGTCTCCAAGAAGGTGCGCGGGGTAGAAGAGATGGAGGCCCCACCTCGGGCTCGTTATCTCCCCTGAGATGAGCCCAGGGGCCACTGTCGGTACCCTCAATATGGGGTACCCCCGCGCACAGGGGAAAATCGTCTAAGTACTTCGCCCCCTCCGCAAGGGCGAACACCAAGGGCACCCGAGCCGGACCTCCCCTCTCCACGGGGAGAGCTCCGAAGGCTCCACGTATCCAGCGGGGCCGGATCTCCCTCTCCTCAGAGGAGAGCTCCGGGCCCGCCACGTGTCCAGCAGAGCCGGACCTCCCCCCTCCGCGGGGAGAGCTTCGAAGGCTCCATGTGTCCAGCGGGGCCAGACCTCCCTCTCCTCAGAGGAGAGCTCCGGGCCCACCTTGTGGCCAACAGAGCCGGACCTCCCCCCTCCGCGGGGAGAGCTCCGAAGGCTCCACGTGTCCAGCGGGGCCGGACCTCCCTCTTCCCAGAGGAGAGCTTCGGGCCCGCCGCGTCGCCAGCAGAGCCGGATCTCCCCCCTCCGCGGGGAGAGCTCCGAAGGCTCCACGTTTCCAGCGGGGCCAGACGTCCCTCTCCTTAGAGGAGAGCTCCGGGCCCGCCACGTGGCAGCAGAGCCGGACCTCCCCCCCCCTCCACGGGGAGAGCTCCGAAGGCTCCACGTGTCCAGTGGGACCGGACATCCCTCTCCTCAGAGGAGAGCTCCGGGCCCGCCACGTGGCAGCAAAGCAACGCTGCGTACCCAGCGTCGTAGGCAGCAGGAGTAAAGCCGCATCATGCCTTGTTCGTACAAGATATTCAAGACCCGCGCCTTCCCAAGACGCGGAGACGCGGAGCACGCCCCTGCCAGGAGGCGTTGCGCCCAGTCGCATCACAGTGAAGACAGGCACGCAATGTCAGAAGCTGTACACCAATAAACGCAACGACAAGACATCCCCTGCCGCCCCTGCCATCATTAACCACTACGCCTAGCTTGCGGCGTGGGCAGGGCGGTAGGCCAGAGGCTCAGAAGCCCTCGCCAGAGACAATTACCGGCGTTATTGCAGATACGGTAGATGGCAGAGATCTCCTCGGGACCACTTGTCGGGTCCTAGGGCCCCCCTTTGTAAGCCGCCCGAGCCTTGGACTATAAAAGGCTCGGGCAGACAACGTTGCAAAGGTTCGGCAGTACGCCACCTTGCAGTAGACTTTCTAGCACTCAGCTCATCCTCAAGCTTGGAACTCTGGTTCTAAGCCTCAAGCAGTATAACGAGCACCTCTGCTCACCGTGGACGTAGGGTATTACGCTCCGGCGGCCCGAACCACGTAAAAAAAACCCTTGTGTTCATCTCCTTCCTTCGTCCAGTACAACAAGACCCACACAGGGGGACTAGCCCCTCCTGTAAGTGCATCTAGGATATCCCTTGTGGGTTTTGGCTAATTGATGACAAGCATATGAGATCCTAATGAAATTATTGCAGGACAAACAAAGTGAACTAGCTCGTGCACACAAAAAGGTGAAAAATAGAGTGGTGTCCGAAAAGGAAGACTTTAGTGGAATTTAGAAGAGGAAAGTAGATGTAAATGTATAGGGTGTGTGTGAGAGACACATCCCAAGAGCTCGTGACTTTGCGTAAGGGTAAGGGGTTTAAAAATCAACTAAAATCCACTGGACACCGGACTAGTCCGTTCATGGACCGGACTAGTCCGGTCAGCTTACTGGAAGGCAACCGGACAAGTCCGGATTTGGACCGGACTAGTCCGCTCATGTTTCTGTTGCCCTCTTTAGAGGACTGGGGACTAGTCCATCCATGCGACAGGACTAGTACGCTAAACTTTCTGGAACTCCACTTCACATAGCACCGGACAAGTCCGTTTTTGGACTGGACTAGTCCGGTTAACCCACTGGAAGTAGACCGGACAAGTCCGATCATATACCGGACTAGTCCGGTATTAGGTTTTACAACGATAACTTTTTAGAAACTATATAAATGGGTGATCCACGGCCTCCCAAAGAAAAAAACACGACTCATACTGCTTGAAACAAGAACCCTAGCGCCGCCACCTGTCCCAAGAGCCCAAAAACACATCTCCCCACACATCTAAGGTGCAAAAAGGTGAAGATCAATTGAACACTTGGATTCAGGATTGGGAGATTGTCATTCTTTCGTTGTGAGCTCTTGGGGTTTGATCTCTCTACACTCATATTCTGCATTGTAATCTTTTTGAGTGTATTTGATCGCTTTCTCATTGTAATTCTTGTGGGAGCCCTCAACGTGTGAGGTTGCCCCACAAACTCGTTGATTACCCGTGATAGTGGAGTCAAGTCGGCCTTTGTGGTGACTTAAAGAGGGAAAGGGTTGGGAACCCGACTCTGTGTGAGCTTCCTCAACGAGGACGTAGATCTCTTGGTGAGATCGAACCTCGGTAAAAATTCGTGTTTTTTTGTCTCTCATTTACTTTACATTTTGATACATTAGATCACTAGTTTGTTAATCACCATTTAAGTTTCTTATAAGTTTGCACGTGCACTTATACAATAAACTTAATTTATAAAAACTGTTGTTCTCATTCCGCTGCTGAAAGATTCAATTTCTGAAACACACTCAATTAACTCACGTAATTCAGCACACCGGACTAGTCCGCCCACACAACCGGACTAGTCCGGTCCATCAAGTTTCTGATAACTCTATTAAGTGTGCAAGAATCTTTTAAAGGCCTATTCACCCCCCCTCTAGGCCACATTCAATTTGTATCAGAGCCAAGTTCTCCATCAACGAGACTCACATCTCGGAGAGATCAATGGCCTCTGAGAAGAACAACGATATCCCGAAGACGAACAACAATGATGAGGAGCAAGAAGCCAAAGCCTTCGATGTACTGAAAGAAAGTCCACATGACGATGATGAAGTGAGACAGCTAAAGGCATTACTGAGAAAGAAATTAATGGCACAAAAGGGAAAAGAGGAAGAAAAGACGATGGGGAGTGGTCATCACGACTACTCCCTATATCCTTACAACTACAACCGTCTCAATTCAAATAATCATTATCTCTCTATTCCTATGGGAAGGCCCCCGCAGTTTGACGGAAGTGACTATACCATGTGGAAGTACAACATGAAAATGCACCTAATATCCTTGAATCCCAGCCTTTGGCATATTGTCTGCACAGGAATACATATCCCAGACACGGATGAAGAACTCACTCCGGAACAAGAACAAGAGATTCACAGAAATGCACAAGTCGTTGCAGTAATCACATCATCACTGAGCAGAGAAGAATTTACCAAGATCGATGGACTAGAGAATGCAAAAGAAATCTGGGATACACTCAAAACAGCTCATGAAGGAAATAGGTCTGTACGTGAAGCCAAAATTGAGATGCTTGAAGGAGAGTTGGGGAGATTTGCTATTGAAGAAGGCGAATCACCTCAAGACATGTACAATCGGATGAAGGCACTCATTAACAAAATCCGTGCCTATGGAAGTAAGAAATGGACTGATCACGAGGTGGTCAGAAGGATGATAAGAGCCTTCATGCCAAGAAATGTCACACTTTGCTCAATGATTAGGGAAAGTCCTTGGTTTCACAAAATGACTCCCGATGAGTTATTGGGGAAGATCATAAATCATGAAATGATGGAGAAAGAGGCTCAATACATCAAAGACTTAGCCGAGCTCACCTCTTCTAAAAAGAAAAAAGTTGCTCTCAAAGCAACGTGCAGACCCAAACTCAAAGAAACTCATGAAGACCAAGACGATGGAGATACAAGCGACGAGAGCACCGATCTTGATGACGAAGAAATGGTACTCTTCATCAAAAAGTTCAAACGCATGATGAAGAGAAGACACGGCAACAATTCACATGAAGGCAAAAGCAAGGATAAAGGAAAATCCAAGGCTCGACGCACTTGCTACAACTGCGGAGAGTATGGTCACTTCATGGTGGACTGTACTTATGAAGAAAACAAAAAGAAGAAGGAAACAAGATCTCAAGAAAAGAAAAATTTCAGAAAAAGAAGACAAGTCCATCAAGCTCACATTGGGAAGGAGTGGGACTCAAACGACGAGTCCTCCTCCGATGAAGAAGAAGAGATGGCCACTATCGCAGTCAAGGAACCAACTATGAGAGCCACACTCTTTCCGAACATGGGAGGACGGGACACGAACAACCACACCTGTCTTATGGCTAAGGAAGGCAAGAAAAAGGTTCGACTTACTCCTCCTGCACTAAATTCCTCCATTGATGACTTTGATAGCTCTAGTGATAATGAAGAAATGTTTAGAGGGCTAAGTAAAATTGCTTTAAAGAAAATGGAAATGTTGTCGAACGAAATCTTTGAAAAGGAGGAACTTGTCAACCGACAAGAAGATATGCTCATCCATGAGAGGAAGAGATATCAAGAAGTTGAAAAGCTTCTTGAGCTTGAAAGAGAGAAGAATAAGTCACTTGAGTTAGAGCTAGCCTTGAGTAAGGAAACTTACTCAAAGTTAGAGGACTCGCACATTGCAATCAAGGAAGAACTTGCTAACTTGTCAAAAGTTAACAAAATCCTTGAGGTGCAAGTTGAGTCGCTCAAACAAAGTGACTCCTCTTCCTCCAAGAGCTCTTCCTCCAAAGACATGAGTTCGACAACAATAAGAACCTGCACTTGCTCTAGTAAGAAAAATGTAATTTCTAATGCTTCAACCTCTCATGACATGCATTCTTCTCAAGACGGCATCTTTGATAAGGAGAAGATCAAATATGCACGAAGTGCATATATGATCACTAGACCTCCCAATGTCAAAGATGGACTTGGTTTTGACAGGAACAAACACATGTCTACTCCTAATCATGCTAAGAATAGAATCACTTTTGTTAAAGAAAAATCCCATGAATCTGAGTTACAAACACTGTTCTGTACATTTGATGCTTCTTATGTTCTCATGAAAAACAAGTATGGAAAAGTCATTGCTAAATATACAGGGCCACGCCACAAGAACTTAAAAACGTGTGTGTGGGTGCCCAAGACTCTTGTGACTAACCTGAGAGGACCCAAGCAAGCTTGGGTACCTAAAACCAAGGAATAGTTCTATTTTGCAGGCTTACTCCTCCGGCGGATCTAAGTGGGTGCTAGATAGCGGATGCACAAATCATATGACCGGAGAGAGAGAAGAAGCGATGGCTCGATTGCATTCAAGGGATTATTGAAGGGAAAGCTTTATCTTGTTGACTTCAACAAAGATAAAGCCGAACTCAACACTTGCTTGGTTGCTAAGACCAACATGGGATGGCTGTGGCATAGACGGCTAGCCCATGTTGGAATGAGAAATCTGCAAAAACTTCTAAAAGGTGGTCACATTCGTGGTCTTAAGGATGTGGTTTTTGAAAAAGACAGGTTGTGCAGCGCTTGTCAAGCAGGAAAACAAGTTGGAGCACCACACCCCGCCAAGAATGTGATGACCACCGCTAGACCGCTGGAACTTCTCCACATGGATCTCTTTGGTCCAATTGCGTACATCAGCATCGGCGGTAACAAATACGGTTTAGTAATTGTTGATGATTTTTCAAGATTTACCTGGGTATTTTTCTTGTATGATAAATCAGAAACTCAGGGAATCCTCAAGAAGTTCTTGAAAAGAGCTCAGAATGAATTCACATCAACCGTAAAGAATATCAGAAGTGACAATGGGACAGAATTCAAGAACACCCAAGTTGAAGAATATCTCAATGAAGAAGGTATAAAGCATGAATTCTCGGCACCCTACTCTCCTCAACAGAACGGGGTGGCCGAAAGGAAGAACAGAACATTGATCGAAATGGCGAGAACAATGTTGGATGAATACAAGACGTCAGACCGATTTTGGGCAGAAGCGGTGAACACCGCTTGTCATGCCACAAATCGGTTGTACCTTCATCGACTACCGAAGAAAACTCCATATGAGCTTCTCACGGGTAAAAAGCCTAATGTTTCTTATTTCAAAGTTTTTGGTTGCAAATGTTTTATTTTGAACAAGAAACCAAGGGCCTCGAAGTTCGCTTCGAAGTCCGATGAAGGATTCTTGCTCGGATATGAATCGAATGCCTACGCCTATCGTGTCTTCAACAAGGTGTCCGGCCATGTTGAAGTAGCACGTGACGTAGTGTTCGATGAAACTAACGGCTCACAAGTGGAGCAAGTCGATAAGTTTATGCTAGATAAGGAGGAAGCTCCATGTGAAGCGCTGAAGAAAATTGCACTTGGTGATATCCTACCACGAGAGGAAACACAAGATGAATTTCAACAAGGAAGCAATGATCAAGGGGGAGCTCCTACACAAGATCAGGTTGAGGAAGGTCAAGAAGATCAAGATGATCATGGAAGCAATGATCTAGGGGGAGACATGACACATGAAGACAATGAAGAACAAGCAACTATACAAATTCCACACCCAAGAGTACATCAGTGTGTGCAAAGAGACCATCCTGTCAACAATATCATTGGAGATATTGCTAAGGGAGTAACTACTAGATCTCAAATTGCAAATTTTTGTGAACACTATTCTTTTGTGTCTTTTCTGGAGCCATACAGGGTAGAAGAAGCCTTAAGGGATCCAGACTGGGTGATTGCGATGCAAGAGGAGCTGAACAACTTCAAAAGAAATGAAGTGTGGGAGCTGGTGGAAAGACCAAGGGCGAACATCGTTGGAACCAAATGGGTCTTTCGGAACAAGCAAGATGAACATGGAGTAGTGACAAGAAATAAAGCGAGGTTGGTGGCCAAAGGTTATTCTCAGGTGGAAGGTTTGGACTTCGATGAAACTTTCGCTCCTGTAGCTAGACTTGAGTCCATTCGCATTTTATTGGCATATGCTACTCACCATAATTTTAAGTTGTATCAAATGGACGTCAAGAGTGCCTTCCTCAATGGTCCGAAAAAGGAGGAAGTCTATGTGGAGCAGCCACCGGGGTTCGAAGATCAGGAGTATCCCAACCATGTCTATAAACTGCGTAAGGCTCTCTATGGCCTCAAACAGGCTCCTCGAGCCTGGTATGAGTGCCTTAGAGATTTTCTAACTCAAAATGGATTCAAAATTGGTAAAGCTGATTATACACTCTTTACTAAACATTTTGATGATCATTTATTCGTATGTCAAATTTATGTTGATGACATTATCTTTGGATCCACTAACAAGTCCTTCTGTGAAGAATTTAGCAAAATAATGACAGACAGGTTCGAGATGTCAATGATGGGTGAATTGAAGTTCTTCTTGGATTTCAAGTGAAGCAACTGAGAGAAGGTACATTTATAAGCCAAACTAAATATACACAAGACATTCTCAAGAAATTCAATATGGACAAAGCCAAGCCCATCAAGACACCCATGGCCATCAACGGACATCTCGACCTCAATGAAGACGGTCCAAATGTGGACCAAAAGGTATATCGGTCCATGATTGGCTCCTTACTTTATTTATGTGCATCTAGGCCAGATATTATGCTTAGTGTTTGCATGTGTGCAAGGTTTCAAGCCGCACCTAAAGAGTGTCACTTAATTGCTGTAAAAAGAATCCTAAGGTACCTTGTGCACACACCCAACTTGGGCCTTTGGTATCCCAAAGGATCCAAGTTTAACTTGATAGGGTATTCTGACGCCGACTATGCAGGATGCAAAGTCGATAGAAAGAGCACGTCAGGGACTTGTCAATTTATTGGTAGGTCCCTAGTTTCTTGGTCATCTAAAAAGCAGAACTCCATTGCTCTTTCCACAGCGGAAGCGGAGTATGTTGCAGCCGGTAGTTGTTGTGCGCAACTACTTTGGATGCGACAGACTCTTAGGGACTACGGCTACAATCTAAGTCATATCCCGCTTCTATGCGATAATGAAAGTGCTATAAAAATTGCACACAACCCTGTAGAGCACTCAAGAACTAAGCACATAGATATCCGTCATCACTTTCTTAGAGATCATTCATTAAAAGGTGACATTGCTATTTCACATGTTAGGACTGAAAACAACTTGCGGATATTTTTACCAAACCATTAGATGAGAAAAGGTTTTGTGAACTAAGAAATGAGCTAAACATTCTTGACTCTCGAAATGTGGCTTGAAACATTGCATATCTGGTTGCAACTTAAAATGTTCCTTTGTATTGTTAAAAATGCTCCTCTTCTCCTTTTCTACTCAGAAAACTATTTTAATGAAGAAATCTTGTGGATTATGACCATTGTTTGATTGCTGATTGCCTACTGGTCGTAAACACCAAGACTATTTGCAAAATCATTGTCCTTGGATCACTATTAATCATCTATATATGTATCAGGTCTGTTGGAAACGGACTAGTCCGATTTCCAACCGGACTAGTCCGGATAGACGACAATTAGGTTAATTCAGGGGCACCGGACTAGTCCGCTACCACGACCGGACTAGTCCGGCCAGTCGCATATAGAAGGAGTTGGCCGGACCAAACCCCTCCTTCTCCACTCATAAGCACTTTGTCTCACCCTCTCTACCCTAGCTCCCAAAGTGATTTTCGAGTTGAGCCCTCAAACTCGGAGTTTTCTCCGTGAAAAAGCCTCTTCTCGACGAGGGGATCCTACTTTCCGGACTCATCTGGATAGACTCTTGCTCCTTCAACGCGAATCTTCAAATCTTGGTAAATCCCCCCCCCCCTAAAACCAAAATCTCAATTTTTCTAGCTCTAGCTAGTTTCCTTTGATTTCAAAAGGATGTACATTGCATAAATAGATGTATTGCTACCACTTTCCTGCCCTTGTGTCCTTAGACAGGAGATTTGTTTCAAATGAAACATTCAATTTAGGGTTCTTATGCTAGGCCGGACTAGTCCGGCGCTCAGATGCGGACAAGTCCGGTCCACCGGACTAGTCCGCACTCTGAAACCGGACAAGTCCGGTCTCTGACAGTTGAACCCCTACATTCCCATTTGAAGTCGATAATGCGTCCATTTGCATATAATCCTTAAACTCCTTATCAGGCATCATGTCTTCGGGCTCAGATGACGGCTCTTTTCACCTTGACGAAGAAGTTCAACGTGAAAGAGTGAGGAGAGCTAAGGAGGGAGTGATGAAGAAGAGACATGATGTCAATGCTCACTCTCCACCCTCCGACGACAATCTACCTAAGAAGAGGAAAGTCATTGTCAAAAGGCCTCAAAGGAAAGATGCTGCTGAGGGCTCATCAGGGCCAAAAAGAGTTTTCAATAAAGGGAAGGGACTTGCTAGTGGCCCCATTGGGCCTCTGAAAATGAAAAATCCCGTTCACCGCAACAGGCAGCCTTCAAGTGAGGATTTCACTAGAAAAGGGAGTGAGCTAGCTGATAACTTCAGGAAGATTGAAGTGTATGACCGACCTAAACAATGTTCTGATCCAAGGTTCTGGAGCAACTTCCATGCAGACTACTACGAGCATGTGTACATGAAGATGAAGAATCCTGTAGTAGAGAGTCAATGGCTAAATGTTGAATACCTGAAGTCAAAGAGGTATCCTGCCTTTCGTGAGATGGTGGAGGCCTTAGAGAGGCACGGTCTGACGGACCTGCTATCCTTTGAGTATGACTGGAACAATGAAGTCATTACCCAGTTTTACTCCACTCTCTACTTTGCTCGTGGTGATGGAGACAGTCTTACTTGGATGACTCATGGTTCAAAGTACAGTGTCACTTATGATGACTTTGCTAGGATTCTTCACCTCCAACATACTTTGGATCATGAACTGGTCATCCATAATCTGAAACCCCTAGAGAAGGAAGAGCTTGAGTTTCTCTATGACACAAGGATGCCATATGTTCCTCCCACAATCAAATATCTGAAGCCCTTCTTTGTGGTCCTCAATAGAGTCTTGAGAAAGACTATAGCTCCGAAGGATGGAGATGCGGGAACTATACAAGGGACCTTGAGGACTCTCATGAAGGTCATTAGTGGAAGGAGACCATTCAATGTTTTTGAGTATATCTACAATGACATCGTGAACATCTCAATCACCCCCAATAGGTCCTGTGGATATGCACCATATATTATGTACATGATTGAGAAAGTGACGGGACTCGAGTTCGTCAAGGATGTCAAGCATGCGGGGTTGAAGCCGCAAAAACCCACCGAGTACACTCTCCCCCCCGGCTCCAACTGCCCCGTCCTCTCCACCAGTGGAGAGGAGATAAAAGCAAGCTTATGATGTTACTAGATCTGCAGCTGCTCCTCCTGGGTCTCCACCTGCACAAGAATCATCCAGTGGCATCCTCAAGGTGCTCTCCTCCATCTTTGCCTGCTGCCGCAAGATCAAAGACAGGCAGCGCAAGGAAAAGCTGGCAAGGAAGAAACACCAACAGTATGTCAATGCCAATATCAAGTCTATCTGTGCAAAGCTTGAGATTGAGCCCGTTGGATCACCTCCCGCCTCCGAGGAAGATCCTGCTCCCATGGATGCCGAAGTTGGTGAAGATAAAGATCAGACTGAGACTGAAGGAGAAGGCAGCGATGAGTGATTCCCCTCAATTTTTCCCTTTTTGGTGCCTTGATGCCAAAGGGGGAGAGATTGAGATTAGATTTGGACTCGAACTATCTAGTATTATTTATTAAGATCTATTGTGATCAAGGACATGTACCTATTTTAAAATCTTGTAATGCACTATTTGTTTTCTTATGTATGATGTACTATGCTCTAATGCCTACTTATATGTTCACTACTGTTTGTCTTTAATTTATTACATTTTGTTTATCACACACCTGTTAGGCACCCCACCATAAGGTGTGTGCATATGTGAGAAGCTTTTTGTGAATTCCTTATTATTCTCATATGTGCACACCTTATGAAAATCAACTTTTTATTCTCAATTGTGATATCTCAAATAGTTGTCATCAATCACCAAAAAGGGGGAGATTGTAAGTGCATCTAGGATATCCCTTGTGGGTTTTGGCTAATTGATGACAAGCATATGAGATCCTAATGAAATTATTGCAGGACAAACAAAGTGAACTAGCTCGTGCACACAAAAAAGTGAAAAATAGAGTGGTGTCCGGAAAGGAAGACTTTAGTGGAATTTAGAAGAGCAAAGTAGATATAAATGTATAGGGTGTGTGTGAGAGACACATCCCAAGAGCTCATGACTTTGCGTAAGGGTAAGGGGTTTAAAAATCAACTAAAATCCACTGGACACCGGACTAGTCCGTTCATGGACCGGACTAGTCCGGTCAGCTTACTGGAAGGCAACCGGACAAGTCCGGTTTTGGACCGGACTAGTCCGCTCATGTTTCTGTTGCCCTCTTTACAGGACTGCGGACTAGTCCATCCATGCGACAGGACTAGTCCGCTAAACTTTCTGGAACTCCACTTCACATAGCACCGGACAAGTCCGTTTTCGGACCGGACTAGTCCGGTTAACCCACTGGAAGTAGACCGG
The DNA here is from genome assembly GCA_030760725.1 of Neostapfia colusana. Taxonomy (NCBI): domain Eukaryota; kingdom Viridiplantae; phylum Streptophyta; class Magnoliopsida; order Poales; family Poaceae; genus Neostapfia; species Neostapfia colusana. The sequence goes on from JASWHV010000009.1 coordinate 10,228,295, forward strand.
ACAAGTCCGATCATATACTGGACTAGTCCGGTATTAGGTTTTACAACGATAACTTTTTAGAAACTATATAAATGGGTGATCCACGGCCTCCCAAAGAAAAAAACACGACTCATACTGCTTGAAACAAGAACCCTAGCGCCGCCACCTGTCCCAAGAGCCCAAAAACACATCTCCCCACACATCTAAGGTGCAAAAAGGTGAAGATCAATTGAACACTTGGATTCGGGATTGGGAGATCGTCGTTCTTTCGTTGTGAGCTCTTGGGGTTTGATCTCTCTACACTCATATTCTGCATTGTAATCTTTTTGAGTGTATTTGATCGCTTTCTCATTGTAATTCTTGTGGGAGCCCTCAACGTGTGAGGTTGCCCCACAAACTCGTTGATTACCCGTGATAGTGGAGTCAAGTCGGCCTTTGTGGTGACTTAAAGAGGGAAAGGGTTGGGAACCCGGCTCTATGTGAGCTTCCTCAACGAGGACGTAGATCTCTTGGTGAGATCGAACCTCGGTAAAAGTTCGTGTTTTTTTGTCTCTCATTTACTTTACATTTTGATACATTAGATCACTAGTTTGTTAATCACCATTTAAGTTTCTTATAAGTTTGCACGTGCACTTATACAATAAACTTAATTTATAAAAACTGTTGTTCTCATTCCGCTGCTGAAAGATTCAATTTCTGAAACACACTTAATTAAATCACGTAATTCAGCACACCGGACTAGTCCGGTCCATCAAGTTTCTGATAACTCTATTAAGTGTGCAGGAATCTTTTAAAGGCCTATTCAGCCCCCCCTCTAGGCCACGAAAAAGAACCTCTGCGGACTGCCCAGAGCAGGCCCGGGGGAAGTATTGATCGCAGACGCTTCGACAAGCTCAATTAAAAGTATATTTAGATTTGCTTTAAAGGTGACAAGTCGTAAAACGATTGACTTCAACGACTAATGTGAAAATGTGTTGTCATGTACGCTTAATAGGATTACAAATTGAAAGTCGTCTTTCCCCCTTCTCATGTGGTCACCACACTACCACCTCCATGCATGCCCACCATATTGATATCTTACCGCTGGCTAACACATCTTAGAGCTCCTCCTCCTCCTCCTACTCCATCCAATCACCACTGTCGAAGTGTGTGGTCGACAGTTCCCCCGGACCTGCCCTGGGCAGCCCGCGGAGGTTCTTTTTCGGAGGGGCTAGTCGCTTGCGGAGAGCTTAAGCGTAAGGGACGAGTGAGGGAGGAGCTTGACACGGCGAGTTTTACGTGGTTCGGGCCGCCGGAGCGTAAGACCCTACGTCCACGGTGAGCAGAGGTGCTCGCTGTATTGCTTGTTGCTTAGAACCGGAGTCCTGAGCTTGAGGATGAGTTATGCCTAGGGTGTGAGTTGCTGGAGTGCGAACCCTTGCTAACGTTGCCTACCCGAGCCTTTTATAGTCCAAGACTCGTGTGGCTTACAAGGGGGGCCCGGGACCTGACAGGTGGTCCCGGGGAGATTGCCTGCCGACTATCGTATCCGCAGTTATTTTCCATAGTTGTCTCTGGCGAAGGCTTCCGAGTCTTCGTCCCGCCGCCCTGCCCATGCCGCATGCTAGTCGTAGTGGTTGATGACGGCGGGGGCGGCAGGGGATGTCTTGTCGCTGTGTTTATTGGCTGGCAGGTTCTGACACTGCGCGCCAGTCTGCGATGCGACTAGGCGCAATGGCACCTAACAGAGGCGTGCTCCGCGTGTACCGACAGTGGCCCCCGGGCCCATCTCGGGGGAGATAGCAAGCCCGAAGTGGGGCCTCCGTCTCTCCTGTTCCGCGCACTTTCTCTAAGTCCCGCATTGACTGCTGCCGGAGCACGAACAGTCGCAGGATCGTGGGAGCGTGTGCCCACTTGATGGTTGCTTTTACTGCGGCGGTTCCCAAGGCTGCCACTTCTGCATGTTGCGGTGCTTTCTTCGGGAACCGCCGAAGCGCCTTGCCGGTGTAAAAGGGCTCAGATACCACGCTGAGACGGCCCCACGGGACCTCGTCGGGTGGTGCCGTGTTATGCGGCACCCAACAGCACACGGGTTGATGAACATACATCATATTACATAAATAGTTTGCAGAAGCATACCAGATTGTTTTACAAATAAGTATATCAGAGTAAACTACAGCGGAAGACTATCACTCTCACGACTCATATCTATACTAGCAACAAAGAAATGGTCCAGCCCGCGGACGTTTCTTACTAGCAACACGAAGACAATCTGCAGCGGCGAGGATGCTCTTAGAGTAAGCACTCGGAGGTTCCCGAGTCTCATCGGCACCCCTTCTCATAATCAGCGAGTCAATTACCTGCAAAACAACTCGGATAGCATCCGTGAGCATAACGCTCAGCAAGACTTAACCGTCACCCTAAACATGAAACACTAAGTGAGGTTATGAACCTAACATAGGATGGCATAAGCATAATTAACTCGCCTAAAAGTGAATCCTTACTTTCAGGTATTAATTGCAGCATTTTAAGTAACCCTGGGCACGCTACATCGGGAGTCCACAATCAAATAAGAAACGCTTTCCCCCGATGTAAATTGCTCACGGCATAAAAGAATCGAGTTTGCACTAGCCTATTCATCGAGATCCAATACAACACTAGTATAATACTTCACATCAATATGATTAGTTCCTTTCTCATGCAAGTTCTTACTACGTCACGATTGTGAGAACAAGTATGCTCGGTCCATTCCGCGAGCGACGGTGATTCGAATCAATAACACCCGGACTACACGACACGTACGCCCGTACTCGACGTTGCCTACCACAACCATCACTGACGTCGTACGTGGCAGCCTTTCCCCCGTTTCACCCCCGCTGAATCGATCAAGTCGCCCCGTACAGTAGCTACTCTCATGGTGCACCTTCCGACGTGAGATGTCATGAGAATATTCCCCACATACTGCACACCGGCCGTCCGCCTGAGGCGACCCGAAAAGTCCCAACGATAGCTTCCCGAGGTACATCGGTTTACTGGGTCCCATATAGCCAGCATGAGTCCGGTACACAACTCAAACTTGTTCAACAGGGCCGCATACGGATCGGTCCTTGACCGACACGGACATGTCTACAGCACCCAGGCCCCTATGTCCTGCTGCTCCTACAACCTTCCGGTCTCAACTTTATCTTGCTAATTCAATTACGAACCAATCCCGTATGCCCCTGTTGTTCCTAAATCTGCGAGTAGCATCTCACCACTCGACTTCTACCGAACCGTACTTAAGCATGGAAGTTCTACACGGTGATAGACACCTACCCAATACTCCATGGGTCATTTGGCTATGCAAGTGGAGTATCAAACTCTAGACCTAATGCATAATTTATATCCTCACCGAAAGTGAATACAAAACAAAAACTTAACAGCTGTTAAATGCAAACCGGAGCTTGCCTGTTTTGCAGGGTAGTCGTATATAAGCAGTTAGTATCCTTGCAGATCCACCCTTGACTCTCCGGAGCTTGATCCACTTCGATGAACCACTCCTTTGAGTCCCCTTCGTTGTGGTTCCTATTGAAATGCATATGCATATATTTTATAGACTGTAATGGAAAGAAGTTATGGAATTAATTTCTTAGGAACAGAGGTTGTGTGGAAAAGCCAAGCATGGCTTGGTTTGCCTCTGTTGTGCAAAGAACAGAATTAAACTAATTTAACCTTAAGGCCCTTAGCTATACACTAACCCTTTTCTCTAATGAACATAATAGATAAGCTGAAAAGATTTGAGTGCAACTGAAGAACAAAAACTCCAATGGCCTCAAAACTTTTACAGCAGGTTATATACTACCTAAGGATTTAGCTTGCCAAATTGCAGCTAATGTGGAGTCATATTGTGTCCTCCATAATTCTCACAATATCTCTTATGTATTTTCCCTTATACATAAGTATGGAAAATAAGAACAGGGAGTTCCAGGACTCATCTTGGGCTGATAATTTACATGTGAATTCTTGATCACATGAGAGTCATCTGGTCCAAAATTCAGCCCTTTTACTTGGGTAGTTCTCCCAGAACAATTCTTTACGTATTTGTACTCAAAAGAATTAATTCTGTAGTAATGTGCATTTTCATGCCCAACTAATTGAACTACAATTCCAAGTATGTCTCAGAGAGCTTGACTAAATTTTCCTAGGATTTTTGGAGCTATGGATGGCTCAGAACAGATTTTTGAAGTGGGAAACATTTTCTGAAAATGTTTCTGGACTCTTATGAACACAGCAGATTGCATTTAGCAAATTCCGACTCCAATGATCTTCAAATGAGCTGAAAATTTGCTAGTATGTCTATACTATGCTAAAGAATATTCTGGCAAAATTTGGGTATTTTTGGATAACCCAAACTCCCTCAATAATTCTTTTTCAGAAAAATTTCAAAGAATTTTCCAGAATATAATACTGACTTTCATACAAATCTGAGTTCATATTTAAATAGAACTCAGAGATATGAATCCAACCCAATTGGAATCACTCAAATTGGAGTTTTCCACAGGGAGATATGAATTTCTAAAGATTGAGCTAAGTCTGGAATTATTCTCCTATTGAAAATCCCACTGGGCCCGCTTTTTGAATTCCAACCAATCAGAACTGGGCCACACCGGGGCCATGGGTTTTTTCGCGCCAGCACACGGGATCCCGGCCACACCCGATCCCGGGTTTAAAAATTGAGCTGCTGACAGGCGGGGCCCACGCTTCGTCTTCTACCTCCGGCTCCTCGCTCGCGCCCGCGCTGCCCCTCGCCGGCTCGACGCCGGAGCTCGCCAGCTCGCCGTTTCCGGCCACCACCTGAGCTGAAACTCGCCGCCAGGGAGTTTGTGACACCGAGGAACACGGCTGTAGGGTTTGCTAGGGCTGCCGATGACCGGAACATGGCCGGCGACGTCTGACTGCCTCTGTGGTAGTTCGGCAGCGTCGCCTAGGGTTTCCGGTCCGCCAAAACCTGCGCCGACGCGCCCTACAGCACCAGCACAGCTCTAGGAAGATCGGCATGACCTCAAAACAGCTTGGGAGTGGCTGTAAATAGGTTGTCGCCGTGCGACCGAATGGGTCCGCCACGAACACCTTTAGTCGAGCTCGAGTTCCGTCGCGCTGAGGCGTTTTCATGTGCTGGATCCTAAAGGAGAAATGACCGCCGGCTAATCCAGCGTCTATGTGCCAAATTTGATGACCTAAGGAGGATCAGAGGGCAAGAATTTGAAAGAATCATACCGGAAGCTCGGAATAGGGTCGCCGGAGCAAAACTTCGAAATTCGCCGGCGATACTTCACGGTATGGCCTGATCTTGGGCTGAGAGCAGCACCACACCTGTGCGCGTCCGAAGGTGTGATCGCTCGGCCGTGAAACCCGTTGTGGAGGGCTGTCCACGAGCGCCCGATCACTTTCTCGGCTTAGGTCGCCGCGGCGGCGGTTGTTCTCGGGCACTTGGAGGCCGCAGCTCGCTGGCTTGCGGGTCCGGGAGGTGGAGGCCGAGCTCGCGGTGCTGTTTAGCAGGTCAGGGGAGGAAAGAGCGTGGTGGTTTTGCCGTTCTTCCGATCGGACCGAGAGGCGGAGGGGAAGACGATCGCTGGCCGTGCGCTCGCGAGGAGGAGAAGAAGGGACGGCCTTTGCTTCGTCCAGGGGGGTTTATCAGGTCGCAGAACCGCCTCTGGGCGCCGTGTGTGGGGAAATGCAGCAGCTGGTGGCGCTGCCGAGCGCCGCCGTGGCTCCACGGTGGGAGCAGCTCTTGGCCCACGTGCTGCTCTACGATTTTCCCCACTGGGGCTGAGACTTAGGGTGCAAGACTCCTCCTTTAGCTCTATGACATGTGGGTCCCACTCCATATTTCCTCCCAAATATCTTCTCAAGCTGATCCTCTTAATTCCCAAAATTCTGAGTTTTAAAACTGTGGGTTAGAAAATCGAATTCTCCAAACTCAGTTTGAATTGGTAAGACCAATTTGAATTTGGCTAGAATTTACAAATGTTTCTCTTACACTCCTTTTTGAGCCCACCCTACAAATGGAAAGGTGGTGAAAACCTTTTCCCTAAAAACTCAACTATATGGCTGCATGTTAATTCAAAGTTTTTGGATCACCATATGTGTGAACTTTGAATTTCAAACCTGAATTTTAAACTTACATGCAAAGAGGTATTTAACTCCTTATTGGTTCAACACTTTTAAATAAAAGGTGAACCTCATGTTGGATGTTCATCCATGTATTACCTTGCATGAAGAAAAGTTTTAGCAAGTCCCATTTTTCATGTCTTTGCCACACATATGAACTCAAACCTTGGTTTTTATTCATACACATTTTTGGGACTTTTACATTCCTCCCCCCTTAAAAGAATCTCGTCCCGAGATTACAAAAGAGGAACGCGACGGGAGAGGTAATTACAAACTGTACAAAGATAAAAGTTCTAGGTAGTTGGTGCGGAGATAATCTTCACTTTCCCACGTCGCCTCTTCCGCGGTGTGATTACTCCACAGTACCTTGAAAAATCGGATCGTCCGGTTCCGGGTTACCCGGGTCTTTTCATCCAAAATCTGGACCGGTCGCTCGGTGTAGGTCAGGTCCGGTTTTAACTTGTCGATGTCCTCAGTGCGAACAGCAGCGGTGAATTTGAGGCACTTCCGCAGCTGTGATACATGAAATACATCATGAACACCCACCAAACTTGCCGGTAATTCCAGCCGGTAGGCTACGGGTCCGCACTTCTCCGTGATAGCGAAAGGACCAATAAAACGGGGAGCGAGTTTCCCCTTTACACCGAACCGGTGAATTCCCTTCATCGGAGATACACGAAGATATACGTGCTCTCCGACGTCAAAATGTAACGGCCTACGCCTTTGATCGGCGTAGCTCTTCTGTCGGGATTGGGCAGCCTTTAAGTTCTCTCGTATCAACCGAACTCGGTTTTCGGCTTCATTGACAAGATCAATCCCAAACAGGACTCTTTCGCCGGACTCACACCAATTCAGTGGTGTGCGACACTTCCGGCCATAGAGAGCTTCATACGGTGCCATTTTAATACTCGCTTGATAACCGTTGTTGTATGAAAACTCCGCCAGCGGTAGGTGTATGGCACATGCTCTCAACATGTCCTCGAGCACTTGATTCACCCTCTCAGTTTGTCCATCGGTTTGAGGGTGATATGCGGAGCTTCTAATTAGCTTGGTGCCCAACGAGGCATGCAGCTGCTCCCAAAACCGAGCAACGAACAACGCACCTCGATCTGAGATGATGGTCTTCGGGACACCATGTGAACATATAATTCTGGAGATGAATAACTCCGCATATTGCCTTGCTCGATAATGAGTGTTTACCGGTATGAAATGAGCTGATTTCGTCAACCGGTCGACGATCACCCATATCGAGTCATGCTTCTTGGATGTGAGTGGTAATCCGACGATGAAGTCCATACTCACATCCTCCCATTTCCACGCCGGAATCTTTAAAGGTTGTAGCGGTCCGGCTTTCCGCATATGATCAGCCTTGACCTGTCTACACGTATCGCATTCGGATACGTATTTAGCAATCTCCCTCTTCATCCTCGTCCACCAAAATTTCTGTTTCAAATCTTGGTACATCTTGTTACTTCCGGGATGAATGGAAAACTTAGACAGGTGGGCTTCATCCAAGATCTTCTTCCGGAGTTTCATATTACGCGGTACCACTATACGGTCGTTAAACCATATCGTACCGTTCTCATCCTTCCGGAAACATTTCACATCTCTGTTGTCCAGTCTTCTCCGTATGTGAGACATGCCTCTGTCTCTTCTTTGAGCCTCAACAATCTCTTCACGGATTGTTGGAATGAGTGCGAGATTATAAAGCGCGCCATACGGAATGACACGGAGGCTTGGTTCTTCGTCTTCTAACTCAGCAGCCGCTAAGTTGTGAACATGGGCCTTCCGACTCAACGCGTCGGCAACCACGTTTGCTTTTCCTGGATGATAGTGGATCTCAATTTCATAATCTTTGATGAGCTCCAACCATCTCCGTTGTCTCATATTTAGCTCCTTCTGCGTGAAGATATACTTCAGGCTTTTGTGGTCGGTGTAGAGGTGAACAAGATTACCCAGTAGGTAATGCCTCCACATCTTTAACGCCAACACCACAGCAGCAAGCTCAAGATCGTGAGTTGGATAATGCTGCTCGTGGTTTCGCAGTTGACGAGAGCCATAGGCGACTACACGCCCTTCTTGCATCAGAACGCAGCCGAGACCGATGCCGGATGCATCACAGTATACATCGAATGGCTTCGTCGTGTCCGGCTGAGCAAGAACTGGAGCCGTTGTGAGATGTTTCACCAAAGTTTTGAATGCGGCTTCACATGCTGCATTCCACATGTATTTAGTGCCCTTCTTCAGCAGCTCCGTCATTGGTTTAGCAATCTTTGAGAAGCTCGGAATAAACCTCCGATAATACCCCGCTAAACCTAGGAAACTTCGGACCTCGTGGACCGATTTGGGAGATTCCCACTTCAGCACTTGTTCAATCTTGCTGGGGTCCACGGCGATACCTTCTGCTGAAATAATATGGCCTAGGAAAGGCACTTGATCGATCCAGAACTCGCACTTGCTGAACTTGGCATATAACTGGTGCTCCCGCAACCGTTGTAGCACAATGCGCAAATGTTCAGCATGCTCTTCTTCAGATTTGGAGTAAACCAAAATGTCGTCGATGAATACCACGACGAACTTGTCTAGCTCCGGCATGAATACCGAATTCATCAAATACATAAAGTGTGCCGGAGCGTTGGTTAGCCCAAATGACATGACGAGGTACTCATAGAGTCCGTATCTCGTCGAGAAAGCTGTCTTCGGTATGTCCTCCGGTCGGATTTTGATTTGATGATATCCCGACCGAAGATCCATCTTCGAAAATACCTTTGCACCCACAAGTTGATCGAACAGGATGTCAATGCGGGGCAAAGGATATTTGTTCTTTATTGTGACAGCATTGAGAGGACGGTAGTCAACACATAGCTGTAGTGTTTCGTCCTTCTTCTTAACGAACAGCGCTGAGCAACCCCAAGGTGAAGAACTTGGTCGTATGAAACCCTTACTCATAAGTTCACTCAGTTGCTCTTTCAACTCCGCTAGCTCGTTAGGTGCCATCTTGTAAGGCCTTCGTGAAATAGGCGTCGTTCCCGGCGCCAGTTCAATTTTGAACTCGACGTCCCGTTCGGGCGGCATGCCCGGTAAATCATCAGGAAATACGTCGGGATAATCACGTACCACCGGAATATCTTCAAGCTTCAGCGCTTCCGTGTGGTAGGCCTCTACCATGTCTGGGTCTTTGCTGTCTAAAAACAGCGTGTGCTGTCCGTGAATCGGCGAGTCAATCTGGACAGTCCGGTTACCGATATTGAGAACGGCACCGTGACGATTTAACCAAGACATCCCCAATATAATGTCTATCTTCTGCCTATCCAACATAATCAGCGATGTTGGGTATAATTTTCCGCCCAAACACAAAGCTGCTCGGGACACAATCTGATTGGCAGAGATATTTCCTCCCGGTGATCGTATAAGAAAACTCGTTGTGGGAGTATTGGTGGATAATTGGTGCTGATCCACGCATGTTTTGCTGATAAAATTGTGGGTTGCACCTGAATCAAAAAGTACCAACACGGGCACGTCCTTGAGAGTAAACATGCCCGCTAACACCGGTGCTCCCTCCGGGACATCCTCAATTGCAAGATGTTGCACACTCCCGGATTGTAATGCTGTTATGTTGACTGGAGCAGGTGGTGGCATACCACCTGATGATGATGGCTGTTTGGTGTTCACCAACTTCTCCCGGCATTCTTGCCTAAAATGCCCTGAATGGTGGCAATAAGAACACGGAGGTTTCCCCGGTTCTTCGTTGACTTGTGGTTGAGAAGTTGATGTACTTGGCTGCAGCAATGATGCCACAGGTGTCATTCGTTGCTGTGGCAAAGGTGTTGCTTCAAGACAAGATTCTTGAGCAGGAAGTCTGTACGGAGTTGATCTCACTGGTGATTGCCATATTTCATCGGATGGTGTGTGATACACCACACGGTATTTGCGAGGAACAACTGGTGTGTCTTCTTGCACATCCTCCCGGTCCCTCTTCTCTGCTTGACACTCAAGTGTCGCTTGTTCTTGCAGCAGAGCAGCACTGATCAACTCGGTGTAACTGCCTTGATTGAACAAAGCTAACTTCTCTTTTAGTATGGCACTCAAGCCATAGAAAATGTAGTCACACATTGCAGCTTCGCTCGTCGCATAAGCAGGAGCATATTGTGCCAGAAGGTTGAATCGTCTGACATAATCGAGGATACTCATGTCCCCCTGCTTCAAGTTTCTGAATTCTTGCTTCTGGGCCTTGATAAAACACATAGGAATGTGACGAGCCCGGAATGCTTCACGAAATTCCGTCCATTCCACTTGATGGCCTTCCGGAACGGTGGCGAGATACACAAACCACCAATTTCCGGCGGCTCCATGGAGCTGTTGAGCTGCAAATGATGTCTTCTGATACTCGTCGCACTCAAACACTCCAAACTTAGACTCCATAACTCGAAGCCACTGATCAGCTTCCACTGGTTCATTGGCCTCCGTGAAAATTGGCGGTTGTGTCGCCAAGAAATCCAAGTAGGCGTTTCGAGGTGGAACGTCCTGTTGCGCGTGTTGGAGTAAGCCCTGTTGTACCAAGGCTTGGAGTAGTCTTGTGTTCTCTTGACTTGACTCGACCATCTGAGCCATGATATCCGCCCATACTGTTGATGGCGGTGCCCCTGGTGGAGTCGAGTCATCACCATCTCGATGAGAACCTTCAGTCCTACTCGGAGAATGAGTACGCACCATACTGCAAAAGCATAATTTTGAGGGGGGTCACAACTTGATCTAGCAGTATGTGAAAGTATGTAAAACATGAACATGCTAAAACTTTATGAAAGCATAACAATACTTCATGTTTACATATCTTTCTAAAGCCAACAAAAACAATCCCCATTTGCTGTACAGAACAGACCTTTATGTACTTAACCCAGAATTTGATCCATTTATTAGCATTTTCATAACTCAAGTTGAATACCAAAGTTAAAGTTAACTTCAGTATATTTTCAACGAGTATTCACATGCCCCTAGATCATTTCTGGAACAAAAGTTAGGATTGTTCAAAGTTGGTGTCGGATTTGGCTCTGGAGTTCTACACAAAAGTTGTAGAGCACTTGATAACCTTTCCAGAACTGTATCAAACACCTCCGTTGGGTCAAGCTAATCAGAGTTACGCTCTGTTAAAGTTCGGCAAAACTTCTGCCAGAACAGAGCACTCTGTTTTTGAGATCAAAAGAAGCCTAGTAATTCTCTTCTTTGAAACTTAGTTCAAATGAAGAGTTCAGTAACTAATATGTGCTTTATCACATCCATTTTTAGTTTGGAAGTTAGTCATGAATGATTTCTTCATAGGTAAGAATACTATCCAGTGTTGTACGGTGACGATGCATCGTAAGACATATGACGGTACTATGTTGCCTCACCAAAGAAAAACCTAACCGGATTACACCGGCATATACGTATCATTAGGTGGCACTAAAACGATCACTCGCAAACGTGTTCTACACGTACTAAGGTTTTCGTGGTTAGTACCTACATAAAACACACTCAATCATCAGGTTCGGCTGCACACCGAACCCGGTATCCATAACAGTTTGTACACCCGGCCGTCATCACTCGCCCAGGTGTTCTCAAGCCAAACACGCCTTGAGCTACGTGTTCACGTTACTGACCACGTGACGGGGTCTCCCAAATTGCACCACGCACGCCTGGGACAGACGCTGCTCGAATACCCCAAACAACATGAAGAGTCGTAGAGGATACTAAAGCGAGTCGGGTTACCTGCCACCCGTGAGGCTCCACCCTTCAGCTTGTGCGCACTGGTGGACAGCGCATACGTACACCCCCCAAGACATAGACGTCCCGAGATGCACGATTTTCCGACATAACACATAAGTTAGATAGCCACCTTCATAATATGCTAATAATAGTCCTTATGTGGGCCTAGTACCGTTATCTCACCGTATCCTAAGTTTTTGACATAATATGATGCTCAATCCGTGCTCTGTTCCCAACGCAGCTCTGATACCATGTGTAAAAGGGCTCAGATACCACGCTGAGACGGCCCCACGGGACCTCGTCGGGTGGTGCCGTGTTATGCGGCACCCAACAGCGCACGGGTTGATGAACATACATCATATTACATAAATAGTTTGCGGAAGCATACCAGATTGTTTTACAAATAAGTATATCAGAGTAAACTACAGTGGAAGACTATCACTCTCACGACTCATATCTAAACTAGCAACAAAGAAACGGTCCAGCCCGCGGACGTTTCTTACTAGCAACACGAAGACAATCTGCAGCGGCGAGGATGCTCTTAGAGTAAGCACTCAGAGGTTCCCGAGTCTCATCGGCACCCCTTCTCATAATCAGCGAGTCAATTACCTGCAAAACAACACGGATAGCATCCGTGAGCATAACGCTCAGCAAGACTTAACCGTCACCCTAAACATGAAACTCTAAGTGAGGTTATGAACCTAACATAGGATGGCATAAGCATAATTAACTCGCCTAAAAGTGAATCCTTACTTTCAGGTATTAATTGCAGCATTTTAAGTAACCCTGGGCACGCTACATCGGGAGTCCACAATCAAACAAGAAACGCTTTCCCCCGATGTAAATTGCTCACGGTATAAAAGAATCGAGTTTGCACTAGCCTATTCATCGAGATCCAATACAACACTAGTATAATACTTCACATCAATATGATTAGTTCCTTTCTCATGCAAGTTCTTACTACGTCACGACTGTGAGAACAAGTATGCTCGGTCCATTCCGTGAGCGACGGTGATTCGAATCAATAACACCCGGACTACACGACACGTACGCCCGTACTCGACGTTGCCTACCACAACCATCACTGACGTCGTACGTGGCAGCCTTTCCCCCGTTTCACCCCCGCTGAATCGATCAAGTCGCCCCGTACAGTAGCTACTCTCATGGTGCACCTTCCGACGTGAGATGTCATGAGAATATTCCCCACATACTGCACACCGGCCGTCCGCCTGAGGCGACCTGAAAAGTCCCAACGACAGCTTCCCGAGGTACATCGGTTTACTGGGTCCCATATAGCCAGCATGAGTCCGGTACACAACTCAAACTTGTTCAACAGGGCCGCATACGGATCGGTCCTTGACCGACACGGACAGGTCTACAGCACCCAGGCCCCTATGTCCTGCTGCTCCTACAACCTTCCGGTCTCAACTTTATCTTGCTAATTCAATTACGAACCAATCCCGTATGCCCCTGTTGTTCCTAAATCTGCGAGTAGCATCTCACCACTCGACTTCTACCGAACCGTACTTAAGCATGGCAGTTCTACACGGTGATAGACACCTACCCAATACTCCATGGGTCATTTGGCTATGTAAGTGGAGTATCAAACTCTAGACCTAATGCATAATTTATATCCTGACCGAAAGTGAATACAAAACAAAAACTTAACAGCTGTTAAATGCAAACCGGAGCTTGCCTGTTTTGCAGGGTAGTCGTATATAAGCAGTTAGTATCCTTGCAGATCCACCCTTGACTCTCCGGAGCTTGATCCACTTCGATGAATCACTCCTTTGAGTCCCCTTCGTTGTGGTTCCTATTGAAATGCATATGCATATATTTTATAGACTGTAATGGAAAGAAGTTATGGAATTAATTTCTTAGGAACAGAGGTTGTGTGGAAAAGCCAAGCATGGCTTGGTTTGCCTCTGTTGTGCAAAGAACAGAATTAAACTAATTTGACCTTAAGGCCCTTAGCTATACACTAACCCTTTTCTCTAATGAACATAATAGATAAGCTGAAAAGATTTGAGTGCAACTGAAGAACAAAAACTCCAATGGCCTCAAAACTTTTACAGCAGGTTCTATACTACCTAAGGATTTAGCTTGCCAAATTGCAGCTAATGTGGAGTCATATTGTGTCCTCCATAATTCTCACAATATCTCTTATGTATTTTTCCCTTATACATAAGTATGGAAAATAAGAACAGGGAGTTCCAGGACTCATCTTGGGCTGATAATTTACATGTGAGTTCTTGATCACATGAGAGTCATCTGGTCCAAAATTCAGCCCTTTTACTTGGGTAGTTCGCCCAGAACAATTCTTCAAGTATTTGTACTCAAAAGAATTAATTCTGTAGTAATGTGCATTTTCATGCCCAACTAATTGAACTACAATTCCAAGTATGTCTCAGAGAGCTTGACTAAATTTTCCTAGGATTTTTGGAGCTATGGATGGCTCAGAACAGATTTTTGAAGTGGGAAACATTTTCTGAAAATGTTTCTGGACTCTTATGAACACAGCAGATTGCATTTAGCAAATTCCGACTCCAATGATCTTCAAATGAGCTGAAAATTTGCTAGTACGTCTATACTATGCTAAAGAATATTCTGACAAAATTTGGGTATTTTTGGATAATCCAAACTCCCTCAATAATTCTTTTTCAGAAAACTTTCAAAGAATTTTCCAGAATATAATACTGACTTTCATACAAATCTGAGTTCATATTTGGATAGAACTCAGAGATATGAATCCAACCCAATTGGAATCACTCAAACTGGAGTTTTCCACAGGGAGATATGAATTTCTAAAGATTGAGCTAAGTCTGGAGTTATTCTCCTATTGAAAATCCCACTGGGCCCGCTTATTTGAATTCCAACCAATCAGAACTGGGCCACACCGGGGCCACGGGGTTTTTCGCGCCAGCACACGGGATCCCGGCCACACCCGATCCCGGGTTTAAAAATTGAGCTGCTGACAGGCGGGGCCCACGCTTCGTCTTCTACCTCCGGCTCCTCGCTCGCGCCCGCGCTGCCCCTCGCCGGCTCGACGCCGGAGCTCGCCAGCTCGCTGTTTCCGGCCACCGCCTGAGCTGAAACTCGCCGCCAGGGAGTTTGTGACACCGAGGAACACGGCTGTAGGGTTTGCTAGGGCTGCCGATGACCGGAACATGGCCGGCGACGTGTGACTGCCTCTGTGGTAGTTCGGCAGCGTCGCCTAGGGTTTCCGGTCCGCCAAAACCTGCGCCGACGCGCCCTACAGCACCAGCACAGCTCTAGGAAGATCGGCACGACCTCAAAACAGCTTGGGAGTGGCTGTAAATAGGTTGTCGCCGTGCGACCGAATGGGTCCGCCATGAACACCTTTAGTCGAGCTCGAGTTCCGTCGCGCTGAGGCGTTTTCATGTGCTGGATCCTAAAGGAGAAATGACCGCCGGCTAATCCAGCGTCTATGTGCCAAATTTGATGACCTAAGGAGGATCAGAGGGCAAGAATTTGAAAGAATCATACCGGAAGCTCGGAATAGGGTCGCCGGAGCAAAACTTCGAAATTTGCCGGCGATGATTCACGGTATGGCCTGAGCTTGGGCTGAGAGCAGCACCGCACCCGTGCGCGTCCGAAGGTGTGATCGCTCGGCCGTGAAACCCGTTGTGGAGGGCTGTCCACGAGCGCCCGATCACTTTCTCGGCTTAGGTCGCCGCGGCGGCGGTTGTTCTCGGGCACTTGGAGGCCGCAGCTCGCTGGCTTGCGGGTCCGGGAGGTGGAGGCCGAGCTCGCGGTGCTGTTTAGCAGGTCAGGGGAGGAAAGAGCGTGGTGGTTTCGCCGTTCTTCCGATCGGACCGAGAGGCGGAGGGGAAGACGATCGCTGGCCGTGCGCTCGCGAGGAGGAGAAGAAGGGACGGCCTTTGCTTCGTCCAGGGGGGGTTTATCAGGTCGCAGAACCGCCTCTGGGCGCCGTGTGTGGGGAAATGCAGCAGCTGGTGGCGCTGCCGAGCGCCCCCGTGGCTCCACGGTGGGAGCAGCTCTTGGGCAACGTGCTGCTCGACGATTTTCCCCACTGGGGCTGAGACTTAGGGTGCAAGACTCCTCCTTTAGCTCTATGACATGTGGGTCCCACTCCATATTTCCTCCCAAATATCTTCTCAAGCTGATCCTCTTAATTCCCAAAATTCTGAGTTTTAAAACTGTGGGTTAGAAAATTGAATTCTCCAAACTCAGTTTGAATTGGTAAGACCAATTTGAATTTGGCTAGAATTTACAAATGTTTCTCTTACACTCCTTTTTGAGCCCACCCTACAAATGGAAAGGTGGTGAAAACCTTTTCCCTAAAAACTCAACTATATGGCTGCATGTTAATTCAAAGTTTTTGGGTCACCATATGTGTGAACTTTGAATTTCAAACCTGAATTTTAAACTTACATGCAAAGAGGTATTTAACTCCTTATTGGTTCAACACTTTTAAATAAAAGGTGAACCTCATGTTGGATGTTCATCCATGTATTACCTTGCATAAAGAAAAGTTTTAGCAAGTCTCATTTTTCATGTCTTTGCCACACATATGAACTCAAACCTTGGTTTTTATTCATACACATTTTTGGGACTTTTACAGCCGGCTCGTCTTCTTGGGAGACTGACTACTTGACCCACCGCTTCAGCTGGCGGCTTGGGTCCACCTGTCATTGGCGCTCGGTCTTGGAGCCGAAGCGGTTGCCGATGCGGCGTATTCGAAGAGTTTCGAATCGCTTTGCATTGTACCTGGAGGGTGTGAAAGGAAGCCGCAACGTGGGTAGGCTCCCCTTATAAGGCTTCCAGCACTTGCACCTTCCTTGAGTCTCTGCGGCCTTGTCTTCTCCCATGGCTTCTAACCCGCCTTCGGAGGGGGATCACGCTCGATTTCCTCCGGCGGCGGCGTTTGCACCAAGTCATGGATCCAGGGAGCCTGCATGCCTTGCCTCTGGAGGTGGCGCCTCCAAGAGGCCTCAGGTTTATCATCCCGACGGGACTCTTCTTGAGCGACAACAGGCTGAAAGTTCCCTGGTGTTGCGTCCTTTCTCCTCAGGCGATGGAGTCTCCAAAGAAACTGCTGACACGCCGAGGAGGCTTCAGGTGGAGGAGTCTCCAAGGAAACTGCTGAAGCACCAAGGAGGACTCCAGGCGGCAGAGTCTCCAAGGAAACCGCTGAAGCAGCGGAGGGGGCTTCAGAAGCATCCTTGATGACACCGGCCCTTGCGCTGGTGATGGCCGAGGTGGTCCCCGCGCTCGGGTCAGAGGAGTCTTCATGGATACTGCTGAGGCGGCGGAGGGGGCTTCAGAAGCACTCTTGATGACAGCGGCCCTTGCGCTGGTGGTGGCCGAGGTGATCCCTGTGCTCGGGTCACGGAGCGGGAGAACACCGCCAGGGCTGAAGTCGGGGATGTGGCCGCTGTCAAAGTGTGTGGTCAACACTTCCCCCGGACCTGCTCTGGGCAGCCCCCGGAGGTTCCTTTTCAGAGGGGCTAGTCGCTTGCGGAGAGCTTAAGCGTAGGGACGAGTTAGGGAGGAGCTTGACACGGCGAGTTTTCTTTGGTTCGAGCCACCGAAGCGTAAAACCCTACGTCCACGCTGAGTAGAGGTGCTCGTTGTATTGCTTGTTGCTCAGAACCGGAGTCCTGAGCTTGAGGATGAGTTATGCCTAGGGTGTGAGTTGCTGGAGTGCGAACCCTTGCTAACGTCGCCTACCTGAGCCTTTTATAGTCCAAGGCTCGTGTGGCTTACAAGTTGGCCCCGGGACCCGACACGTGGTCCCGGGGAGATTGCCTGCCGACTATCGTATCCGCAGTTATGTCGGTAGTTGTTTCTGGCGAAGGCTTCTGAGTCTTCGTCTTGCCGCCCTGCCCATGCCGCATGCTAGTCGTAGTGGTTGAGGACGGCGGGAGCGGCAGGGGATGTCTTGTCGTTGTGTTTACTAGCTGGCAAGTTCTGACACCGCGCGCCAGTCTGTGATGCGACTGGGCGCAACGGCACCTGTCAGAGGCGTGCTCCGCGTCTTGGGAAGGCGTGGGCCTTGAATACCTTGTACGGGCAAGGTATGGTGCGTCTTTACGCCCGCTGCCTACCGCTCGGGGGCAGGCAGCGCTGTTCTGCTGGACACGTGGCGGGCCCGGAACTCTCCTCTGAGGAGATGGAGGTCCGGTCCCGCAGGATACGTGGATTCCTCGGACCTCTCCCGCGGAGGGGGGAGGTCCGGCTTCTGTCGGCCACATGGCGGGCCCGGAGCTCTCCTCTGTGGTGGGGGGAGGTCCGGCCCCGCTGGACACGTGGCGCCTTCGGAGCTCTCCCCACGGAGGGGGGAGGTCTAGCTGTTGTTGGCCATGTGGCGGGCCCGGAGCTCTCCTCTGAGGAGAGGGAGGTCCGGCCCCGCTGGACACGTGGCGCCTTCGGAGCTCTCCCTACGGAGAAGGGCGAGATCCTTAGGCATTTTCCCCTGTGCGCGGGGGTACCCCATATCGCGGGCACCGATAGTGGCCCCCGGGCCCATCTCGGGGGAGATAGTGAGCCCGAGGTGGGGCCTCCGTCTCTTCTGTTCTGCGCACTTTCTCCAAGTCCCGCATTGACCGCTGCCGGAGCACGAACAGTCGCGGGATCGTGGGAGCGTGCGTCCACTTGATGATTGCTTTTACTGTGGCGGTTCCGAAGGCTGCCACTTCTGCATGTTGCGGCGCTTTCTTCGGGAACCGCCGAAGCGCCTTGCCGGCTTGTCTTCTTAAGACACTAACTCCTTGACCCACCGCTTCAGCTGGGCGGCTTGGGCCCACCTGTCATCGGCGCTCGGTCTTGGAGCCGATGCGGTGTATTCGAAGAGTTTTGAGTCGTTTGGTATCACATCTGGGAAGTTTTAAAAGGGGATCTTACCCGCATTGCGGCTTCCCTTCGCACTTTCCTGTGCTTTTCCTTGGACTCTTGTGCCTTTGTCTTCTTGTCTTTGAGCCCTCCCTCGCCACGGCTTCCAACTTGCCCTTAGAGAAGAAACGCGCTCGATCTCCTCCAGTGGCGGCATCTGTGCCAAGTCGGGGATCCAGGGTGCCTGCACCTCCTGCTTTCGGAGATTGCACTCCTTCTGGTGGTGTCACCAAGAGGTCTCGGGCTGATCATTCCGATGGGACCCCTCTTAAGCGACAAAAGGCCGGAGGTTCCTAGACGTCGCGTCCTCCTTCCTTAAGTGGTGGAGTCTCTGGGGAACCTGCTAATGCGCCGAGGGAAGCTTCTGGAGTGTCCCCTGCTCCGTCAGTCCAGGCGACTGCGGAGCGGCCGTCAATGACGACGGCGGGCTCTGGGGATCCTACCTCGGCTCGAAAATCAGGGTTCAGGGCCCGCTGGAGTGTTCGCGCTTCTCGGCCGTCCCCGGCTGGTGGGGAGTCTACGCCGTTGCGCTCGGAAACCAGGACAGCTGCCACGGCCCCCAAGCCAACGCGAGTTTCTCCTGTTCCGGTGTGCCCGGATTCCACAGCAGCGTCATCTCCTCCTGCCGGGATGGCGGCCGCAGCCCTCAAGCC
Source organism: Neostapfia colusana (assembly GCA_030760725.1). Taxonomy (NCBI): domain Eukaryota; kingdom Viridiplantae; phylum Streptophyta; class Magnoliopsida; order Poales; family Poaceae; genus Neostapfia; species Neostapfia colusana. Next base: position 10,247,674 of record JASWHV010000009.1, read on the forward strand.
AGCGCAGGTCGACCCTGTACCAGGCGGCACGGCTTCTATTTCAGCGTCGACTTCCTCCACTCGTCCCTTTCCACGGGCTGAGGAGCCAGAAGTTAGTGAGAGTTCGGCGGGTCCGGCTGTCGAAGTCCCGGCGCTGGCTTCTCCTGACCGGCGTCTCATCCCGGTCCCTGGTACATCGCCTTTTCTTGAGGATGCTGTGATGGAGGAGGTCGGGGGTGCTGCTCCGGCCTCTGCCGCCCCACTGCCCATGGCGGATGCCTTCGTGCTCGCTCAAGCGAGCTTCGGCAGGTCTTGGCCGCGCTTGGTCGTGAGCGAGAGGAGCATACGATTGAAAGGGATCGCCTCCTCATCTAAGGGAACCTTTTGCGGGAGCGGACCGCGGAGGTCAAGAGTCGAGCTCTCGACTCCAGGCGGGAGTTGCTTGACTTTAGGGAAGCGCTCCTTGACCGGCAGAAGCAGGTTGTCGACCGTTTGGACGCCGAAACGCGGCGGCTCCACAGGGAGGCCCTTGAGGTACATGCCCAGGCCGAGGAGAGCCTCTCTGCCGTGGAGGAGATACGTCAGATGCTGGAGCGCTGCAAGCTCGCCGTTGAGGACCAGGAGCGTTCTACGGCAGCCGAGGCAGAGAGGGTCGCCGCGCGGCTTGCGGCGGGCGAGGATACCTGCGAGCCCGGGCCAGGGAGCTAGAGGCCCGGAAGGCAGACCTGGCCACGATGGAGGAACAGGTCTCCCGCAAACGCCAGACGATCCTAGATCGGGAGCTGGCTGCCGACTTCCGAGTTTCTGAGTTGGAGCGGCTTGCCCAATCTCTCCGCCTTCGGGAAAGCTCCCTGGCGGCCAAGGAGAAGGAATCCTCCGAGGGAAGCCGCGAGGCCCTGCGAGCAGCCCGCCACGAGGTAGAGGAGCTCTTGGCTTCGCGGTCCTCTGAGGCCCGTGCAGTTTTGAGCTTCGTCGACCAGGCGGGGTCTGCCTTGGTCCCTCTTCGCTTCATCCCGGTGAAGGCGGTGGCTCCTGCGCTGAAGGTGGCTGAGGTGATTCCCGCACTGTAGTCACTTGGCGCCGAGCTGAGCAGGCTGGACTCGGTGATCGCCAGCGAGCTTGAGGCAGAGGGACGGAGCCTGGCCTTGGAGGTTGCCACGCATGTGTTGGCCTGCTTCAAGAGCCGGGACCCTTCCTTCTCACTGGAGCCAGTGAAAGACAGTCCTGCCGCGGAGCGGGAGGAGATGGCCAGGGTCGAAGTTGGGGATGTGGCCGCCCTTGTAGCCTCTAGGTTCCGGCGCGAGCCAGGAGGCCCCTAGGACTCGCTTCTTTCTTTTTATCAAGTCTGTAGACCAGCTCATGGAGCCATGAATAAATAGACTCTCTTGAATGTTTGTGCCTATGATGCTTTTTGTCTTCTTCATGGTTTTGCCTGGCCGAGTCCTTAGCTCCACAAGGCACTCAGAGGCCTTTACCAATCTCGAAGCTCTGCACAGGCACCTTCTCCGGGTCCTTACTATATTAAGGACCCCGGAGGTCTCCAGAGCTCGCCCCATGAGGATGGGAAGGTCCGGATCTGCCGGCCACGTGGCGGGCCCGGTGCTCCCTTCTAACGAGGAGGTCTGGCCCCGCGGGGCACGTGGATCCTTCTGAGCTCCCCCCCCCCCCCGGAGAGGGAGGTCCGGCTTCTGCCGACCATGTGGCGGGCCCAGAGCCCCTCCTGAGGGAGCGGGAGCTCCGGCCCTACTGGACACGTGGGGCCTTCGGAGCCCCCCCCAGAGGGGAGGTCTGGCTTCTACCGGCCACGTGGCGGGTCCGGAGCCCCCCCCCTGAGGAGGCGGGAGCTCCGGCCCCACTAGACACGTGGGGCCTTCAGGCCCCGCCCCTGTTGAAGGGGCGAAACCCGGACCTTCCTGTCCTGTGCTGAAGTAGTCGATAGCTCCTTGCTCCCCTCCTCACGCAGCCCCCGTTGCTGTAACCTGGAGGTCCTGCACACAGATAGAGGAAACGCAATTCTCCTCGGGGGGTCCTCCCCTCCCTGTCTCTTAGTCTTATTCGGCTTACGGTCCTAGTCCGGTATACGGGGCTTGGGCAATTCTGTGCGCGAGGCACCGGGGCTCCGGCTCCCTCCAAGGTCCGGGTACGACCGTCTGATCCCTAGTACCGGACCGTGCGCCGGGGAAGCAGAGTAAACAGGCTTTGGGTTCGGAACTTGGCAAAGCGGTTGTACTCCCCTAGACCTCCGGAGGGTAGGGTGCGCACGCTTTTGGGTTCAGAGCCGGCTAAGCGGGATACGCACCCTGGACCCCCCATGCACGGCGCAGGCCTTTCCTGGAGGTGACCAACTGGCACTGCAACACCTGACTGGGGGAGGCCCGAGAGGCCCACCTGGCCATCGGCAGGTGCCTCAAGCGTAACCGCCTTCGGTAGGACAGCAAATGCTGACTATGGATGAGCGCGGGAGAGAGGGAGCTAAATGTACGGTGAGCATACATAGAGAGTGCGATCATAAAAACTAATGCGTAATTTAAATGAGCACATGAAAGAGAGCGAAGTAGAACAAGTTTCTGTGTAAATGGCCATAGGGGGGAGTCAGGCTGTACATGGAGGCAACGACCCGCCTCATTAAGAAGGGAAGCAAGACTCTACGCGCTTAGGGTCGGAACTAGGCTAAGCTGAACGTAGTCCTGGACCGTCCCCTGAGACTTAGCTGCCCCAAGCGTTGTTCCTAGACTCTATGGGATTTATTACCGAAGGGTATGGCTCTGTTCTACTAACGCTCAGGAGGTAGAACTTACAGTGTTGTTCCATGCCAAGGGTTTGGGAACGGATCCCATACTCGGTTGAAAGGCATGTGTACCTGGGACGACAACTTTCGTTACTCGGAAGGGACCTTCCCGGCTGGGGGAGAGTTTATAGGTCCTTCGCGGGAAAGTGTGTGCTGCGGCACCAGGTTACCTTCCTGTAGGTCCCTGACGCGTTTGGTCCTTTGGCGGTAGTGCTAGAGCACCAACCGAGACCGTGCGTTGTGGGGTGTCACCTGCAGCCGAGCCTCGTCGACGAGGTCATCATCTTCACGCTGGATCAGGTCCTGCGCGGCTTCTCCTGGGCGCCCCGGGGAGCTCTCCCCTTCTGGCTAAGGCCTTCAAGGGGTAGGAGAACCCGGACTCTTCTTGGGAGTCCCAAGGCGTCTTTCCCCTTCTAACTAAGGCCTTCAAGAGGTTGACAGACCCTGGGCGGCCCCCAGGAGGTACGGCCAAGGCACAGAGGCATGCTCTCGGGTGGAGCTGGCCCGGTTCTGCACCGTAGGGGCTGGTGCTTGGGCTGCTGCAACTACTTGGAGCTTCTCCAACGTTGACGCCGCAGCAGTGCAGCCTCCACTGACTCTTTGGTGTAGCCACAGTCGGCTACCGTCCCGGCCCGTCATCACCGGAGCTGGAGTCCTCACCGTTGTGCACCGTCTTTATGACGCGCTGAGGCTCCTAGAACCCCACCTGGTGGCCGACGCCGATTGAGGCGTCGACCTTCTGCTTGCCCTCCCTCTGAGGGAGGGGCGGGGCATCAGCTCTCTGCTGCCTCCCTTTGCGGAAGCGCTCTGCGAGCCTCTGGATATCCCAGCACTCGGCAGCAGTATGATTGCTGGTGCCATGCACGGGGCATAGCTCGCCTTGGTCACTATCTGGGGCTGGTGACTGCCGCTGCCTTTTGTCGGGGCGTGGCCCCCGAGCTCCGTTGGGTGCCGCTGCTGCGGCAACTGGAGCCGCAGCCGATGACTTCATCTTGCCACTCCCCCGGTTTTTGGCCTTCTTGCTGCCTCCATAAGGAGCAGCACCAGATCCGGGCTGTCCTCCTGACTCGGAGGCTGGCAGTGGGTGCCAGTTCCGCCCTTCGGCTGCTCTGGCGCACTTGTCCGCCAGGCTGAAGAGCTCGGAGACATCGCGGACCTCTCTGGTCGCGAGTTTCTCATGCATCTTCTCGTCCCTGACACCCTGCCTGAACGCCACCACCACAGAAGCACTTTGAATGTGCGGGATGGTGTTGCGTACCTGGGAGAACCGCTGGATGAAGGAGCGCAGTGATTCCTCAGGTTGTTGCTTGATGGCGTGGAGGTCGAACTCCGTGCCAGGCCGGGTGTAGGAACTGCCGAAGTTGGCGATGAACTGCCGGCAGAGCTCTCCCCAGAAAGTTATGGAACCCTGGGGGAGGTTCATGAGCCAAGACCGGGCTGGGCCGGTCAAGGTGACGGGGAAGTAGTTGGCCGTGAAGGCCTCATCCCCTCCTCAATCAAGTACGGCGGTGGAGTAGATCTGGAGGAACTCCGCCGGGTTGACGCTGCCGTCGTACTTCTCGGGCCGGTGCAGCCGAAACTTGCGCGACCACCTCGTGAAGCGAAGGTGGGGCGCCAGGGCCGCTCATCCTGCTCCTGTTGCTGCAGGCGTTGGCGCCGTGAACGCTTGGTTCGCCGCTGGCACAGTGTACCCCGGTATGGGCAAGGCTGCGCCATAGACCGGGGACGCCGTTTGCAGAGCATATGGCTGTGGCATATGCTGCGTGGCGTATGCCTGGGGCAGAGATCGTGTGGCGAAGGTCTGCGCCTCAGGCTGGGTCGAGGCTGACGTCATGCGGTCGCCAGCCTCTTGGTTGCGACGCCTTTCTCGACGTCGCTCGAGGTACACCCGGGCATCCTGGCCCAAGTGGCACCGTTATAGCTTTGTCCTCAGGTCCGACGACGGAAGCCTGGTGGAGCTGGAATCCGCTGTCTGCCCGTCAACCGTTGGCGTGCGCATCAGCGACACAGCCGGTTGGCCGGAGCGTCGTCCCCGCCGAAGTCGAGGGTTTGCGGCGGCGACGACGAGACGGTCTACCTCGCGAATCCACTGCTGGGTCGCTGAATGGGGTGCGTCCACAGCAGGTGGATTGCGCAGTAGCGCTCTTGCTGCAGCTAGCGCACCCCCGTGGGGTACGCCCAGCGCTGCAAAAGATCTGACGCTGGCTGGAGCCTGCATTGCCGGAGTCGGCGTTGCCGGGGTCGGCTGCTGGCTTCCAGCTTGCGCCGACACACTCCGTCCTGAGTGCGTCGACACGTATTCCCCGCTGGTCACGGTTCGCCGTGAACGCGGGGGAGGAGAGCTTGCCGCTGAAGGAAGCTTGGTCATCTTCGTCGGCAGAAACTCGTCGCGCAAGGGAACAGGCCCCTACCTGGCGTGCCAAATGTCGAAGTGTGTGGTCGACACTTCCCCCGGACCTGCTCTGGGCAGCCCGCGGAGGTTCTTTTTCGGAGGGGCTAGTCGCTTGCGGAAGCTTAAGCGTAGAGACGAGTTAGGGAGGAGCTTGACACGGCGAGTTTTACGTGGTTCGGGCCGCCGGAGCGTAAAACCATACGTCCACGGTGAGCAGAGGTGCTCGTTGTATTGCTTGTTGCTCAGAACCGGAGTCCTGAGCTTGAGGATGAGTTATGCCTAGGGTGTGAGTTGCTGGACTGCGAACCCTTGCTAACGTCGCCTACCCGAGCCTTTTATAGTCCAAGGCTCGTGTGGCTTACAAGGGGGGCCCGGGACCCGACAGGTGGTCCCGGGGAGATTGCTTGCCGACTATCGTATCCGCAGTTATGTTGGTAGTTGTCTCTGGCGAAGGCTTCTGAGTCTTCGTCTTGCCGCCCTGCCCATGCCACATGCTAGTTGTAGTGGCTGAGGACGACGGGAGCGGCAGGGGATGTCTTGTCGTTGTGTTTACTGGCTGTCAGGTTCTGACACCGCGCGCCAGTCTGTGATGCGACTGGGCGCAACGGCACCTGTCAGAGGCGTGCTCCGCGTCTCCGCGTCTTGGGAAGGTGCGGGCCTTGAATACCTTGTACGGGCAAGGTACGGTGCGTCTTTACGCCCGCTGCCTACCGCTCGGGGGCAGGCAACACTGTTCTGCTGGACACGTGGCGGGCCCAGAACTCTCCCCTGAGGAGAGGGAGGTCCGGTCCCGCAGGACACGTGGAGCCTTCGGACCTGTCGGTACCCGCGATATGGGGTACCCCCGCGCATAGGGAAAAATGCCTAAGGATCTCGCCCTTCTCCGCAGAGAGAGCTCCGAAGGCGCCACGCGTCCAGCGGGGCCGGACCTCCCTCTCCTCAGAGGAGAGCTCCGGGCCCGCCACATGGCCAACAGCAGCCAGACCTCCCCTCCGTGGGGAGGGCTCCGAAGGAACCACGTGTCCCGTGGGGCCGGACCTCCCCCTCCTCAGAGGAGAGCTCCGGGCCCGCCACGTGGCCGACAGAAGCCGGACCTCCCCCCTCCGCGGGGAGAGGTCCGAAGGCTCCACGTATCCTGCGGGACCGGACCTCCCTCTCCTCAGAGGAGAGCTCCGAGCAGGCCACGTGTCCAGCTGAACAGCGCTGCCTGCCCCCGAGCGGTAGGCAGCGGGCGTAAAGACGCACCATACCTTGCCCGTACAAGGTATTCAAGGCCCACGCCTTCCCAAGACGCGGAGACGCGGAGCACGCCTCGGTTAGGTGTCGTTGCGCCCAGTCGCATCACAGACTGGCGCGCGGTGTCAGAACCTGCCAGCCAATAAACACAGTGACAAGACATCCCCTGCCGCTCCTGCCGTCATCAACCACTACGACTAGCATGCGGCATGGGCAGGGAGGCAAGACGAAGACTCAGAAGCCTTCGCCAGAGACAACTACCGACATAACTGCAGATACGATAGTCGGCAGGCAATCTCCCCGGGACCACCTGTCGGGTCCCGGGCCCCCCTTGTAAGCCACACGAGTCTTGGACTATAAAAGACTCGGGTAGGCAACGTTAGCAAGGGTTCGCACTCCAGCAACTCACACCCTAGGCGTAACTCTTCCTCAAGCTCAGGACTTCGGTTCTGAGCAACAAGCAATACAGCGAGCACCTCAGCTCACCGTGGACGTAGGGTTTTACGCCCCGGCGGCCCGAACCACGTAAAACTCGCCGTGTCAAGCTCCTCCCTAACTCGTCCCTACGCTTAAGCTCTCCGCAAGCGACTAGCCCCTCCGAAAAAGAACCTCCGCGGGCTGCCCACAGCAGGTCCAGGGGAAGTGTCGACCACACACTTCGACAGGACCTCTCCCGCGGAGGGGGGAGGTCCGGCTTCTGTCAGCCATGTGGTGGGCCCGGAGCTCTCCTCTAAGGAGGGGGAGGTCTGGCCCCGCGGGACATGCGGCGCCTTCAGAGCCTTCCCCACGAAGGGGAGGTCTGGCTGCTGTTGGCCACATGGCGGGCCCGGAGCTCTCCTCTGCGGAGAGGGAGGCCCGGCCCCGCTGGACACGTGGCGCCTTCGGAGCTCTCCCTGCAGAGAAGGGTGAGATCCTTAGGCATTTTCCCCTGTGCGCGGGGGTACCCCATATCGCGGGTACCGACAGCCGCTCTTACAGCTTCTAGGTTCTGGACGTGCCAGGGGAAGCCTAGGGATTGTTTCTTTCTTTTTTATCGAGTCTGTAGTCCAGCTCATGGAGCCATGAATACATAGACTCTTATGACCCTTTGTGCCTGTGATGCCCTTGTTTTCTTCTTGGTTTCGCCTGGCCGAGCCCTTAGCTCCGCAAGGTACTCAGAGGCCTTCACCAATCTCGAAGCCCTACACAGACACCTTCCCCGGTCCTTACTGTATTAAGGGCCCCGGAGGTCTCCGGAGCTCGCCCCATGAGGACGGGGAGGTCCGGATCTACCGGCCACGTGGCGGGCCCGGAGCTCCCTTCTAGGGAGAAGGAGGTCCGGCCCCGCGGGACACGTGGAGCCTTCTGAGCTCCCTCCCTTGGAGGGGGAGGTCCGGCCTCTGCCGGCCACGCGGCGGGTCCGGAGGCCCTCCTGAGTAGGTGGGAGCTCCGGCCCCGCTGGACACGTGGGGCCTTCGGAGCTCCCCCCCATAGGGGGAGGTCCGGCTTCTGTCGGCCACGTGGCGAGTCCGGAGCCCCCCCCCTGAGGAGGCGGGAGCTCCGGCCCTGCTGGACACGCGGGGCCTTCGGGCCTCGCCCCTATTGAAGGGGCGGAACCCGGACCTTCCAGTCCTGTGCTGGAGTAGTCGATAGCTCCTTGCCCCCTGCCTCATGCAGCCCCCGTTGCTGTAACCTAGAGGACTTGCACACAGATAGAGGAAACGTAATTCTCCTCGGGGGGTCCTCCCCTCCCCGTCTCTTAGTCTTATTTGGCTTACGGTCCTAGTCCGGTATACGGAGCTTGGGCAATTCTGTGCGCGAGGCACCAAGGCTCCGGCTCCCTCCAAGGTCCGGGTACGACCGTCCGATCCCTAGTACCGGACCGTGCGCCAGGGAAGCAGAGTGCACAGGCTTTGGGTACAGAACTAAGCAAAGCGGTTGTACTCCCCTGGACCTCCGGAGGGCAGGGTGCGCACGCTTTGGGCAAAGAGTCGGCTAAGCGGGATACGCACCCTGGACCCCCCATGCACGGCGCCGACCTTTCCTGGAGGTGACCAACTGACACCGCAACACCTGACTGGGGGAGGCCCGAGAGGCCCACCTGGCCATCAGCAGGTGACTCAAGTGCAACCGCCTTCGGTAGGATAGCAAATGCTGACTATGGATGAGCGCGGGAGAGAAGGGAGCTAAATGTACGGTGAGCATACATAGAGAGTGTGATCATAAAAATTAATGCGTAATTTAAATGAGCACATGAGAGAGAGAGCGAAGTAGAACAGGTTTCTGTGTAAATACCCATAGGGGGAAGTCAGGCTGTACATGGAGGCAACGACCCGCCTCGTTAAGAAGGGAAGCAAGACTCTATGCGCTTAGGGTCGGAACCAGGCCAAGCTGGACGTAGTCCTGGACCGTCCCCTGAGACTTAGCTGCCCCAAGCGCTGTTCCTAGACTCTATGGGATTTATTACAGAAGGGTATGGCCCTGTTCTACTAACGCTCAGGGGGTAGGACTTACAGTGTTGTTCCATGCCAAGGGTTTGGGAGCGGATCCCATACTTGGTTGAAAGGCATGTGTACCTGGGATGGCAACTTTCCTGACTCGGAAGGGACTTTCCCGGCTGGGGGAGAGTTTATAGGTCCTTCGCGGGAAAGTGTGTGCCGTGGCACCAGGTTGCCTTCCTGCAGGTCCCTGACGCGTTTGGTCCTTTGGCGGTAGTGCTAGAGCACCAGCCGAGACTGTGCGTTGTGGGGTGTCACCTGCAGTCGGGCCTCGTCGACGAGGTTGTCATCTTCACGCTGGATCAGGTCCTGCGCGGCTTCTCCTGGGCGCCCCGGGGTACCCTCCCCTTCTGGCTAAGGCCTTCAAGGGGTAGGATAACCCGGGCTCTTCTTGGGAGACCCAAGGCGTCTTTCCACTTCTGGCTAAGGCCTTCAAGAGGTTGACAGACCCTGGGCGGCCCCCGGGAGGTAAGGTCGAGGCACAGAAACGTGCACTCGGGTGGAGCTGGCCCGGTTCTGCACCGTCGGGGCTGGTTCTTGGGCTGCTGCAACTACTTGGAGCTTCTCCAAGGTTGATATCGCAGCAGTGCAGTCTCCACTGACTTTCTGGGGTAGCCGCAGCCGGCTACTGCCCTGGCTCGTCATCACCGGAGCTGGAGTCCTCACCGTTGTGCACCGTCTTCATGACGCGCTAAGGCTCCTGGAACCCCACCTGTTGGCCGACGCTGACTGAGGCATCGACCTTCTGCTTGCCCTCCCTCTGAGGGAGGAGCGGAGCATCAGCTCTCAGTTGCCTCCCTTTGCGGAAGCGCTCTGCAAGCCTCTGGATGTCCCAGCACTCGGCAGCAGTATGATTGCTGGTGCCATGCACGGGGCATAGCTCGCCTTGGTCACCATCTGGGACTGGTGACTGTCGCTGCCTTTTGTCGGGGCGCGGCCCCCGAGCTCCACTGGGTGCCGCTGCTGCGGCAATGGGAGCCGTGGCCGATGACTTCATCTTGCAACTGCCCCGGTTCTTGGCCTTCTTGCCGCCTCCATAGGAAGCGGCGCCAGATCCGGGCTGTCCTCCCGACTCGGAGGCTGGCAGTGAGAGCCAGTTCCGCCCTTCTACAGCTCTGGCGCACTTGTCCGGCAGGCTGAAGAGCTCGGAGACATCGCGGACCTCTCTGGTCGCGAGCTTCTCAAGCATCTTCTCGTCCCGGACACCCTGCAAGAACGCCACCACCACAGAAGCACTTTGGATATGTGGGATGGTGTTCCGTACCTGGGAGAACCGTTGGATGAAAGAGCGCAGCGATTCTCCAGGTTGTTGTTTGATGGCGTGGAGGTCAAGCTCCGTGCCAGGACGGGTGTAGGAACTGCCGAAGTTGGCAATGAACTGCCGGCAGAGCTCTCCCAAGAAGTTATCGAACCTGGGGGAGGTTCATGAGCCAAGACCGGGCTGGGCCGGTCAAGGCGACGGGGAAGTAGTTGGCCATGACGGCCTCATCCCCTCCTGCAGCAAGTACGGCGGTGGAGTAGATCTAGAGGAACTCCGCCGGGTTGACGCTGCCGTCGTACTTCTCGGGCAGGTGCGGCCGAAACTTGCACGGCCACCTCGCGAAGCGAAGGTGGGGCGCCAGGGCCGCGCATCCTGCCCCTGTTGCTGCAGGCGTTGGTGCCGCGAACGCTTGGTTCGCTGCTGGCACAGTGTACCCCGGTATGGGCAAGGCTGCTCTATAGACCGGGGGCGCCGTTTGCAGGGCATATGGTTGTGGCATATGCTGTGTGGCGTATGCCTGGGGCAGAGTTCGCGTGGCTAAAGTCTGTGCCTCAGGCAGGGTTGAGGCAGACATCATGCTGACGCCATCCTCTTGTCTGCGACGCCTTTCTCGCCGTCGCTCAAGGAACACTCGGGCGTCTTGGCCCAAGTGGCATCGTTCCAGCTCAGTCCTCAGGTCCGTCGACGGAAGCCTGGTGGAGCTGGAATCCGCCGCCTGTCCGTCAACCGTCGGCGTGCGCGTCAGCGACACAGCCGGTTGGCCGGAGCGTCGTCCCCGCCGAAGTCGAGAGTTTGCGGTGGCGACGACGAGACGGTCTACCTCGCGAATCCACTGCTGGGTTGCTGAATGGGGCGCGTCCCCAGCAGGTGGATTGCGCAGTAGCACTCTTGCTGCAGCCAGCGCACCCCCGTGGGGAACGCTCAGCGCTGCAGAAGATCTCACGCAAGGCGGAGCTTGCATTGCCGGAGTCGGCGTTGCTGGAGTCGGCTGTTGGCTTCCAGCTTGCGCCGACACACTCCGTCCTGAGTGTGTCGACACGTATTCCCCGCTAGTCACGGTCCGTCGTCAACGCGGGGGAGGAGAGCTTGCCGCTGAATGAAGCTTCGTCATCTTCATCGGCAGAAACTCGTCGCGCAAGGAAAAAGCCCCCTTCCTGGCACGCCAAATGTCGAAGTGTGTGGTCGACACTTCCCCCGGACCTGCCCTGGGCAGCCCGCGGAGGTTCTTTTTCAGAGGGGCTAGTCGCTTGCGGAGAGCTTAAGCGTAAGGGACGAGTGAGGGAGGAGCTTGACACGGTGAGTTTTACGTGGTTCAGGCCGCCGGAGCGTAAGACCCTACGTCCACGGTGAGCAGAGGTGCTCGCTATATTGCTTGTTGCTCAGAACCGGAGTCCAGAGCTTGAGGATGAGTTATGCCTAGGGTGTGAGTTGCTGGAGTGCGAACCCTTGCTAACGTTGCCTACCCGAGCCTTTTATAGTCCAAGACTTGTGTGGCTTACAAGGGGGGCCCGGGACCTGACAGGTGGTCCCGGGGAGATTGCCTGCCGACTATCGTATCCGCAGTTATGTCGGTAGTTGTCTCTGGCGAAGGCTTCCGAGTCTTCGTCCCGCCGCCCTGCCCATGCCGCATGCTAGTCGTAGTGGTTGATGACGGCGGGGGCGGCAGGGGATGTCTTGTCGCCGTGTTTATTGGCTGGCCGGTTCTGACACTGTGCGCCAGTCTGCGATGCAACTGGGCGCAATGGCACCTGACAGAGGCGTGCTCCGCGTCTCCGCGTCTTGGGAAGGCGCGGGCCTTGAATACCTTGTACGAGCAAGGTATGGTGCGTCTTTACACCCGCTGCCTACCGCGCGGGGGCAGGCAGCGCTGTTCTGCTGGACACGTGGCGGGCCCGGAGCTCTCCTCTGAGGAGAGGGAGGTCCGGCCCCGCAGGACACGTGGAGCCTTCGGACCTCTCCCAGCGGAGGGGGGAGGTCCGGCTTCTGTCGGCCACGTGGCGGGCCAGGAGCTCTCCTCTGTGGTGGGGGGAGGTCCGGCCCCGCTGGACACGTGGCGCCTTTGGAGCTCTCCCCACGGAGGGGGGAGGTCTGGCTGCTATTGGCCACGTGGCGGGCCCCGAGCTCTCCTCTGAGGAGAGGGAGGTCCGGCCCCGCTGTACACGTGGCGCCTTCGGAGCTCTCCCTGCGGAGAAGGGCGAGATCCTTAGGCATTTTCCCCTGTGCGCGGGGGTACCCCATATCGCGGGTACCGACAACCACCCATCATTAATTAGTTGGTGTAACCACCGCCTCCAAAGTCGTTGTGTCCCAACCCTCTTGCCTACCCCTCCCCCTCTCTCATAAGTGACCGATGACCAATTGTCACCTTGTTGTGTCCCCTAGGCTGCTACCCGTCACCCACTAACCATCACCCTCCACTAATTGGCTGTCTTCGACGCCTCCACCCCTACTCCTTCCACCGTCGGTAGCTATCACCATGGCTAGGTGGATCCCCGGCTACCTCACCGCCCTGTTCACAAAAGTGCCACCCACCGTTGGCCTCCGTACCCCCGTTTTTCTGTATCCGATAAGGAAAAGAGCGGAGCTCCAGGTACACCTTGCACATTAAGGGGTTCTTTATCCCAACGCGACAATCAACGACGCCCAACAACGAAAAGATACTCACTTAAAAAATAGAATTACATTTCAGCCTATATGTGTCCACAATTAGCTGGTATACGTAAGCTAATTTATTATATAAACTAAAAATATTAGAGGTTGCCTACATCCTGTCTCAGTTCACCATCATCTTCATAACTGCGTGCCACTGCTCCACCAAAGACACCATGCCCATTTTTTTACATAATATGTCCGAATCTCAAATCATTCTACCGAACAACTCTCGTTAGACGCCCGCACCACGGATGGTCGACGGCGCGCGGCACGGATGGCCCTCCCTTTCCGCCTGGCGGCACGCCGTCCATTGCTTGCTGACTTGCTGTTCTGTATTGTACCCTCGCCTGCCGACCATTACCGTGTGGAAGCAACAACACTGAGGTGCGGCGGGTTAAAAAACTGAGGAAGAAGCGCTGCGCGGGCTAAGCGTGCCTAATTGACTACGTGCACTCCTACTCGCACATCATGCCACGCAAATGTAAGGGTCTCAGTTTTTGACACACATTTGCAGTGTTCATCACCACACCACACACCTCATTTGAGGAAGGATCATGAACACAAATGAAGAGCAAGTAACAATTATAAACATGCTCATTAGAAAACAAACTCACATATTGCAAAAGTGGTATTTCCCATATGTGATATAGATGGGCTGGACATATGAAAACTCCTACACTTTACTAAGGATGTCCATGCCAAGTTTCACCCAAATTCAAAACCCTTTTGAGGTCATTTTGGGTATAGATAGAAAGAGGGCAGTTTGAAACCACATTCAAATTCAAACTGTTTTTATCCCATGAATTTAAAAGTGGGAGGCATATTCTTATTCAGCACATTTTTGTGAGCTCACACACCAATTTTCACTCCATTTGGAGTTGATCTTGACATGAGCTAAGTGGGACGAATTCAAACTTTATTTGAATTCAAAACTGAACTTGTGCTGAGATTCACTCAGACCAAACCCAATTTGAATTCTATTCAATTCAAATGGCTCAGGGGTGAATAATTTGAATCACCAGGGGTATTATGGGGCTCACTGTTTACAACAGTGATTAGGAGTAAATTTCAGAGGTTAAAACCCCGGGTGGGACCCACATGTCATAGAGGGAAGGAGAAACTTGCAACCAAAGTCAGAGTCTCGGTGGGAAATTCCACCGAGCAGCTGTCGGCTGTGCCACCGAGCAGCTACCGGCGCCACCAGCTGCTTCCCTCTCCGTGCGCTGGCGCCCAGGGCGGCTTGCTCGCGCCCCCATGCGACCGGCACCGCCTCCACTGAGCAGGAGTCGGCCGGCTTTATCTTCTCGCGGGCAAAACCGAGCAACGGCATTGTTTCTCGCCGCAGCTCTCTGCTCAATCGGGAATACCAGCAAAACAATCTCCTTCGTTCCTAAGCTGCTAGACAGCCACCGGAGGTCGCGCACCACCCTCCCAACGCCTGGACCACCGGGTTTCGGCCCGTGTTCCCGTGACCAACGACGACTGTCGCAGTTTAGCTGAAGGACGGCGATTGGTCTCACGCGGGCAGCACGCTGCAACCACTTCCATGGCCGAGCAAGGGCGGCAACAGGAGCGCACGGACTCCACACTGCTTCCACCTGAAGCTCAAGCCACGCCGTGAACTCTCGCCGGTGAATTCTCAGTTTTTGCTCCGGCAACCTTAAATTGAGCTTCCGGTATGGTTTCTTTAAATTCACGCTCTATGATCTTTCGGAGGTCATCAAATCCTGCACATAGACGCTGGACTAGCCGGCGATCAAGTTCTTTTCTGCATCCGTGGCGTAAAACTGTCTAGGAGTAACGAATTTTGAGCTCGATCGAGGGCGGTCATGGCGAGTACGATCGGTCACACGGTGCCGACCAACTTGTCGTCATCCTTGAACCCTTTTGGACACCTTGTCGAGCTTCCTAGAGGTACACTGATGCTGTAGGACCGTTTGTTCGAGGTGTTGGCGGGTTAGAACCCACGGTCGACGGCGCCGAACCTCAACCGAGGCCGCGGCGTGTCGCCGAGCTATTTCCGGTCACCCCCAGCCCGACCTGACACCACCGACGTGTTCCTCAACGTCGACAACCCCCTGGCGGCGAGTTTCAGACCATGGGAGGTCCGGCAGCGGCGAGCCGGCGAGCCCCGAGTCTGCTCCGGCGAGGTCGGCAGCGCGGGCGCGAGAGAACGGCGGGAGGAAGACGAAGCCGGCTGGCCCACGTGTCAGCGGCTGAAGAATTTAAATCGGGATCGGGTGTGGCCGGGGATCGGTTGTGCTGGCGCGCAATACCCTGTGAGCTCCGGTGTGCCAGACACCTCCGCTCTCGACACGTGTGGTATCCCCGGTGTGCCGGACACCTCCGCGCTCGACACATGTCCCCGCGGGCCCCGAGAGTTTAAACTTTTCCCCGATTTTCAGAATCCTTCCAAACTTCAAATCCTCATAACTTTGGCTAGAAAGCTCCAAATTGAGTGAACCAAATTTAGCTGGATTCAGCTCTCTGAGTACTTTCCAGCAAATCAAGTTTCACTTCATGAAATTCCTTAATTCTCCAGAATTAAATCCTCAAAGTTTCAATTGTTAGGAATTTTAACTGGAGAATCCTTTGGAGGAAAATCCTGAAATTTTGCTGGGATGTTCACCAAAATATCCCTGAACTACCATAAAAATTTCAGATCCATTTGAGCTCATTAGATCCACCTAACGGTGTGATTAGTGAAACTGTTCCAGAGAAAATAGAAAATGTTCAGAAACATTTTCTGAATTTTCTCTGAAATTGTTTAACTCATATCTTTAGCTAGGAACCTTCCAAATTAAGTGAGACCAATTCCATTAGAACCCTCTGAAAAGCTAGTTTTCAGAAAGGCATAGTTTGTTTCATGGAAATCCTTAGAACACCCTAAAAGCCTTCAATTAAGGTCAAGTACATAATTAATTATGGAGGGCTCAAATGAGCTTTGCTGCAACTAAAACTTGACCAAGTGTCTGTTTAGGTTGTAACCAAGCCACAATAAAAGATTCACAGTCATTAGGTCTGTCTGGCAAGGGTTATAGGCTTCACAAGTTCAAAACTTAATACAAATACATTTAAATTGATACATATGTTTCTTATATCATGTAGTCGCTAAGGTCGAGGAGGAACCCGAAGTCCTAGACTTCGTTACTCTAGAGGAACAGCTAGCCTACGACCAAGAGCAGCAAGGCAAGCTCCAGTTTGCATTAACCTTTTTACAAATTTTTATTGTTTTGAGCACATACTTGTTTCCTTTATTCTGTGCATTAGAGTCTTGTTTGGAAGCCCCACTGCATAGCCAAGAGAACCATGGGTTGGGTTTAGGATTGCAAACCCCGTTAGCTACTGCATTGCTAGGATAGAGTAGGATTCGGTACAAGTCGAGTAGTTGGAACTACTCGCGAGAATAGGCTAGAGGCACATTGCTCGGGTAGAGATAGCACATGATACACATGGCAAGAAAATGAGATCGAGCGGAGAGTAAGGGCAGCAGGACTTTGGGGCCTGTGTGCTGTAGCTCCGCTTGTGTCGATTGAGGACCGAGCCGTGTGCGGGCCTGTTGAACAAGCTAGAACAGTACCGAAGACCTACCGGCTATATGGGAACCGGGAAACTGATGTAACTCGGATAGCTGGTTATTGAGGCATTGCCCGTCGTTCAGAGGGTAGGTTGAGAGCTTGAGGTGTAAATCGGCTGGCGGCACAGAGATGCACGTGCAGAGACCTCTTGCTTGGGATGATGGGACCGGTTCAATATTTGGCTAACGGGTGAAAGGTAGTCGCGTACGGCGTCTGTGATGGTTGTTGTAGGCAACATCGAGTACGGGCGTACGTGACGGGGTTTTCGGGTAACCCTGCAGGTGTAAATCGATTATAATCACCGTCCCTCGCGGTCAGTGAGTACCACTTGTTCACTGTACCGTGATGTAGAAAGAACAGGCTAGTCACATGTTAAAATATTGCTGATTGAAAGATGGACATTGATTGTAATGATATGCTGTAGCTTAGAGCTAACTAAAGTTCTTTTCAACTTTGGGCAAAGTACATGAGAGAAATGCGTTTCTTGTTTGATTGCGGCTCTCTCATGTGCCTTAGCGTAAGGTTCTGCACAACCTGCTACTAAAACTTGAAAGTAAGGTTCTACTAATTAGGCGAGTCCCTGCAACTGATTTTTACCTCATGTAACCCATTACCCATGTAGAAGTTCCATGTTTAGGTGAGACGGGTCAGACTTGCTGAGCCTTCGTGCTCACTGCTTGTGTTTGAAGCTTTTGCATGGTTCTATGAGGAAGGGACTCCCGAAGTGGAGACGGAACCCCAGGAGGGGAACTCCATCGAGTGGGAGTCGTGCACGCCGCAGAGTTAGTGTGCGTGTGTGCTAGCAAGGGCACGTTCAAGGGCTGAACGTGCACTTGATGCTTAGTCTACGCCCGCGAGTGTAGACTGAACTTATTTTGATGTAAACATGCTCATAACTTGTTTATGTAATAAAATTTCGCTTCCGCTTTGTACCTTTGACGTGTGTTATACGGTGCTGTGCAACGCAGCACCCTTCAGCGTGATCCTGGCTCGACAAGACCAAGGGGGTCGTGTCAGCATGGTATCAGAGCTCGCTTGAGGTTTAACACAGTACAAAGGTCTTCTTTTTCAAAAATCCAGTGAGGAACGAGTTAGTAGCCCGTATAAGGATGTTATTAGCATATAGAAAGTGGCATATTAACCTATTTGTTATGTCGGAAAATCGTGCATCTCAGGACGTTCATGTCTTGGGGGGTGCACGTAAGCGTTGTCCACCAGTGCGCACAAGCTGAAGGGTGGAGCCCCACGGGTGGCAGGTAACCCGACCCGCTTTGATATCCTCTACGACTCTTCATGTCGTTTGGGGTATTCGAGCAACGTCTGTCCCTGGCGTGCGTGGTGCAACTTGGGAGACCCCGTCACGTGGTCTAAAACGTGAACACGTAACTCAAGGCGTGGTTGGCTTGAGAACATCCGGGCGAGTGATGACGGCCGGGTGTACTAACTGTATGGATTCCAGGCTCGGTGTGCAGCCGAGTCTGATGATTGTTTGAGTTTCTGCAGGTAGCCTGACCACGAAACGGTAGACGTGTAGCATCCGTGTGCGAGTGACGAGTAGTGCCACTGAACTAACGAAGCCGGCTAAGTTCGGTATAGGTTTTTCTTTGTGAGGACGTAGTACCGACATAATCTGGTGACGCATCGACGTCACACCCAACTAAATGAACAAATTCATTTAAAAACTTGAAGGTTTTGATCCATAGTAGTAAAACTTGATGTAACTCCTTCCCTTGAACAAGATATTCGAAGTTAACAAGTTTTCAACTTATAGGTTGTTAAGGGCAGAGCACTCTGTTTTTAGCTGAATCAAGGCTGAAGTTAATCAGAGGTTAGAGGTTGAGTTCTTTCGAGGTTGGGGTCGTATGATACATTTATGGAAATCTTTGGAAGAGCTTTACAACTTTTCTGTTGAGGTCCAGAGGTGTTTCATCCCTTAACCACTCGAAAAATACAGTAGAGTCGAAACTGTCCAGAAAACAGGACAGAGTAAAGACTCTCTGTAGACTCTCTGTAAATTAAGCATAACTTCCTGCATAAAAATCCAAAAATAGAAAATGAGGTAGTTCTGGAAAGCTTATGAGATGGATTACAACTTTGTAACAGAAAGTTTTGTCATATTAGGAATATAAGTAACTGGGATTCTTGGATCAAATCAGTACCTAAGGCAGGGAGGTGCTGTCCAATTGTTTCCAGAAAATTCTGTTAACTTTGACATCTCATAACTTTTGAACCAGGACAGATCTTAGGCCGAGCAAATACTGGCTGGAATGATATTGAAGTTAGCTTTAACTTTGATGTTGAGCTCCAGAATTAGTTTTGCTTTAACATGGCCTAAATCAGGTTGAAATCGAAACTGGTCAGGGCTGTCATGGGAACAGCAGATCAGCAGTCAAATTTGTTTAAAATTTGAACTATGTTTCCAAGTTTTATGGGTTCAATGACATGTCTTATGTTATAACTCAATGGTTTACTGTTTAAATAAATATTTTACATTTCTCAAATATATTTTTACAGATGGCAGCAGATAAACAGTTGGAGAACGGGTGGGTAGTTTCCCACTGTTCTGACCGTAGCGGCTACCCGGAAGCATTGTGGCAAATGCTCCAATATTTCGGGTACAATCAGATGCCACAGTACTTCGTCAAGGAAGATGGCGAAGGGGGGAACAAGAAGTGGACGATCCATGTCGAGGTTCCTGCAGGACCTACGCCACCCGGTTGGGTGCCATTCACCGTCACGGTGAGAGGAAGACGCAGGAGTTCTTACACCTGCAACAAGGGAGCCGGAACGCGCTGGAATACTCCAGGGCGTTTAACGATCTCGCGCTATATGCGTCGTATCATGCTGATACCGACGAGAAGCGGCGAGACCACTTTTAGCAGGGGCTTAACCCGCTCCTGAAGGACAAATTGGCGATGTTCAATCGCGGCAGCCTCAACGACATCATTGATGCTG
This sequence comes from Neostapfia colusana, assembly GCA_030760725.1. Taxonomy (NCBI): domain Eukaryota; kingdom Viridiplantae; phylum Streptophyta; class Magnoliopsida; order Poales; family Poaceae; genus Neostapfia; species Neostapfia colusana. Next base: position 10,266,992 of record JASWHV010000009.1, read on the forward strand.
CGATTGTTCAGGAGGACTCCGGCAAGGAGTTAGCGGCGGCGGAGAGAAAGCGAAGCGCGCCGCAGAGCAGTGGAGAAGGAGGCGGTCCTTCTCAGAAGATTCGGATGGTGAATCGCCCACCATCAGGTCCATGCTGGCAACCACCACAGCGGTCGATGCCGTTCCGCAGTCGGCCGTACTCTTCACCGGCATTCCGGCCGGCACTGCCAGCACCACCGCAACCACAACAGCAGCAACGGGCGATGCCGCGTGCGTTTGCACCTCAGCAACGCATGCCGGGCTTTCGTCCACCGAGTACTCCACCAGCAGCAGCCACATGTTACAAGTGTGGTCGTCCAGGACACTTCACGAGCAGTTGCCCGGAGAGGCAAGGCGGCGGAGTGGCACCACAGTTTCCGGGGAGGAATCAACCCTGGAACCCTACTAATGCGCGGCGGGCAAACCCTAGGCCCGGCACGGTCCACCAACTTGCCATTGAGGACATGCCGGAGGGCGAGCCAATCCTTGCGGGTATGTTCCAACTCCACCAGCATCCCGCTATAGTACTGTTTGATTCAGGTGCCACGCATAATTTTATTAGCCAAGCTTTCATTGCTAAACACAGTTTGCCAATACTACCCACCGATAGTCCATATTTAATTTGTTCACCGGGTGGGAAGATTTCAGCAAGCGTACTGGTCTCCAAAGCACCATTATGCTTAGCGGGTAGAGTGTACCCCACGTCTCTCATTATCTTAGAGGGACAGAAGGTCGATGTCATCCTAGGGATGTCGTGGTTAACCCGCCACGGCGCTGTTTTAGACACCGTCCTTCGAGTCGTGCACTTAAACTCAGAGGTGCACGGTTCTCACTCATTATTTCTGGACAGTCCAGAAATAAAACTTCCAAGTGTCTATCAAGCCACAACCATCAGATTGGAAGATATTCCAGTGGTCCGAGAATTCCCTGACGTATTCCCGGATGATTTGCCGGGGATGCCGCCTGATAGAGAGGTGGAGTTCAAGATTGAACTTGCACCGGGAACCATGCCAATATCCCGAAGGCCGTACAAGATGGCGCCCAAGGAGTTGGCTGAACTGAAGACTCAGCTCACGGACCTTCTGGAGAAGGGTTTTATTAGGCCGAGCTCCTCGCCATGGGGTTGTTCGGCATTATTTGTCAAGAAGAAGGATGAGACGTTGCGGCTTTGTGTGGACTATCGTCCATTAAATGCCGTAAACATCAAGAACAAATACCCATTGCCACAGATCGACATGTTGTTTGATCAGTTGGTCGAAGCAAAGATCTTTTCCAAGATGGACTTAAGATCCGGGTACCATCAGATTAAGATGAGGGCGGAGGACATTCCAAAGACAGCTTTCTTGACAAGGTACGGACTTTATGAGTACCTGGTCATGTCCTTCGGCCTCACCAATGCTCCAGCTCATTTCATGTACTTGATGAACTCGGTATTCATGCCGGAGCTGGACAAGTTTGTCGTGGTCTTCATCGACGACATCCTAGTATATTCCAAGTCGGAGGAAGATCACAAGAAACATCTGCGTATAGTCTTGCAACGGCTGCGGGATCACAAGTTATACGCAAAATTCAGCAAATGCGAGTTTTGGATATCGCAAGTGCCTTTCCTCGGGCATATCATCTCAGCGGAGGGTATCGCTGTGGACCCGAGCAAGATCACGCAAGTGCTGAATTGGAAATCCCCGAGAACTGTTCACGAGGTACGGAGTTTCCTCGGACTCGCGGGATATTATCGGAGGTTCATTCCAAACTTCTCGAAGATTGCCAAGCCAATGACAGAGCTGCTGAAGAAGGCTACCAAATATGTTTGCAGTCCAGCATGTGAAGCAGCATTCAAGGCTTTAGTCAAGCACCTGACATCAGCACCGGTTTTGGCGCAGCCAGACACAACAAAACCGTTCGATGTGTACTGCGATGCATCCGGCATTGGGCTCGGATGTGTGCTGATGCAAGACCGAAGAGTGGTCGCGTATGGATCACGGCAGATTAGAAACCATGAGCAAAATTATCCAACTCACGACTTGGATCTCGCTGCCGTGGTACTTGCACTGAAGATGTGGAGGCACTACCTACTCGGTAACCTCGTGCATTTATATACCGACCACAAAAGCCTCAAGTACATATTCACTCAGAAGGAGCTGAACATGAGGCAACGAAGATGGTTAGAACTGATAAAGGATTACGAGATAGAGATCCATTATCATCCGGGCAAGGCAAACGTGGTGGCAGATGCGCTGAACCGTAAGTCACACGTCAATACTCTGACCATCACACCGTTGGAAGAGAGCGAACCACCACTACATGTGATTCCACACGGAGCTCTCTACAACCTAGCTTTGATCCCCACCATCCATGAAGAGATAGCGGCAGCCCAGAAGAATGACAAGGGCATGTCACATTTGCGGAGACGTGTAGATAGTGGGGAGCTGAAATGTTTCCGGAAAGACGGAGACGGCGTCCTATGGTTCAAGGACCGGATCGTCGTACCCCGTAACCCGGAACTACGGAAGAAGATCTTTGATGAGGCTCACTTATCAAGGCTCTCTATTCACCCCGGCAGCAACAAGATGTATCAAGAACTTAGAAGCAAGTTTTGGTGGACACGGATGAAGCGAGAGACTGCAAAATACATGTCCGAGTGTGATACATGTCGAAGGGTGAAGGCTGACCACATGCGGAAACCGGGACTGCTACAACCACTGGGCGTTCCTGCCTGGAAGTGGGAGGACGTGAGCATGAATTTCATCGTCGGTTTACCCACCACCTTGCAGAAACATGATTCTGTGTGGGTGATCGTCGATCGGCTCACCAAAGTTGCCCATTTCATCCCGGTCAACACCAACTACAACGCCAAGAAGTACACTGAACTGTACATCTCACGGATCCTATGCTTATACGGCGTACCCCGTACTATCATATCGGATCGGGGCACTTTATTTGTGTCCCGTTTTTGGGAGCAGCTACACGCTGCCTTGGGGATGAAGCTAATCCGTAGTTCAGCATACCACCCGAAGACGGATGGGCAAACGGAGCGGGTAAATCAAATCTTAGAAGACATGCTACGAGCTTGCGCTATCAACCACGGCAAGAATTGGGATGATCACTTGTCGTTAGCCGAGTTCTCGTACAACAATGGGTACCAAGCCAGCATCAAGATGGTGCCCTACGAGGCGCTATACGGAAGAAAATGCCGCACACCATTGAACTGGTGTGAGTCTGGCGAAAGGGTTACCTTCGGGATTGACCTTGTCAACAACGCGGAAGAAAAGGTTCGACTGATTCAAGCGAACCTAAAAGCCGCTCAATCCCGACAGAAACAGTAAGTTGTAGAGCACGTATATCTACGGGTATCTCCAATGAAGGGCGTAAACAGATTTGGGGTGAGAGGAAAGTTGGCACCCCGATTCATCGGTCCATTCCAGATTACCGAAAGATGTGGGTCAGTGGCATACCGACTGACATTACCAGAAGCACTTTCCAGTGTGCACGACATCTTTCACATTTCACACCTGAGGAAGTGTCTCAAGCTATCAACTACCATTCAGCTGGAAGACATTGAAGAACTGCAACCGGATCTCACCTATCGGGAGGAACCGGTTGTAAGGGCCTCAGTTTTTGGCACTCATTTGCAGTGTTCATCACCACACCACACACCTCATTTGAGGAAAAATGATGAACACAAATAAAGAGCAAGTAACAATTATCAACATGCTCATTAGGGAACAAACTCACACATTACAAAAGTGGTACTTCCCACATGTGATATAGATGGGCTGGACATATGAAAACTCCTACACTTTGCCAAGGATGTCCATGCCAAGTTTCACCCAAATTCAAAACATTTTTGAGGTCATCTTGGGTGTAGATAGGAAAGGGGCAGTTTGAAAACATATTCAAATTCAAACTGTTTTCACCCACTGAATTTAAAAGTGGAAGGCATATTCTTGCTCAGCACATTTTTGTGAGCTCACACACCAATTTTCACTCCATTTGGAGTTGATCTTGACATGAGCTAAGGGGGAGAAATTCAAACTTTATTTGAATTTCAAACTGCACTTGTGCTGAAATTCATTCAAACCAAACCTCATTTGGACTTTGATCAATTCAAATGGCTCTTGGGTGAATAATTTGAGTTGCCAAGGGTAGAATAGGGTTCACTGTTTACCACAGCTGTTAGGAATAAATTTCAGAGGTTAAAAGAGGAGTGGGACCCACATGTCAGCCTCAGCCTCAAAGCAAACCGACTGAACCACAGTTCAGTCGGTTCCCGGCTGTTGTGCGCGCGCGCCACCGAAGGGGGCAGCCGGCGCCAGCTCCTGCTGCGTGCCCCAAGCCGGAGACCGGCCGACCGGCCTATTTATTCCCTCCCCGGCGTGCTTCAGTCGCCATTCCCCGAGCTGCCGACGTGCACGATCCATTTCTCCACTGCCATCACCGGCGCTCGAGTTCCTGCTGGATCGAGCTGATCGCAGCTTCCTCTTTCCACTCCAGGGTCCCAGCCAGGTACTAGCGACCATCCTCCATCCTTCCCATTGATAGAAATCGATTGAAACCGAGTGATATCGGCTGTGCCGAAAGATCAAACTCGGAACTGGAAACCGCCGCACCTCGGGCTCTCGTGGACAGCCCAACCTGGGCGTTGTCACGCCCGAGCCAAGGCACCCTTGGACGCGCAAGTGATCGGTGCTGCTCATCCCCGAGCCACAGCTCGAGTGGTTGCTCACCGGCGGCGAATTTCCACTTTTCCCCTTTCTGTGTGCAGAACGACCCTCGGGTACGATTCTGTTTAATTCGTGCTCTAGAAAGGATTAGAGGGCCTCAGGCCACTCCCACACGAACTAGACACGGTGACGCACAAGTTGCCTTCACAACTCTGGGCCGGAGAACTTCTGTGCCCGGCGTAATTCAAGGTCTACTAATGGCGGAACGCACGGGGGGTATCGGGCGCACGGTGAGGACCTATTTCGGGCCTTCCCCGAGCTGCCCCGAGTTCATGTCGACCTTCTCTGAGGTCCACTGATGCTCCCCGACCGGTTTCCCAAGTAGCTGAGGCACTAGGAGCATCAGCCGACATGGCCGAAGTCGTTCCGATATGGCGGCTCGTCGCCGACCATGCTCCGGCCGTTGTCATGAGCAGCTGACCCTCGGATCATGTTCCCCAAGTAAAAGTAGGCAGGGGCGGCCAGAATCAAGAAGTTTGAAGCTGTACAGCAGCCGGCGGCGAGCTCTCCGGCGAGGTCCCTCGGCGGCGGAGCGCGGGTGTCGCGAGGTTGAAGAAGGGGGTGGACCCCAGCTGTCAGCGGCCGATATTTTGAATCGGGATCCGGCTGCGGCCGGGATCGGGTGTGCTGGCGCGCAAAAGCCTTGTGGGCCGCGGTGTGTTGTCGCTTCGGCGTGCGACGCGTGTCCCCTGGGCCCACGCGCGAGTTTAAACTTTTCCCCGATTTTCAGATTTCCTTCAAACTTCAAATCCTTATAACTTTGGCTAGAAAGCTCCAAATTGAGTGAACCAAATTTTGCTGGATTCAGCTCTTTGAGTACTTTCCAGAAAATCAAGTGTCACTTCATGAGATTCCTTAATTCTCCAGAATTAATTCCTTAAAGTTTAAACTGTTAGGAATTTTAACTGGAGAATCATTTGGAGGAAAATCCTGAAATTTTGCTGAGATGTTCACCAAAATATCCTTGAACTACCATAAAAATTTCAGATCCATTTGAGCTCATTTAGTCCACCTAATGGTGTGATTAGTAAAACTGTTCCAGAGAAAATAGAAAATGTTCAGAAACATTTTCAGAATTTTCTCTGAAATTGTTTAGCTCATATCTTTAGTTAGAGACTTCCAAATTAAGTGAGACCAATTCCATTAGAACCCTCTGAAAATCTAGTTTTCAGAAAGTCATAGTTTGTTTCATGAAAATACCTAGAACACCCTAAAAGCCTTTAATTAAGGTCAAGGACATAATTATTTGTGGAGGGCTCAAATGAGCTTTGCTGCAACTAAAACTTGACCAAGTCTCTGTTTAGGTTGTAACCAAGCCACAGTAAAAGTTTCACAGTCATTAGGTCTATCTAGTAAAGGTTATAGACTTCACAACTTCAAAGTTAATACAAAAGTATTTAATTAATACATACATTGTTCTTATCATGTAGTCGCTAAGGTCGAGGAGGAACCCGAAGTCCTAGACTTCGTTACTCCGGAGGAACAGCTAGCCTACGACCAAGAGCAGCAAGGCAAGCCCCGGTTTGCATTAACCATTTTATAAATTTTTATTGTTTTGAGCACATACTTGTTTTCTTTATGTTGTGCATCAGAGTCTTGTTTGGAAACCCCACTGCATAGCCAAGAAAACCATGGGTTGGGGTTTAGGATTGCAAACCCCGTTAGCCACTGCATTGCTAGGATAGAGTAGGATTCGGTACAAGTCGAGTAGTTGGAACTACTCGCGAGAATAGGCTAGAGGCACATTGCTCGGGTAGAGATAGCACATGATACACATGGCAAGAAAATGAGACCGAGCGGAGAGTAAGGGCAGCAGGACTTTGGGGCCTGTGTGCTGTAGCTCCGCTTGTGTCGATTGAGGACCGAGCCGTGTGCGGGCCTGTTGAACAAGCTAGAACAGTACCGAAGACCTACCGGCTATATGGGAACCGGGAAACTGATGTAACTCGGGTAGCTGGGTATTGAGGCATTGCCCGTCGTTCAGAGGGTAGGTTGAGAGCTCGAGGTGTAAATCAGCTGGCGGCACAGAGATGCGCGTGCAGGGACCTCTTGCTCGGGACGATGGGACCGGTTCAATATTTGGCTAACGGGTGAAAGGTAGTCGCGTACGGCGTCCGTGATGGTTGTTGTAGGCAACATCGAGTACGGGCGTACGTGACGGGTGGTTCGGGTAACCCTGCAGGTGTAAATCGATTATAATCGCCGTCCCTCGCGGTCAGTGAGTACCACTTGTTCACTGTACCGTGACGTAGAAAGAACAGGCTAGTTACATGTTAAAATGTTGCTGATTGAAAGTTGGATATTGATTGTTAATGATATGTTGTAGCTTAGTGCTAACTAAAGTTCTTTTCAACTTTGGGCAAAGTACATGAGAGAAATGCGTTTCTTGTTTGATTGCGGCTCTCTCATGTGCCTTAGCGTAAAGTTCTCCACAACCTGCTGCTAAAACTTGAAAGTAAGGTTCTACTAATTAGGCGAGTCCTTGCAAATGATTTTTACCTCATGCAACCCATCACCCTCATATAGAAGTTTCATGTTTAGGTGAGACGGGTCAGACTTGCTGAGCCTTCGTGCTCACTGCTTGTGTTTGAAGCTTTTGCAGGGTTCTATGAGGAAGGGACTCCCGAAGAGGAGACGGAACCCCAGGAGGGGAACCCCGTCGAGTGGGAGTCGTGCACGCCGCAGAGTTAGTGTGCGAGTGTGCTAGCAAGGACACGTTCGAGGGCTGAACGTGCACTTGATGCTTAGTCTACGCCCGCGAGTGTGAACTAAACTTATTTTGATGTAAACATGTTAATAAACTTGTTTATGTAATAAAGCTTCCGCTTCCGCTTTGTACCTTTGACGTGTGTTATACGGTGTTGTGCAACGCAGCACCCCTCAGCGTGATCCTGGCTCGACAGGACCAGTGGGGTCGTGTCAGCGTGGTATCAGAGCTCGCTTGAGGTTTAACACAGTACAAAGGTCTCCCTTTTCAAAAATCCAGTGAGGAACGAGTTAGTAGCCCGTATAAGGATGTTATTAGTATATAGAAAGTGGCTTAGTAACCTATTTGTTATGTCGGAAAATCGTGCATCTCGGGACATCCATGTCTTGGGGGGTGCACGTAAGCGCTGTCCACCAGTGCGCACAAGCTGAAGGGTGGAGCCCCACGGGTGGCAGGTAACCCGACCCGCTTTAGTATCCTCTACGACTCTTCATGTCGTTTGGGGTATTCGAGCAACGTCTGTCCCTGGCGTGCGTGGTGCAACTTGGGAGACCCCGTCACGTGGTCTGAAACGTGAACACGTAACTCAAGGCGTGTTTGGCTTGAGAACATCCGGGCGAGTGATGACGGCCGGATGTACCAACTGTATGGATTCCGGGCTCGGTGTGCAGCCGAGTCTGATGATTGGTTGAAATTCTGCAGGTAGCCTTACCACGAAACGGTAGACGTGTAGTATCCGTGTGCGAGTGACGAGTAGTGCCACTGAACTAACGACGCCGGCTAAGTCCGGTATAGGTTTTTCCTTTGTGAGGACGTAGTACCGACATAATCTGGTGACGCCTCGACGTCACACCCAACTAAATGAACAACTTCATTTAAAAACTTGAAGGTTTTGATCCAAAGTAGTAAAACTTGATGTAACTCCTTCCCTTGAACAGGATATTCAAAGTTAATAAGTTTTCAACTTATAGGATGTTAAGGACAGAGCACTCTGTTTTCAGCTAAATCAAGGCTGAAGTTAATCAGAGGTTAGAGGTTGAGTTCTTTCGAGGTTGGGGTCGTATGATACATTTCTGGAAAGCTTTGGAGGAGCTTTACAACTTTTCTGTTGAGTTCCAGAGGTGTTTCATCCCTTAACCACTCGAAAAATGCAGTAGAGTTGAAACTGTCCAGAAAACAGGACGGAGCAAAGACTCTCTGTAGACTCTCTGTAAATTAAGCATAACTTCCTGCATAAAAATCCAAAAATAGAAAATGAGGTGGTTCTGGGAAGCTTATGAGATGGGTTACAACTTTGTAACAGAAAGTTTTGTCAGATTAGGAACAGAATTAACTGGAATTCTTGGATCAAATCAGTACCTAAGGCAGGGAGGTGCTGTCCAATTGTTCCCAGAAATTCTGTTAACTTTGACATCTCATAACTTTTGAACCAGAGCAGATCTTAGGCCAACCAAATACTTTCTGGAAAGCTATTGAAGTTAACTTTAACTTTGATGTTGAGCTCCAGGACGGGTTTTGCTTTTAACCTGGCCTAAATCAGATTGATATGGAAACTGGTCAGGGCTGTCATGGGAACAGCAGATCAGCAGTCAAATTTGTTTAAAAATTTGAACTATGTTTCCAAGTGTTAAGGGTTCAATGACATATCTTATGTTATAACTCAATGGTTTACTGTTTAAAATAAATATTTGACATTTCTCAAATATATTTTTACAGATGGCAGCAGATAAACGGTTGGAGAACGGGTGGGTAGTTTCCCACTGCTCTGACCGTAGCGGCTACCCGGGAGCATTGTGGCTAATGCTCCAATATTTCGGGTACAACCAGATGCCGCAATACTTCGCCAAGGAAGAAGGCGAAGAGGGGAACAAGACGTGGACGATCCATGTCGAGGTTCCTGCAGGGCCTACGCCACCCGGTTGGGTGCCATTCACCGTCACGGTGAGAGGAAGACAACCGGAAGGGATGTGGCAAGTGGCAGCCCGTGACACTATGTCACGTTTCTGCCAACTACACGTACAGGCTATGGAGGGAACTCCATACGCACTCGTTCCGGTGGAGGGACGAGCTCAGCATGTGTGGGAAGAGAGGTACCTAGAGGCAACAAACCCGAGTTGCCCAAGGTACAACCCCGCGGAGGCAAATCTCAGCCTCCAAATGAGGGCGGGAAACGCTGTGATGGACAGCCAAGCTGTTCATACGGAGCATCTCGCCACCAAGCTCAAGGAGAGCACAAGCCGTGGAGATCATTTTGAGAGTGCTCACAGTGCACTCCGCAATGTGCTCCTTCCGACGATCAAGCGACTGAATGAACAACACAATCAGTTGCGTCGTCTGAAGAAGGCAAAGAAGAAGAGCCGTGTTGACATTGCGGCGTTGCAAGAGCTGGTGCAGACCCTAACCCAGCAGAATGAGGACCTTGCTCAAGAGCGGGACGACGCTATTGAGGAAGGACAAGGCTGGGAAGAGGACTACAACCAGGCTATGGACGAGGTGCATGCATTGCAGGACCTCGTGCCCCCGGTATTGGGCGTACCGGTAGTCTTGGGTCTTCCAGCCATGGGAGAACCTGGAATGGGAGAAGAGGTGGTAGACCCCGAGTATTCCACCAGCAGCGGCCACATGTTACAAGTGTGGTCGTCCAGGACACTTCGCGAGCAGTTGCCCGGAGAGGCAAGGCGGCGGAGTGGCACCACAGTTTCCGGGGAGGAATCAACCCCGGAACCCTACTAATGCGCGGCGGGCAAACCCTAGGCCCGGTACTGTTCACCAGCTTGCCATTGAGGACGTGCCGGAGGGCGAGCCAATCCTTGCGGGTATGTTCCAACTCCACCAGCATCCCGCTATAGTACTATTTGATTCAGGCGCCACGCATAATTTTATTAGCCAAGCTTTCATTGCTAAACACAGCTTGCCAATACTACCCACCGATAGTCCATATTTAATTTGTTCACCGGGTGGGAAGATTTCAGCAAGCGTAATGGTCTCCAAAGCACCATTATGCTTAGCGGGTAGAGTGTACCCCACGTCTCTCATTATCTTAGAGGGACAGAAGGTCGATGTCATCCTAGGGATGTCGTGGTTAACCCGCCACGGCGCTGTTTTAGACACCGTCCTCCGAGTCGTGCACTTAAACTCAGGAGTGCACGGTTCTCACTCATTATTTCTGGACAGTCCAGAAATAAAACTTCCAAGTGTCTATCAAGCCACAACCATCAGATTGGAAGACATTCCAGTGGTCCGAGAATTCCCTGATGTATTCCCGGATGATTTGCCGGGGATGCCACCCGATAGGGAGGTGGAGTTCAAGATTGAACTTGCACCGGGAACCATGCCAATATCCCGAAGGCCGTACAAGATGGCGCCCAAGGAGTTGGCTGAACTGAAGACTCAGCTCACGGACCTTCTGGAGAAGGGTTTTATTAGGCCGAGCTCCTCGCCATGGGGCTGTTCGGCATTATTTGTCAAAAAGAAGGATGAAACGTTGCGGCTTTGCGTGGACTACCGTCCATTAAATGCCGTAACCATCAAGAACAAGTACCCGTTGCCACGGATCGACATGTTGTTTGATCAGTTGGTCGAAGCAAAGGTCTTTTCCAAGATGGATTTAAGATCCGGGTACCATCAGATTAAGATCAGGGCTGAGGACATTCCAAAGACAGCTTTTTCGACAAGGTACGGACTTTATGAGTACCTGGTCATGTCCTTTGGCCTCACCAATGCTCCAGCTCACTTCATGTATTTAATGAACTCGGTGTTCATGCCGGAGCTGGACAAGTTTGTCGTGGTCTTCATCGACGACATCCTGGTATATTCCAAGTCGGAAGCAGATCACAAGAAACATTTGCGTATAGTCTTGCAACGGCTGCGGGATCACAAGTTATACGCAAAGTTCAGCAAATGCGAGTTTTGGATATCGCAAGTGCCTTTCCTCGGGCATATCATCTCAGCGGAGGGTATCGCTGTGGACCCGAGCAAAATCACGCAAGTGCTGAATTGGAAATCCCCGAGAACTGTTCATGAGGTACGGAGTTTCCTCGGACTCGCGGGATATTATCGGAGGTTCATTCCGAACTTCTCGAAGATTGCCAAGCCAATGACAGAGCTGCTGAAGAAGGCTACCAAATATGTTTGGAGTCCAGCATGTGAAGCAGCATTCAAGGCTTTAGTCAAGCACCTGACATCAGCACCGGTTTTGGCGCAGCCAGACACAACAAAACCGTTCGATGTGTACTGCGATGCATCCGGCATTGGGCTCGGATGTGTGTTGATGCAAGACCGAAGGGTGGTCGCGTATGGGTCACGGCAGCTTAGGAATCATGAGCAAAATTATCCAACTCACGACTTGGAGCTCGCTGCCGTGGTACTTGCACTGAAAATGTGGAGGCACTACCTACTCGGTAACCTCGTACATTTATATACCGACCACAAAAGCCTCAAGTACATATTCACTCAGAAGGAGCTGAACATGAGGCAACGAAGATGGTTAGAACTGATAAAGGATTACGAGATAGAGATCCATTATCATCCGGGCAAGGCAAACGTTGTGGCAGACGCGCTAAGCCGCAAGTCACACGTCAATAATCTGACCATCACACCGTTGGAAGAGAGCGAACCACCACTACATGTGATTCCACACGGAGCTCTCTACAACTTAGCTTTGATCCCCACCATCCGTGAAGAGATAGCGGCAGCCCAGAAGAATGACAAGGGCATGTCACATTTGCGGAGACGTGTAGACAGTGGGGAGTTGAAATGTTTCCGGAAGGACGGAGACGGCGTCTTATGGTTCAAGGACCGGATCGTCGTACCCCGAAACCCGGAGTTAAGGAAGAGAATCTTTGATGAGACTCACTTATCAAAGTTTTCTATTCACCCCGGCAGCAACAAGATGTATCAAGAACTCAGAAGCAAGTTTTGGTGGACACGGATGAAGCGAGAGACTGCAAAATACGTGTCCGAGTGTGATACATGTCGACGGGTGAAGGCAGACCACATGCGGAAACCGGGACTGCTGCAACCACTGGGCATTCCTGCCTGGAAGTGGGAGGACGTGAGCATGGATTTCGTCGTCGGTTTACCCACCACCTTACAGAAACATGATTCTGTGTGGGTGATCGTCGATCGGCTCACCAAAGTTGCCCATTTCATCCCGGTCAACACCAACTACAACGCCAAGAAGTACGCTGAACTGTACATCTCACGGATCCTATGCTTATACGGCGTACCCCGTACTATCGTATCGGACCGGGGCACTTTATTTGTGTCCCGTTTTTGGGAGCAGCTCCACGCTGCCTTGGGGACGAAGCTGATCCGTAGTTCAGCCTACCACCCGCAGACGGATGGGCAAACGGAGCGGGTAAATCAAATCTTAGAAGACATGCTACGAGCTTGCGCAATCGACCACGGCAAGAATTGGGATGATCACTTGCCGTTAGCCGAGTTCTCGTACAACAATGGGTACCAAGCCAGCATCAAGATGGCGCCCTACGAGGCGCTATACGGCAGGAAATGCCGCACACCACTGAACTGGTGTGAGTCTGGCGAAAGGGTTACCTTCGGGATTGACCTTGTCAACAACGCGGAAGAAAATGTTCGACTGATTCAAGCGAACCTAAAAGCCGCTCAATCCCGACAGAAACAGTATGCGGACCGGAGAAGGCGTCCGTTACAATTCGAAGCTGGAGACCACGTATATCTACGAGTGTCTCCAATGAAGGGCGTAAACAGATTTGGGGTGAGAGGAAAGTTAGCACCCCGATTCATCGGTCCATTCCAGATTACCGAAAGATGTGGATCGGTGGCATACCGGCTAAGATTACCAGAAGCACTTTCCGGTGTGCACGACGTCTTTCACATTTCCCAGCTGAGGAAGTGTCTCAAGCTATCAACTACCGTTCAGCTGGAAGACATTGAAGAACTGCAACCGGATCTCACCTATCGGGAGGAACCGGTGCAGATTATTGATGAAAAGGCCCGAACCACACGCAACCGTACGTTGTGGTTCTACAAGGTTCTGTGGAGTAATCACTCCATGGATGAAGCGACATGGGAGAGCGAAGAATTCCTTCGCACTAACTACCCCGACTTTCTCACGTCGCATATTCGGTAAAATTTCCACCGTCCTCTCTCTCATTTCACATTATAATCTCGGGACGAGATTCTTTTAAGGGGGGAGGAATGTAAGGGCCTCAGTTTTTGGCACTCATTTGCAGTGTTCATCACCACACCACACACCTCATTTGAGGAAAAATGATGAACACAAATAAAGAGCAAGTAACAATTATCAACATGCTCATTAGGGAACAAACTCACACATTACAAAAGTGGTACTTCCCACATGTGATATAGATGGGCTGGACATATGAAAACTCCTACACTTTGCCAAGGATGTCCATGCCAAGTTTCACCCAAATTCAAAACATTTTTGAGGTCATCTTGGGTGTAGATAGGAAAGGGGCAGTTTGAAAACATATTCAAATTCAAACTGTTTTCACCCACTGAATTTAAAAGTGGAAGGCATATTCTTGCTCAGCACATTTTTGTGAGCTCACACACCAATTTTCACTCCATTTGGAGTTGATCTTGACATGAGCTAAGGGGGAGAAATTCAAACTTTATTTGAATTTCAAACTGCACTTGTGCTGAAATTCATTCAAACCAAACCTCATTTGGACTTTGATCAATTCAAATGGCTCTTGGGTGAATAATTTGAGTTGCCAAGGGTAGAATAGGGTTCACTGTTTACCACAGCTGTTAGGAATAAATTTCAGAGGTTAAAAGAGGAGTGGGACCCACATGTCAGCCTCAGCCTCAAAGCAAACCGACTGAACCACAGTTCAGTCGGTTCCCGGCTGTTGTGCGCGCGCGCCACCGAAGGGGGCAGCCGGCGCCAGCTCCTGCTGCGTGCCCCAAGCCGGAGACCGGCCGACCGGCCTATTTATTCCCTCCCCGGCGTGCTTCAGTCGCCATTCCCCGAGCTGCCGACGTGCACGATCCATTTCTCCACTGCCATCACCGGCGCTCGAGTTCCTGCTGGATCGAGCTGATCGCAGCTTCCTCTTTCCACTCCAGGGTCCCAGCCAGGTACTAGCGACCATCCTCCATCCTTCCCATTGATAGAAATCGATTGAAACCGAGTGATATCGGCTGTGCCGAAAGATCAAACTCGGAACTGGAAACCGCCGCACCTCGGGCTCTCGTGGACAGCCCAACCTGGGCGTTGTCACGCCCGAGCCAAGGCACCCTTGGACGCGCAAGTGATCGGTGCTGCTCATCCCCGAGCCACAGCTCGAGTGGTTGCTCACCGGCGGCGAATTTCCACTTTTCCCCTTTCTGTGTGCAGAACGACCCTCGGGTACGATTCTGTTTAATTCGTGCTCTAGAAAGGATTAGAGGGCCTCAGGCCACTCCCACACGAACTAGACACGGTGACGCACAAGTTGCCTTCACAACTCTGGGCCGGAGAACTTCTGTGCCCGGCGTAATTCAAGGTCTACTAATGGCGGAACGCACGGGGGGTATCGGGCGCACGGTGAGGACCTATTTCGGGCCTTCCCCGAGCTGCCCCGAGTTCATGTCGACCTTCTCTGAGGTCCACTGATGCTCCCCGACCGGTTTCCCAAGTAGCTGAGGCACTAGGAGCATCAGCCGACATGGCCGAAGTCGTTCCGATATGGCGGCTCGTCGCCGACCATGCTCCGGCCGTTGTCATGAGCAGCTGACCCTCGGATCATGTTCCCCAAGTAAAAGTAGGCAGGGGCGGCCAGAATCAAGAAGTTTGAAGCTGTACAGCAGCCGGCGGCGAGCTCTCCGGCGAGGTCCCTCGGCGGCGGAGCGCGGGTGTCGCGAGGTTGAAGAAGGGGGTGGACCCCAGCTGTCAGCGGCCGATATTTTGAATCGGGATCCGGCTGCGGCCGGGATCGGGTGTGCTGGCGCGCAAAAGCCTTGTGGGCCGCGGTGTGTTGTCGCTTCGGCGTGCGACGCGTGTCCCCTGGGCCCACGCGCGAGTTTAAACTTTTCCCCGATTTTCAGATTTCCTTCAAACTTCAAATCCTTATAACTTTGGCTAGAAAGCTCCAAATTGAGTGAACCAAATTTTGCTGGATTCAGCTCTTTGAGTACTTTCCAGAAAATCAAGTGTCACTTCATGAGATTCCTTAATTCTCCAGAATTAATTCCTTAAAGTTTAAACTGTTAGGAATTTTAACTGGAGAATCATTTGGAGGAAAATCCTGAAATTTTGCTGAGATGTTCACCAAAATATCCTTGAACTACCATAAAAATTTCAGATCCATTTGAGCTCATTTAGTCCACCTAATGGTGTGATTAGTAAAACTGTTCCAGAGAAAATAGAAAATGTTCAGAAACATTTTCAGAATTTTCTCTGAAATTGTTTAGCTCATATCTTTAGTTAGAGACTTCCAAATTAAGTGAGACCAATTCCATTAGAACCCTCTGAAAATCTAGTTTTCAGAAAGTCATAGTTTGTTTCATGAAAATACCTAGAACACCCTAAAAGCCTTTAATTAAGGTCAAGGACATAATTATTTGTGGAGGGCTCAAATGAGCTTTGCTGCAACTAAAACTTGACCAAGTCTCTGTTTAGGTTGTAACCAAGCCACAGTAAAAGTTTCACAGTCATTAGGTCTATCTAGTAAAGGTTATAGACTTCACAACTTCAAAGTTAATACAAAAGTATTTAATTAATACATACATTGTTCTTATCATGTAGTCGCTAAGGTCGAGGAGGAACCCGAAGTCCTAGACTTCGTTACTCCGGAGGAACAGCTAGCCTACGACCAAGAGCAGCAAGGCAAGCCCCGGTTTGCATTAACCATTTTATAAATTTTTATTGTTTTGAGCACATACTTGTTTTCTTTATGTTGTGCATCAGAGTCTTGTTTGGAAACCCCACTGCATAGCCAAGAAAACCATGGGTTGGGGTTTAGGATTGCAAACCCCGTTAGCCACTGCATTGCTAGGATAGAGTAGGATTCGGTACAAGTCGAGTAGTTGGAACTACTCGCGAGAATAGGCTAGAGGCACATTGCTCGGGTAGAGATAGCACATGATACACATGGCAAGAAAATGAGACCGAGCGGAGAGTAAGGGCAGCAGGACTTTGGGGCCTGTGTGCTGTAGCTCCGCTTGTGTCGATTGAGGACCGAGCCGTGTGCGGGCCTGTTGAACAAGCTAGAACAGTACCGAAGACCTACCGGCTATATGGGAACCGGGAAACTGATGTAACTCGGGTAGCTGGGTATTGAGGCATTGCCCGTCGTTCAGAGGGTAGGTTGAGAGCTCGAGGTGTAAATCAGCTGGCGGCACAGAGATGCGCGTGCAGGGACCTCTTGCTCGGGACGATGGGACCGGTTCAATATTTGGCTAACGGGTGAAAGGTAGTCGCGTACGGCGTCCGTGATGGTTGTTGTAGGCAACATCGAGTACGGGCGTACGTGACGGGTTGTTCGGGTAACCCTGCAGGTGTAAATCGATTATAATCGCCGTCCCTCGCGGTCAGTGAGTACCACTTGTTCACTGTACCGTGACGTAGAAAGAACAGGCTAGTTACATGTTAAAATGTTGCTGATTGAAAGTTGGATATTGATTGTTAATGATATGTTGTAGCTTAGTGCTAACTAAAGTTCTTTTCAACTTTGGGCAAAGTACATGAGAGAAATGCGTTTCTTGTTTGATTGCGGCTCTCTCATGTGCCTTAGCGTAAAGTTCTCCACAACCTGCTGCTAAAACTTGAAAGTAAGGTTCTACTAATTAGGCGAGTCCTTGCAAATGATTTTTACCTCATGCAACCCATCACCCTCATATAGAAGTTTCATGTTTAGGTGAGACGGGTCAGACTTGCTGAGCCTTCGTGCTCACTGCTTGTGTTTGAAGCTTTTGCAGGGTTCTATGAGGAAGGGACTCCCGAAGAGGAGACGGAACCCCAGGAGGGGAACCCCGTCGAGTGGGAGTCGTGCACGCCGCAGAGTTAGTGTGCGAGTGTGCTAGCAAGGACACGTTCGAGGGCTGAACGTGCACTTGATGCTTAGTCTACGCCCGCGAGTGTGGACTAAACTTATTTTGATGTAAACATGTTAATAAACTTGTTTATGTAATAAAGCTTCCGCTTCCGCTTTGTACCTTTGACGTGTGTTATACGGTGTTGTGCAACGCAGCACCCCTCAGCGTGATCCTGGCTCGACAGGACCAGTGGGGTCGTGTCACCGGTGCAGATTATTGATGAAAAGGCCCGAACCACATGCAACCGTACGTTGTGGTTCTACAAGGTTCTATGGAGTAATCACTCCATGGACGAAGCGACATGGGAGAGCGAAGAATTCCTTCGCACTAACTACCCCGAATTTTTCACGTCGCATATCCGGTAATTTTCCACCGTCCTCTCTCTCATTTTCACCTTATAATCTCGGGACGAGATTCTTTTAAGGGGGGAGGAATGTAAGGGTCTCAGTTTTTGACACACATTTGCAGTGTTCATCACCACACCACACACCTCATTTGAGGAAGGATCATGAACACAAATGAAGAGCAAGTAACAATTATCAACATGCTCATTAGAAAACAAACTCACATATTGCAAAAGTGGTATTTCCCATATGTGATATAGATGGGCTGGACATATGAAAACTCCTACACTTTACTAAGGATGTCCATGCCAAGTTTCACACAAATTCAAAACCCTTTTGAGGTCATTTTGGGTATAGATAGAAAGAGGGCAGTTTGAAACCACATTCAAATTCAAACTGTTTTTATCCCATGAATTTAAAAGTGGGAGGCATATTCTTATTCAGCACATTTTTGTGAGCTCACACACCAATTTTCACTCCATTTGGAGTTGATCTTGACATGAGCTAAGTGGAACGAATTAAAACTTTATTTGAATTCAAAACTGAACTTGTGCTGAGATTCACTCAGACCAAACCCAATTTGAATTCTATTCAATTCAAATGGCTCAGGGGTGAATAATTTGAATCACCAGGGGTATTATGGGGCTCACTGTTTACAAAGTGATTAGGAGTAAATTTCAGAGGTTAAAACCCCGGGTGGGACCCACATGTCATAGAGGGAAGAAGGAGAAACTTGCAACCAAAGTCAGAGTCTCGGTGGGAAATTCCACCGAGCAGCTGTCGGCTGTGCCACCGAGCAGCTACCGGCGCCACCAGCTGCTTCCCTCTCCGCGCGCTGGCGCCCAGGGCGGCTTGCTCGCGCCCCCATGCGACCGGCACTGCCTCCACTGAGTAGGAGTCGACCGGCTTTATCTTCTCGCGGGCAAAACCTAGCAGCGACATTGTTTCTCGCCGCAGCTCTCTGCTCAATCGGGAAAACCAGCAAAACAATCTCCTTCGTTCCTAAGCTGCTAGACAGCCACCGGAGGTCGTGCACCACCCTCCCAACGCCTGGACCACCGGGTTTCGGCCCTTGTTCCCGTGACCAACGACGACCGCCGCAGTTTAGCTGAAGGACGGCGATCGGTCTCACGCGGGCAGCACGCTGCAACCACTTCCACGGCCGAGCAAGGGCGGCAACAGGAGCGCACGGACTCCACACTGCTTCCACCTGAAGCTCAAGCCACACCGTGAACTCTCTCCGGCAAATTCTCAGTTTTTGCTCCGGCGACCTTAAATTGAGCTTCCGGTACGGTTTCTTTAAATTCACGCTCTATGATCTTTCGGAGGTCATCAAATCCTGCACATAGATGCTGGACTAGCCGGCGATCAAGTTCTTTTCTGCATCCGTGGCGTAAAACTGTCTAGGAGTAACGAATTTCGAGCTCGATCGAGGGCGGTCATGGCGAGTACGATCGGTCACACGGTGCCGACCAACTCGCCGTCATCCCTGAACCCTTTTGGACACCTTGTCGAGCTTCCTAGAGGTACACTGATGCTGTAGGACCGTTTGTTCGAGGTGTTGGCAGGTTAGAACCCACGGTCGACGGCGCTGAACCTCAACCGAGGCCGCGGCACGTCGCCGAGCTATTTCCGGTCACCCCCAGCCTGACCTGACACCACCGACGTGTTCCTCAACGTCGACAACCCCTAGCGGCGAGTTTCAGACCATGGGAGGTCCGGCAGCGGTGAGCCGGCGAGCCCCGAGTCTGCTCCGGCGAGGTTGGCAGTGCGGGCGCGAGAGAACGGCGGGAGGAAGACGAAGCCGGCTAGCCCACGTGTCAGCGGCTGAAGAATTTAAATCGGGATCGGGTGTGGCCGGGGATCGGCTGTGTTGGCGCGCAATACCCTGTGAGTTCCGATGTGTCGGACACCTCCGCTCTCGACACATGTGGTATCCCCGATGTGCCGGACACCTCCGCGCTCGACACGTGTCCCCGCGGGCCCCGATAGTTTAAACTTTCCCCGATTTTCAGAATCCTTCCAAACTTCAAATCCTCATAACTTTGGCTAGAAAGCTCCAAATTGAGTGAACCAAATTTTGCTGGATTCAACTCTCTGAGTACTTTCCAGCAAATCAAGTTTCACTTCATGAAATTCCTTAATTCTCCAGAATTAAATCCTCAAAGTTTCAATTGTTAGGAATTTTAACTGGAGAATCCTTTGGAGGAAAATCCTGAAATTTTACTGGGATGTTCACCAAAATATCCCTGAACTACCATAAAAATTTCAGATCCATTTGAGCTCATTAGATCCACCTAACGGTGTGATTAGTGAAACTAATTCCAGAGAAAATAGAAAATGTTCAGAAACATTTTCTGAATTTTCTCTGAAATTGTTTAGCTCATATCTTTAGCTAGGAACCTTCCAAATTAAGTGAGACCAATTCCATTAGAACCCTCTGAAAAGCTAGTTTTCAGAAAGGCATAGTTTGTTTCATGGAAATCCTTAGAACACCCTAAAAGCCTTCAATTAAGGTCAAGTACATAATTAATTGTGGAGGGCTCAAATGAGCTTTGCTGCAACTAAAACTTGACCAAGTCTCTGTTTAGGTTGTAACCAAGCCACAATAAAAGTTTCACAGTCATTAGGTCTGTCTGGCAAGGGTTATAGGCTTCACAAGTTCAAAACTTAATACAAATACATTTAAATTGATACATATGTTTCTTATATCATGTAATCGCTAAGGTCGAGGAGAAACCCGAAGTCCTAGACTTCGTTACTCCAGAGGAACAGCTAGCCTACGACCAAGAGCAGCAAGGCAAGCTCCGGTTTGCATTAACCTTTTTACAAATTTTTATTGTTTTGAGCACATACTTGTTTCCTTTATTCTATGCATTAGAGTCTTGTTTGGAAGCCCCACTGCATAGCCAAGAGAACCATGGGTTGGGTTTAGGATTGCAAACCCCGTTAGCTACTGCATTGCTAGGATAGAGTAGGATTCGGTACAAGTCGAGTAGTTGGAACTACTCGCGAGAATAGGCTAGAGGCACATTGCTCGGGTAGAGATAGCACATGATACACATGGCAAGAAAATGAGACCGAGCGGAGAGTAAGGGCAGCAGGACTTTGGGGCCTGTGTGCTGTAGCTCCGCTTGTGTCGATTGAGGACCGAACCGTGTGCGGGCCTGTTGAACAAGCTAGAACAGAGTACCGAAGACCTACCGGCTATATGGGAACCGGGAAACTGATGTAACTCGGGTAGCTGGTTATTGAGGCATTGCCCGTCGTTCAGAGGGTAGGTTGAGAGCTTGAGGTGTAAATCGGCTGGCGGCACGGAGATGCGCGTGCAGAGACCTCTTGCTCGGGACGATGGGACCGGTTCAATATTTGGCTAACGGGTGAAAGGTAGTCGCGTACGGCGTTTGTGATGGTTGTTGTAGGCAACATCGAGTACGGGCGTACGTGAGGGGTTGTTCGGGTAACCCTGCAGGTGTAAATCGATTATAATCGCCGTCCCTCGCGGTCAGTGAGTACCACTTGTTCACTGTACCGTGACGTAGAAAGAACAGACTAGTCACATGTTAAAATATTCCTGATTGAAAGATGGACATTGATTGTTAATGATATGCTGTAGCTTAGAGCTAACTAGAGTTCTTTTCAACTTTGGGCAAAGTATATGAGAGAAATACGTTTCTTGTTTGATTGCGGCTCTCTCATGTGCCTTAGCGTAAGGTTCTCCACAACCTGCTGCTAAAACTTGAAAGTAAGGTTCTACTAATTAGGCGAGTCCCTGCAACTGATTTTTACCTCATGTAACCTATTACCCTCATGTAGAAGTTCCATGTTTAGGTGAGACGGGTCAGACTTGCTGAGCCTTCGTGCTCACTGCTTGTGTTTGAAGCTTTTGCAGGGTTCTATGAGGAAGGGACTCCCGAAGAGGAGACGGAATCCCAGGAGGGGAACCCCGTCGAGTGGGAGTCGTGCACGCCGCAGAGTTAGTGCGCGTGTGTGCTAGCAAGGGCACGTTCAAGGGCTGAATGTGCACTTGATGCTTAGTCTACGCCCGCGAGTGTAGACTGAACTTATTTTGATGTAAACATGCTCATAACTTGTTTATGTAATAAAATTTCGCTTCCGCTTTGTACCTTTGACGTGTGTTATACGGTGCTGTGCAACGCAGCACCCCTCAGCGTGATTCTGCCTCGACAAGACCAAGGGGGTCGTGTCAGCAAAATCATTGGCCCAGAGAGATTTAGATTTTGCTCTTCGGGGCCCACGTTATTAGAGAAGTGTAGACCCGTGGTGCATCTAGGCGACTAAGCACATGGCCAGCTGCCCTATGTTCGTGAAACAGCAGACTGTCAAAAATATTTTTTACTTGCCAAATAATAATGACACTTCGATTCTGTATTGCCCCTGAATCGATCAGCTCATCGGGCCATGGGTTGTAAGGACAGTGTTGTGACTTTAGAAAACTTTTCAAATTTTATTAATCCTTTTGTCTGTGAAGACCGTTACACCATGATAAATAAAACAGTTCTTTCAAAAAAGAAGTTACACTATAATTTCGGTAAGCATTATGACACACGAGTATAACTAATTCATCCTAAAAAATGGAAACCCGACAAACACATTTGTCTAATCATACACACATATCTCAGGTACATCAACAATTTCTGGCGCGAGGAAGAAGTTTACATGCTATTCCGGGTACGTACAGCTGACCTATTGTTCCACGAATGGATAGAATGGGCGCCGAGCTGAGCAGCGTCACCGGAACGTCGCAAAATTTCAGGTAACGTTTTGGTGTCCCCGAAACGGCCGGCGGCTGACACGCAGGAGAGGAGATGGGGACGCCACGGCGGCCACGCGGGCACCTACGCCCGCTGACAAGTAAGCCCCGATGGTCAACCACCGGTCCGCCGGCCCGACCCAATCACGGGCGCCATTGTTTTAGCGTCCCCATGTTTAACTTCCCGTTTTAACCAGAGCACCCCCTCGCATCTGTGTCCTTTTAACTGACAGGTGGGACGGGCGCATTTTTAGGCCCCACGTGTCGGTGACTATGCCGACATCGAAGGTGGTGCTAGCTGTTGTTAAAACGCCCCCAAGATTTACCAAATCCCTCCCCTCCGTCCCGGCCTCTCCTAATCAATGATGATTTAGACGTTTAAAACCCGTCGCCATACGGGACCCAACAGCGAGAGAGAGAGAGAGAGAGAGAGAGAGAGAGAGAGAGAGAGAGAGAGGCGTAATGGCTGGGCGGGAGGAGGAGGTGTCGACGGCGGCGGCGGCGGGGCGGTCGGAGGAAGAAGAGCGGCGGCGTGGGGACAGCGAGAGCAAGGGGGAGGAGGGGATGGCGGCGGTGCTAGACTTCGACATGCTGTGCGCATCGGTGGCGCTGGCGGCGGAGAGGCGGAAGGGCGCCGCGGCGGCGGAGGCGGGCGGCGACGGAGGCAGCGGCGGGGTGCAGCGGATGTGGGAGGGGGACGTGGTGCTGGATTGCCTGGAGGACCGGCGAATCGCGCTCGAGGCCGCCTGGTAGGTGGAACCGACTCGTCTTCCTCTTCCGATATTCGTATAAAGAGCTGTGTTGGGCTGGTTCTTGTTGCGAGCTGTGCCGGGCTAATTTTTCTCCCAGAACGTGGGATTTTGGCGTTTGAATGAACGCGGATTCCGTCTTTCTTATAGACCGATTGATGTTGTGCTGATTTTGGAACAAAGGGGATTATACTTTGTACAGGGCTTTACAAAAGGAAGAACATTGTTCGAGATGACATACAAGTTCGGTAATGGAGCGAGATGTTCGTTCAGCAGGAAGTTCTTGAGATAAAAATCATTCCTTTTTTGTGCTCAAATTAGTAAGCTTTCTCTTAAAATGGCGTCCGCCCGAATATGACGACGAGGTCTGAACTGAATTTCATGAAATTCTCTTTGCTACTATCACCAAAGAAAATTGGGCAGAATTTTAAAGCTGAGTAACAGGGAATATTCCTCCAAAATGATGTCTCCCCTCCGCTCTAGTTTTATTAGTTACTTAACTATTCTCGTGTTTATTCAAAAGTCAAACATTCCCCTGTTGCAGTACATCTGTTTTGGTCAACTGTGATTAAATTTTGTCGAGCCTTGTCTAAAGGTTTTGTTTGCTTGCAACTATTTACAGCTGTCCTTGCTATCGGTTCGGCAAGAACATGAGGAGAGCCAATCTCGGATCTTGTTTTCTTCAGGTACAGATAATCCGCTCGCCAGGTTACTACCATATTCTAACCATTCCTGCTCGTTACTTTAATGTGCAAAATGTGATCACATTGCTGTGCAGGTAATCATGTAGGCCGCATGTAACTGTAGTTTCTTGTTATATCCTGATAACTGTGAAACGTAAGTCGCTACCATGCAGACTATTTGGACCATAATAGAATTGCTGTAATTTTTTTCTAAGCCTTGTGCTTACAATATACTCGGTAATGCGAATAGCATTTGCTTAGATAATCATGTATTACTGTGGGCTGTGGCATGTCTTGGATCTGATCTACCTACATAGCCTCGTGCCATTTGTTCCAAGCTCTGTATAGGATAAGTTCCAGTAAAACGTCGCGTAGTTATAGTCTAATATTTTATGTTTGTGGGAATCTGCCTGCCTGTTAGACTAGCTAGAAAGATCAGTACTATTAGGTTGTTTTTACTCATTTTTACCACTGTCAGTGCTGAAAGACCATCTTAATTATATCTTTAACTACTTTTCTGTAATAGTGTTTGTTACAAATGATGCTTGTATTATTGAGAGGGCCGGAGGCTCCAATATGTAGAGTCATGATGAGTACAAATATGCAAATAAGCCCCTAATACATCATCTAATATAATATCACTATTATATCTCTAACACCCTCCCTCATACTCAAGGTACATCACGAACACTGAGTTTAGAGAGATAAAAATCATGTTGAGCCCGGATCTGTGCCTTCGTGAAGAAATCACCCAGCTGAAGCTTTGAAGGCACATATTGAAGATCGACAACACCATTATGTACCTGTGCTCGTCAACGTTTCAAGGTGTCGCCTAGGCGGCGCCTAGGCGTCCAGTCGGTAGCGGGCGGACGCCAGGGCGGCTCGCCTCGCCTGGCCGAGCGTCGCCGCCGCTGGCGTCGCCTTTGCCCGCCGCCGGCTTCCCCTCCGCCACCTCGCCTGGCGCCGCCGTCGGTGCCGCCGCCGCTGCCGTCGCTGTCCACCCCTAGCCCCGCTGCAGATCGCTGCCTAGCGCCGCCCCGTCGCCTCACAGTGTCGCCGCCGCAGCCTCAGTGTCACCGCCTCCGATAGTGGAGAAAAGAGGGAGAGAGGGTGAGGAGAAAACTAGGGTAGAAAGTGAGGCCCGCCCGCCCATCTGCCTCCTCCGCCCGCCAGCTCGACCGCCTCCACCCGCTCGCCCGCCTCCTCCGCCGCCTAGCTAGCCGCTCACCTTCTCTGCCTGTCTGGCCGCCCGCCTCCTCTGCCGCCGCCGGCGCACCCGCCGTCGCTACCCGCCTCGGGCGCCTGGCCGGCTGCCTAGGTGCCTAGGCGGGCATTCACAAGCTTGGTGCTCGTGTATAAGAAGCATCAACACCAATATGCTCCTAGGCGGGCATTCACAAGCTTGGTGCTCATGTATAAGAAGCATCAACACCAATATGCTTGGTAAGCTCATGCTTGACCAGATCACGAGTAATACTGATAGCACTTGTACCATCAGACAAAAGAGGAGTCGGCATACCAACAGAAACACCAAAGTCCTCAAGCAACCACCGCAACCAAGTAACCTCTGCACTCACAAGAGCCCTAGCAAACAACTCAGCCTCTGCACTCGAATGAGAAACTGCTACCTGCTTCTTAGTCTTCCAAGCAATGAGGGAACCACCAAGAAAAACACAATAGGCAGAAAGAGATCGACGATCCGAGGGATCACTAGCCCAAGTAGCATTAGAGTATGCTTTGAGCTGTAAAGAACTAGAGCGTGGAAAGAACAAGCGTCTAGAGATAGTCTGTCGATGTGTTTTCTGTTACACTTCTCTCGGTCTGCTCTGGAGCAGCCCGCGGAGGTTCTTTTTTAGGAGGGGCTTAGTGGTTTTGAGCGTCGTAGCACGATGGAGAGAAGAACACGAGGATTTACGTGGTTCGGGCCGCCTGAGTATAATACCCTACGTCCACGGAGTGTTGGTTACTCTTTGTTGCTTGAGTTTGTGGGTGGCTCGAGCTTGCAAGCTTACAATGGTGTTCGGGGATTGAAATCGAGATCCAAAAGTCGGAGAGGAAAAAAGTCCTTTGCCTGTTGGCTGTCTGGTCCTTTTATAGCTCAAGGCCAGACAACCTTACAAGTGGGCCCGGGGCCTGACAGGCGGCCCCGTTATGGGCAACTAGCTCTACTTCGGGTAGCCTGCTCCGTGCTAGTAGTAGCGCACTTGATCGCACTGTGGTGCACGTCGTCCTGTCACGTCGGCTTCCTTAAATGTTGTCTGACGTAGGCGGTAGGAATGCGCCCTTGTCTCGTGGCGCTGCACTGTGGCTCCGTCAGGGCCGTGACTGGTCTTTGCTGCTAGGCATGCCTGTACCGGGATGCGCTGGATTGCTTGACTGGGGAACATGCGAGCTTTGAATGCGCGATAGGACAGGACACCTTTCTCGTTACTCCTTAGCTATCTGCCCGTTGCTTGTCGGCGTGGCGTCCGGGTGGTTGGCCCCCAGGACACGCGTCGTCACCGGAGCCGTCTTGCGGAGTAGCGAGGGGTCCGGAGTCGTTGGGCACGTGGCAACGCTGGAGCTCTCCCTGGCAGGAGGGGAGGTCCGGAGCTGTCATGCACGTGGTTGCACCGGAGCCCTCCTTGGCGGAAAGGGACGCTTGGAGTTGTTGCTCACGTGGCAGCACCGGAGCCCTCCCATGCTGGAGGTCGGGCCTGGAGCCATAGAACACGTGGCACCTCCAGAGCCGGGAAGGGGCGCCTAGAGTTGTTGCCTACGTGGCATCACCGGAGCCCTCCCGTGCTGGAGGTCGAGCCCGGAGCCGTAGGACACGCGGCGCCTCCGGAGCTCCCTTCGGCTGGAGGCGTGGTTCAGAGGTTCTAGACACGTGGCAGCGTCGGAGCCCTCTCGAGAGGTCGGGCCCTGCACCATTGGACACATGGCGGCTACAGAGCCATCCTCGGCCACTAGTGGGGCTCAGAGCCTGCAGACACGTGGCAGCCTCGGAGCCCTCCTTAGCAGGTGGTCGGGCCCGAGGCCTAGGACACACTCCTTCTCATGAGTGCTCCCTAGCTGGCGGTTGGGCCCAACCTGCAGGTTGGGTTCCTGTCTTCTGTATACGTGTTAGCGTATATCTTATTTTGCTCTTACACGTGGGGGTACCCGGTCTTGAGGGTACCGATAGTGGCCCCTGGGCCCATCTGGACAGAGACGAAGGCTCTTGCGGATGGGGCCTCCGTAAAAAATCCCACGTGGTGATCTTTTGATCTTGCTTCAGTCAACTGAGACGAAGAGACACTACTGCTATCACGGACATGTGTCCCTTTGTTGTTGGAGGGTCGTGGGGCGCCCATTGCGTCCAACTGCAGTATTACTGCGATAGTTTCCATCACGACCCTTGCTCCTCCCCCTGTCAGACTTGTCTCCACGAATCGGAGCCCTGTGGCCTGCACAATCAGTAGAAGAAAGAGGTAACCGTGGCGAGTAGTTGTATTTTCTCTGCCTGCTGGCTACATTATGGCTTATGGTCCTTGACTAAGCTATGGGACCTGGACAATTCGGTGTAGTAGTATCTGGACCATGGTTACCAACCTGCCTAAGATGGTGTGCCGTCCAGACCCCCAGCCCTTGGTTGCTACGCTGAAGAGGCAAAGTGTGCACGCTTAGGCT
This sequence comes from Neostapfia colusana, assembly GCA_030760725.1. Lineage (NCBI taxonomy): Eukaryota > Viridiplantae > Streptophyta > Magnoliopsida > Poales > Poaceae > Neostapfia > Neostapfia colusana. The sequence goes on from JASWHV010000009.1 coordinate 10,294,662, forward strand.
ACAGGACCAGGCTAAGCAGGCTACACAGCCTGGACCTCCCGCTGGCATGGCATTCTGAAGGAAGGGGGTCCATCTGGTGCCACGGAACCCGAGCAGGAAGGTAACCAAGGGAGCCCGGAGACAACACAGGTGCCTCAGACGTTTTCGCCTTGTACCAGGACGACATAATTTTGGCCAAGAGCGAGACAGAGAAACACAACTATGCACACGTCGAGAGGCACGAAAAAATATACGTAAGATTGAAAGGAAAGCTGCAAAAATATAGACGTGAATAAGGTAGCTCAAGAGTTTTCTTTATCATGGTGCTACATAGGAGGAGTTAGGCTGTATAGAAGTTCAATGACCCACTCCGGGATGACAGGGGTTGCTGGACCCCCCCCCCCCCCGGAGTTTAGTTGATCCGAGCACTCGTCCTAGGCACTATGGCCCTTTTACAGAAAAAGACTGCCCTACCCTAAGCTACGGGTAAAACTTACGGAGGTGCTCAATGTTCCAAGGATTTGGAATCGGGTCGCCATCCTTCGTCGCCAGGCAGACGCATCCTGGTCGGCATACTTGTGTCACCCGGAAAGGTCCTTCCCAGCAGGGGGAAAGCTTGTTGGACCCCTCCCGGGAATGTATTCGGTGGAGTACTAGGTCATCCACTCGTAGCTCTCTGCTCCGCACGGACCGCCGGTGGTAGGCGTCGGAGCGCCTCGAACGTGGGATGAGCCCATGGTGGCCTCCAGGGGGAGGGCGGCCTCGACCCCTTGCACCAGTGGAGAGGGCGTCTCCCTTGTCGCACGACGGGGGGACGACTGACTAGACGTGGAGCGTCTTGCGTCGCTCGTTGTCGGCGCTGGAGTCGGAGTCGGAGCCCTTTTCTTGGTCATAGATGACCTTCAACGCCCGCTTGGCGTCTTGGAACTCCATCTCCCGATCATTGCTGACCTCCGGGTCAGCCTTTTGCTTGCCCCCGTTGGCGGAAAGGTGTGCCATCCTGGCGTTGCTGTTGGAGCTCCTGGAAGCGCTCCGCTAGCTTCTTGATCTCCCGGCACTCGCTGGCGCTGTGCCGTTTGGAGTTGTGGACCGGGCACCACTTGCCGCCGTCGCTGTCAGATGGCTGTCGCAGGCGCTTGTCGGTACGCGGCCCCCGGCCCCCTATAGCTGCTACTGCTGCTACAGTGGGGGCTCTGGCTAGCGGCTTGTCTTTGCCGCCGGCTTTCTTCCTCTTCTTGCCGCTGCTCTGCGCTGTGGTTCCAGTGGCGGACTCACTGGCCTTCCCCTTGCCAGGCGGTGTGTGCCAGTTGCGGCCCTCCGCGGCCTGGCGCACTTGTCCGCCAAGATGAAGAGCTCCGAGACGTCCTACACGTCGTGCGTGGCCTTCTCGAGCATCTTCTTATCTCTTATACCCTGCCTGAAGGCAACTACCACGGAGGCGTTTGAGATACGGGGTATGGTGTTCCTAACATGAGAGAAACGTTGGATGAAGGAGCGCCGCGACTCTCCTGGTTGCTGTTGCAGGGCGTGGAGGTCGACCTCCGTGTCCGATCGGGTGTAGGAACTCCCGAAGTTGGTCGTGAACTGACGGTACAACTCTTCCCAAGAGGATATAGACTCCTGGTGCAAGTTCATGAGTCATGATCGGGCTGACCCGGTCAAGGCCAGGGGGAAATAGTTGGCCATGACGGCCTCATCCTCTCCTGCAGCTAGGATGGCCGTGGAGTAGATCTGCAGGAATTCGACGGGGTTGACTGTCCCGTCAAACTTCTCCGGCAAATGCGGGCGGAACTTACGCGACCACACCGCCATACGAAGGTGTGGCGCGAGAGCCATGCAGCCTCCCACTGAGCCTAGGGAGACGGGATTCTGGCCCGCGTAGATGGGGCGCATGGCACCCGAGGTACCATACTCCTCGAGGTTGCGACGCCGCTCGCGCTGTCGCTTGATGGTGATGCGACCATCTTCTTTTCGACGGTGGCGGTCCAACTCGGCTCTGAGATCCACGGTGGAGAGCCTGGCCGTCGCCGTCGAGTGGGCTGCTTCTGTCATGTAATCCACCGTTAGGGTACGGGTTGGCAGCTGTACCGTCTCTGGTCGCTGCCTCCAGTGGCACGACGAGTTGAGCGCGGCGAGGACCAGGTGGTCGACGTCGTTGCGCCACTGCTCTGCTGCGGACGAGGAAGCTCCCGCGCTCGGAGGGTTGTGAAGGAGCGCGCGAGCTGCCAGTAGCGCACTCTCCGGGCTGGCTTCGGTCGGTGCTTGCGACGCCGTTGCAACCGAAGGCCGCTGGGTGGCAGCGGGCACCGTCGCTGTAGGTGCTGCCACCGGTGCAGTCGATCCCGCTCTGAAATGGGATGAGGCTTCTTGCTCCCTCTGTTGCTGGCGACGCGAGGGACAGGAAGATCCACCGAGAGACTGGAACAACTTCAAAAACCATAAACCCCCTTCCTGCCGCGCCAAATGTCGAAGTGTTTTCTGCGACACTTCCCCCAGTCTTCTCTGGAGCAGCCCGCGGAGGTTCTTTTTTAGGAGGGGCTTAGTGGTTTTGAGCGTCGTAGCACGATGGTTTGAAGAACATGAGCATTTACGTGGTTCGGGCCACCTGAGCCTAATACCCTACGTCCACGAAGTGTTGGTTGCTCTTTATTGCTTAAGTTTGTGGGTGACTCGAGCTTGCGAGCTTACAATAGTGTTTGGGGATTGGAATCGAGATCCAAAAGTCGGAGAGGAAAAAAGTCTTTTGCTCGTTGGCTGTCTGGTCCTTTTATAGCTAAAAGCCATACAACCTTACAAGTGGGCTCGGAGCCTGACAGGCGGCCCCGTTATGGGCAACTGGCTCTACTTCAGGTAGCCTGCTCCCTGCTAGTAGTAGCGCACTTGATCGCGATGTGGTGCACGTCGCCCTGTCACATCGGCTTCCTTAAATGTTGTCTGATGTAGGTGGTAGGAATGCGTCTTGTCCCACGGCGCTGCACTGTGGCTTCGTTAGGGCGCCGCGTGACTGGTCTTTGCTGCCAGGCACGCCTGTACTGGGATGCTCTTGATTGCTTGCCTGGGGAACATACAAGCTTTGAACGCGCGGTAAGACAACACACTTCCTCTTTACTCCTTGGCTATGTGCCCGTTGCTTTTCGGCGCGGTGTCCGGGTGGCTGGCCCTCGGGACACACGTCGTCACCGGAGCTGTCTTGCGGAGTAGCGAGGGGTCCGGAGTTATTGGGCACGTGGCAACGCCGGAGCCCTCCCATGCTGGAGGTCGGGCCTAGAGCTGTAGGACACATGGCACCTCCGGAGTCGGGAAGGGGCGCCTGGAGTTGTTGCCTACGTGGCAGCACCGGAGCCCTCCCATGCTGGAGGTCAGGCCCGGAGCCGTAGGACACGCGGCGCCTCCGGAGCTCCCTCCGGCGGGAGGCGTGGCTCGGAGGTTCCGGACACGTGGCAGCGTCGGAGCCCTCTCTGTCGGGAGGTCGGGCCCGACACCATTGGACACGTGGCGGCTCCGAAGCTATCCTCGGCCAGTAGTGGGGCTCAGAGCTTACAGACACGTGGCAGCCTCGGAGCCCTCCTTAGCAGGTGGTTGGACCCGAGGCCTAGGACACGCGCCTTCTCATGAGTACTCCCTAGCTGGCGGTTCGGCCCAGCCTGGTTCGGCCTAGCCTGTAGGCTGGGTCCTTGTCTTCTGTATACGTGCTAGCGTATGTCTTCTTTTGCTCTTACACGCGAGGATACCCGGTCTTGAGGGTACCGATATAGTCCCACAAAGATAACGCAAGACACGAAGCAAGTGACTATAGTGGACTTGGGTGGGTGTTGAAACAAACTGACTCAGAATGTGAACAGAGTACGAGATATCAGGAGGAGTGACACCAAGATACAATGGACTCCCAACAATATGACGGTAACGAGTAGGATCACCAAGAGGCTCACCATCAGTGGCATGAAGATGAACATTGAGTTCCATGGGAGTCTCAACAGTGCGGTGATCAGTAAGTGAAGCCCGATCAAAAAGATCCTGATTGTACTTTTCCTGAGATAGATAAATTCCCTCAGAGGAGGAGGAAACCTCAATCCTAAGAAAGTAGCGAAGAGGACTAAAGTCGGACATTAGAAACTGCTCACTGAGATGGGCTTTCACAAAGGCAATGTAGTAAGAATCGTCTCTGCTGATGATCATGTCATCAACATAGAGAAGAAGAGTGCGACCACGAGACAAAGGGTGCACAAAGAGCGCGGGATCATGAGCACTAGCAGAGAAACCAACAGTAGTGACCACAGACGCAAAACGCTGAAACCAAGCACGAGGAGCCTACTTAAGGCCGTAAAGAGAACGACGAAGGCAACAAACCATACCCTCAGGAACAAAATAGCCAGGTGGTGGCTGCATATAAACCTCCTCTTGCAACTCACCATTAAGAAAGACATGCTTCACATCAAGCTGAGAGATGGACCAGGCACGAACAGAGGCCACAACAAGTAGAGTGCGAACAGTGGTCATATGAGCGACGGGAGCAAAGGTCTCATCATAGTCACGACCATGTTTCTGCTGGAAACCACGATCGACTAGTCGAGCCTTATAACGCTCAAGCGATTCATTAGAGCAACAATCTCCTCGGTCATCTCATGTTGCCATTCCTGGTGAGCATCAACATCAGGATACGTAGTCGGCCCAGGTAGAGCAGTAGCAACAAAGCTAGAAAGAGAAAACCGATCAGGAGGATGTCGAGGACGATGACCACGTCCAAGGGGCTGTTCAGGAGAACATCGGAAGGAGATGATACCTCAGGAGAAGAAGGCGTACTAGGAGAGGCAGATTGAGCTGGAGTAGACGGCTCATCAGAAGAAGATGGCACATCTGAGGGAGAAACAACTCGTCGAGTATAGACCTACGTTACAGGAGCCTTCAAAGTATAATCGGGAACCAAAGAAGAAGGTTCCGAAGAGATAGGAACCATGGAATGAGGTACTGAGTGTGAATGAGGTACAATTACAACCGGAGCATCAGGAAGGAACATGAACGAAATAGGATCGACCACAGATATATAAGAAGTATCAGAAGATGGTTGAGGATAGAAAGGGCATGTCTCATCAACGACAACATCTCGTGAAATCCTCATCCGTCGACTAACCGATCCCAACAACGATATCCCTTATTTTCCGAACTGTACCCTAGGAAGACACACTCGACAGATTGAGCAGTCAGCTTAGTGCGCTCACGTGGTGCGAGCAACACGTAACACACACAGCCAAAGAGACGAAGGCTGGTGTAGTCAGGCATCTTGCCTGTAAGGTGCTCAAAAGGAATCCCACCATTAAGTACAGGCGAGGGCTGAATATTAATTAAGTGGCAGTAGAAACAGTCTTAGCCCCAAAAATGAGGTGGAACAGAAGAAGCGATCAGAAGAATACGAGCTGTCTCAAGGAGATGACGATGCTTGCGCTCAGCAAAGTCATTCTGAGCATGAGCACCTAGACAAAAAAACTGAGCAAGAGTACCTTGCTCAGAAAGAAACTGACAAAGAGCATCAGAGATATTCGCCAGCAGAACCAGCTCGAGAAATACGAATAGCCGTGTGCATGAGCCGGCAACACCGAAGAAGTAAGCAGCAACCCAGCAACCCGAAGACGAGTGTCCTCATTACGAACACTCATCAGAGCGTCCATAAGAGAGACACATGGGTGACGAGCAAGTAGCTGAGCACGAAGAGGCTCAAATTCGGCATGAAGACGGGTCAGAAAATCATAAGTGCGTCGAAGCTCAAGTGCAGCCTTCTGACTATGACAAGATTGATAAGCATCCGTCGACAATCGAGGACCAAGATCATCAAGCTGACGCCAAATAACAGACATCTGACCGAAAAACTGCTCTACTGTAGCATCTCCCTGCGGTAACAACTGCTACTGACGAATAGCAGCAAGATAGGTAGACTGTCCAGTAGACTCGTAATGAGAGCGTAGAAAATCTCACATCTGGTGTGCATACTCAAACTTAACTGCATCCGCAGCAAAACGATCCTCCATACCGGCAGTAAAAATAACAGCAGCTCGAGCATCATCATCTAACCAAGTTGTGTATAAGCTGAAGTGAGACTCGTACGCGAACAGATGAGTCTCATAATCCGCAAACAGCTTCTTCTTATCATCATCAGTAGCCTTATCTGAAATAACAGGCTGAGAAGGAACCGTGGAGCAAGGCGGACATTTGAGATCACCTGCGAGATACTTCCAGAGTCATAGACCACGCATGTGCAGACGCATGCAGAGAACCCAGTCGCGATAATTAGTGCTATTGAAAAGCACCGGATATCGCATAACTGGAACCCTGCTCGAAGAAGAAGTCATCCTAATAGGATAACCAGCGATGGCGAGAGCGTAAAATAAACAGCGACGGGCGACGGCAAGAGTGCAAGAGAAAAGCGGCCCAAGCTGCATTTTTTAGGGTTGAAACCCGAAACCTGAGTCAACTTACAGCGGCCTAAGGCCGCTACCCTCCGAAAGTGGCGGTGCCGCCTCACGTGCAGGGACCCAAGGACGCGCGGAGTGGAAATTTCCGCGGGCACGCGGCAGAGCTTCCCCGCGCGCGGGATCGCTCGGCCGAGAGGCATGCGGTCAGCGGGCGATCTGATCAGAGACGCCGGGCGGATCCCACGAGCACTTCCTGCAGAGAGGCAGGTACGGGCGCTTCCTGCTGAGCGGCGGCCAACAGCACGTGGGCGACACAGGCGCCGATTGGAGCAAGCAGCACTGGCGGGTCCAACAAGTACTTCCTGCAGAACGGGCAGAGGCCACTCGCTTCCTCCGCTGGATCAGAGCAGGAGAGCAAGGGGTCCCACGGGCACCAGGCGCAGACCAGACCCACCGCACCAGGGGCAGACCACGAGGCAAGCGGGAGGACAGGCGGGTCCTACCGGCGGCGGGCGAGGGCGGTGTTGCTCAGGGCGGCACAGGAGCAGTCGCTGATTCCAGACGCCACGCGCGATAGAGGGTGACGCCAGGAAAATAACAGGGTGGCAGAAACGAACCGCCGGCTAGGGTAAAAATAAAACTCTACTTCTTGGTTCTGTTATCATGTTACAAATGATGCTTATATTATTGAGAGGTCTGGAGGCTTCAATATATAGAGTACATGATGAGTACACCCCTATTACATCATTTAACAGTGTTATCTTAATTCCTCATTTCATCCAGAGTCAAATATTTCTGTTTCAGTATTGTACTTTATGGGCAATTTCATCCTTAAAATAAAGCCATTAAAGGAGATTATACCCTATTGCAACATATCTCTGCTACATGCACTAAAGATGGTTCTTGTCTATTTCAAATTGGGTGCCTTTACCCTGTGTGTCTGCAAAGGGTGCCGTGCTGTGGCACATTCGTAGTTCTGCAACACTCTTTTTTGAGTATTCCATGTTTATCACAAGTTTTCCTGAGCGTTTCTCCATCCTATGAAGTTTAGTACTTTTGTCTTATACGCCCTGCTGATGCTTTACACAATGCTTTCAGGAAATGGTTTACTTGATTCTGTTAGTAGCTATTTTGATCAGCCTAATTGCCTTTTCGGTAACAAGACATCATATATATTTATACATGGGGCTTTGCTCTGTCCTCTTGATAGCAATCTATACTGGTTACTTCCGAAGAAGAATAAGGAAGCAATTCAACATCCGAGTAAGTTGGGCAAGCCATTTTCCAAACAAAGTAATTAGAAAGTTGTCTTGTTTGTTAGAGCCTACTAGTAACGCTAATTGCTTGTAACACTGAAATTTGCTTCACCACTTTGTGATGCTTAAACAAAAAATAGCTGAGATTTGGACGTGTACTGGTAGTTATGTGGTGCTAGAATTTACCTATGTCTTTAACATTGTTGTCCAAATGTGAGTGTATATTGTACTTAAAATTGGAATATAAATAAAATATTAGAGAGATGTCATTCATCATATTGTTGGTAGTCTTCATTCAAATTAAGCTGACCATTCATCCTTTTGAGGTTGCAGGGTACAGAGAGCAGTCTGGATGATTGTATTCTCCATCTCATTTGTCCTTGCTGTACATTATGCCAGGTTATATCTACAAAGTCTAATCTGAACACCGACTCTACTCTTTACTTTTTTTTGGTTGGGGGGGGGGGGGGGCTACTGGTGTCTTAAGCTCACATTTACAAGCCTTTGAATTGGCAGGAGGCTAGAACATTGGAGATTAATAATGTCCAGTGCGGTGTCTGGCATGGACGTGGTGACACCATTTGTTTGGGGAGCAATGGTGAAGGGAACAAGTCTTTTACTGCCTTGAACAAGCCTTCATTTGTACCTATAAAGTCCCCAGGGTTGTGTGGCATGGACAGAACGTCAAATGGAGCCGACGAACATGAGCCACTCGTCCCATCAGCCCAACCAGAGCAGGTGTAGGAAGTAATAGCAGTGATATCCTGTTTCGCCTTGAAACTCCCCACATTCCAGAAAGGGTTTGGACTGACTGCAAGAAAATCATCGGTGGTACTGCACATTCTTTGCCTGCTTGTTGCTTGCTTCCAGGCTGAAGAACTGAGCTTTCAGCAACCACGGACCACGCATGGGAATGATGGCCCTAATTGGCCTGTTGGTGTTAAATTCAGTGAATTTTTTATCACACTATATGTTAAGGTTCACGATCAAATCCACGTAATGCAGTGATGCATGGCCCGTCTTTTTCCGGAATCTAACTGTAATTTTTTTAGTGTTATAATACGTAATGAACAAAAAGGACATCTAGGGTAAATGGTATTTGTAGTGTTAATAGGGGTGAGTATGTTTAACTGTTAACCGTGAAATCAAACCGCATCAAACCAAAAATATGCGGGTAACTGAAATTTTGATTAAATGTGATTATTATTTTTGTGTATTTTGGTTAACTGAATTTTATTTAGTTATGACATTATATTAACCAAATAACTGATTTAACTAAAATTTTAACCCATATTATCTTACAACTTATAAAAATAAAGATCAATATTACTAATCTCCATGTTCACCAAAATATTTCTTATACGCCGGCCTAATCTTGTAATCTTCACACACCACCTGTCAATACATATAATTTATGTATCTTTTTTATATATTTTTTTATGTATTTATTGTTATTTTATCCAATAAATTATATTGTACACTAAAATACGGTTAACTGCAAAATCGAACTAAATTAACCGTAACGAACCAATTAACCGGCTTAACGGAATACCCACCCTAACCATTTATACGAGAGGTCAGATGGTGGAAGACTCTGCATAATTTAAATATAAGTGACTTGATGGACGATGACAATCTTGGCAGAAACCTCGTTTTTGTTTCACTTGCCCTTCAGTGTCGACAATGGGCATGACAGGACCTCTTGTGCATCAGTGCAGACAAAGCTGTGACTCACGAAACGGCCCTGCTCATGTTGTTCTACATGCAGCCAGTACATCTCAGCGAGCGTGGCTGCCCGCTTCCCTTCTTCAGTTCAGACGAGACGATGATGTCGCTGGCCTGTCTCTGTCCTTTTTTTCATTCACGTCTTCTTTTGCTTGGTGCCTTTCAAAAGTGCAACGAAAGAGAGCACGAGGTAAAGCTCCATATTCCCTGTTGCACTTGCACACACAGACAGGGAAAAAGAAAGAGAAAACAAAAATGAAGAAAAGCTTTATCATACGGCTTAGTACCCACCGAATATTGTATAATTCTAGCTCTTCATCCAGACACGACCACAACACGGAAGTTAGGATCCACAAATTAATGTGCCTTCAAACAGGGAAATGACATCAAATTGATCAAGGGTTCTCACCTCCAGAGGGGTAAGACCTCCCAAGCAGGGATCCGTATCCTCTACCGTGGAGAAGAAAATTCAGAGAACCATATCAATTGCTACAGTAAAATACGAGGGGATGAGCTTCTCGCTAAAGACCCAAGCGACGTCTTGGGCAAAGAGAATGACCCACAGACATCATCATCACATAACCACCCGAACAAAGGATCTCTCCCATGACTAGCATCACAGTGCACCTTATTAGATGCATCATGGCAAGCCGTAACAACCCATGATCACTGTGTCATAAGGTCCCATGCATTACCACATCTCGGCCACCAAAACTTGAATCTTGTGCGATTCTACCGCCTCCGAATGAAAAGTACAAAGCCCTAGCTACACGACACTGTAAGAAAAGTAGAGGGAAAAAGGTTAGACATTGTGATATATATGTCATTTACAGAAGATAAAAGGATACACGATTACGCAGGTATGGACTGAGATCAGCTGCTGGCTACAGGCGTCACAATTACATCCTTCGCAATGGGCGTCATCACCTCTAGATGGGCTCAGCATCTCATATCTGCATTCCAAGCAAGCAAAGCAAAAGGCATTCGGTCCCTTTATCATCGCTATGAGCTGGACTATTTGGACAGAACGAAACAACAGAATCTTTCGTGGGCACGAGTGATCGCTGCAGTAAATTATGGCCGCAGAACGAAACAACAGAATCTTTCGTGGGCACGAGTGATCGCTGCAGTAAATTATGGCCGCTATCAAGGACGAGACGAGTGATAGTGCGCATATTTTTAGTGTTATAATACGTAATGAACAAAAAGGACATATCTAGGGTAAATGGTATTTGTAGTGTTAATAGGGGTGAGTATGTTTAACTGTTAACCGTGAAATCAAACCGTATCAAACCAAAAATATGCGGGTAACTGAAATTTTGATTAAATGTGATTATCATTTTTGTGTATTTTGGTTAACTGAATTTTATTTAGTTATGACATTATATTAACCAAATAACTGATTTAACTAAAATTTTAACCCATATTATCTTATAACTTATAAAAATAAAGATCAATATCATTAATCTCCATGTTCACCAAAATATTTCTTATACGCCGGCCTAATCTTGTAATCTTCACACACCACCTGTCAATACATATAATTTATGTATCTTTTTATATATTTTTTATGTATTTATTGTTATTTTATCTAATAAATTATATTGTACACTAAAATACGGTTAACTGCAAAATCGAACTAAATTAACCGTAACGAACCAATTAACCGGCTTAACGGAATACCCACCCTAACCATTTGTACGAGAGGTCAGATGGTGGAAGACTCGTGCATAATTTAAATATAAGTGACTTGATGGACGATGACGATCTTGGCAGAAACCTCGTTTTTGTTTCACTTGCCCTTCAGTGTCGACAATGGGCATGACAGGACCTCTTGTGCATCAGTGCAGACAAAGCTGTGACTCACGAAACGGCCCTGCTCATGTTGTTCTACATGCAGCCAGTACATCTCAGCGAGCGTGGCTGCCCGCTTCCCTTCTTCAGTTCAGACGAGACGATGATGTCGCTGGCCTGTCTCTGTCCTTTTTTTCATTCACGTCTTCTTTTGCTTGGTGCCTTTCAAAAGTGCAACGAAAGAGAGCACGAGGTAAAGCTCCATATTCCCTGTTGCACTTGCACACACAGACAGGGAAAAAGAAAGAGAAAACAAAAATGAAGAAAAGCTTTATCATACGGCTTAGTACCCACCGAATATTGTATAATTCTAGCTCTTCATCCAGACACGACCACAACACGGAAGTTAGGATCCACAAATTAATGTGCCTTCAAACAGGGAAATGACATCAAATTGATCAAGGGTTCTCACCTCCAGAGGGGTAAGACCTCCCAAGCAGGGATCTGTATCCTCTGCCGTGGAGAAGAAAATTCAGAGAACCATATCAATTGCTACAGTAAAATACGAGGGGATGAGCTTCTCGCTAAAGACCCAAGCGACGTCTTGGGCAAAGAGAATGACCCACAGACATCATCATCACATAACCACCCGAACAAAGGATCTCTCCCATGACTAGCATCACAGTGCACCTTATTAGATGCATCATGGCAAGCCGTAACAACCCATGATCACTGTGTCATAAGGTCCCATGCATTACCACATCTCGGCCACCAAAACTTGAATCTTGTGCGATTCTACCGCCTCCGAATGAAAAGTACAAAGCCCTAGCTACACGACACTGTAAGAAAAGTAGAGGGAAAAAGGTTAGACATTGTGATATATATGTCATTTACAGAAGATAAAAGGATACACGATTACGCAGGTATGGACTGAGATCAGCTGCTGGCTACAGGCGTCACAATTACAACCTTCGCAATGGGCGTCATCACCTCTAGATGGGCTCAGCATCTCATATCTGCATTCCAAGCAAGCAAAGCAAAAGGCATTCGGTCCCTTTATCATCGCTATGAGCTGGACTATTTGGACAGAACGAAACAACAGAATCTTTCGTGGGCACGAGTGATCGCTGCAGTAAATTATGGCCGCAGAACGAAACAACAGAATCTTTCGTGGGCACGAGTGATCGCTGCAGTAAATTATGGCCGCTATCAAGGACGAGACGAGGTTGTGGTGTATGGCCGGTGCAAAATATCTAGTTTCTGTATCAAGCCCCCCCCCCCCCCCCCCCCCCCCCCACAAACTTCAGTAAGTAAATATAGCTAGGCATGTCGCTCTTGTAAGCTGCACACTATGTGCTCTGCCCTTCTCCTGCATGTAAAAACTCTTTCTTCTTAATGGATTCTGGCCATTAGCCAGTGCTTATTTTTTAAAATGCTGTTACTGAGGTATTATATGAAAACTAAGTAAAATTTACAGGTGACATGTGAGTGCCCTCTTGGAGTGCAACTTGATTTCTGCAATTTTTCCTAGGAATTGGGAGCTGCCGACACCCTGCCCGGCCCTTGTTAGGAAGGTAGCCGACGCCCGCATGTACACAGTCACGCTCGTGTAGCCATGCATGTTGACGATAACTAATTAACAAACTCACTACATGAACGAAGGAGCAACCAAAAGTCACTGTTTTTTTTTGAAAACTTCGGTTTGCCCGGTTATACTATAAGCAAAAGGTAACAATACATAGATTCAGTTACATGCTGAGGGTTCGCAAGAGATTAATAGAGAGGCACAATAGGGGGGGGGGGGTGCGATCGCCCTAATTATGTCGGAGTTGACGAAACTAGGGCAGCCAATCTAGAGGCCCCAGCCATACACCAGAGAGAAGTTTGCTCTCGAACACGGTGGATTAGCAAATGACTTGGGGTTTCTCTGCCTTCGAAGATCCTTGCATTGCTCTCACATCAAACTGTCCATAGTACTTGTAGTAGAAGAGATCGTAGGCCAACAATACGATTATTAGATGACATCTGCCACAGATTATAGTACCATTCAGACACTGAGGATGAGCTTTCCCAGTTGGAAGGATGTAAGGTGTCTTCTCCTACCCAAGCGCTAACACTCTCCCATAAGCCTCTGACCACAGGGCATTTAAGGGCGAGGTGAATAGATGTCTCAAGATTACGAAAACACAGGAGGCATAAATAATTGTTTGGCCAACCTCGTTGTTGCAATCTATCAAAGGTCCAAACACGATTCTGGAGAAAAAGCCAGGCGAACATTTTGCATTTTGCAGGGCCCACGCCTTCCAAACAAGCACTTGGAAGGGAGATTTGATCATATCTTCGAATTGCATATTATAAACAGACTTAGCCGAGTAATCTCTTGAGGGGGTGAGCTTCCGGTAGATGGTGTTTATAGTCAAAATTGACATGATGGTTTGTTACGTGTCAAGGCTGGTTGATTTTTAATCACGTGTACTAGCTATGGGTTGCCATAAATATACTTCGGATATGTACGCCAATTTATTTGTCTACTACATATATCTTATATGTATGGTAGTATATATATCTTATCAAATATACGATCGTATATATATGACAGTACGTGATAAATGCGGCAAGCGACTTTCTTTCAAACCGGCCTCTGCTAAGTCCAGTCATCCCTATAAATATGAGTTACAGGGATATGGTCGAACTCTCTCCAACAGTTCGACAAAAATTCTTTTTATTTCAGTTTTACATTTTATCCTAGTACGAGTAGACCTTTGGCGATTTCTATTGTAAATCATTTGTACAGTCTCCGTGTTATCGAGGATTCTTTGGTGATTTGCCCGTGTGCTCACGTGACGAGCACGAAGGCGCCGCTAACCTGCCCGGCGACATCTTCTCGTTGTGTTGGCCGGATCAGATGCCAACACAATTTTGATGACTCCGCTGGGGACGACACGTCTGTTCGGATATGTACGACTTAGCTGTTCGTTTGCCCCTTTTCCGTCAAGATAGGATCTGGCCGTGAGGCCGATCGAGCGTGCTTGTTTTAGCCCGTTCCCCTTGTTACCATCATGGCCGATCGTCAAAAAAGAAAGAGTCAACCATTTTGCGGCAGCTCACCTGTAACTTAATCTAAAGATTGCTTGTGATCTTTCCATAAATAGTGATCACATTCAAAAGAAAGAAGGAGTAAAATATTCGGTCCAGATACTTTAGTCAAGAATTTGCATTTTCTCTTACCATGTACGGCTGATCACCAATAGCCAGATTTAGAGATTTCTTTGTGTTTTCTTTCCTTTGAAAAAACGGCCAGAATATTTTTAATCAAGCATTGTGCGGCAGGTCATCAGCAGAGATTTACGTCTTTGTTTTCCTGGACTCTGCACAGCTTGTTTGCGGCAGCAAAGATTTCCTTCCATTTTCTATTCTCTCCTGCAGATCAAGATCAAATCAAGAAGTCCTGCAATGCTGGTAGATTTCTGTTCCACGCTGCTAGCCAGCTGCCGTATCCTACACATCCACGGCAAGAGAAGGCAAGCAAATACGCATACAAGCACGGTCAAGAGTCTGGTTAATCTACACATCTTCTCCGAAGGATCAGCTGCAAGCAACGGCAGGCTAAGGCAACGTCGTCTCTGCCGCGGTAGTAGATCATGTCGGAGGTAGACATGGACAACATCATCATGCCGGAGTTTAAAGAGCTGCCGGAAGGATGCTCAGCAGGAGATTGAGCGTGTTATTGAGGAGTACCGCCGGCTAGCACTTGCCGGCTGGATCAAGACTCGCCAAGGCGTCGTCAAGAAACTCCCAGCATCCACTCTTCCATCTTCTTCCGAGATGAGACCAAAAGAAACTAAAATTCCAATGTCACCCGAAGATTACGCACATATAATAAATACATCCGTTGGAGCGTCTGTTGCAAATAAAGAGTCTCCTATGCTAGAACAAATTATAGATGCTGGTTTGAAACACATAAATATTGACACCACAGCCAACTACGACATAAAACAGCTGGTTTATTCGAACGTTCCAGTACAGCAAAAAATTAACGTCGACGTCGTCTCCTCTGGCGCACGTGATGGTTTTAGTACCATACCAAATGATGCTGATATTTCTAGAATTTTTCATGTACCAGTCAGTGTTATACATAATAATTTTACAGACGGTCGAAATTATGGTTTAGCTAGCAATACACCGCTCGTGGCTGGGTCTATAGGAGCGAGCACACAAGCACATGGTTTAGGCCACTTGGTTAATGGACCGTCTAATTTTCAGAAACCATATTACACTACCACTGCATATAGCCAACCGCCGATCTATCCACAAGGATCAAGCGTCCATCCTTGGTCAACACCTAACGCGTGGTCTAGTAATGTTGCGCCAAAAATGCTATGCAGTTTTGACTCTCAGTTTAAACCGCAACCCGCCATTGTCCCTCCTCGGCCTCAGGCCGAGTCGAGCTTTAATGGGGTGCGTGAACAAGTGGCCGCTGCGCTTAAAGAACAATTCGGCATCGAGCCAAAAGGCTATGTCGGAACATATAAGACATCGTACCTGGATTTTTATGACTCATTAACGTTCCCTCATGGGTTTAGAATGCCTGAATTTATCAAATTTAGTGGGTAAGATAATAAAACCACTTATGAACATGTGGGTCAATTTTTGGCACAATGCGGAATATGTGGTGATGGTAATGATGATGTTCTTAAATTACGTTTATTTCCCTTGTCATTGTCTAGTACTGCATTCACTTGGTTTACGTAGCTTCCAACTAGCTCAATATATTTTTAGCCTCAAATAGAACAAAAGTTTCATGAGCATTTTTATTCTGGAGATACAGAATTGTGTCTGTCTCATTTAGCATCAGTTAGACAGCGGGATAATGAATCTGTGTCTGAGTATATAAGGAGATTTAGAGACACAAAAAATAAATGTTTTAGCTTGGCACTTGCTGAGAAAGATCTTGCTAGTTGTCTTCGAATATAAGGGAGGTATTGAATGGGCATGATTTCACTGATTTAAACCAGGTGCTTCGAAAGGCTCTGACTCGAGAAAGCCGAGTTCAGAACACTAGGACACTTCGTAAATTTGAGAGAACAAAAAGTGATAATCCTAGTGTTAATTTTGTAGAATGTGATTCCAATTCTTCAGAAGAGGAACCTGCTGACATTTGTGTGGCCTGAGTGGTCTTGGACTTCCAAGAAGCCATTCGTGTACCCTGCATTAAAACCATCATATAAGAAGGACCGATCAGAGGATATAAAGTTTACTTTTGATATTACTAAACGTGAATTTTTTTTATTTATTGTTACAGGAAAAACAGATTAGATTGCCTCATGGACACGTTATCCCTTCTACTGATGAGCTAAAAAAGCGTGCTTACTGTAAATGATATCATTCATATTCGCATGCTACTAATGACTGTAACGTGTTTCGACGGCAGGTTCAGATGGCTATTAATGAAGGTCGGCTGAAGCTTGCAGATTCACAGACCATGAGGGTGGATAGTGATCCTTTCCCAGTCAACATGATCGATTTGGGAGATCGTAAAGTTTTGGCTGGGCCAGCTCAGGCCGAGGCAGCTGCTGGCAAGCAAGTTGTTAAAGACGATGATTTAAGTGCGGAGCAAACATCACAATTCAGTGGGACACCTCCACCGGCTTGTAACAAGAGGTCTAGGACATTCAAGCCAAAAAATCCTCAGCTTGATTGGTGGAAAACTGATAAGAAAAAAGAAGGGAGCCGTTTTGCTAAACGGGCAAGAAGGCCGAAGCCAAAGTTTCACATTCTTCTGGCTAAGTACGAGAAAAGGGCCGCTTGGGTGGAGCAGGCCCGATCATCTAATGGCAATACGTCTCAAACTTCGATTGATAGTCAAAGAAAGAAGAAGGACCAGCTGGGAGATATTGCTGTACCGAGACCTGCATCAGCACATGTCACGCCAAGCACGACGTCGTATCCTATGCCAGCAGCCTTGTTCGGCCCTTCGATGGCCGGGCCGGCCTACGTACCAACCCATTCCTTGTCCGTATCCTGCATGGGGAGGATATGGGATGTGGATGCCACCGTTGCCCACTCCTGTTGATTATTCATATCCAGGGTGGGTGGCTCCACAAATGCCATCATATTTTACTAAGCCGTCTGTGTTTGAATCGGCTGTCATGGGAGAATAAAGGTTCAGATCATAAACTTGGCCGATCAGCACATGTGATGGAGGAGAGGACAGAAAATAATAGAGGATCAACGATCACAATTGGTAGCATTAATGTGCCTTGTGCTTCTGAAGTAATGTAGCTGGGAGGAGTACAACCAGTGGGGAACGTGCAGGCCAGCAAGTTGGTCATTGGTGCCGGATGGCATGATGGCACAAGGATACCAGTTCGTGACTCACGCCAGTGTGTACTCAGTATACCTGCAAACAATTTAGATGCTAGGATGAGCAAGACAGTGCAGCATGGTAATTCTAGAGTTGCAATCAGATTGTGTGCACAAGAAAAGAATGGCGACCTGTTGTTAAACCGACAAGCGACACAATTGTCGGAAATAACAAACTAGAGCAGCAAGGTAAGGCCGAACTTGTTGGTAGCTCGGCTAACATTCAAGATGTGAATACCTCAGGAGGCAAAACAACAACTTACAGTTCTACGTATTAGAGAGGAACAATTCTAGACTGTATTGGATGATTAATCTGGGGTCAAAGGGTACATTATATAGAGGGATTAGGTGAGGGAAAAGGACTAAACTGCCCCTAACCCTAATCCCCTACAAAGGACTAAAATGCCCCTGATTAGCCCACTAAATTACACAGTCTAACACCCCCCACAGTCACAACATCTAGCCAATGCAGATGTTGAGACTGGACCAAAACTCGAAGAACAGAGACGACGGGAGGCCCTTCGTGAAGATGTCGGCGAACTGCGTCGTCGTCAGGACATGGTGTACCCGAATCTCGCCACGTGGAACCCGCTCACGAACAAAGTGGAGGTCAATCTCCACATGCTTCGTGCGCTGATGCTGGACCAGGTTGGTGGAGAGGTACACGGCGCTGACGTTGTCACAGTAGATCAGGGTGCTCCTGGCGACGGGAGTGTGGAGCTCCTGAAGCAGCCGCTGAAGCCAGGAAGCCCCAGCCACGCCGTTAGCCCCGGCGCGATACTTCGCCTCAGCACTCGAACGCGACACCACGTGTTGTCGCTTCGAGGACCAGGAGACGAGATTACCGCCCAGGAAGACGACGTACCCAGAGGTAGACTGACGAGTGTCCGGGCAGCCTGCCCAGTCAGCGTCGATGTACACGACCAGCTCGGAGGCCGCGCCACGTCAAAGGAGGAGGCCATATTCAAGGGTGCCACGCAGGTACTGAAGAATCCGCTTCACAGCAGTGAGGTGCGGCTCCCTCAGGTCGTGCATGTGGAGGCACACCTGCTAAAACACATAGGAGATATCTGGCCTGGTGAAGGTGAGGTACTGGAGAGCACCTGCAAGACTCCTGTAAGCAGTAGGGTTAGTGAAGGGTGTCCCGTCGATAGCGGAGAGCTTCGCCTGAGTATCCACTGGAGTGGAGCATGACTTGCACTCAGCCATGCCCGCTCGCTTCAGGATATCCAGGCAGTACTGTCGCTGGTGAAGAAACAAGCCGCCTAGTCGGTCCTCGACCGCAATACCCAGGATGTAGTGGAGGCGGCCCAGGTCCTTCATAGCGAACTCCTGCTGTAATGCAGAAATAGTGCACCAAAGAAGAGCCGGACTGGACGCCGTTAGTACAATGTCATCGATGTACATTAAAAGGTAAGCATTGTCACTGCCACATTGATAAACAAACAGTGAAGTGTCCAACTTAGCTTCAACGAATCCCTGTGAGACCAAGAAAGAGGCAAACCGGCTATACCAGGCTCTTGGTGCCTGCTTTAGAGCGTACATGGATTTGTTCAGCTTACATACCATGTCTGGATGAGCTGAGTCAACAAATCCTGTCGGCTGACTACAATACACCGTCTCGGTCAGTGTACCGTGGAGGAAGGCATTCTTGACGTCCAACTGGTGGACGGGCCAAGAACGCGAGAGAGCTAGCGATAGAACGGTACGAACCGTCGCTGGCTTCACCACCAGGCTGAAGGTCTCATCGTAGTCGACTCCAAGGCGCTGAGTGAAGCCCCGAAGTACCCACCGAGCCTTGTACCTCTCCAAGGTACCGCCCACCTTCTTCTTATGTGTGAATACCCACTTGCCCATGACAACATTGCCACGACCGGGGCGGGGAACCAGGTCCCAGGTCCAGTTGGCAAGCAGGGCCTCATACTCTTCCTCCATAGCGCGACGCCAGTGAGGGTCAACGAGGGCGCTACGAACGGAAGTCGGTATGGGTGAGATCGAAGAAGAGTCGGTCAGTGGAGACGTCATCAACGAGAAGGCAACTCCGGAGAAGCGCTCAACCGGTCGGAGACTCCTGCACGCACGTCAGGTCACCATCGGGTGGACGTGACCAGGATCCCTGTGGAGAAGAGGAGGGTTGTGCACCGGGTGATCGGGTAGAACAACCTTCTCTCATCGTGGGTAGACGAGAGTGGGTCTCGAGGCCACGCATGGCGCGACGACTGGTGTAGAGGACTATGGTGACGCGTGTGGCGCAGCAGGAGTTGGGGCCCCATCCCGCGCTTATCGCTGGTAGATAAGTGCGGGGTCAGCGAAGCAAGAAGTCGGGGTCGTCGTCGGTGCTGCGCCTGGTGTGACTGGTGACGTCGGGCTTGCTGCAGGTGACGTCGGGGAAGCTGAGGCCGCGCGTGATGCAGCTGGTGACGTCGGGATCACCCGAGGTGCAGCAGGTGACGCCGGAGATGTCGATGCCACACGTGGCGCAGTTGGTGACGTCGGGGCCACCTGAGGTACAGCATATGACGCTGGAGGCATCGATGCCACACGTGGTGCAGCAGGTGACGTCAGGGGCACCTGAGGCGTAGCGCGTGTCGAACCTGCAGAAGAAAGAGGGCAAGGAAGCTAGGGAGCAGCCTCGGGGTCAGTGGGAAAAAAGGGAATCCAGCTCTATGGTGGAATTGGAAGAGGTGGTGGAGAAGGGAAAGGAGGACTCGTCGAGGATGACGTGACGAGAGACCAAAAGGCGGTGAGTAGTGAGATCTAAGCACCGATACACCTTATGATCAAGGGAATACCCGAGAAAAACACACCGCGTCGAGCGGGGCGCAAGCTTATGTGGGACAGTGGCGAAAAGGTTAGGGTAGCAAGCGCACCCGAAAACTCGAAGGTGATCGTAAAGAGGGTCGGTGCCATATAAAGCAAAGTAGGGGGTGGAGGCAGTATGGAGAGCCTCCACCCAGTATCAGATTGGAACAGATGCCTGGAACATCAGGGAGCGCATGACATCATTGGTGGTGCAAATCATGCGCTCTGCCTTGCCGTTTTGAGGAGAGGTATACAGACAAGACATGCGTAGCTATACCCAATGTGCGGAGAGAAAGTTACGAAATGCAGAGTTATCAAACTCGCGTCCGTTATCACACTGGACAGCTCGTATGGTGCGCCCAAACTGAGCGGGAATCCAAATGAAGAAGTGATAAAGATTAACTAAAGTCTCAGACTTCAATCGTAATGGAAAAGTCCATGAAATGTGAGAAAAAACATCAATGATCACCAATGATGGGTGATGTCCACAAATCACAATGTATAAGATAAAAAACGTGCTCAACATGAGTCACAGAAGTGGGAAAAGGAAGCCGAACATGGCGACCAAGCTGACAAGCATGACATAAGGAGTCATATGTGCCCCTACAACACGAGATAACAGAACTACTGGACAACTTCGACATAGCATTTGCACTAGGGTGGCCAAGCCGGCGATGCCAAATGGTAGATGAAGCTGTCGTAGTCAAAGCGAAAGGCGGTGATGCAGCTGTAAAAGTCCCAAAAACTTGTAAAAGGAAACTTGAATTGTGAATAAAGTTGATATCAAATTCAAGAAAATGGGACTTGCAAAAACTTTTCTACACATGTGAATGTTGTCATGTGCAATTACATGATTTAAAGTCCACTTTGAATTCATATGTTCATTTGAATGCAAAGGTGATCATTTTAAATGAAGGATGCAAACTGTGGTTGTAACTCTCCCCTTTGCAGCCGCCAAATTAAAAGTTCGAATCCATATTTGAATCCTTCAGGTCCAAATTATGAGGAAGACAAATTTTGAGAAAATTTGGAGGTTTTTGATATGTATATCAAAGAGGCTAGTGAATTTCATTGAAATTTGAATTCAAATTTGAAACTGAATTACACCTTGTCAAATTTTCCAAATGGTTTTCAAATTTGAACTCTTCATGACTGAAATTTGCAATGTGCCAAATTGGAGATATTTTGAGGGAGAAAAGCTATGGGACCCACATGTCAGTGGAAGGGAAACTTACAACCGAAGTAATCCTGCTCTCCTCTGTTCCCACTCGCCATAGCCGGTTGCCTCACGCGCGCCACCGAAGCTCACGCCGAAGGCACCACCTCGCTCTCTCCTCATGCTGGTAACCAGCTTGTGCGTGTGCTGGACGTTCAGCGTGAGCCGTTAGCTCATAGGACGCAACACGCGGTTTTGCTTCTTCCTCACGCAAGAACCGAGCAACCACGCTGCCATCTCCCCGTTGATCGATTGGGAGCCGCCCAAACTTGTGCCACCGAGCTCCCCGAGCAGCTAAAACTGCACCACAGCTGCATCCTACGTCTCCTCGGAGCAAAAGATGGTCGAGCTCGGCTTCCCTCACCCAAAAGCGGTTCTATTTCACAGCTGCCGAATATCGCCTCCACTCGAGCTCACGTGGACAGCCTCACACGAGGGGATTCATGCTCTATCAAATGCACCCAAGGACGTGCCGACTACCGCACTGCTCCTCGACGAGTCTCAGCTCAAGCCGAGGCTCATCGAACTGCAATTCAGAGAATTTCTCCCGGCGTGTGCAAAGTGACCCCGGGTGAGAAGTTATCAAAATTCGATCGCATTTCTTGTGTTTAGATCAGCAAATCATGCACAAAGGTGCTAGACTAGCTAGTGATCAATTTTCCTTAGCAACCCTAGCTTGAAACCCGGTGTTAGCAGCCCATTTAAATTTTTCCCGAGCTCAACCATGGCCGAGCTCCTCGAGCGCCCGGTGAAACCCTAGTAGACACCGTTTTCGAGCTAGTTTATGCCCACGTCGAGCTTCCTTAGGTGCCACTGATGCTTTAGAGCTGATCTCTCAAGGTTTTCGTGGGCTAGGATGACCGGTCATCGGCGCCGAACTTCACCAAATACCGCCGCACGCCGCCGACCTGATTCCGGGCATCGAGAGCTTGTGCCGACACCGTAGATCGCTTTCCCGTACCCCAAAACCCCCGGGAGGCGAGTATTGGGCCAAGAGGTGACTGGGAAGCCGAGCCCGGCAAGGGCACCGCCGCTGCCGGCAAGGGGGAGACACGGACGTGGGAAACTGACCGAGGAAGAAGAAGACCCGGGGCCGGCCCACCTGTCAGCGGGAGAGAAAACAAAAATGAAGAAAAGCTTTATCATACGGCTTAGTACCCACCGAATATTGTATAATTCTAGCTCTTCATCCAGACACGACCACAACACGGAAGTTAGGATCCACAAATTAATGTGCCTTCAAACAGGGAAATGACATCAAATTGATCAAGGGTTCTCACCTCCAGAGGGGTAAGACCTCCCAAGCAGGGATCTGTATCCTCTGCCGTGGAGAAGAAAATTCAGAGAACCATATCAATTGCTACAGTAAAATACGAGGGGATGAGCTTCTCGCTAAAGACCCAAGCGACGTCTTGGGCAAAGAGAATGACCCACAGACATCATCATCACATAACCACCCGAACAAAGGATCTCTCCCATGACTAGCATCACAGTGCACCTTATTAGATGCATCATGGCAAGCCGTAACAACCCATGATCACTGTGTCATAAGGTCCCATGCATTACCACATCTCGGCCACCAAAACTTGAATCTTGTGCGATTCTACCGCCTCCGAATGAAAAGTACAAAGCCCTAGCTACACGACACTGTAAGAAAAGTAGAGGGAAAAAGGTTAGACATTGTGATATATATGTCATTTACAGAAGATAAAAGGATACACGATTACGCAGGTATGGACTGAGATCAGCTGCTGGCTACAGGCGTCACAATTACAACCTTCGCAATGGGCGTCATCACCTCTAGATGGGCTCAGCATCTCATATCTGCATTCCAAGCAAGCAAAGCAAAAGGCATTCGGTCCCTTTATCATCGCTATGAGCTGGACTATTTGGACAGAACGAAACAACAGAATCTTTCGTGGGCACGAGTGATCGCTGCAGTAAATTATGGCCGCAGAACGAAACAACAGAATCTTTCGTGGGCACGAGTGATCGCTGCAGTAAATTATGGCCGCTATCAAGGACGAGACGAGGTTGTGGTGTATGGCCGGTGCAAAATATCTAGTTTCTGTATCAAGCCCCCCCCCCCCCCCCCCCCACAAACTTCAGTAAGTAAATATAGCTAGGCATGTCGCTCTTGTAAGCTGCACACTATGTGCTCTGCCCTTCTCCTGCATGTAAAAACTCTTTCTTCTTAATGGATTCTGGCCATTAGCCAGTGCTTATTTTTTAAAATGCTGTTACTGAGGTATTATATGAAAACTAAGTAAAATTTACAGGTGACATGTGAGTGCCCTCTTGGAGTGCAACTTGATTTCTGCAATTTTTCCTAGGAATTGGGAGCTGCCGACACCCTGCCCGGCCCTTGTTAGGAAGGTAGCCGACGCCCGCATGTACACAGTCACGCTCGTGTAGCCATGCATGTTGACGATAACTAATTAACAAACTCACTACATGAACGAAGGAGCAACCAAAAGTCACTGTTTTTTTTTGAAAACTTCGGTTTGCCCGGTTATACTATAAGCAAAAGGTAACAATACATAGATTCAGTTACATGCTGAGGGTTCGCAAGAGATTAATAGAGAGGCACAATAGGGGGGGGGGTGCGATCGCCCTAATTATGTCGGAGTTGACGAAACTAGGGCAGCCAATCTAGAGGCCCCAGCCATACACCAGAGAGAAGTTTGCTCTCGAACACGGTGGATTAGCAAATGACTTGGGGTTTCTCTGCCTTCGAAGATCCTTGCATTGCTCTCACATCAAACTGTCCATAGTACTTGTAGTAGAAGAGATCGTAGGCCAACAATACGATTATTAGATGACATCTGCCACAGATTATAGTACCATTCAGACACTGAGGATGAGCTTTCCCAGTTGGAAGGATGTAAGGTGTCTTCTCCTACCCAAGCGCTAACACTCTCCCATAAGCCTCTGACCACAGGGCATTTAAGGGCGAGGTGAATAGATGTCTCAAGATTACGAAAACACAGGAGGCATAAATAATTGTTTGGCCAACCTCGTTGTTGCAATCTATCAAAGGTCCAAACACGATTCTGGAGAAAAAGCCAGGCGAACATTTTGCATTTTGCAGGGCCCACGCCTTCCAAACAAGCACTTGGAAGGGAGATTTGATCATATCTTCGAATTGCATATTATAAACAGACTTAGCCGAGTAATCTCTTGAGGGGGTGAGCTTCCGGTAGATGGTGTTTATAGTCAAAATTGACATGATGGTTTGTTACGTGTCAAGGCTGGTTGATTTTTAATCACGTGTACTAGCTATGGGTTGCCATAAATATACTTCGGATATGTACGCCAATTTATTTGTCTACTACATATATCTTATATGTATGGTAGTATATATATCTTATCAAATATACGATCGTATATATATGACAGTACGTGATAAATGCGGCAAGCGACTTTCTTTCAAACCGGCCTCTGCTAAGTCCAGTCATCCCTATAAATATGAGTTACAGGGATATGGTCGAACTCTCTCCAACAGTTCGACAAAAATTCTTTTTATTTCAGTTTTACATTTTATCCTAGTACGAGTAGACCTTTGGCGATTTCTATTGTAAATCATTTGTACAGTCTCCGTGTTATCGAGGATTCTTTGGTGATTTGCCCGTGTGCTCACGTGACGAGCACGAAGGCGCCGCTAACCTGCCCGGCGACATCTTCTCGTTGTGTTGGCCGGATCAGATGCCAACACAATTTTGATGACTCCGCTGGGGACGACACGTCTGTTCGGATATGTACGACTTAGCTGTTCGTTTGCCCCTTTTCCGTCAAGATAGGATCTGGCCGTGAGGCCGATCGAGCGTGCTTGTTTTAGCCCGTTCCCCTTGTTACCATCATGGCCGATCGTCAAAAAAGAAAGAGTCAACCATTTTGCGGCAGCTCACCTGTAACTTAATCTAAAGATTGCTTGTGATCTTTCCATAAATAGTGATCACATTCAAAAGAAAGAAGGAGTAAAATATTCGGTCCAGATACTTTAGTCAAGAATTTGCATTTTCTCTTACCATGTACGGCTGATCACCAATAGCCAGATTTAGAGATTTCTTTGTGTTTTCTTTCCTTTGAAAAAACGGCCAGAATATTTTTAATCAAGCATTGTGCGGCAGGTCATCAGCAGAGATTTACGTCTTTGTTTTCCTGGACTCTGCACAGCTTGTTTGCGGCAGCAAAGATTTCCTTCCATTTTCTATTCTCTCCTGCAGATCAAGATCAAATCAAGAAGTCCTGCAATGCTGGTAGATTTCTGTTCCACGCTGCTAGCCAGCTGCCGTATCCTACACATCCACGGCAAGAGAAGGCAAGCAAATACGCATACAAGCACGGTCAAGAGTCTGGTTAATCTACACATCTTCTCCGAAGGATCAGCTGCAAGCAACGGCAGGCTAAGGCAACGTCGTCTCTGCCGCGGTAGTAGATCATGTCGGAGGTAGACATGGACAACATCATCATGCCGGAGTTTAAAGAGCTGCCGGAAGGATGCTCAGCAGGAGATTGAGCGTGTTATTGAGGAGTACCGCCGGCTAGCACTTGCCGGCTGGATCAAGACTCGCCAAGGCGTCGTCAAGAAACTCCCAGCATCCACTCTTCCATCTTCTTCCGAGATGAGACCAAAAGAAACTAAAATTCCAATGTCACCCGAAGATTACGCACATATAATAAATACATCCGTTGGAGCGTCTGTTGCAAATAAAGAGTCTCCTATGCTAGAACAAATTATAGATGCTGGTTTGAAACACATAAATATTGACACCACAGCCAACTACGACATAAAACAGCTGGTTTATTCGAACGTTCCAGTACAGCAAAAAATTAACGTCGACGTCGTCTCCTCTGGCGCACGTGATGGTTTTAGTACCATACCAAATGATGCTGATATTTCTAGAATTTTTCATGTACCAGTCAGTGTTATACATAATAATTTTACAGACGGTCGAAATTATGGTTTAGCTAGCAATACACCGCTCGTGGCTGGGTCTATAGGAGCGAGCACACAAGCACATGGTTTAGGCCACTTGGTTAATGGACCGTCTAATTTTCAGAAACCATATTACACTACCACTGCATATAGCCAACCGCCGATCTATCCACAAGGATCAAGCGTCCATCCTTGGTCAACACCTAACGCGTGGTCTAGTAATGTTGCGCCAAAAATGCTATGCAGTTTTGACTCTCAGTTTAAACCGCAACCCGCCATTGTCCCTCCTCGGCCTCAGGCCGAGTCGAGCTTTAATGGGGTGCGTGAACAAGTGGCCGCTGCGCTTAAAGAACAATTCGGCATCGAGCCAAAAGGCTATGTCGGAACATATAAGACATCGTACCTGGATTTTTATGACTCATTAACGTTCCCTCATGGGTTTAGAATGCCTGAATTTATCAAATTTAGTGGGTAAGATAATAAAACCACTTATGAACATGTGGGTCAATTTTTGGCACAATGCGGAATATGTGGTGATGGTAATGATGATGTTCTTAAATTACGTTTATTTCCCTTGTCATTGTCTAGTACTGCATTCACTTGGTTTACGTAGCTTCCAACTAGCTCAATATATTTTTAGCCTCAAATAGAACAAAAGTTTCATGAGCATTTTTATTCTGGAGATACAGAATTGTGTCTGTCTCATTTAGCATCAGTTAGACAGCGGGATAATGAATCTGTGTCTGAGTATATAAGGAGATTTAGAGACACAAAAAATAAATGTTTTAGCTTGGCACTTGCTGAGAAAGATCTTGCTAGTTGTCTTCGAATATAAGGGAGGTATTGAATGGGCATGATTTCACTGATTTAAACCAGGTGCTTCGAAAGGCTCTGACTCGAGAAAGCCGAGTTCAGAACACTAGGACACTTCGTAAATTTGAGAGAACAAAAAGTGATAATCCTAGTGTTAATTTTGTAGAATGTGATTCCAATTCTTCAGAAGAGGAACCTGCTGACATTTGTGTGGCCTGAGTGGTCTTGGACTTCCAAGAAGCCATTCGTGTACCCTGCATTAAAACCATCATATAAGAAGGACCGATCAGAGGATATAAAGTTTACTTTTGATATTACTAAACGTGAATTTTTTTTATTTATTGTTACAGGAAAAACAGATTAGATTGCCTCATGGACACGTTATCCCTTCTACTGATGAGCTAAAAAAGCGTGCTTACTGTAAATGATATCATTCATATTCGCATGCTACTAATGACTGTAACGTGTTTCGACGGCAGGTTCAGATGGCTATTAATGAAGGTCGGCTGAAGCTTGCAGATTCACAGACCATGAGGGTGGATAGTGATCCTTTCCCAGTCAACATGATCGATTTGGGAGATCGTAAAGTTTTGGCTGGGCCAGCTCAGGCCGAGGCAGCTGCTGGCAAGCAAGTTGTTAAAGACGATGATTTAAGTGCGGAGCAAACATCACAATTCAGTGGGACACCTCCACCGGCTTGTAACAAGAGGTCTAGGACATTCAAGCCAAAAAATCCTCAGCTTGATTGGTGGAAAACTGAACTAGAGCAGCAAGGTAAGGCCGAACTTGTTGGTAGCTCGGCTAACATTCAAGATGTGAATACCTCAGGAGGCAAAACAACAACTTACAGTTCTACGTATTAGAGAGGAACAATTCTAGACTGTATTGGATGATTAATCTGGGGTCAAAGGGTACATTATATAGAGGGATTAGGTGAGGGAAAAGGACTAAACTGCCCCTAACCCTAATCCCCTACAAAGGACTAAAATGCCCCTGATTAGCCCACTAAATTACACAGTCTAACACCCCCCACAGTCACAACATCTAGCCAATGCAGATGTTGAGACTGGACCAAAACTCGAAGAACAGAGACGACGGGAGGCCCTTCGTGAAGATGTCGGCGAACTGCGTCGTCGTCAGGACATGGTGTACCCGAATCTCGCCACGTGGAACCCGCTCACGAACAAAGTGGAGGTCAATCTCCACATGCTTCGTGCGCTGATGCTGGACCAGGTTGGTGGAGAGGTACACGGCGCTGACGTTGTCACAGTAGATCAGGGTGCTCCTGGCGACGGGAGTGTGGAGCTCCTGAAGCAGCCGCTGAAGCCAGGAAGCCCCAGCCACGCCGTTAGCCCCGGCGCGATACTTCGCCTCAGCACTCGAACGCGACACCACGTGTTGTCGCTTCGAGGACCAGGAGACGAGATTACCGCCCAGGAAGACGACGTACCCAGAGGTAGACTGACGAGTGTCCGGGCAGCCTGCCCAGTCAGCGTCGATGTACACGACCAGCTCGGAGGCCGCGCCACGTCAAAGGAGGAGGCCATATTCAAGGGTGCCACGCAGGTACTGAAGAATCCGCTTCACAGCAGTGAGGTGCGGCTCCCTCAGGTCGTGCATGTGGAGGCACACCTGCTAAAACACATAGGAGATATCTGGCCTGGTGAAGGTGAGGTACTGGAGAGCACCTGCAAGACTCCTGTAAGCAGTAGGGTTAGTGAAGGGTGTCCCGTCGATAGCGGAGAGCTTCGCCTGAGTATCCACTGGAGTGGAGCATGACTTGCACTCAGCCATGCCCGCTCGCTTCAGGATATCCAGGCAGTACTGTCGCTGGTGAAGAAACAAGCCGCCTAGTCGGTCCTCGACCGCAATACCCAGGATGTAGTGGAGGCGGCCCAGGTCCTTCATAGCGAACTCCTGCTGTAATGCAGAAATAGTGCACCAAAGAAGAGCCGGACTGGACGCCGTTAGTACAATGTCATCGATGTACATTAAAAGGTAAGCATTGTCACTGCCACATTGATAAACAAACAGTGAAGTGTCCAACTTAGCTTCAACGAATCCCTGTGAGACCAAGAAAGAGGCAAACCGGCTATACCAGGCTCTTGGTGCCTGCTTTAGAGCGTACATGGATTTGTTCAGCTTACATACCATGTTTGGATGAGCTGAGTCAACAAATCCTGTCGGCTGACTACAATACACCGTCTCGGTCAGTGTACCGTGGAGGAAGGCATTCTTGACGTCCAACTGGTGGACGGGCCAAGAACGCGAGAGAGCTAGCGATAGAACGGTACGAACCGTCGCTGGCTTCACCACCAGGCTGAAGGTCTCATCGTAGTCGACTCCAGGGCGCTGAGTGAAGCCCCGAAGTACCCACCGAGCCTTGTACCTCTCCAAGGTACCGCCCACCTTCTTCTTATGTGTGAATACCCACTTGCCCATGACAACATTGCCACGACCGGGGCGGGGAACCAGGTCCCAGGTCCAGTTGGCAAGCAGGGCCTCATACTCTTCCTCCATAGCGCGACGCCAGTGAGGGTCAACGAGGGCGCTACGAACGGAAGTCGGTATGGGTGAGATCGAAGAAGAGTCAGTCAGTGGAGACGTCATCAACGAGAAGGCAGCTCCGGAGAAGCGCTCAACCGGTCGGAGACTCCTGCACGCACGTCAGGTCACCATCGGGTGGACGTGACCAGGATCCCTGTGGAGAAGAGGAGGGTTGTGCACCGGGTGATCGGGTAGAACAACCTTCTCTCATCGTGGGTAGACGAGAGTGGGTCTCGAGGCCACGCATGGCGCGACGACTGGTGTAGAGGACTATGGTGACGCGTGTGGCGCAGCAGGAGTTGGGGCCCCATCCCGCGCTTATCGCTGGTAGATAAGTGCGGGGTCAGCGAAGCAAGAAGTCGGGGTCGTCGTCGGTGCTGCGCCTGGTGTGACTGGTGACGTCGGGCTTGCTGCAGGTGACGTCGGGGAAGCTGAGGCCGCGCGTGATGCAGCTGGTGACGTCGGGATCACCCGAGGTGCAGCAGGTGACGCCGGAGATGTCGATGCCACACGTGGCGCAGTTGGTGACGTCGGGGCCACCTGAGGTACAGCATATGACGCTGGAGGCATCGATGCCACACGTGGTGCAGCAGGTGACGTCAGGGGCACCTGAGGCGTAGCGCGTGTCGAACCTGCAGAAGAAAGAGGGCAAGGAAGCTAGGGAGCAGCCTCGGGGTCAGTGGGAAAAAAGGGAATCCAGCTCTATGGTGGAATTGGAAGAGGTGG
Source organism: Neostapfia colusana (assembly GCA_030760725.1). Taxonomy (NCBI): domain Eukaryota; kingdom Viridiplantae; phylum Streptophyta; class Magnoliopsida; order Poales; family Poaceae; genus Neostapfia; species Neostapfia colusana. The sequence goes on from JASWHV010000009.1 coordinate 10,325,226, forward strand.
TGGAGAAGGGAAAGGAGGACTCGTCGAGGATGACGTGACGAGAGACCAAAAGGCGGTGAGTAGTGAGATCTAAGCACCGATACACCTTATGATCAAGGGAATACCCGAGAAAAACACACCGCGTCGAGCGGGGCGCAAGCTTATGTGGGACAGTGGCGAAAAGGTTAGGGTAGCAAGCGCACCCGAAAACTCGAAGGTGATCGTAAAGAGGGTCGGTGCCATATAAAGCAAAGTAGGGGGTGGAGGCAGTATGGAGAGCCTCCACCCAGTATCAGATTGGAACAGATGCCTGGAACATCAGGGAGCGCATGACATCATTGGTGGTGCAAATCATGCGCTCTGCCTTGCCGTTTTGAGGAGAGGTATACAGACAAGACATGCGTAGCTATACCCAATGTGCGGAGAGAAAGTTACGAAATGCAGAGTTATCAAACTCGCGTCCGTTATCACACTGGACAGCTCGTATGGTGCGCCCAAACTGAGCGGGAATCCAAATGAAGAAGTGATAAAGATTAACTAAAGTCTCAGACTTCAATCGTAATGGAAAAGTCCATGAAATGTGAGAAAAAACATCAATGATCACCAATGATGGGTGATGTCCACAAATCACAATGTATAAGATAAAAAACGTGCTCAACATGAGTCACAGAAGTGGGAAAAGGAAGCCGAACATGGCGACCAAGCTGACAAGCATGACATAAGGAGTCATATGTGCCCCTACAACACGAGATAACAGAACTACTGGACAACTTCGACATAGCATTTGCACTAGGGTGGCCAAGCCGGCGATGCCAAATGGTAGATGAAGCTGTCGTAGTCAAAGCGAAAGGCGGTGATGCAGCTGTAAAAGTCCCAAAAACTTGTAAAAGGAAACTTGAATTGTGAATAAAGTTGATATCAAATTCAAGAAAATGGGACTTGCAAAAACTTTTCTACACATGTGAATGTTGTCATGTGCAATTACATGATTTAAAGTCCACTTTGAATTCATATGTTCATTTGAATGCAAAGGTGATCATTTTAAATGAAGGATGCAAACTGTGGTTGTAACTCTCCCCTTTGCAGCCGCCAAATTAAAAGTTCGAATCCATATTTGAATCCTTCAGGTCCAAATTATGAGGAAGACAAATTTTGAGAAAATTTGGAGGTTTTTGATATGTATATCAAAGAGGCTAGTGAATTTCATTGAAATTTGAATTCAAATTTGAAACTGAATTACACCTTGTCAAATTTTCCAAATGGTTTTCAAATTTGAACTCTTCATGACTGAAATTTGCAATGTGCCAAATTGGAGATATTTTGAGGGAGAAAAGCTATGGGACCCACATGTCAGTGGAAGGGAAACTTACAACCGAAGTAATCCTGCTCTCCTCTGTTCCCACTCGCCATAGCCGGTTGCCTCACGCGCGCCACCGAAGCTCACGCCGAAGGCACCACCTCGCTCTCTCCTCATGCTGGTAACCAGCTTGTGCGTGTGCTGGACGTTCAGCGTGAGCCGTTAGCTCATAGGACGCAACACGCGGTTTTGCTTCTTCCTCACGCAAGAACCGAGCAACCACGCTGCCATCTCCCCGTTGATCGATTGGGAGCCGCCCAAACTTGTGCCACCGAGCTCCCCGAGCAGCTAAAACTGCACCACAGCTGCATCCTACGTCTCCTCGGAGCAAAAGATGGTCGAGCTCGGCTTCCCTCACCCAAAAGCGGTTCTATTTCACAGCTGCCGAATATCGCCTCCACTCGAGCTCACGTGGACAGCCTCACACGAGGGGATTCATGCTCTATCAAATGCACCCAAGGACGTGCCGACTACCGCACTGCTCCTCGACGAGTCTCAGCTCAAGCCGAGGCTCATCGAACTGCAATTCAGAGAATTTCTCCCGGCGTGTGCAAAGTGACCCCGGGTGAGAAGTTATCAAAATTCGATCGCATTTCTTGTGTTTAGATCAGCAAATCATGCACAAAGGTGCTAGACTAGCTAGTGATCAATTTTCCTTAGCAACCCTAGCTTGAAACCCGGTGTTAGCAGCCCATTTAAATTTTTCCCGAGCTCAACCATGGCCGAGCTCCTCGAGCGCCCGGTGAAACCCTAGTAGACACCGTTTTCGAGCTAGTTTATGCCCACGTCGAGCTTCCTTAGGTGCCACTGATGCTTTAGAGCTGATCTCTCAAGGTTTTCGTGGGCTAGGATGACCGGTCATCGGCGCCGAACTTCACCAAATACCGCCGCACGCCGCCGACCTGATTCCGGGCATCGAGAGCTTGTGCCGACACCGTAGATCGCTTTCCCGTACCCCAAAACCCCCGGGAGGCGAGTATTGGGCCAAGAGGTGACTGGGAAGCCGAGCCCGGCAAGGGCACCGCCGCTGCCGGCAAGGGGGAGACACGGACGTGGGAAACTGACCGAGGAAGAAGAAGACCCGGGGCCGGCCCACCTGTCAGCGGGTATAATTTAAAAACCAGGATCCTCTATGGCTGGGGATCAGGTGTGAATACCCAGGTTGCAACCCTGTGGCCCGTGTGTCCTCGTATCTCATTGGCTGCCATTTAATCAGTGGGTCCGAGTAGGTTTTCTGTGGGAAATTAATTCTAGATTTCAAGCAAAGTTTAGAAATTCATAACTTGTGCTAGGAAACTCCAAATTGGGTGATTCAAATTCGGCTAGATTCATCTTGGCCAGATCTATCCAAATGTGCAACTCAATTTGTATGGAAGTCATTATTTAATTCTGGAAAATTCTTTAAATATTTTCAGCAAAAGAATTTCTGAGGGAGTTTGGTCCATCCAAAATTCCTCAAATTTTGCCAGAATATTCTTTAGGATGCTATTGAACCCCTGTAAAATTTTCAGTTCTTCTGGAGTTGATTTGGTTAGGATAATTCAGATTCTAAGTGGCTGCGTTCAAATGGATACAGAAACAATTTCATAGAATTTCCAAAACTTGGAAATTCAGTTTTGGGCAATTCCTAGTTACAAAATTCCTAGGAAAATTCGTGAATTATTCCTGAGATATGTTTGAAATTGTGGTTCTCTTGGATTTGAATGAAAGTGCAAATTTATCCAGAATTAATTCCTTTTTGCCTAAATGCTTAGGGAATTGTTCATTGAGAAATTTTGAATTTTGGTCCAGAGCACTTTCTTGTGACAAGGAACTCACATGAAAGTTTCAGCTCCATTGGAGCTTTGTATCATCACTGTCCTGTTTAACCTCTTAGATGAGTAACACACAAGTGATGAAATGCATTTATCACTTGATCACTTTACTTAACCCAGACCCAACCACTAGCACCAGTGCCATTTTAAATTCTTAAACAGAGTTCTTGTTTTTAAACTTGTCATTAGAGCTTGTCGGTACCTGAGATATGGGGTACCTCCGCGCACAGGGTAAAATGCTTAAGGTACTCGCCCTTCTCCGCAGGGAGAGCTCCGAAGGCGCCACGCGTCCGGCGGGGCCGGACCTCCCTCTCCTCAGAGGAGAGCTCTGGGCCCGCCACGTGGCATACAGAAGCCGGACCTCCCCCTCCGCGGGAGAGAGGTCCGAAGACGCCACGCGTCCAGCGGGGCCGGACCTCCCTCTCCACAGAGGAGAGCTCCGGGCCCGCCACGTGGCATACAGAAGCCGGACCTCCCCCTCCGCGGGGAGAGGTCCGGAGGCTCCACGTGCCCCGCAGGCCGGACCCTTCTCTCCTCAGAGAAGGGCTCCGGACCCGCCACGTGGCCAGAAGAACGGTGCTGCCCGCCCCCGAGCGGTAGGCAGCGGGCGTAAAGGCGCCCCACACCTTGCCCGTACAAGGTATTCAAGACCCGCGTCTTCCCAAGACGCGGAAACGCGGAGCACGCATCTGTCAGGTGCCGTTGTGCCCAGTCGCATCACAGACTGGCGCGCGGTGTCAGAACCTGCCAGCTAATAAATGCTACGACAAGACATCCCATGCCGCCTGCGCCGTCATCAACCACTACGACTAGCGTGCGGCATGGGCAGGGCGGCAAGATGAAGACTCAGAAGCCTTCGACCAGAGGCAACTACCGGCGTAACTACAGATACGGTAGATAATAGACGATCTTCCCGGGACCACCTGTCGGGTCCCGGCACCCCTTGTAAGCCGCCCGAGTCTTGGACTATAAAAGGCTCGGGTAGGCGTTGATAGCAAGGGTTCGCATTTTGCAACTCATACGCTAGCCATACACTCTCAAGCTGTAACTCACCCCCAAGCTCAGGCCCCCGGCCCTGAGCAGCAAGCAATACAGCGAGCTCCATAGCTCGCCGTGGACGTAGGGTTTTACGCTCCGGCGGCCTGAACCACGTAAAACTCCCCGTGTCAAGCTCTCACTAACTTGTCCATCTGCGCAAGCTCTCCGCTAGGAACTAGCCCCTCCGAAAAAAGAACCTCCGCGGGCTGCCCAGTGCAGGCCCGGGGGAAGTGTCGACCGAACACTTCAACAGAGCTTATTATCAAAAGCTTTACAATTAAACACATGTGTAGTCGTCTATGTGAGGACTTGTGAAGGAAGTGAAGTGGAATTTCAAAGACGCGGTGATCGAGTGATCAAGCCTCAAGTGATCTTCATTAACTGAATATATACTTAGTCACCTGCAAAACAAAGGCAAGCTCTGGTTTGCATTTAAGTTGTTTTATAAAGTTTTTACTTTGTTCACAATTATGGTTTAGAGTTTGTATGTGCATTAGGTCAGGTTGTGTGAGAACAGTTTGCAAGTTTAAATTGCTGCTATGATAATTGGTATTGCATGAAAACCCTGTATGAAGTAGTGATAAAGCAAATTAAAGTTAACTTCCACCTTGGGACAAGTAACATTGGAATGAAGTGTTTCTTGTTTGATTGTGGAGTTCCAATGTTGCTCGGCGCAAGGTCCCTACTATGATGGCTAAAATCTGAAAGTTAAGGATGAACATGTAGTCGAGTCTTTATGTAACTTATATGTTTATGTCTTAAGTTACCTTCATGTAGAGTTGCATGCTTTAGGAGAGACGGTTAAGTCTTGCTGAGCCTATGTGCTCACTCTTTCTATATGAGTGGTTTTGCCGGTTAACATCGACGCTTATAAAGAAGGTTGTCCGGTGAGACTCAAAAACTTCCGAGTCAGGTAACACTTGGAGAACCTAGCCGCTGTCATGTCTACGTGTTGCTAGCGAGAAGGGTCCGCGGGCTGGACCCCCTCTCGAGTGCTCATTAATTATTCGACGTGAGTTGATTGTAGTCTTCTGCTGTAGCTATTTGATGTAAATTAATTTCAAAGAACATTTGTAAGCTTCCGCTTTTGATTTATGTAATACAGTTTTCCTTATATGTGTGTTGTTGGGTGCCGCATGACACGGCACCACCCAATGCGATTCCCGGGAGAGCGACACGGCCCCGTGATACGGGTCGGGGTCCCCTCAGCGTGATATCAGAGCCACATTGGTAATAGCGCACGGAATAAGGATTGTATTACGACAAAAACTTAGGTTATAGTGAGGAAACAGTACTAGGCCCACATAAGGAGTACTATATTAGCTTATAATGAAGGTGACAACCTAACTTACTTGCTTATATTGGAAAATCGTGCATCTCGGGACTTCATATGTCTTGGGGGTGCATGTAAGCGCTGTCCACCAGTGCGCACAAGATGAAGGGTGGAGCCTCACGGGTGGCAGGTAACCCGGTCAGCTTTGGTATTCTCTACGACTCTTCATGTCGTTTAGTTATTCGAGCAACGCCCTTCCCTGGCGTGCTACGGGCAAGTATGGGAGACCCCGTCACGTGGTTAGTAACGTGAACACGTAGCTCAAGGCGTGTTTGGCTTTAGAGTACCTGTGCGAGTGATGACGGATGGATGTACGAACTGTATTGGGACCGGGTTCGGTGTGCAGCTGGACCTGACAATTGTTTGTGATTTATGCAGGATTAACCACGAAAATGTAGTACATGTTTGCGAGTGACCGTCTTAGTGCCACCGATAATACGGATATACCAGTATAATCCGGTTAGCATTTTCTTTTAGTGAGGCTACGTAGTACCGATATGATTCTTACGGTGCATCAACACCATACTACACTTAATAACCTCTTCCCTATGAAGAAATAATTCATGAACTAACTTTCAACTAAAAATGGAAGTTTGAAACAAATATTAGCTACTGAACTCTTATTTTGAGCTAAGATTCAAATGAGAGATTGACTAGATGTAACAATCCGAACTGCAGAGCTGCAGTTTAAATTTTTTTGAGAGCAGCGGGCCCCGATTGTCATCCTCTCCTTTCCTCTGTTGCCTGCCACCTCGAAGCTGCGGCTGGCACATGGGCGCCACGACGGTGGCGTGCGAGGAGCAGCCGGCCAACAGCGACATTAAGGCCCCAACGCCCCCCCTCTCGAGCAGTTCGCCCCCTCCACTGTCTTCTTCCCCCACTGTGCACCGTGCCTCCATTGTTGCCAAGCAAAGCTCGCTTCTCCACTGCCGCGCCGGGCCGTCCCAGCTCGCCGGGCGAAACCGAGCGCACCACCGGCTGTGCCCGCTCGTCCTCCACCTCCCTAGCCCACTGGTTCGCCTTAGTTCGCTGGGAATCGAGTGGATTTCGCCGCCCTTTGCAAGAACAGCCGCCGGACCTTTGCAGCTTCGCCGGACAAATTAGTCGTACACGGTGAGTCTCACCTCGATTCCTTTCACTCCGAGCTAGCCGACTTCCGGACTCATCTCCCTGACCAGTTTTCCCCAATTTTCCGTGGTCGAGGAGGTAGAAAATCAGTGCCTTCCCCGCCGCCGGCCCTCACCCTTGCCCACCTCAACGTCAACCTCCATCTTCCGCTCATCTCCTCCGCAATTTGGGTTCACGCCGGCCTTCCTTGCCTCGATGTGAAGCTCCCCGTGCCGTTTCCCCCATTTCTCTCCCCAAGGAATGAGCGAAAGCTGCCGCCGAAGCTCCGCGCCATGGGGGGCTCGTCGCCGGCGTGCTGCAGCCCACCCCGGTGCTACTGCTACCCAGTGGAGAGGTGCCCTGGGTGCTGCGGTTCAGCTAGGATCCTCCCCGCTGCTGAGCACCGCTCCGGCGAGGCTCCGGCCAACCTCCGGCGAGGAGCAGCCACGCCAGCCATGGTTGGTCGAGCTCCAGCCGGGATCTGGTGTGGCCAGTGCCAGATCCCGTGCGCCAGGCCACCTTGTGGCTCTGTGTGGCAGGCTCAGCCACTTTAAAATTCCAGGAAATTGTCCCCACTTCCAAAATTCATAGAAAATTGTATGAAACTCCAAAAATTATGACACCAACATTTGTTGACTCCATAAAATTCTCCTCTACACATCTGTGTCCTTGCCCTGTCATGAAAGCCTGTATAATATTCTGGGTGATTTAATTCCTCTATTGCTTTGATTGATCATAAAATTTTGCCGGAATGCTCCACCCATATATTATAGACCACCATAAAAATCTCAGCTTCATTGCTCTTTCAGAACTTTTCTAATTGCAACGGTGGCATAATAAGCCATATTTGCTTATTATTTTTACTGTGAGTCCACACTTAAGTGGTTTGACCTCAAAATTTGCAAGAACCCTTGTCATAATACCAGAAGCTTGTCATAAAAATTTCAGCTCCATTTAGAATGTAAAACTATTTTTAGTTCTAGGATTTGCAAAAGGGACACATAAACACTAAAGCGAGAAAGTGTATGCATGTTAGTTCTTAAACTTTATTATCAGTTGCTATAGTTGATCATCATATTGCTAAAAACTCTCAAGCCACACTAAGTTAATTCTTAGATTCATTTTAATCACAATTACACCTTATGCACCTATTAGCGATTGATTTTCTTTTTGCATGCATGGCATAAATTAGGAACCGAGGAGCTCGAGGTGGTACAACAAGAGGAGGAGGAAGCCCAGCTGAACCTTAACTTAAACATTAACATAGAACAAGACAAGCCCCGATTACTCATAATCCTTGGATTGAGTCCTTTTATATAATCTCATGAGTTCGGTTGTTTTATTTGTTTTATGTGCATTACGTTTAGGTGTTGTATGAAACCTACTTGCATGACCATAAAGCTTTGGGTCTGAATGGGATTTAGAACCTACCCATGCTGCGCTAATCACTAGGTTCTACCACTAGGAATGAGTAAGTGGGGACTACTCATGGGGGTGTGGCATCCACATGAGGGTTTATGTGGATTAATCATCCTTTAATGAAGTTTGAGACCGAGCGAGCATGTAAGGCAGGGGCACATGGGTGTCATATGCATAGGCTTGCTTGTGTCGATTGAGGACCGTGTCGTAGTTGGCCCCTTGAACAGGTATTGATTTTGTACCGGAAGGATGCTAGTATTATGGGAACTAGTAAACCGATATACCATGGAACCTCGTGTCGAACGATCCTGCGACCAACCTTGGTCAGGCGTTGAGAGGACAATAGGTAATCCCACACGGGGTATGTCTCGGACATCACGTGAGGAACCCTTTGTCCGAGCCAATCACCTTTTTTCAGCATTGGGCGAAGCGGAAAAGGTTTCCACATACGACATGAGTGAGCGCGTCGTGCGTCTTCAAAAGTGCGTATGTGTCGTTTTTCCGGGTTATGTTCTGTAGAATAAAAACCACGGGTTCGAATCGCCGTTCACTCGCGGTAAAAATGAGTCCGCTTGTTTAAGTCGTCGTCACGTAGTAACAACTGGCATAATATTGAGATTTGATGATTCTGTGATTAATAATTCTAAATTTGCTTGCACCCTTGTATGTTTAGTTATAGTTGCTAATTAAGTTTACATTTCTTTTAATTGTTAACTTGAGGCTAAAATATGACCATCCTAATGTAATTGCTTTTAAGCTATCCACTACCCTTCAAAGCAAGCACTCGAGCCTCGCATACTAGTATGTTCTAGAAAATTTTTTCATCGGGAAAGTCTTGCTAAGCTTAGTAGCTTACCGGTTTGTTGATTCTAATTTTCAGGTGAGTCTCTCCTTTATGAGCATGATGCATATGAGGACTTCCCTAAGATTGCACCACCGCCCAAGGGATGGGTGGCACAATGGGAGTCTGAGTCGCCGTCGGCTTGATTTATGTGTTGCTAGTACGACGTGCTATTGGGCTATGACACACTGTTTTGCTAAATGTTGTTATGAGAGAATACTCCATTACTACTCGTATTTTGCTACTCTCATGTATTTTGCAACGTTTAACCTATGTACGACACATTAAAACTTTATGTATGTTGTTTTTAAATTATGTCGCTTGTATATGCAATTGGCGGTGATGCATCACGTGTCACCATCCCATCCAAAGATCCTGTGGCGTGATTGTGTCGGTTGCTTTCGGGCGACCGGCTGTCACAGCGTGGCATCAGAGCAGGTCGGGAACAATTGCGTATTTTAAAAGTGACCTATTTTTGAAAATAAAATGTTACGGTGAGGATTAGTATTAAGCCCACATAAGGATGTTATTATAATATATGGAAGGTGGCAAAGCTAACATTGTTTTCATACTTGCAACTACGGATATGATTGGAGTAGGAAGGTAAATTAGGTTGGTTCATGAATTGATTTTTTAGTGTTTACTTATTTTACTGTTGGTGCTCTTTTAGTATGATTAGGTTGTGAGGGTGACCTTATTTGGTTGTTTGTAGATGTTGTTTTATGGATTATTCTTGGGTCTTCATTCGTCTATGAGTTTTATGTAATATTTATGATATGTTTAATAGTTTTTTTAGAAGTTGAGGTGAAGAATCTATTGATGTGATCCATCTTCTGCAGGTACGCTAACTACGGTAGTACGTATAGAATGTGTTTGCGAGAGACCGATTAAGTGTCACCGATATGCGTATGCCGGGTATAATCCGGACTAGAATTTTTATTTTGAGAGGCACGTAGTACAGACATGTTCATTTGTAAATCATGAAACTCCCTACATGCATCGTTACCATTAGGTAAAAAACACTATATGCATATATTATCAATGGTATTAAAATCGAGTCTTTTACCAAATTGGGCCTAACCAACCAGTCCGAGCCTCTAACCTTCTCATGGACCTTGATACTAGAAAAAGTATTTGACCTTGTAATACCCTCTTATATTTTTTTCTTAAAAGGGGACCACCTTGGTTGCCGCTGTTTTATGCTTATGAAAATAGGGCGAACTTCGTTTTCATAACAGATTTTTAGTCCAACTTTAACAGAGCACAACTTCTAATGCGTTTAACCTACAGTGGTGTGTTGTACATTGTTGGAAAGGTATGGAAGTTATTTTCAACTCTTATGTTGATGTCAAAAACAGAACTCCATCTCAAGTTGGTCGAAATGCCCCATTTCTACAGACTGTTCCAGAATCAGCACTGAGGAAAGTGCCTCTGGATATTCCGGTATTTTGGCCATATTTCCTTGTAGAAAACCAAATTGAGGTCATACCATACATCAACAGAAAGCATGTGATATACTCTACAACTTTGTAGTTTTGAGTATTTATAGATTCAAATCAGAACTATCTGGAAAATGACCATGAAGTCAGGTACCTCAATGGACAACCTGCTGCTGGAAATTTTCAGATTAGCTGTCAAACTTGGAATTTTATAACTTCTGACCATTAAATGATCTTGGTGTGTATTATAAATCATATAAAATGTGTTTAAGTTGCCTTTAACTTTGATGTTCACCTCAAACTCATATAATGCTCTTAAGTCACCTTAAACTGATGATCTTTGACCCACTGTTCTGCGTACAGTAAAATAGTCATCCGTTTTCATCTTGAGCTGTCAGGCTTGCTTGTGACTAACACTAGACTTATTAAGTCTTATTGTACTTATGTCACTTAAGAAAATATATTTGTGGAAATTAAGTTTTGATGTCTTTTTCAAAATTCTTTCCACAGATGGCCAATGACATGGTGAGGTTCGACAATGGATGGTTCATGTCCGAACGACTCCATTGCCCCGGACTTCCCCTCATGTTTAAGATCCTTCGAACCTTTGGCTACATCGAGCCACCCGCATATGTGGGACAGGAGATCGATGAGCTTGGGCAACCCGCGTACGCCATGAAAGTGTGCGTGTGTGAAGGACCTTATACTCTGGGATGGGCACCCTTCACGGTGGAGGTGGCTGCACCAAACTTGGAGATTGTCTACGAGCTAGCTGCTCAAAAGACGATGGCTATCTTCTGCGAGCTCCATGCGGTGGACGTGGAGAGCACCCCCTATGCTCTTCTTCCCCTTCATGACTCCTCAAGCTTTGTGTGGATGCATCGCCGACTTATGGTGCATGACTGTACGCACCCACACTACGACCCACGTGTCGAAGTGTTAAGCGACTACGCCACCTACATCTACTCCCTATGTCAAGCCCAAGAAACACATAACCTCCTGATGATGGAGTCGGTGAGGGCATCCTATATGCAGGGGAAGGATGATGAAGCTTTGATGGAGATGTTGGAGGATCAGAAGGATGGTATAAGGCAGCGCCTACAGGCGTGCCAGGCCGCGTTGCTGCAAAAAGACGCGGTGATCCATCAAAAAAACATGGAAATTCAAGAGAAGGAGGTGGTAATGTTGGAATAATTTGGGCTGGGCCCATTGATTATCCAAATTAATCCTATTAATTTTAAGGCCCATATTAATGCTATGTGACTAAATTATTTAGTCCCACATGGGTAGTTGAAGAGGATTCTGACCAACTTAAATAGGTGGACTATTCCTCTCTATTTGAGAAGTTGGAAAGAAGATAAGGGAGTGCCACACGTACGCCGAGCCGTGCCATGCGCGACGCGCACGCGTCACGCGCATTTTCGCGTGAGAAAATCGCGTGACTTGTGACTTGCGACGAGCGGCGTGTGTGTGTGGATAAAATGTTGCATCATTCTTATTGCGCTGAGTTAAATATTTTTACCGTTTCTGAGAATTGAATCAACTCAATTATGACGGTGAATTAAATACAGACATTATTAGTAACCGACGTATTAAAACAGACGTTACTAATAACTGACGTATTAAAACAGAGAATTAATCTCGCGCAATAAAGCTGATTCAGTATGCCTCAGCCTATATAAGACGCTCCTCATTCACCCTGGAAAACACACTTCACTACTATCGCTGCGCACTCTGCATTCCATCGCAAGTCTCTGCGCGCACAGAACTTGCGAGAGCAGGCCTCCGAAACCTCGTCTAGCTGCGATATTTGCACGGGTAGGCGGACGATCAAGTTTTTGGGAAGCGCAACTCCGCGCGACTGCTCGCTTGTACGAACGACTACTACCTGGTGAAGGACGTTCGTGGGACTTCACTGCTTCCAGTCTTCCTGCCTCAACTAACGATCGACTACTTCAAGCAGCTCAACATGTCAACTGTTGGGAACGGCACCGTCGGTGCCTCCGGCACTGGTCCTACCTCAGGGTACAACCTGATGCTCTCACATTTATTTGTTGTGTTATTTCTGTTCCTATACAGATTAAGCGTGAACACAAACAATCCTTATGAAGCCATAATATTGCTTATTTTCAATTATATCATGATTATCTTTATTACTTTTGGAATTAAAATGTACCGTAAAATGCCTAAATCTCTAACAATCCAAAAACTTGATGGTTGTGATAGGCTTTCGGTCACTAGTTTTGCTGCTGCGCTCAAGCCAAATGTTTTTGACGGATCAAATTACAAACGGTGGTGTGATAGGATGATTCTTTGGTTAACTGCTATGAACATCATTCATGTTGCGAATGGAAAGCCTGAACAGTTTACTCCTGAGGAGGAGCAAGCTTTCATGGCAGCCGATAACCTCTTTAGAGGTGCGGTGATTAGTGTTCTTGCAGAAAACTTAGTTGATTTCTATATCGCTGCGACCTCTGACAAGGAATTGTGGGATGCGTTTGAGACTAAATATGGTGTTTCTGATGCTGGAAGTGAACTGTATGTCATGGAACAGTTCTATGACTATAAGATGGTCGATGACCGTTCTATAGTGGAACAGGCTCATGAAATTCAGTCACTGGCAAAAGAACTCGAAGGTTTCAAGTGTGTGTTACCTGACAAGTTTGTGGCCGGGGGCATTATTGCCAAGTTGCCACCTACCTGGACAGATTTTGCCACTTCTCTAAAACATAAGAGAAAAGAGTTCAATATCGCTGATCCTATTGGCTCTTTGGATGTTGAAGAGAAGGCGAGGGCAAAAGACACTCGTGGAAAAGGGGTTGTTGGGACTTCTAGTGCCAATGTAGTACAGAAGAATAACTCTAATAAATCCCACAACAAGAAGAAGAAGAACAAACACGAGAACCCTACAAAGACTAAACAGACAACCACTTTTAAGAAGAAGATGAAGGGAAATTGCTTTGTTTGCGGCGATCCTGGTCATTTCGCCAGTGAATGTGAGAACCGCAAGTGGAAAGGCAATAAAAAATCAGCAAATATGGTTATTGGCGAAACTGCAGGAACGTCGAGGTATGGTAACATATTATCTACAGTTCTTTCAGTTTGTCATTCACCTGAGTGGTGGATTGATACCGGTGCCAATATCCATGTGTGTGTTGATATATCCTTATTTTCATCTTATCAGGTCGGAGGGACTGTCTCCTTGTTGATGGGAAACGGGTCACATGCGCGTGTTCTTGGAGTTGGTACGGTCAATCTGAAGCTTACTTCGGGAAAGACCGTGCGATTGAAGAACGTGCAACATGTTCCAACCATCAAAAAGAATTTAGTCACCGGCTCTCTACTTTGTAGAGATGGTTTTAAATTAGTCTTTGAATCCAATAAATGTGTACTTTCTAAGTATGGGAATTTTGTTGGTAAAGGTTATGAAAGCGGAGGTTTGTTACGCTTATCCTTGTCAGAAAATTGTAATAACGTTGTGAACAATGTCATGAATATTGATGAGTCTAATGTTTGGCATTCACGACTTTGTCATATTAATTTTGGTTGTATGGCACGGCTAGCAAACTTGAGTTTAATTCTAAAATTTGCCTTAGTCAAAAGTTCTAAGTGTCATGTTTGTGTGGAATCAAAACAACCTCGGAAACCTCACAAGGTTGCAGAGGCGAGAGAATTGGCACCATTAGAACTAATTCATTTCGATCTGTGCAAAAAGAATGGTGAATTGACAAAAGGTGGTAAAAGATATTTCATGACCTTAATTGATGATTGTACTAGGTTCTGCTACATATATTTATTAAAATCAAAGGATGAAGCTTTACATTGTTTTAAAATCTATAAAGCTGAGGTAGAAAACCAACTTGAGAGAAAGATCAAACATATAAGGACTGATCGTGGTGGAGAATACTTTTCAAATTTATTCACTTTGTTCTGTGAGGAACACGGAATAATTCATGAGAGGACGCCTCCCTACTCACCTCAATCGAATGGGGTAGCCGAAAGAAAGAACCGTACTCTAACTGATCTGGTTAACGTCATGTTAGATACATCGGGACTTTCCAAGGAGTGGTGGGGTGAGGCTATATTGACAGCATGTCATGTTCTGAATCGTGTTCCTATAAAGAATAAAGAGATCACTCCATTCGAGGAATGGGAAAAGAAAAGAGTAAATCTCTCATATTTGCGTACTTGGGGTTGTTTGACAAAAGTAAGTGTGCCAATCAATAAAAAGCGTAAACTCGATCCTAAAACTGTTGATTGTATTTTTATTGGTTATGCCTTCCACAACATTGGTTATAGATTTTTAATAATAAAATCTCGAGTACCCGACATGCATGTTGTTACAATTATGGAGTCCAGAGATGCTACATTTTTTGAGGATATCTTTCCTATGCGAGAGAATCATTGTAGTACTAGTCAAAAATCTTATATAAATGACGAGCCTACTGATATGATAGAACACAATGAAGAAACTCTTGTGGGAAATCTACGAGGTGACAATGAAATTCCAAAAAAGAGCAGGAGACAAAGGACTGCAAAGTCCTTTGGTGATGATTTTATTGTGTACCTTGTGGATGATACTCCTAGAACCATTGAAGAGGCATATTAATCTCTTGATGCGGACTACTGGAAGGAAGCAATCAAGAGTGAGATGGATTTAATTATGCGTAATGGAACGTGGGAGGTTGTTAGTAGACCTTATGCGTGCAAACCCATTGGGTGCAAGTGGGTGTTCAAGAAAAAGCTTAGGCCTGATGGTACAATCGAAAAGTACAAGGCGAGGCTTGTAGCTAAGGGCTATAATCAGAAAGAAGGAGAAGATTTCTTTGACACTTACTCACCCGTTGCCCGACTGACCACTATTCGAGTGCTGCTTTCTTTGGCAACCTCATATGGTCTTCTCGTTCATCAGATGAACGTTAAGACAGCTTTCCTAAATGGAGAGTTGGAGGAGGAGATCTATATGGATCAGCCAGATGGTTTTGCAGTAAAAGGTCAAGAAGGAATGGTGTGTAAATTATTGAAATCTTTATATGGCCTGAAGCAAGCACCTAAGCAATGGCATGAGAAGTTTGACAAAACTCTCACGTCTGTTGGTTTTGTTGTGAACGAAGCTGACAAATGTGTGTACTATCGCTTTGGTGGGGGTGAAGGGGTAATATTATGCTTGTATGTTGATGACATACTTATATTTGGGACAAGCCTTAATGTGATTAAGGAAGTCAAAGAGTTTTTGTCTCAAAACTTTGAGATGAAGGATTTGGGAGAGGCTGATGTTATCCTTAACATAAAACTAGTGAGAGAAGGTGATGGTGGGGTTAAACTTCTACAATCCCATTATGTGGAAAAGGTTTTACGTCGCTTTGGTTATAGCGATTGTAAACCTGCTCCAACACCTTATGATGCTAGTATGATTTTGAAGAAAAATAAAAGGATAATGAGAGATCAGTTGAGATACTCTCAAATCATTGGTTCCCTTATGTATTTAGCTAGCGCTACAAGGCCTGACATCTCATTTGCCGTGAGCAAACTTAGCAGGTTTGTTTCAAACCCAGGAGATGATCATTGGCGGGCTCTTGAGAGAGTAATGCGCTATCTAAAAGGCACAGCGAACTACGGGATATACTATTCCGGGAACCCGAAGGTTCTAGAGGGTTATAGTGATTCTAATTGGATCTCTGATGCTGATGAGATAAAAGCCACGGGCGGATATGTGTTCACGCTCGGAGGTGGCGATGTTTCCTGGAAGTCTTGCAAGCAGACCATCTTAACGAGGTCAACTATGGAAGCAGAACTAACAGCATCAGATACCGCCACAGTTGAGGCTGAGTGGCTTCGTGAACTCCTGATGGATCTGCCGATGGTTGAAAAACCGATACCGGCTATCTTAATGAACTGTGACAATGAGACTGTGATTACTAAAGTGAACAGTTCAAAAGACAACATGAAGTCATCTAGGCATGTAAAGAGGCGGTTAAAATCTGTCAGAAAATTGAGAAGCTCCGGAGTGATAGCCTTGGATTATATCCCAACGGCTGAAAATCTGGCAGATCAATTTACAAAGGGTCTTTCACGATCTGTGATCGACAATGCATCCAAGGAATTGGGCTCGAGACCCATTTAGTGAGTCAAGCCATGGCGGCAACATGTCTTATGTGATCGGAGATCCCGTGAATTAGGACAATGAAACAAGTCATGGCTGGCTGAGAGAAGAGAACCTTTGAATAAGGCTCATTCCTGTGAAAATGCATTTCTCTTCAAACTGTACGGCAGGTTGGCTTTTGACTTAATGTGATTCGTGTGGCTTAATTAAGCAAATATGTTGTCCTACAGAACATCTTATAAGAATTACACCTATATGAGTTTGACTACTAGTCGTAGTCTATGAGATTTGGGTAGTCTCTAGATGCTCATGAAAGGCCTGGAGTATGACTTATATGCTCCAAACCGTGGGGATGCCTTAGCAGCCTAGTACCAGAAAAGACCTTCGGTAAAACTTGTTTGCACAAGACTGTCAATTCAAGGCATAGTCCATTGATCAGTTGTAGACAAAGTGTAGCCTTTGTTCTAGATGGATGTTCAACTTAACAGTCTCCATCGAAACTCTGGTATATCAAAATAGTAGTGGAATTGAGAGCATTTTGTGTGTCTCAAAATTGGTGGGGATTGTTGGAATAATTTGGGCTGGGCCCATTGATTATCCAAATTAATCCTATTAATTTTAAGGCCCACATTAATGCTATGTGACTAAATTATTTAGTCCCACATGGGTAGTTGAAGAGGATTCTGACCAACTTAAATAGGTGGACTATTCCTCTCTATTTGAGAAGTTGGAAAGAAGATAAGGGAGTGCCACACGCGCGCCGAGCCGTGCCGTGCGCGACGAGCACGCGTCACGCGCATTTTCGCGTGAGAAAATCGCGTGACTTGTGACTTGCGACGAGCGGCGTGTGTGTGTGTGGATAAAATATTGCATCATTCTTATTGCGCTGAGTTAAATATTTTTACCGTTTCTGAGAATTGAATCAACTCAATTATGACGGTGAATTAAATACAGATATTATTAGTAACCGACGTATTAAAACAGACATTACTAATAACTGACGTATTAAAACAGAGAATTAATCTCGCGCAATAAAGCTGATTCAATAAAGCTGATTCAGTATGCCTCAGCCTATATAAGGCGCTCCTCATTCACCCTGGAAAACACACTTCACTACTATCGCTGCGCACTCTGCATTCCCATCGCAAGTCTCTGCGCGCACAGAACTTGCGAGAGCAGGCCTCCGAAACCACGTCTAGCTGCGATATTTGCACGTTTAGGCGGACGATCAAGTTTTTGGGAAGCGCAACTCCGCGCGACTGCTCGCTTGTACGAACGACTACTACCTGGTGAAGGACGTTCGTGGGACTTCACTGCTTCCAGTCTTCCTATCTCAACTAACGATCGACTACTTCAAGCAGCTCAACATGTCAACTGTTGGGAACGGCACCGTCGGTGCCTCCGGCACTGGTCCTGCCTCAGGGTACAACCTGATGCTCTCACATTCATTTGTTGTGTTATTTCTGTTCCTATACAGATTAAGCGTGAACACAAATAATCCTTATGAAGCCATAATATTGCTTATTTTCAATTATATCATGATTATCTTTATTACTTTTGGAATTAAAATGTACCGTAAAATGCCTAAATCTCTAACAGGTAATTCATCAGAATGATGAAATGATAGAAGAGCTCACCATTGAACGTGATAACAATCATTTTGATGTTGAGTTCTTTGAGGGAGAGATGATAGCTGCCCAAGACGACTTGACGGAGTTTCTAGCCAATCATCCGCAGTCGGGCGATGCGACCAATGCCATAGAGATACCCCTCGTGCATGGGCAGCCAGCTACTCCTCCCATCGCGCCGGCCCCGGAGGAGGGAGGACCGCCGAACGAGTAGACCTCATGTTTGTGTGTCATTGTGCATATGCGTATATATGCCACGTAGTAAGACAGCCACTTTTGTACAACGCGATGTATGCAAAGCCGTGGTATTTTGTGGGCTATGTATGGGTGCTTTTGGAAACTAGTCATTGTGTTGTGTAGTCATGAGAAATTTAGATGTGATGCTATCTGGTGCTAATATTTTTCATGCTAGTATGATGATGTGGCTATTAGTGTGACGGTGCTTTTGTATGTGGTCATCGTGTGGTGTACCCTTGGGCTGAAATGAGTTGTAATATCATCTTGTACCCAGGTTCATCATGCTAATGCGAAGTTGTTGCTGCCCGTATAGATGTGATGTGCTTACTATGGCTATTAATTTTCGAGAGATGCTTATTATAGGACAAATCTTGAAAATTAACCATGTGTTCATCATTTCTTATACAGAATGCCTCGTATGCGTTCCGTGAACAAGCTCATTGGCACTAGCGGTGGCGATGATGACTCTTCGTAGCAGCCGCCACCACATCAATCACAACAGCCACAATACTCACAACAGCGACAGCAGTCGCATCAACCGCATGAACAGCAGCAACAACAGCCACAAGGAGAGCAACCGCAGCCCCAGCAGGAGCCACCGCAGCCGCCGCCGCCACCCACCTTGGCGTAGGCGATTCTGACTATGTTGGGATCACATCAAGAGAACACGAAACTCCTCCATGCTCTTGTGCAGAACACTGCTACTAGGCGTCGTCATGAGGGTGCTCCTCGTCAACCTCAGGGGAGCACCTATGCCGACTTTCTCGCAACTCACCCGCCCGTGTTCACCAAGGCAGCTGAACCACTTGAAGCAGACAACTGGTTGAGAACCATTGAATCAAAGTTTGGTCTTCTCCAATGCTCCGAAGTCCAAAAGACACTCTTTCCAGCACAACAACTCCATGGTTCGGCGGGAGCTTGGTGGGCGAACTATATGGCCACGGTCCCCGCCGGTCATCAAGTGACTTGGGCTGAATTTCACGAAGTTTTCCGTGCCCATCACACCTCTAGGGGTGTTACGCAAAAGAAGCTTCAAGAATTTCTCGAGCTAAAGCAAGGGGGCAAGAGTGCACTGGAATACTCGAAGGCATTTGACCACTTAGCCCAATATGCACTAGAGTACGTGAATACTGACGCCAAGAAAAGAGAATGCTTCTTCCGTGGTCTCAACACCAAGTTGAGGGATAAGCTTGCCTTATACCATGGTGGGTCTTTCCTGGACCTTGTGAATGCAGCGATCATTCAAGAAGAGGCACACCACACTCATCAAGCTGAAAAGAAAAAGAGGAGTATTGCTCAGAGTGGATTCGGTGGTGACAGCTCTAGTGGACCACCACCAAAATACCGGTTGGTTTATCGCTCTACGACCGGGCAGAAATTCAAGGCAATGCCAAGACCACAACAGGGCCGATTTTTCCGGCCAAACTACTCCTCAGTTCAGCCCCAACAACAATACTTGCCACAATAACACCAGCAGCCCGCCCATATGATTCCTAGTGCTTACCAGCAGCAGCAAGGCACCAATGGAAATCGTCCACCTCAAGGCGCCAGAAGCCAGAGCCGACACTGCTATACTTGTGGGCAGCCAGGCCATTTCTCACGTTATTGCAGGAAGGCAAAACGTCCTACTACGGCCACTCAGTCCGCTCAAGGATCCACTCAGTCCTGATTTTGCCAGAATTCTCCACCCATATAGTATAGACCACCATACAAATTTCAGCTTCATTGCTATTTCAGAACTTTACTAATTGCAACGGTGGCATAATAAGCCATATTTGCTTATTATTTTTACTGTGAGTCCACACTTAAGTGGTTTGACCTCAAAACTGGCAAGAACTCTTGTCATAATACCAGAAGCTTGTCATAAAAATTTCAGCTCTATTTCGAATGTAAAACTATTTTTAGTTCTAGGATTTGCAAAAGGGACACATAAACACTAAAGCGAGAAAGTGTATGCAAGTTATTTCTTAACTTTATTATCAGTTGCTATAGTTGATCATCATATTGCTAAAAACTCTCAAGCCACACTAAGTTAATTCTTAGATTCATTTTAATCACAATTACACCTTATGCACCTATTAGCGATTGATTTTTTTTTGCATGCATGGCATAAATTTGGAACCGAGGAGCTCGAGGAGGTACAACAAGAGGAGGAGGAAGCCCAGCTGAACCTTAACTTAAGCACTAACATAGAGCAAGGCAAGCCCCGATTACTCATAATCCTTGGATTTGAGTCCTTTTATATAATCTCATGAGTTCGGTGTTTTATTTGTCTTATGTGCATTATGTTTAGGTGTTGTATGAAACCTACTTGCATGACCATAAAGCTTTGGGTCTAAATGGGATTTAGAACCTACCCATGCTGCGCTAATTACTAGGTTCTACCACTAGGAATGAGTAAGTGGGGACTACTCATGGGGGGTGTGGCATCCACATGAGGGTTTATGTGGATTAATCATCCTTTAATGAAGTTTGAGACCGAGCGAGCATGTAAGGAAGGGGCACATGGGTGTCGTATGCATAGGCTTGCTCGTGTCGATTGAGAACCATGTCGTAGTCGGCCCCTTGAACAGGTATTGATTTTGTACCGGAAGGATGCTAATATTATGAGAACTAGTAAACCGACCTACCATGGAACCTCGTGTCGAATGATCCTGCGACCGGCCTTGGTCAGGCGTTGAGAGGATAATAGGTAATCCTACATGGGGTATGTCTCGGACATCACGTGAGGAACCCTTTGTCCGGGCCGGTCACCTTTTTTTGGCATTGGTCGAAGCGGAAAAGATTGCCACATACGACATGAGTGAGCGCGCCGTGCGCCTTCAAAAGTGCGTATGTGTCGTTTTTCCGGGTTATGTTCTGCCGAATAAAAACCATGGGTTCGAATCACCGTTCACTCACGGTAAAAATGAGTCCGCTTGTTTAAGTCGTTGTCGCGTAGTAACAACTTGCATAATATTGAGATTTGATGATTGCGTGATTAATAATTCTTAATTTGCTTGCACCCTTGTATGTTTAGTTATAGTTGCTAATTAAGTTTACACTTATTTTAATTATTAGCTTGAGGCTAAAATATGACCATCCTAATGTAAATGCTTTTAAGCTAAGCATATCCACTACCCTTTGAAACAAGCACTCGAGCCTTGCATACTAGTATGTTCTAGATTTTTTTTTCATCGGGTAAGTCTTGCTAAGCTTATTAGCTTACCTGTTTATTGATCCTACTTTTCAGGTGAGTCTCTCCTTTATGAGCATGATGCATATGAGGGCTTCCCTAAGATTGCACCACCGTCCGAGGGATGGGTGGCACAATGAGAGCCCAAGTTGCCGTCGGCTTGATTTATGTGTTGCTTGTACGACGTGTCATTGGGCTATGGCGCGCTGTTTTGCTAAATGTTGTTATAAGAGAATACTCCATTACTACTCGTATTTTGCTACTCTCATATATTTTGCAACATTTTACCTATGTACGACACATTAAAACTTTATGTATGTTGTTTTTAAATTATGTCGCGTGTATATGCAATTGGCGGTGATGCATCGCGTGTCACCATCCCGTGCAAAGATTTTGTGGCGTGATTGTGTCGGTTGCTTTCGGGCGACCAGCCGTCACAGCGTGACATCAGAGCAGGTCAGGAACAATTGCATATTTTAAAAGTGACTTATTTTTGAAAATAAAACATTACAATGAGGATTAGTATTAAGCCCACATAAGAATGTTATTATAATATATGGAACGTGGCAAAGCTAACATTGTTTTCATACTTGGAACTACGGATATGATTGGAGCAGGAAGGTAAATTAGGTTGGTTGATGAATATTTTTGGTGTTTACTTATTTTACTGTTGGTGCTCTTTTAGTATGATTAGGTTGTGAGGGTGACCTTATTTGATTGTTTGTAGATGTTGTTTTATGGATTGTTTTTGGGTCTTTATCCGCCTATGAGTTTTATGTAATGTTTATGATATGTTTAATAGTTTTTTAGAAGTTGAGGTGAAGAATCTATTGATGTGATCCATCTTCTGCAGGTACGCTAACTACGGTAGTACGTATAGAATGCATTTGCGAGAGACCGATTAAGTGCCACCGATATGCGTATGTCGGGTATAATCCGGACTAGAATTTTTATTTTGAGAGGCACGTAGTACCATCATGTTCATTTATAAATCATGAACCTCCCTACATGCATCATTACCATTAGGTAAAAAACACAATAATATGCATATATTATCAATGGTATTAAAATCGAGTCTTTTACCAAATTGGGCCTAAACAACCAGTCCAAGTCTCTAACCTTCTCATGGACCTTGATACTAGAAAAAGTATTCGACCTTGTAATACCCTCTTATATTTTTTTCTTAAAAGGGGACCACCTTGGTTGCCGCTGTTTTATGCTTATGAAAATAGGGCGAACTTTGTTTTCATAACAGACTTTTAGTCCGACTTTAACAGAGCACAACTTCTAATGTGTTTAACCTACAGGGGTGTGTTGTACACTGTTGGAAAGGTATGGAAGTCATTTTCAACTCTTATTTTGATGTCAAAAACAAGACTCCATCTCAAGTTGGTCGAAATGCCCCATTTCTATAGACTGTTCCAGAATCAGCACTGAGAAAAGTGCCTTTGGATATTCGTGTATTTTGGCCATATTTCCTTGTAGAAAACTAAATTGAGGTCATACCATAGATTGACGGAAAGTATGTGAGATACTCTACAACTTTGTAGTTTTGAGTATTTATAGATCTTCAACATCTATCTCTACATCTTCAACATTTCCTACTAATTGATTGAGTTCTTCCTCAGGCTCGACGATAAAAGTGTCTAGCAACTCTTCTTCGTGGTACACTTCTTCAACGTCTTCACTATCATGGTAACCATCATCCCCAGGAGTATATAACCGCTCACGAGGATTCACCTTATATACCACCCACCAAGCACTGAGCTTTGTGCATGGATAAGGTAGATAATACACTTGCTCCACTTGGTGTGCAAGAACAAATGTATCGTAACCTCGTAGTCGGTCCTTATGTTTGACTTCCACCATTCGAAATTGGTTTTCTCGAGTTCCATGAGTGCTATCAAACCAGTCACAGTCAAAGAAGACAACTCGAAGTGTCTTATTTCCGGTAAAAGTAAATTCAAGGATTTTGTTAATGATCCCATAATAATCGGTTACATTGCCTTGACTGTCAATTGCTCTCGTCACAACACCAGAATTTGATGTTGCCGCGAGAGGACGAAGAGCTTCAAAATGAGTTGTACGGAATCGAAAACCATTTACGTCATATCAACTATAGCTTCGAATATCCACCAATCCATAAGATAGCTGCCGCAAATCTTTATGGACATTGTGAGTGCGGCACTGTCAAACATGATCGTAAGTTAAAATAATAATTTCTTTAATAATAGTAACTTATAATATATAGAAGACGAGAAATTATTACATAATCTCGAAACCAGGATAGGAAACCCGGCCCTCCATTTATTCCTTCTTGTCGCATTCCTTCAACTTGTTTGGCCATAGGTTGATGCATATGTGGCCAACATTATCTGTTGAACTCGCTGAACGTGAGAAAACAGTTTTTAGAATACATGTGTAGCAAAATATATCGATTAGTATAAATGTAGGAGAAACACTCGAAGTATTCCTGCATGTCTTCTATATATGTGTACATGTAAAGTAAAGTAGCAGTCCTGTCACGTTCGGGTAGGACGTAGGTCGTGTAGCTACCCATGGTAGTGCCTCTCGTTTGAAAAATGGAGAGGTCACTTAAAGGGGGGGCTTCGCCTACATTGTACCGCATAGCCGAAATATTGACATTGTGTTCATCTACAAAGTAGACACTTGAAAAGTATCCTACTTCCTTAAGAGCATATGCTTCAACGATGCACCCTTCCACCCTTGCCCTGTTGCCAACCATTGGTTTCAGATATCGTAGCGCTCTTTCAATGTGATACATCCACCTATATTGCACAGGACCGCCAACTTTAGCTTCGAATGGAAGATGGATAATTAGATGTTGCATTGGATTGAAGAAACCCGGTGGAAAAAATTCTATTTTACATAAAAGTACAGGTATCTCCTTCTCTAACTTATCCATCATCCCTGTCTTGATTTCTTTAGCACAAAGTTGTCTATAGAAATAGCTGAGCTCGGCTAAAACCTTCCACACTGCATCATCTAGATAGCCACAAAACATAACAGGTAAGAGTTTTTCCATGATATGTGATAATCATGACTCTTTAACCCAGTGAGATTTCCTGTGTTCACATTCACGGCTCGTTTCAGGCTAGCTGCATAACCATCTGAGAATTTCAAAGTTTTCATCCATTTCATGACTTCTTTCTTTTCTTTAGATCAAAGACCGAAAGAAGCACGTGGCTTGCCACTAATTTTAGATATTTCAAGAGTTGGACGGTGATAAATGTCTGGCAAATTTAGTCTAGCTTTTATATTGTCTTTTGTTTTGCCAGACATATCCATGCATGTGCTTATGATACTTTCGCTCATGTTATGCTCCTAATGCATCACATCAATGTTGTGTATTAGAATCAATGACTTCACATACGGTAGCTCCCAAAGTCCACATATGTGAGTCCAATTATGTTCCACGCCATAACCTACGAAATATCCAGGACGACCTTCATCTGGCACCAGTTTGTCCAACATATCAGAAATTTCTGACCCGTTAAGATGTTTCGGTGGTCCTTTAGTGACAACGGTGTTCTTTCTAAAGGCATGCCTCTGTTGCCTAAATATGTGATTCGAAGGCAACCAACGTCTGTGACAATCAAAGTAAGATATCTTGCCTCCATGAGTTAGTCGAAAGGAATCCGTGTCCGAAGCACATATCGGACACGTCAAACGACCGTGAGTGCTCCATCCGGAAAACATGTTGTATGCCGGTAAATCATGGACGGACCACAAATAAGAAGCTCGAAGGTTGAATTTCTGCTTCTTGTAACTGTCGTACGCTTTGACTCCTGTCCACAACTCTTTCAATTCTTCAATCAGCGGTTTCAACATCACGTTGAGATGTGACCCAGGATGATCAGGTTCAGGTACAATGAGGCTGAGGAACATGAACTCGTTCTTCATACACAAAGTCGGTGGTAGGTTGTAGGGAAGGACAAAGACGGGCCAACAGGAGTATGGCGTGGCATTTGTACTGAACGGTGAGAATCTGTCTGTCGCTAACCCGACGCGAACATTTCTCGCATCACGAGAAAAGTCTGGATCGAAGCGGTCTAGCGCCTTCCATGCATCACCGTTGGATGGATGCATCAAGAATTCTTTGTTCTCACGTTTACCTTCTTTGTGTCATCTCATGTGTCTAGCAGTTCTTTTTGAAAGAAACAACCGCTTCAACCGAGGTGTCACAGGTAACTAACGAAGCTGCTTATGTGCGACATCTGTCATCACATTATCGTCATCGTCATTAACAACTTCGACATACCTCGCTTTACCACATTTCAAGCACATGTTCTCGTTAGCGTGCTCTTTCCAGAATAGCATGCAGTTGTCTGGGCACACATGGATTTTCTCATAATTCATACCAAGACCAGATATCCAGATCTTCGACTGATACATATCTTTTTGTGAGGTTGTGAAAGGATATCACATATTATTTTCATGATATCATTGTAGCAGTTGATAGAAAAAATACTTAGACTTAATTACCATAAATCTGGTCAAAAAAATAAGGACGGTCACATCCGTGTGTTCATGCAACGCCTGTTGTGATTTCTTGAGCTCCTCGAAGAAATCGTCTGCCTCCTTTGTAAGAGGATCCTCCACTTCCAGAGTTTCTAGCATCTCATACATCCCATCAACCCCCGTTATATCATCATCCTCATCCAGTTCTACTATGTCTCGAGGTTTAGTCTCGCCGTGGAAGGTCCACACCTCATAACTTGGCATAAAACCGTTTCGACATAAGTGAAACGATAGTTCCAATCTGCTCAAAAACTTGGTGTTCCGGTATTTCGTACATGGGCACCGCACCTTATCATCAGTTGACAATAAAAATGTTCGATCCAAGAATATATCTAACTTGATGTACCACTCATCTGAGTCACCACCAGTTCTGCTCTTACAGCTAGTATACATCCAATTGTGGTCTTCACCCATGTTTGACTCTGCAGTTTAAAGCCGAAGAAATTATCATCAATATATGCAGGATTTATCCTGCTTCTGACAAGACACAATACCTAAAACCCAACAAAATTTTGGCAGCATAACCTCGCTTGTTTTACACTGCACCCCCCAAAAATGGTGCAGTTCTTCAAGCTTTGGGGTCAACTGTCCAACAACAAGGGAGGAGGAATGAACGGGAGGAGGCGAGGAAATAACGAAAGAGGAGGAATGAACGGGAGAAAACCACCCGTCGGGGCCCGCCATCCACGCGGGGTAGCTTGTCGTAAATAATGACATATTGGGGACGAACGACGGTTACCATCGCTAATTATGGCTTAGAAACTTTATTTGCGACGGTTACCGCTCACCGGGGCCGCCGCCGCGTAGTCGTGAGCGGCCTCGGGGTGTGTGAGTCGGGACCGGGTATATCCCGTTTAGGGTTGGCCGTCGCAATTTATTTTACTTGCGATGGCTTTTTCTTTGGCCGTTGCAATTTATTTTACTTGCGACGACTTTTTCTTTGGTCGTCGCAAATAGGACTTTATTTCGACGATTATTTAATTTGCGATGGCCCTAAGTCTGGTCATCGCAAATCAATTAATTACCAAACTAAACTATAAACACCCTAATTACCTAACTAACTATAAAAAACAATCTAATTACCAAATGCATGTACATGGAGGAGATTATCGAGAGGCGGCGATGGCAGCGGGCGCGGCGGCGACGGGAGACGGGTGCGGCGGGGCGCAGCGGCGGGAGGCAGGAGGCGGGGGAGGCGGGGCGCGGTGGCGGGAGGCAGGGGCGGCGGGGCGTGGCGGCGGGAGGCGGGGGCGGCTAGAGGGAGGAGGCGAGAGGCGCGTGTGGCGGGAGGCGCGCGCGGCGGTGGCGGGAGGCGGCCGCGGCGGTGACGGGAAGCGGGCGCAGCGGACCGCAGCGGCGGGAGGCGGGGCGCGGTGGCAGGAGGCGGGGGCGGCGGGGCGCAGCGGCGGGAGGCGGGGGCGACGGGAGGGAGGAGGCGCGTGTGGCGGAAGGCGCGAGCGGCAGAAGGCGGCGCGGCGGGCCGGTCGTCGCAATTAACTAGGGACGACCGGCCCGCCGCGCCCCATCGCGTCGCCTTTTGCCGCAAATCAAATTAATTACAAACTTAAACTATAAACACCCTAGTTAATTGTTAACTTAAACTACAACTACAAAACTATAAACTAACTACAAAAAAACAATTTAATTGCCAAATTAATTACAAATTACTCTAAAACAATATTCAATTAACTCTACTGTAACTAAATCTAACTAACAACAAAAAAATATAAAATGCATGAACATAGGTTACTGAGAGGCGTCGGGCGCGGGAGGCAGGGGCGGCCGGGCGTGGGAGCCGGGAGGCAGGGGGCGGCCGGGCGCCGGAGCAGGGAGGCGGCGAGTGGCCGGGCGCCGGAGCAGGGAGGCGACGGCGACGAGAGGCTGCAGGAGGAAACATGCACGACGGGAGATGGCGACGGCAGCGGGCGCGGCGGGAGGCTGCGGGAGGCGGCGTGCGCGGCGCGGCAGCGAGAGGCGGATGGAGCGGCGGGGCGCGGCAGCGGACTGCTGGCCGAAAATTGGAGGCGGGGGCGGCCGGACGCGGGCGGCGAGAGCCAGGCGGCGGCCGGTGGCGCGGTGGGGCCCGGCCGGCGGCCGAGGGAGCCGAGCAGGGGCGGCGGGCGAGGGAGGCGCGCCGACGGCCGATGGAGCCGAGTGGGGCGCGGCGGGCGGCCGATGGAGGCACGCCGGCGGCGGGCGGCCGATGGAGCGGGGCGGCGGCGCGGCACGGTGCGGCGGCGGCGACAGTTGTGTGAACCAGGAGGTGCCCGGTCGACTATATCGGGGTCATTTGCGACGGCTTCCTTAATTGCGACGGTATTTCCTTGGGCCATCGCAAATAAGCTTTTAATTACGACGGCCACAGGTCCGCCCGTCGCAAATTAATGCTATTTGTGACGGCTAGAGTCGTAGCCGTCGCAAATAGGGTACTATTTACGATGGCTCCTATATTTGCGACGGCCTAGTGTTAGTCGTCACAATTTAATTTATTTACGACGAAACGCCGTCGCAAATAATTGTTGCCGTCGCAAGGGAATCAGGTTTGCAATCCATCTATCATCCCGTAGTTCGTTGGCAAGTCATATCTTTTTCCCCTTGCTCCGCTGATAAAGTTCCGGGAACATTGCTGATGGCGCCTTGCCTTGTAGCCAAGGCGACCACTAGAAGCTAGCTATGGTCCATCGCGTATTTCAACTGTGGTGGCCGCTGCAAATAGTGTTCTGTCAATGCTGTCGACCGGGAGTTCCATCGCATGCCAAGGGCAGGTTGGATGTGTCCACATTGACCATAGCCATCTCATGCGAAGTGCATGGCTAAAACGCTCAAGGTGCAGTATGCCGAGACCACCTCTGTCTAGAGGGCGAGCAAACTTTGCTCCAATTGACCTTGCATTGCCCCACATGGAGATGTTGGCTGCCTACCCATAGCAAACGTCCAGATTTTCCATATGACGGACGAACGATCTACCCGCGTCCACGTTCTTCACGTCTCAATGAACTAGCGGGCCGGGGCATATGTGACTATCTGAAGCGTACGTACCGCGCGTGCAGGACAAGCTGGCTCCATCAGACGTACCGCGGCACACACGTTCTTCACGACACGTGCGGGACGCGACGAGAATAAGAGAGCGGCCGGCCCCTAGGACGACACGTGATGCACCGTCGTCGTCGCCTCCGTACGTCCGCGCATGCTCCCTCTCCTCGCGTCCGTCGCACCGCGCGAGCGCGCATTATATATAACCACACGTGCGACCGGCCGGGGCTCCTTACATGCTTGCGAGCGAGGAGGGCAACCGCGCGCGCGTCGACGCACATACGGCGCCATTATGTCCCCGGCGGCGATCACAGGCGGTGCTGGCGTGGACGGCGGCGCGGGCCTCGCCCGGCCGCTGCTTATCAACAACGGCCGCCGCGGCCAAGGCGTGGGGCCGGCGGCCGAGAAGAAGGAGAGCGCAGAGGACAAGTACTGGGCGGACATCGACCAGCCGGAGGCGCTGGAACCAGCGGACGTGGAGAGCGGCGGCCGCCGGCCCCTGTTGTTCCGGAACAAGAGAGTCAAGCGCCACATCCTGTACCCGTACAGGTGAAACACATGCAGCTTGTTCATTTTACTAGCTTCCAACTGTGCCCTACCCACACTATATAGAATATAGAAGCAATATAGAATGCATGTTACTGTATTCTACACACTATATAGACTACAAAAGTAACAAAAAGAATACAATGCTACTACAGATCTAAACATCTCCATAGCTAGTAAGACTTTATTACCTTTTAATATATACTGATGTGTTTTACTAGGTTTTTGATCGTCGCTCGGGTGTTCGCCATCATCCTCTTCTTCATTTGGCGAGTGCGAAACAACATCGCTGATGTCAAGTGGCTCTGGGCGATATCCGTGGCCGGGGACGTCTGGTTCGGTTTCTCATGGCTCCTCAACCAACTGCCGAGGTTCAACCCCATCAAGAGCATCCCTAACCTTGCTGCTCTCGAGCAACGGCATGGCCTCCCGGATGGCGGTCCAGCCCTCCCTGCGATCGACATCTTCATCAACACAGCGAACCCCGTTGACGAGCCGATACTGTACACGATGAACTCCGTCCTTTCCATCCTCGCCACCGACTACCCGGTCGAGAAGCACGCCTGCTACCTCTCCGACGACGCCGGAGCACTGGTCCACTACGAGGCGTTGGTCGAGACTGCGAGGTTCGCTGCTCTGTGGGTTCCCTTCTGCCGGAAGCACGGCGTTGAGCCAAAGGCGCCTGAGCGGTACTTCGAGCTGCGAGCGCAACCGTACATGATGGGTGGGGAGCTAATAGAAGATTTCGCAAACGACCACATGCATGTGCGAGCAGAGTATGGTGAGTTCAAGGCACGGATCTGCAAGCTTCCTGACATGATTCGACAGCGGTCCGATGCGTACAATGCGTTGAGACGAGAAGGGGGCACAAAGGCGACTTGGATGGCTGACGGGAGACAATGGCCAGGCGCATGGATTGATCCAACAGAGAACCATGTGAAAGGTCATTATGCATCGATTCTTGAGGTACATGCATGAAAATTTCGCCATGGATCGATTCAGTTAATTGATTTTCGTATCTCATCGTCACAATATGTGCACATAAATAATACATTTCAACGCACATGCATATTGTTTTGAAATAGATATTTGTATCCATAACAAGGAATTTATCATTACACAGGTTGTGTTGGAGCGCCCAAGTCACACACCTCAGCTTGGGCAACCTGCCAGCTTCTTCAGCAACCCTCTCGACTTGACTGCTACTGATTCACGTCTTCCGATGCTCGTGTACATGGCTCGCGAGAAGCACCCGAGTTACGATCACCAGAAGAAGGCCGGGGCCATGAACGTGCAGCTGCGCGTCTCCGCATTGCTCTCCAACGCGCCCTTCATCATCAACTTTGACTGCGACCACTACATCAATAACTCGAAGGCATTTCGTGCTGCCATGTGCTTCATGCTTGACCCCAGGGAAGGAGAAAACACTGCATTCGTGCAGTTCCCACAACGGTTTGATGGCGTCGATCCAACAGACAGGTACGGTAACCACAACCGCGTCTTCTTTGATGGCACCATGCTCGCGCTCAACGGTCTGCAGGGTCCATCATACCTTGGCACTGGTTGCATGTTCCGCCGCATCGCACTCTACGGCATCAAACCACCTAGGCGAGGATCCAGTGACATGAAGATCAAAACTAGTATCTTTGGCAACTCAAAACCCTACCTCAAATCAGTATCGGTTGCTAGAAAACAAGACCAACCTATCATCATGGAGCGTCCCCTTGATGACTTGATTGTTTCCGAGTTGCGGAATATCATGTCATGTGCATATGAAGTTGGGACTAGCTGGGGTAGGGGCATTGGATGGATTTACAACATTGCTACAGAAGATGTGGCCACCGGCTTTCGTGTGCATCGACAAGGATGGTTCTCTAGGCACTGCACCATAGAACCCGTTGCTTTCCGTGGGACCGCACCAATCAACCTTACAGAGCGTCTCCTCCAAATCATGCGATGGTCAGGTGGCTCCCTAGAGATGTTCTTCTCTCACAACAACCCGCTAATCGTGGGCGGTTGGCTTAACCCGTTACAACGCGTGGCATACCTCAACATGACAATCTATCCGGTGACATCGATCTTCATCGTGGTCTATGGGATATGCCCGCTGATGTGGCTTTTCCCTGAAGAATTCTACATCCAAAGGCCGTTCACTAGGTATGTCTTGTACCTCATGTTGGTAATCTTGATGATTCACGTGATTGGGGCGTTTGAGATAAAGTGGGCGGGGATAACGTGGAAGGACTGGTGGCGTAACGAGCAGATCTTCATGATCGGTGCAACGAGTGCATATCCGGCTGCCGTGTTGTACATGCTGATCAAGCTTGTCACAGGGAAAGGGATGCAGTTCAGGATCACTTCGAAGCAGACAACAACCGAAACTGACGAGAAGTTTGCTGATCTGTATGTCTTTCAATGGGTGCCGCTATTGATCCCGACAGCCATGGTTTTCGCTGCAAATGTTGGGGCCATTGGTGTGGCACTGGGTAAGGCGATTGCTTTCAGTGGAGTTTGGTCATCAAGGCAGGTGAGCCATACGGTTCTAGGCCTGCTTTTCAACGTATGGATCATGGCACTCCTGTATCCATTCGCGCTGGCCGTGTTGGGGCGTCGGGGGAAGAAACCAACTATCTTGGTCATCGTGTTGCCCGTTGCCTTTGTAGCGGTTGCCCTGGCATATATCGCTCTTCATAGCCTGCTTGTTAATTTCGTCTCATTCTAGATGCAGAAGTTATGGTTTCCATGAATTATATCAGACTTGTAATATCTTAAGCTAGGTTCAGTCCAAGCTTAGCGCCATACTGCCTGAAGGAGGTAGTATATATATAAACTGAAGCAGATGTACGTATCCCCATCTTGATGTGCAAACCTGGATTGTAATAGCTGTTGATACACTCAACGAGAAAAAAAATATTATATCGTGCAAAAGGATCTGCTAAAAAAACATCATGCAGCTATTAATATTTTACTATGTGTTATAAAACTTCACGAGTGTTGTTTGCAAACAGCCGACTTTAGTAATCTGTTCAAGTGACCGACTAGTTCTGGTACACTAGCTGCATGATATATATATATATATATATGACTGTCCGAGTTTATGAGCTATTTTGTTATTTCCCGACCATGGGTTTTCTGTCAGTGTGTTCCATCCCTTTCCATCCGTTGGCAGAAGGAGACGGCCAGCTGTTCCCTTCTCGTGGTCCTGTTCGAAGTTTTTCTGTTACTTTGCCCCTGATCAGGGACTCTGTAACTCGAATGGCGAACTCCAGTGAAGCTTGCCAACGATGACGGGGACCAAGGCCATCAGCGCGGCAGCATAGCTTGGCAGGCAGCCTAGCTAATAATCAGAGAGGAGGAGGTGGAGCTGGCCGGAGACAAAAGCCAGACTCTCTCCAACGTGCTTCACGCCAACGCTTGTCGCCAGCGCGCGATGCCGATGGACCGGGCGTGCACCGGTGGCCGCAGGCGTCGTCGTCGCCGACACCGGCCGGATCCGGGACCGGGACGACACTGTGTCCGTACCTAGAGCGGACGAGCTGTCCCTTTCATGCTCCTAAATTACGACGCCTACAGCTAGTCAGCTAGCGGCAGAAACATGTGAATTAACCAGCTAGTAGCTTTTACTGTACCGAGTTTGCAGCAGATCACTGTGCCCCAGGAGTAGACATGGAGGAACAGAGTTGAATACACCGCTCTTTCTAACAACCTGTTTACAATAGCCAAAGCTCATCGGTCTCGGATCGTTGATTTGATTCATATACATCTCTTGCTCCACCGCCCAATGACCGCGAGCGCGAACGGGCACCGGCGAAGACTTGGGGCCTGCAAGCATGCGCAAGAATGACGTGCTTTAGGTGTTTTGGTTAGTAACCAGGGGAGCTGCGGTTGTGCCATTAGACATGACTTGTAGACTCCTTTTTACTAACTTCTAAGACATAGATTTAGTTGTAAGCATCTAAAGTTTGCTCATAATTCTTATGCTTTTTAAAAATAAGAACATATAACCGTACGAAAGACCTAAATGGATCGTAGCTAGGGGCTGCCTTTTTTTAATAACCGTTCACTTATTCATAGTATTCATACCAACCCATGTAAATTTTAGACTTTCTTCCATGAAACACAACATAACATACATGGTGGTATACGGAAGGACGTCGAGCAAACAAACCGATTGCAGCTAACTAGATCTTTATAGTACAGATGTGTTGGCACTCGAAGCAACTTGAAGGCACGTCATACTGTAGCAGAATTTGGGCAGCCTTAGGCCGACTCCAACCAGCATACCATAATTAGAGACCCATTTTCATGTTTTGAGCACTACAAGAATCGTGATAATAGATGACGGTCACAAACCATCGTCTATAAGTCCCAAACCGTCGTCAATAGCTTATTGACGGTGGTACACGCTTATAGACGACGGTATACGGCCGTCTACATTTTTTCCATCTATAACGTTATTGATGACGGTAACCGTCGTTCATAAACTATTTGACGACGGCCAAAATTAGCTGTCGTCGATAAGTGACTTCCTCCACGTGGCAGCGGGGAAGCTTATCGTTGACGATGACAAAGACACCATCGACGATAAGTTACAGTAACGTCGACGGTAGAAGGGCACTATCGTCGATACTAGACAGACGATAACTGTCCAGTATCGTCGACGGCCTCCATGTAACCGTCGTCGATAATTTTTGCAGTTTTTTTTTAAAACGAAAAATGTTGCTCTGGCTTCGAGGCCAGCCCTGGCTCGATGACCAGATCACAGAGACAGAAAAACATGACACAAACATGCATAATACATCACACAATATATTACACAATTCTTCATACAAGTCTCACACCGCACATGTCTCAGGCTCGGCTGACCTGACTAAGAGACGCTACCCCGTCCGCTGCCACCGGAATTTGGAAAGTCGTCCTCCTGCAGTCGTCCAAGCATCTGAGACGACGGAGTTTGAGCCTCCGTTCCGGACGCCTGTGAAGTGCAAGTGTGGTTAGGCATGTTACAAGTAAGAAAATGCATATTTTACTAAATTTGAACAAGTTGAACTAGTTTAAGTTATTTTGAATAATTTTGTACCTGGGCTACCGTCGTCGGCACCGGCGACAGCTGTAACGCTGGCGGCGTCCATTGCGGAAAGACAACTGCCTGTCCTGCACTCATAGCCTGCAAACACAAAGCAAATCATTATACATGTCATTTATATGTACAAAATGTTAAGTACAACATCTAGAATAGATTACCTGCATGGCAGCTTGCATCTGTAACTTGAACGAGTTTTGATACTCGTCCCTAGCCCTTTGCGCCTCGTCTCTAGCCCTGATCTCAGCTGTCAGTGTCTCGTACCTAGCCCTGAGCGCTTCTTGCATCCTCTGAAGCTCCTCTCGTAGACTCTGGAGCTCCAGATCTCGACTAGCGCGGCTGCTGCTGGACCCGCCCTGAAGTGATGAAGAGGCTCTCGAGAAAGCTCGTGCCTGTCTCGAGTCGACCACTCCATCGAAGATGGCTAACCTGCACAAATGAAGTAAGATTATTAAATTTCATATCTCGAAGTTTGTAACAGTAAATTTAAAATTACAAAGCTCACCGTTCGTGAGGTTTACCACCACTGCTTGCATACGCGGCTTCGGGGACGATTGGCGCACTTTGACAATCAAACTCTTCGCCTCAAATCCTCCGCGCCTCCTCCCCATACTTTGCGTGCAAAAACCAGAAAAATAACGTCATTAATACTATTGAAGAGAATTCAATAAGTTGAAAAAATTAACTCACCAAAGTCTCTGTCGCCGTCTGAGAAGACAGCTGGTCAGGCTGCGACGGGTCACTTTCCAAGTGACCCCTCTTTCACACCTCGATAGGTGTCAGCTGCTAACCGCTCTCGTGCTCCTATTGATACATGTTAGCACAATAGAGATTATAAAATTACTTAATAGAATGCTTATAGCACTTACCATCCATTTAGCGAGGCGTATGTAGTCGTCCCCACCCAAACGATGTTTCCCGCCTGTCCCTCTACTCTCTCGACGGGTTTTAGAAACTGACTTGAAGCCCTCGCTCGCCCAAAGAGCACACAGGGAGCAAAAACGAATGTCTTCATCAAGCAACCTAAAAAGTGTCTGTGTATTTGAGTCAGGTGAGGAAGGGTACTCATATTTAGGTCATGTTTAAGTGAGAAACTAGGGGTGAAAACGGTCGGAAACGGTCCGAAAAATAGTTAAATCGTTTTAATTTTCATATATAATTTTCAGAAACGGAATCAGAAACGGTAACTTCGGAAATGGATATGATATCGGAAATTTTGAAAACAGATATATCGGAATAGAAACATGTCGATATCGGAACGGTTTCGATTTCTTTTTTCAGAAATAACACCCCAAAGGTCAAAGTATTATCATAATTATTTAAAATGATATAAGCAAACCATAATAATAACTTCACACTAGCAAGCGCGTCGGATGTTGGAGGCCTTGCCGCCTCGGTGCCAGGGTGACCTGGCGATAGGGCTCAGGGCGGCACGAGCATGATGGGATTAGGGATTTAGGGTCCGGTGCTCCACTGCTCAGTTGGCGGCTTCTCCTCACTCTTGGACCTGTAACGCCTGACATAACGCTGATTCGGTTAACACTCTCAACGTATTGGGCCGTTAAGCATTGGGCCAAGGCCCCTGTTGCTATTTTCAAAATAAAAATGGAAATTGTTAAGCTACTAGGCACCGACCAGTTGACCCCAAAAGTTTAAGCTGATGGGGAAGGGTGGGAAATTCACTTATATTTCAACACTCCCCCACGTGCAGGCTCCCTCGGGCCGCAAACGTGGAATAGAAGTTGGCTGCAATTTATTTAATAAATCACGTCCGTCAGGATTCGAACTCGAGACCTCTGGCTCTGATACCATGTTAAGCTACTATGCACCGACCAGTTGACCCCAAAAACTTAATCTGATGGGGAAGGGTGGGCAATTCACTTATATTTCAACAGAAATTTTTCAGAAATTTCCAAATAATTATGGAATTCCAAGTATTCGGTCGGAAATATGCTCAAATCGTTTTTGTTCCAATTTCTAAATTGTCATTTTCAGTTTCCTATCAATTTTCGGACAATTCCATTAAAACGGAAAATGCTTCGAAAATTTTCAAAAACAGTATCGGATAATCCGAGAAAATTCCATCCATATTTAACCCCTATGAGAAACTAAAATGGGTCTTATATCACTATGTGAGAAAGGCTCATTCGAGAAGCGCCCGCACAAAGAACAGAGACGAGCTGACCGCGCGTCTCATCTGTTGCGTCTCGCATTACACAGTCATCGGAGACGAGCGCCTGAGCGCGTCGATGATTAGAACACATGGGAGACGAGTTTTAATAAAGAGTGTCTCCTTACTGCAAGATACCCTAGAGGGCCCTTTAGGCGGCCCGTCTCCTTTACGGAAAAAATCTGAGACGGGCTTTAAGGCAGCGTGTCTCCTTTGAATAAATTAACTGAGACGCGCTTTAATGCAGCCCGTCTCCTTTGGTTAAGAAATCCGAGACGCGTTTATACAAGCTCGTCGCGGATTCGATGACTTATCCGACACAGACTTTATATCAGCTCATCGAGGATTTGACTAATAATACGAGACGTACTTTATGTCAGCTCGTCATGGATTTAACGACTAATCCGAGACGTTCTTTGTTTTACCTCGCCCCCTATTAGATGGCACTCCCTGATTATCCTGGTTGTCGGCTGCATCCTGGAGCTAGCCAGGATATGGCAACCGCTTTGCTAGCGTCAGGAACATACACATGCAGAAACATATGTATAGCCAAATAGAGATCACACATAAAGTTATATTGACCCATCAAATATTAACAAAGTATCAATTATGGTTACCAAGTAACTATTACACAGAGAATGCCTCCTCTGTTCATCCTGCTTACCAAGTAACTATTATATACACAAGAATCCCCTCTGTTTATCCTGCTTCCCAAGTAACTAATTACACAAATCATAACTATCATCTAATCCTGTATATTGTAATAAAATTCTCCCTTTGGATTAATGATTTTAGAAAAATAAACCTGTATAGCCTCTCTCTAATGTGCTCGAGGCTAGAACCTGTTGTGTTCTGAAGACAATTTCGTAGTCCTGCCACAAGATAAAATGAGAATTAGCAAAAGGTTAATAATAAAGTAAAATAAATTCACTTACACATACATTACAATTCAGCTGCTCTCCAAATAGAATCATGCTTAAGCAGACATGGAAGCCGCATGTGTTGCCCGGAGCTTATTGTGGGATGCAGAATGTAGTATCATGCTTAAATCATCAGCATTTTCCTTTTATATGTCCTCCTAGCACCTTAACCACGTACGTGTCAAAAGTCCTAAAGAGAAACATTCACAGTGAATGTAAAATTATCGTGCAATAACAAAACAGTCAGAAAATAAAATGAAGAAGGAACTTACTCGTCAAGAACGGACATGATATCAGTCCAATAACGGATAAGTCGCTCGCCAGTTATTGAATCTATCGGTCTTGTAGAGTCACAATACCAAATTTTGTCGTATTTTGGAGAAAGTGCTAGGGTTACCCAATGGTTACCCGTGTTGAACGGTACGACTAGGAGCTCCTTATCATTGTATTGTTTCATTGCCTTGACAAAATATCCAAAAACATCTCTTTAACTGCTGGCCACTTGAAGATTAGTTCTCGTTGACATTTGCGGGTCAAGATATGTAGAACACTCATTTCCTTTCTATGACGAGTAACTTGTTGCATGTGCCTACACGTAAAATGCCAAAATTTGTTAGACACATATAACACTTATACATAATGAAGAACGTAGTTTTTGAGGACTTACAATGTGAAGCAGCGTATTGGTGAGACATCCAACGTGTCAAGGGTGAAAAGGTCGTAGAGATCAAACCATGAGATGAGAAAGATGCCTTCACCCACCAGAAAGTGCTTTTTCTTGTATCCCACTATTAAGTGTTGATATTTTTTGTAATTATTGATGTAGTAGTTATGAAGGCTGACATAATATTTACCAGCTTTTTTTAGTGCGTCGACGGTTAACATCGGCTTCCTCATTTGGAACTTCAGGTTAGCATTTGTCATAGTTATCCGCAACTTCAGGTTAGCTTCTGACTCTTTCAGTGGTTTCTTGCCCTTTGTTTCCTTCGACGACGTCTTCCGCTGCTGCGGTGACTCTTGGCACGTACATTCTTTGTCGCCTTTGCCTGCGGCTGATCAGGTGTAGGGAGCAGGGTACTCCGAGTGCGAGGTGGAGACCGACACGGTTTCTCTTCAAGTGGAGACTTCTGCGACAGCCCTAGAATTAGAGACGGATGCGGCTGATCTCGAATTGGAGACTTCTGCTGCTTCTCTATAATTGGAGGCAACTGCTCTCGAATTGGAGACAGAACCATCCGCTCTGAATTTGGAGACGGAGGCAGACGTGCCTTAGGAGACATCGAAGCAGGAGAGGTCAACGCTGAAGCTGTTGGTGCTGGGTCAATAACAATAGAAGTTCGTCTCCACTGAACCCTTCTATTAACTGCATCCCGCATAGTCAGCATTGTATCGTCCGGTGGCACTTTGAGCTTCAGGTTTTTTGGATTGTCATGCACCATGTCCACCTTGACCACCACATAGGATGACGTGTCGACCTGGATGTCGTCAAGCATGGTCTGAGAGGTATACACTAGCCCTCTCCTGACATCCATTAGAAAACTTCCTCGGACCAATAGCATAAGCCTGCATATTGTTGGTTGAAACTAGTTATCTATCGTGTTTGGCTCAATTGAAGGTCCATACATTGGTTCCTGAAGATCCTCATGTGGTCGTCCACCCCCAGCTGCAGTAGAGGCTAAGCTGCTCCTATGGTCCTCCTAACCTATGAACGCATCAAAGTTAGGGAATTGTATACCTGTGGCCTCTAGTATAGGTTTCAGGTCTCCTAGAACCTCCCTTCTCAGCTGTCTTTTCAGCTCCTCCACGTCAACCTATGGTGTCGAGGTCGTTTTCCACTTCCGATACATAGATTTGTGTTCCGAAAAACCCTCCTTCCAGGTCATCTTACTAGAAACACCACAAACACGGCATCGTTGCTCCTTGGTTTGCAGGGTCTTGGTGAGTGCATCGTTTTCCCTCTCGCCATTTGAGTATTCCATGCTCTCCCTCAAGGCCCTTTGAGCGACATCCGCGGTGCTCTGGCTGTAGTAGGTGATATCGGCTGACTCTGTCAGCTTAGAACGAGCACACATAAATGGTCCCAGTCGTCCATGGAATTTGTCGTATGGATCCTCAAGACCTAGCTAGGCCAATCTTTCATACTCTTGTTGCCATCTCCTTTGTTTTCTAACATAACCAGTGTTGCCGAGGTGGTGGTCAAGCTCGTTCTGCGATTGGAGCCACTTCATATACTCATTGTTCTTGGAAAAGTACTCTTATTCATACTTTTCAACAAATCTCGCCCAGTCTTCTTCTAACAAATCTTTATACGTATTGAAGGGGGTGTTCTGGTTTCTCCAAATCTTCACAAGCTTACTCTTGTAGCTCTTCCAAGCATGAGAGATGATCTTCATAGCTAGCTTCTTCCCCTTCTGCTTCAGCTCTTCCGGATATTGCACATATGCTTGAATAGAGTTTTCGAAGAGTTGATCCTTTTCATTTTTGGTCAACTCATCAAATCCCTGCAGGGTTAGCGACACCCTTTGTTGGGCAGCTAGACCACAAACCCTGGATAATCTCGTATTCACTCTCGTGTCCAGGGGTAAGCCTTCGTCATTGGCCTCACCAACACTGATAATGTCTATCAGCCACAACGTGTGTGACCTTTTCTTTCGTTGACGATAGGCAATTTCTGAATGTGATCCAACCGATGCATCCTCTTCATGAGTGTGATGATGCGTGTACTTATAACTTGTCTCCAGTTTGCTTCCTTTGCTGGAAAAAAAGATTTGTGAAGGGGGCTCGTCAAAGAGATCCTCTGACTAGGCCGCTGCCATGCGGGACTGTTGCCACGACTGAGGAGCCGTGAGAAATCATGCGTTCGTTGCTATTCGCTCACAGTTGCCATCACGCGCAAGAATTTGAAGAGATCCGACTTTCATAGTGATCTCCACACATTATATATAGGGGAGGCCTTCCCCTTCTCCGCACCATCACAGTCTTCCTCTTCCTCTATTCTTCGTCTTCCTCGCCGCACCAGAGCCTTCCTATTCCTCTAGACTTTCTCAATGGCACCACCGAAGCGCTCCCGACCATCACCTCCGTCCTCGGCTCCAACCGCACCTCCGCCGCTTTCCAGAGCTGAAGAGAGGGAGTCCTTGCTTGGCAAAATCGGTCGCCTGGAGTCAGAGGTTGCCCTCAAGTCAGTCGATGACAACCTCAAACCTCTGCGCGAGCAAATGGCGAAGGATGTATTTAACAGTACATCCGATGCCATGCAGCTTCTTGGTCTTGGCCCCCTTCCAAAATGTACTAGAATGGGAACCATAGGCCACTACCTCTACGGGTTAAGCCCAATGGTCGGTTGTCTTCACGCGATGCGGGAGACCATCGGTGATGTGCTTGGGATCGAAGACCGCAGGGAGTTGATGGAGGCGGTTGACGACAAGTGTGGAGCTCCGGTTCCACCGAACAACTAGGCGACCGTCTGTTGTTTTCTTTTGTTGTTTGTAAAAATGTTATTTTTAATGAATGTTAATGAATGTGTGTTTGGTGATGATCGTCTGTTTGTTAATTAATGTGTGTTTTGATGATGAATGTTAATGAATGTTATTGTGTCCGATGAGCTCTCCCGATCGAGGAAACTAATACTATTTTTTAGTTTGGACATCAACCAACCTAATTTACCTGCCTACTTCAAACATATCCGTAGTTGGAATTATGAAAGATATGAATGAAAGTCAAATCTAGGGCGACAACAGAGCGAGAGAGCGT
Organism: Neostapfia colusana; assembly: GCA_030760725.1. Taxonomy (NCBI): domain Eukaryota; kingdom Viridiplantae; phylum Streptophyta; class Magnoliopsida; order Poales; family Poaceae; genus Neostapfia; species Neostapfia colusana. The sequence goes on from JASWHV010000009.1 coordinate 10,366,743, forward strand.
GTGGTCTAAAATTTGCCAAAAATTTGCTAAGTGTTTGGAGAGATCGCGCGCAACAATCGGAGACGCGCATAAGAAACGCACGACTATCATTTTCAAGTATGCGAGATGCGTCTGGTATGGGCACGTCTCACATTTTATTTGCCAGAAATTTGCTAAGTGTTGGGAGAGGTCATGCGCAATAATGGAGACGTGCTTTCTTGGGGACCATCTCCCATTTTATTCAGTTTGGAGACACACTTACTTAGAGCGCGTCTCTTTTTGGCTTCGTTCAGGGCAGAACAAGTGTCAGATTCAGCAGTGCTCCATCTTTCACAAATTGAGCAAGGTTTCAGAAACAGAACACAAGGCATCAAGTGGCTATATTTTCAATCATTTAGCATATTTCACACATATAACCAACGAAAGTCAAATTTTCACTTAAATGGCCATATTTCATAAATTGAGCATATTTCATACAAATATCCAATGAAAGTAAAATTTTCAGTAAATTGTACATATTTTCACATATTGAGCATATTTCACACAATCATTTTGCCACTTTCCGTTGTGGTCTTGGTTTTTTGAAATTCTTGACTTTTTCATTGTGGCTGTTGTGCAAGTAAGGAGCTTCATTGTCCGATGGTATTCTTGGCTTGATCATCGAGGTGACGAAAGGAGGAATCTCATCAAATTGATCAAACTCTTCCTCATCGACGGCATTCTTGACTCCGATGATTCATCATTTTGTAGATATAACCACCTTAACTCTTTTATTTGTTATATATAGAACATAAAACAGTTGAGCAACGTGTTCTGCTAACACGAAAGACTCCAACTTATATCCTTGACGGTTAAGATCAATGCTAATGAACCCGTACTTGTCTTGTACAACACCCTTATTTCCATCAACCCGGTTGCAACAGAAAAGATGAATCTTGAAACCCTGAAAGTCAAACTCCCAGATCTCTTGTATTTGACCATAGTACATGGTTTTATCTTGGCTCGTAGCAATATAAGCTTCAACACATACACCACTATTCTAATATGTGTTTTTTATCTTGTTGTTCAGTGTAGAACGTGTATCTGTTTATGTCATACCCTTGATATGTCATAACAGTGAATATAAGACTACGAGCCAACTTTTTTGGTACTCACATGTTTGAGTATCCGATGAATGAGAAATCTGATCTCGGAGCCAGCCAATGAATTTTTTAATGTGTTCATTTGCTAACCATGATTCATTGCAGCTAGGATTGTCTCTAAGCAGCACCTCCTTGTGCTCATCCAAGTACTCGAACACAATGGACATCTGTTGCAACACGTGGAGATGAGCGCAGAAGAATAAATGTGGATCCGGAGTTATAGCCTTCTTCCCAATGGTCACTTTTCCTGTAGCCTCCCCTCATGACGAGACATGGGAACACCAATCGGGTTACTAGGGTCAGCATAGTTTAGAGCCCACTCCACGGCTTCGTGATCTGTACAGTATCGTTGTACCATGCTGCCCTCAGGGTAAGCTCAATTTCTGACGAAGGACTTCAGTATGCCATTGAATCTCTCATACGCATACATCTGGTGAAGGAACACAGGGCCAAGTAGCTTTATCTCCTTAATAAGATGAGTTGTGAAATGGACGCTGATGTCGATAAAGGCGGGTGGAAAATACATCTCAAGGAAGCATGAAGTTTCATAGTGCATTTTTTCCAATGACTCGAGAGCTGCTTCACTTAGTACTTTTTGACCAATAACATTGAAGAAAAAAGAAAAAGTTCATTAGAGCCTCCCGAACATTGACAGGTAGGATATTCCGAATTCCAATAGCAATAATCTGCATAAGCAATACATGGTAATCATGAGATTTCACACCGGGAGCTGCTTTTAGATCTGAAAATGAAATAAACCTTGAGATGTTTGTCGAGTATCCGTATGGTACTTTCACATTTTTCAGGAACCCACAAAACTCTTTCTTCTCATGTTTTGAAAGGGTTATGCATGATATGGGAAGTTCAATTCCTTTTACCGAGTCATCGAGCCACAACTCAAGCCTAATTCCCATTTTCTTTAGATCAGCTCGTGCATGTCCGTGGTCCCTAGTTTTCCATCCGTGTTAAGCAATGTACCGAGTAGGCTCTCGTACACATTCTTCTTAACGTGCATCACATCAATCGAATGATGGACGTCTAAGTCTTTCCAACATGGTAGCTCCCAAAAAATCGATTGTTCTTCCATATGTCATCTTCGACGGTGTTCTTGCCATTTCATAGACTTCATGACTTGTGACATGGGGTGGAGGACGCCTCTTCTCAGTGTTACCATTAAAATTACCCTTCATACTCCGAAACGGGTGCTTCATTGGAATGTAGCGTCGATGACCCATGTACCCTATTTTTCATGACTCGCTCAAATACTGTGAGTCTATTTTTATGAAACAATGCGGACATCCGCAACCTAATTTCTTACTCTGTCCAGACAAGTTACGTGTCACTGGAGAATCACTAACGGTCACAAATAAAATGGCTTTGAGACCAAAGTACTCACGCTTGTGCTCATCCCATACCTGCACTCCGTCGTTGTACCACAACTACTTCAGATCTTCAACCAGAGACTTGAAATAAGTGTCGATGTCATTCCCAGATTGTTGTGGCCTCAGTATCAGTCCTAATATCATAATATATTTCTGTTTGTTGCACAATCAAGGAGGAAGGTTCAAAATTGTTAGCACAATTGGCCATGTGCTACTGTTCAAAAAAGGATTCATGCCATCGGTGCTCATTGCGATCCTAATATTCTCGGATCAATGGCAAATTCAGGATTTTGTGAATCAATGTTTCGCCACTGTGTGGCATCAGCAGGATGTATTATCATTCTAGCATCCTGCTTATGCTTCTCTTTGTGCCATCGCAACAATCCTTACTCCTTCTTGTTTGCAAACCAACGCTTCAAACGAGGAATGATAGGAAAGTACCAAAACACCTTTTTAGACCCGCTTTTTCTTCTGTTTCTGTTGCAGTTCTCGTCATCACCATCGTCTTTCCTACGATTGAATCTGTCGAGTCCACAAATAGGGCATTTATCGAGGTTTTCATACTCAGGTCCACGATATAGAATGCAATCATTATTGCATGTGTGGATTTTCTCCACCCTCAAACCTAGTGGACAGATTATCTGTTTTGCCTCATAAACCGTCTTTGGGACTATGTTGCCTTGGGGTAACATGTTCTTAAGGAGCGTCAACAATTCCTTAAAACTACAATCACTCCATCCGTTGCTCGCCTTCAACTGGAAAAGTTTCACCATCGCAAACAATCTCGTGTACTAAGCCACACAACCATGATACAACGGCTTATTCGAGTCTTCGATCATCTTCTTGTATTTTGCAAGTTTACCATTACTGTACTGATCATCGTCGTCATATCTCTCGACATTGCTTACCATCTCCTCTATGTTATGCACCTGAAACTCAATGTCGTCATCGGTGAACCCTAATATATATGCCTCGTTCACATCATCGTCGTGATCTTCTTAGAAACTAGTAGGGACCTCCCTCTCCAGATATGGATCTCTCATCTCTGCTTCATTACGTCCCTCCTCCCCATTTTTGTTCTAGCATCGATAATCCAACATGAATCCATGTGTGATCAAATGTGATCTCAATACATCATTTGAGCGATATCTCTTCTCATTCTTGCAATGTTTGCAAGGACAACAAATAGTCCCTCTAATATTGTCCAACATATCTTTCTTCCTGAAATCAATAAATGCATCTACCCTTTTGATATACTCATTGCAAAGGCGCGACCCGTACATCCAACTTTGATCCGACAACATCTACGTACAGAAAATAAGATCTAAATCAAAGAAATTCGAAGCCACTGGTAGTCAAGATCTAAAGGGGTAAAAAAATAGTAAGGGGCAAGAGAGGAGGAGAGGACTAACCCTTTATTTTAAGGGCCACTTATAATCACCGCAAGATTTTTAGAAGGGCGCCTCCAGAGAGGGAACGGAACGAATAGAACAGGGCAGATCGGGCCGCCACTGTTCTGCCATAGCTGGGAGCACGTATAAGGGCATAGGAAATAGAGACGATCCTCTGCAAAGGCGCGTCTCTCTATATTGGGAATGGGAGACGCTGATTAAAGGAGATGAGCATGAAGGAGAGCTCTCTCCTTATCTTTCATAATAGGAGTCGAGTTGTAGGAACTTTCGTCTCTCATTTGTCAGAGAAGAGGGCGAGTCTCAGATATTAACTTATCTGAGACGCCCCTTGGAGCAAGTCGTCTCCTTTTACCCACCATCGAGCCGGTTCAGATCCTCGCTGATGCGGGCGTGTCTCGTTGTTCAAGATCGGAGACGATCGTCTTTGCGCTCGTCTCCGATCTTTGTCTCCGATTTGAGGTTCTTACGTAGTGTATTTGAATAATTGCTATAGTGTTATTGGATAAGGAGTCAGTGGAATAACCAAAACAGAATCTATCTACTCGTGAGGATGATAGAGCGTCTTGTGTCGCTTTAAGCGTAGCGGTGTCTACGCATAAAATACAGATCTGGCGGGTAGAAGCCAAGCGCTGTGCTAACTGCCAGATACTTGTGAAGTACTACGTCTGTGTTGTTTGTCTTTTTCTAAGCTGCGGTGCACAAATGCGAGCAGATTTAGAGAGCCAACACGGTTCACATGCGTGAACAGTAGATAGAGAACATATATCACGTTTTAGATACCAAATTCGTATAGGTTTCACATATGCGAATTTGAAATAGGATTGTGAAATACATACAATCTCTGAACTTCTGTCACACCCGGTTTCTCCGAAGAACAACCGAGTGAATATCACATGTATGTCAGGATCATTTTCTCATACATGTGATGACAAATAGTGAAGCATCATTTATTACAAGCCAGGTGTCGAATATAAATATGTCTTACATAGCATATGTCTCGATGGACGATAATAAGTTCATAACATGTAAATAAAATAGCAGCGGAATATTATTCTTGTGGGCTCCGTCACAGGCGTTGCCCGGGGACTCCATGAACCTAGAAACCTTCTTTGGGTCCAAAGTCTTGATCATTAAACACCACTTCATTATCTTGTCCTGAGCAGCAATGTAAACCAACAAATATGCAAGTTTGAGTACCATTGGTACTCAGCAAGTGTGGGAAAGTTATGTCATGCATGGCTAGAACAAGGAGAGGTTGAACTCATTGTTAAAGCACTATGCAATTAATACCTATCACCTTAGCTTATTAAGCACCTACATTACTACATAGTTGAAATGGTCTCAATCTCCCATCCCATCATCATAATCAAATAACCATAACATCATTTCCAATGTTAAGCTCCCCGCTTAACATTCACAACTTCCAAAGTCATCATCCTCTAATCATGAATAAGTCCAAGCCGCTCTTGACCGTGAGCACGGCTGTCATGACAGTTTTGACTCTGCAGAGTTTGCACCACTGTACCCACATGTAGTGATTTCATCCCCCGTTGCCGGGTGGACTAAAGAACCTCCATTATGCCAATGGCCACGAACCACATTCACAATTCCCAGGTGTGTAGCCAGGAGATCACTACGAAGCCTTTACAAAGGGATTCCTGACGAGTGTGGGCCCACTGAGGTTTCACCCCTAACAGCATACAAGAGGCTCCAACCCCGCTGCAGTGGCCCCCTCTTGAGCCTTGCGGTTCATATGGTAGTCCAGCTGACACCTATTCCCCGCACCATCCAACACACCCATACTACGCCGGGGATACACCTAATTAATTGGCCAAGCTGCCCCATCTCAGCATGTGGTTGGCACGGTAAAGCCAGGTTACATGCTCCATGAACCGGTCCTTAGGATCCAGGCAAGTACTACACACAAACCCGAGTCTCGTGCACCAGCACCAACCAAAACATCCAACTTGCCTTGATCCCTACCTCTACATAACTCATAATATCTCATTCAAGAGTATGGTAAAATAAACTGATGATCTCATATCCCAAATATCCCATTCTAAGCATGGCTAAGCATATGCATAATAATAAATGACATGATAAAATAAATCCTAACCCAAGCTACAAGGAAACAAGGTAATGCAATTCTAGGGAAACATCCTAGCATGGGTTTCATATTTTCAATTGACAATGCAAATAATTCTATCTACACATCCTAGTATAGCATCAAAGTGGTCAAGGACACTTGTCTTCTTCCTGTTGCTCTGGGAATGGGTAGTCCTGATCTTGGAAAGGAAGAACTTGCTCTGGAGCAGGTTCTACATCATACCATCACACATAGCAAAAAAAAACAACAATCCATAAGACATAGTTCACACTTCCACTTCATACAAACCACACATTCACATTTATGAAAGCCATTCACATTTGTATGTGTTGTGGTTACTCTATGTGTGTTGATTTTGGGCTTACATGCACTTTTAAACATGTGCATATGATTTCTACTTTTGTATTCATATTTATGTTGGCATACTATATATAAATTTCCAATTTAAATAAATTCCTTATATTCAATTGATACACATTTTAGCTACCAAGTATGCATGGAAGGTATTTTCTTACTCCATATGTGTCTTCAGACCTTCTACCAACCCTAAACTGAATTCTTTGTATTTTGGAAACTTCATTTATCATTTTCTAGTTATTCATACCTAGCTTGCTATATTTTTAGATTTATGTACTATGCCTAAATGTGAACTTTATTATGAAAATATTAAGACACCTCACCTAAACAGAATAGGTTTTGGGTCTAAAATATTAAATAATATATTTTGGAACTTCTCCTCTGATGTAATCTATTTTACATTTATTTTACTAATTTTTAGAATTATTCTCTACTTAAAAATGTGTCCCTATAACTAATAAATGTGAATAATCAATTAAACAGATTCATTTCAGCCAAAAATCTATTTTTATCTCACTCCAAAGTTTTCCAAGTACTAGGAAAGTTTTTAATTTGAATTTACAATGTGTTTGTCCCATCTTTTAAATTTTAAATTCTAAACACATATTCAAAATCCTAAATTTAATATCACATAGGGTTAAAAAGGTAAACTCACCCCACTACAGGGTCTATTATATTATTTTAAGAATTTCCAAGGGTCTAACTACACATAACAGAGGGGTTTTCCTAATTTTTATTAAGTCCAGGGGCTAAAACTGATTTTTAATGAATTTACATGATTTTCTGAAGTTCTAGGGGCTAGATCAGAAGTTTCTGGGGCTAGCTCGTATTTTCCGAGAACCCCAGGGGGTAGCGCGTAAGAATCCCGACCTTTATAACGCGGGGCTGACGTGGACCGTCCGATTTAAAACAGACGGCTGAGATTATAACGTCGAACCGGTACGCGGGGATTTAAATTCTACCGTGTGATTTAAAATAAATGGCGCACAAGCGGCCACGTCGCTCTGATCGAGCGCGGGCGGCACTGCCCGGCGGCGGGAGGCGGCGATCTCGCCGGAGAGTTTCGGATCTTCGTCAAATCTTCCTAGAACTGTGATTTTATGGCATAGATCGGTTTGAAGCCTGGGTTTGAAGCGCAAACCACCGAGTTTTCTGCTCCTGCGCGGTTCCCCGGAGGCGGTGGATCAAGATCAGCGAGTTAGATCAGAAATCCCGAGCGAAGATCGAGCGAAATTGGCCGGAGAAATTTGGGTTCTCACCGGGAAGAAAAACAGGCGATCGTGGGTGAAAATCGGGAAGATGACGGTGTTTATATAGCCGGGGGAGGGCGGCGTTCGGTTGTGATCGAGTTTGCGTCGTCCAGGAACGAAATTCGGGTGGGATGCACGAAGATCCGGGGCGGTTTCGATTCGGAGGTGAGAAGAGTCCGGCCGGCCGAGCGCGGGCGCGAGGAGGAAGAAGGGTTGGCGGGCCCCGCGTGTCAGTGGGAAAGAGGGGGGCGCGCGACTGCGGGCTGGCGCGGGGGTGAGTGGGCCGGCTGGTGGGTTTCGGCCCACTGGTTGGGGAGGTTTATTTTTTTCCTTTTCTTTTTCTTTTTCATTTCTGTTTTGAGTTTAATTTGAATTCCAGTTTGAATTTAAATTTTTGCTCCACCTGCAATACGTTCAAAATTTTTTAAATTCCCCTCTTAACAGGTTTTGGGGTGTTACAACTTTTTTCTTGCAGTTAGGGCAAGATTCTTTATTAGTGCTAATTTGAACTGTGCACCTTGCCATAACGACAAGAAAACAAATGTGGATGAAATACATGCGACAACCTAGCTGATGTGAGCGATCAAAATCTCACTCAAGTGTCTCTAAACAGTGTCTGGGTACATAAGATTTTTTGGTATATGCACACTAGAATTCTTGAAATGATCACCAGGAACTAGATTGTAATTGTTTCACAAAGAAAACTATGTTGTATAGTATACTTAAAAAAGGAACTAAAAGGTTATTGGTGCCGAAGGGTAAACTCGTTCCAGAAGTATATATCTCTCTGATGATGGACAACAGTTAGATATATTAGTCGATCGGCCCCTGCAAGGAGGCGGCTATACTGTTGAAGGTAGACGGCAAGAGTACTGGTCTTCATTGAGCCTACAGAGAAGGAAGTTGCACAAGATGGTTCCACACATTAGACTTTTACTGAGATTCAATGAGCTTAATTACCTGAGAGGCTGAACCTGAGCAAATGTTTCCTCTGTGGCCAGCACACAACTTTTAGGCACCAACCATTAAAATCTACGTCAACATTTAGGAAACAACTTTTCTTAGGCTTGTTGTTACTTAGAAAACAGCGACAAAGAAAAAACCTTTTTGCCCTTATGGCAGTCCAGAAAATAAGATGTTTCGGGTAACTAGTGAGTCACATTCCACCTACTTGTCACTACCCTAACATCGAGGCAGTAAATTGATCTAGAAGTGTAACTATAATAACCACTCCCTCTGTTATTTTTAATTTGACATTAACGTCAATAAAAAGAAACGTAGAGAGGTAATAAGCACTCCAGCTAGTGGTTGGAAATTTGAAGTAGGCCCAACGGGAATGGTATCCACACACCAAACAACGCATTAAAGGGCATTCACGAGCAGAGGGTGTGCTTGGTACACTACGCAACAAAGCACGTGTTTAACGAGTAAGCATATGTACGTTCACCAGGGAGCAACAATCATATTGTCTTTTTCTAAAAGTTTCTCTATCGTGTACAGCTGTGGTATAGCAACAACAAATAATACACACATGCACCAATGATTACGAACCCTGCACGTCCCTGGGAAGAAGAACGCGCCAGGGACCCTAGCTAGAGTACGAAGCATTCATATCAGAGCGGCGCGCGTGCGGCGTGACTGCTGCCACGCGCGGCAACTGTGGCCAGTCTTCCGCGCCGCTGCCAATTAATGATCGCCGGCCGGCCATCTCGCCGCAGACGTAGCTTTTGACGCTGGCCGTGTGACCCGGTCGAACTGACCGTGCTGACCTGGCGATCGAGACGGAACGGATCGATGCGTTCAAGGCCTTGGCACGTCCCTTTAGCACAGTACCAAGACAAGCTGTACAGATCGCACCTGAAAACTGCGTCTTTGGCAGACAAAAAAAAAGAAATGAAGCGTGCATGTACTCGTGCTACATTGCTGAGGTCCGGTTGCAACACGCCAGTGGCACATCACGCACGCAAGGCGCTGAAGGGGACGCGCTCGTCTTATAAACGTGGCATGCAGGGTGCCGAACGATGGAGTACCACCGCCGGAGTAGCTATTTGGCCTTCCCTTCTAGTAGTGCTGCACACAGATGGGTCCATGCATACATGTCGCGTTTGTTGGACACAGGTGTTGACACTTTGTCACACCTGACGAGCTCGAATTGTTTGGCATCGGCCTCACCGCTGGTAAGAATCCCAACAAGTAAAAAAAAGATCCGGATTCCAGCCTTCCAGTTCCAGGTAGCTTTTTTGTCTCGTACTTGCAGTGCGCTCTTGAACTAGGCACCTTGCTCTCAGTGCACTGTATTGAGTGTATCTATTTCAGAGGTGCGTATCCTCTGCAGTACTGCACATGCAGTAGCAGTCACTGACATGTGGGCCCATGCAGACCAGGGGCCCACATGTCAGTGACTGTTACTACATGTGCAGTACTGCAGAGGATTTGAGTCCCTATTTCATCTACTTATAAACAGCCTGCTCTGCAGCAAACATATTACCTGGAGTGCACATCAGGTGAAAAACTGGTAAAAGTTGAAAACTCAAAAAAAATCATAAAAAACGTATTTCGAGGTGCGAACAAATTTTGAAAATTTCAACAACTTAGGCTGCACTATAATAAGCACCCATCGATCTCTCACAAAAGCATTTTGCCCTTTCAGCAACTTGCATTCTTTCTAAACCTCCCTTAGGCTTGGTTTGGCAACTCTCATGTCGGTACTCAGCAGACGGGGTACCCCCGCGTAGTGGGTAAAAGACAGGCTGGGCCCCGCTTCCTTGCTGAGGAGGGCCCCAACATAAGCCACGTGCCCTAGACCCCATGGTCAGCCCTGGGCTACCTCGTGTGTTTGAGCTCGGGAGGTGACATGTGACAGCCTGGGCTCCGACCTGAAGCCTCCCCGTTGAGGTGAGGTCCAGAGTTGTCGCGTGTCCCCGGCTCCGAGCCGCCTCCCCGCTGAGGACAACTCCAGTGCTGACATGTGTCCCGGGCTCCGATTCGAGCCTCCCCGCTGAGGTGAGGTCTGGAGCTGCCACATGTCCTCCAGCTCTGAGCCGCCTCCCCGCTGAGGACAGCTCCGGTATTGACACGTGCCCAGGGCTTCGGTCTGAGCCTCCCCACTGAGGTAAGGTCCGGAGCCGCCACGTGTCTCCAGACACCAAGCCCATCGATGAGAGCTCCAGAGCCACCACGCGTCCCACGATCTCTAATGGGTCGTGGGTCGACGAAGTCAAGAAGGAAGTGCGCTGTCAAGCTTCGCATTCAAGGCTCGCACCTTCCCAAGAAGCTTGGCGCACTACGCACGCCTCCGTCCCTTGCCCGTTCACCATTACGGTGACAAGACGGGACGGCGGGGCGTAACAGTGGTACAGTACCGCCCAATGACTCTAAGCTGCCCAAGCAGGGCGAAGAGACGTGGTGATAAGACGGCGTCTTCATCATCACCAGACATGCGGTCAGGGGCGCTCGGCGCGCCGGACGGAGGGACTTAACTCTCCCGTCGGCCACTCTACTCAGAGGATGAAGCCCTAGATCATGTATAGGACACTCAAAACCTTGGGGTCACTATTCGGGCCCCAAGACTCATTTTAACAACCCCGGCCTTGAACTATAAAAGGATCGGGGTGACCACCCTGCCGGGGGTCCCGATTCCCTGCTCTCTAGATCACACTACGCATAAGCGCTCATGCAAAAGCATTAGAACAAGCACACCCGTGGACGTAGGGTATTACCCTTCGGCGTCCTGAACCACGTAAATCCTTGTATTCATCCGCTCCCTTGAGCCCAGGCTGCGAAGGGTGCCAAGCCCCCTCCGGAAAAAAAGAACCTCGCAGGCTGCTTCCGAGCAGGCCGGGAGCAGTGTCCAGCTCACACTCCGACATTTGGCGCGCCACGTAGGGGGGTTTTATGCTCTCTCCTCGCGACTATGGTGAACATCATTTCTCATGGCGAGATTTCTCCCCCACCTCGCTGTCGTCTCCAAACGGGAGAATACAAAGATACATCCCGCTCCAGGGCGGGCAGGTCTGGATAGGCCAGCGATCAGACGATCGGCGTGCCACCAGCGGCCCTAGCGCCTAGATCCGGCCGATCCAGCGACCAGAATGTTGGATCCCCTAAGGCGCCCGTGGCGCCCAGGTCGGGACGGACCGGCAACCGTGAGGATGGTGCACCGTCGGTGTTTACACCGCTAGTGGTCGCTTCCTCTCGGCCACCCTATCCCTCGGCAGTGGTGACAACACCACCACAGCCGAGCCCGGAGAGTGTGCTGGCCGCAGCACGCGCTCTGCTCCACAACCCTCCGGGTGAGGGTGCAACCCCTGAGGCGGAGGAGCAGTGGAGGCATGACGTTGACCATATCGTCGCCGCCGCCATGAACTCTCCTGCCTACAGAAGACAGTAGGCTGAACCCTCGTTGGCCCAGTCACGTACGCCGACAGTGGCCCGAGGGGTGGCGGCCCCGCGCGCAACGGCCACGCCCGACCTCAGGGTCTAGTTGGACCGTTGTCTCGGGAGCGAAGATGGTCGCACCAACATCGAGCGGCGCCACAAGAGGCGTCACAACCTTGAAGGAGGGTACCGCTCTCCGAGCGTCGTACCGGCGTGCTGCGCTCCTCCTACCCCTACCTCTCCGGGGCGGTGGGAGGCTGCATGGTGCTCGCCCCGCACCTTCGTGTGGTGGTATAGGCACCCAAGTTTCGGCCCCACCTGCCTGAAAAGTACGACGGGATAGTCAATCCCGTCGAGTTTCTATAGATCTACTACACCTCCATCCTAGTTGCAGGAGGGGATGAGGCCGTCATGGCCAACTACTTCCTCGTGTCACTAACCAGCACAGCCCGGTCATGGCTTAATGACCTTCCCCCAGGATCCATCTCGTCCTGGGAAGAGTTGTGCTGGAGATTCACAGCCAACTTTGGGAGTTCCTACACGTGACCCGGCACCGAGCTCGACCTCCACGCCGCGTGTTAGCGTGACGGGGAGTCGTTGCGATCCTTCATCCAGCGGTTCTCCTAGGTCAGGAACACCATCCCCCGCATCTCCAATGCCCCCGTCGTTGTTGCCTTTTGGCAAGGCGTCCGCGACAAGAAGATGCTCGAGAAGTTAGCCACGCATGACGTGTAAGACGTCTCCGAGCTCTTCAGCCTCGCCGAAAAATGTGCCAAGGCGGCGGAAGGTCGAGACTCGCACTCGCGACCCGCCTCTGCGGTGGGGAGTGCCGGGGAGACTGCTGCTTCACACGGCAGCAAGAAGAAAAAGACCGGAGGCAGGAACAAGCCTCTGGCTGGGGCACCCACACCTGCTCTAGCAGCGGCCAGTGGGTGACGAGCCGCGCGTCCTGACAAGCACCCACGACCGTCGTCTGCCAGCGAAGACAGCCAGTGGTGCCGGGTGCACAACACCTGCAGCCATGGCGCCTAGCCCTTGCTGCGAGATCAAGAAGCTCGCGGAACGCTTCCGTGAGCTGCAATAGCAGCGGCCGCGCCAAGACGGTGCACCCTCCCGCCAGCGGGAGGGCAAGCAAAAGGCCAAACCTGAGGCCGACGCGGAGCAGGGTATCGAGTATCAAGACGCCGAGAGGGCGTTGAAAGCCGTCTACAGCCACTCTAACTACGACTACAACTATCATAGAGAGCAATGCAAGACGCTCCACGTCTAACAAGGTGTTTCCCCTCCGTCGTGCGACAAGGGAAAACGCCCTCTTACATTGGTGTAGGGGGTCGAGGCTGTCCTCCCCCCAGAACACGCCAGGGGCTCACCCGACGTCCGCACATACGACGAAGCCATGCAGAACCAGCTTCCGCGTGAAGAAATCGAACTCATCAACGAGGCAATGTGGCTAGAGGTTGCTCGAAATGCGCCACACCGCAGAACACTCTGGCAATGGTGTGCGCAGAGTAGACAGCCCAAGGTAGGGCCACGTGGTGTCTTGGCTAACACTTTTTTGAGGAGGGGTGACAAACCCTCCCCTAGCTGGGAGGGCCCCTCCCGACCCACACAAGTATGTCGCCTCAGGTGCACCCGCCTAGCCGCAGGCGATGGGTATCTCTACCCAGACCACAGGACATAGAACACCCCTGTAAGTTATACCCTTAGCGCAGTAGTAGGGTATTTTTTTTCTTTTTCTCTTTCTTGAAAGAGTGTCATAGTGTCTAAGAACAGCGCTTAGAGCAGCTAAGTCCCAGAGGAGTCCAGCTACTCTTGTCATCTGGGGTGGGTCGTTGTTTTATTACACGGCCTTTTACCTCCTATTACCCGAAAGAAGCCAGAAATAAGAAAAATTTACCCTACCCTACACACTTTATTTACAGTTTGTGCTAGCTCATACATATCAACTGTAAACGGTATGTCCGGAGCCTGTCCTACACACTTGTCCTCGGTCCAGTGCCACTGAAAGGTCTCCTTGCTGAAAGGTTAACGCCTGCGGGAGGTCCAGGGTGTGTAGCCTGCTATGCCTGGTTCCGTACCTTTAGCGTGCACATCATGCCTCCCCTGCGCTAGAACTGAGTACTTGGGGGCTAGAAAGAACACGCCTATGAGCAAGAGAAGTAACCAGACCCTGGACATTGCCCCCGTATTTTTTGTGCTTTCTTTCCATACCGCTCCGGCCGTGTGGCCAATCACTTTTTCTTGTGTCCAACCATAGCAAGAGTCGTGTTATCCTTGTACCGGCAGGTCTGCTTGAAGTACCTGTGGTGTACCTAGGGATCCTGCGTTTGTCTCTTTTCTCGGGGGCCTTATGGCACCGGATGGTCCCTCCCCGAAAAAGCTTACGCCCGTGGGAGGTCCAGGGGTGTAGCGTGCTATGCCTGGTTCCGTACCCTTAGCGTGCGTACCCTGCCTCTCCAACGCAACAGCTCGGTACCGGGGAGCCAGACTGCTCATACCCCCGAGCAAAGTCTTGATCGTAATTTAAGGGATCTTTGGTTGTCTCATTGCCTCGAGGCCCTATGGCGCCTAACGGCCCTCCCTCGAAAAGCTTACACCAGAGGGGGGTTCACGGGCGTAGCCTGCAATGCCTAGTTCTGTACCCTTAGCATGCGTACCCTGCCTCTCCAGCGCTACGGCTCGGTACCAGTGAACCGGATGGCTCATACCTCTAAGCAAGGTTGTAACCACAACCCAGACGACCCGCATCGAATTACCCAAGCCCTACATCTTAACTAAGGACCGTAAGCCACAAAAAGCTACCAAACAAGAAAGAGTGACTAGAGAGCACGACTACTCCCTCTTCCTGCTATGACTGCAGGTCCACACAGGTTCGTGGCGTTCTGGACCCCCCAGGGGGCCTGATGCCCTGCCTCATCCAGTGGTAGGTAAACCACAACACGAGGGCCATACCTATTGTGGGTCCATCACGGTGAACCACGCGGGCAGGACGTTGAACAAATGCAGCAGCAAGCAGAAGACTCGGAGCACCAGCTACGACAAGCTCAAGACAAGGGTCGAACATCCGTCGGCTGCTTGCGCCCTTGAGGACCCGGAAAGAGCGGTAGCCATACTATCGGAGCGGAGCGCCCTGGGTCCTTACGCTGCTAAGGAGCTAGAGGAACAAGCTCGGAGCATCGGCAAAGAGCTACCCACGTTGGCTAAGTTATTCCGGACCTTTGCCCTGCCAAGGGTCCGAAATCTACATCAACAACTCAAGGTAACATAAGATTTGAAACAAAAAGTCTTTGATAACAGCAGAGCTCCGACATACACAGGAGGATACAAGGCAAGCGAGATTCCTAGGAGCTACCCACGCTGGAATCTAGCAGCTACAAGTCGGGCGACTTCCTCCACGGAAGACTTCGCCGCCCCCGACAGCTCTGCGTTGTGGCCCTGCACCACAGGTGCCAGGGAGATGTTGGGGTCGCAGCTCCGAAAGCAGGTGAGCACATGCCCTGCCACCATCTGAGCTAGAGCTTGGCCTTCGGTCTACAGGTGCTCCCCCACGACATTCTCCAGCGTCAGGAGCTTCCCTCCGGCTGAGTCTAGGGCACGGAGTGCCTGGCTCACCTCCCGTACCGGCCCTTCGGGGCGAAAGGGGCCAAAGCCGAAGGGTTCCAGAGCCGCCTCTTCACGGCCGAGGAAGTCCCATACCTTCTCTACCTCAGCGGCACGAGAAGCCTAGAGATCTTTGACCTCCTTGACGGAAGAAGCCAGCTCCCCCGCCAAACTCCTCCTCGCCAGCTCCTGTTCCTGAGTGGCTAGCCCCTGCTCCAGAGCAACCAGGGCCTGCTCCCTGGTGGTTAGCCGTGCAGCCCGCTCCTCTAGGTCAGACTCCCTGGACGCAGCGGAGACCTCCCGGTCACGGATACCCTGAAGCCGCTTCTCTAGGAGCATCTGCTCCGCCTCAAATGGCAGCCAAACGGTCGGAGAGCTCCCTCTCCCTCGCCTCCTCCGCCTCCTCCCGACGAACGAGTATCTCTCAGAGTTCCGTCAGGGCTGTGAGACGTGCATCGGTGGAGGCATGGGGGCTCTTGGCCTCTATCTGGCGCTTATCCACAATACTTTAGAGGGCCAAGACAACGACCTCTTTCTCCTTCAGCACCTCCTCGTGAGCCTCAAGCCGCTCCTCCTGAGTCTGAGCCTTCTCCCTGGCAGACTGGACCCGCACCTTCAATAGGTTTCCCAGTCCTGGAGATGCTCCCGCTCGAACCTCAATTCGGGCCACTCTTGCTATAGTGTGTCTTGCATCTGGTCCAGACTAGAGCAGACGGCCCTTGCGGCCCTGGGGACCAGGACAACCTTCGGCATCGTCACGCGAGGCAACGCCTCGACACCCTCTGGCTCTTCGGCCACCGGTGGGGTTGCCACCATGGCAACTTGTGAAGGGAGAGGAGGAGGGTTAGCAGCCAGCCAGCACCAGCCTCTTTGCTACCAAAGGCATTAGTGCCCGCCGGCTGGCTGGCCTCGGGAAGGTACTGGCCTAATGAAAAAAAATTAATTAATAATGGTGAAAAGGGCTCCCTCACACTCCTCCTTTCGGCCAGTTGCTCGGGAAGGTACTGAGCCTACAGGTCACATCTTTAATTGTATTCAAGTTTTTGTACGTGTGTCTTTGGTTTCTCTTTTATCATTTCGTCCAAGAGAAAAAGCTCTTCTAATTCTATGAATCCTTCTAGAATCCTTTTCTCTACCTAATTTTGAGCAATAATCAGTCTGATCTTCTCTCCCACCTTCAGAAGAATGAAGCATAAATAGACCTATATCATTCGTTCGAATTTTCTGAAAGGTAACTATCTCGGTTTCGTGAAAAATAAGCACCAAGCATCAACTACGGCATCCAGCGGCTCAGTACATAGCCTCGTAAGGTTGAGCCGTACCTAGAGGCCTGGAAGTTCCACTCCGCGTGGAGCTTCTTACGCAGGGGGCTCGAGCCACTCGCCCCCACAGCCGTCGAAGTCGCCCCACTGGCTTCGGAGCTGGCGGAGCCTCTGGGGTCTTCGTCGACGAACACACCACTTCAGGAGCCTTCCCTGCCGAGGACCCCGACGTCGAAGATGTGCCCTGAGCTGGGGCGGCCCTCAATGGCTGAGAAGCCGATGACATTGTTGGGGCCTGCCTTGAAGCTCCAGTAGCACAACACACCCTTCCCGCGGCCACCGGGACTGTTCTGGCAGCGGCGGCTCCAGAGCTGCCCCCAGCGCCAACCGTCGGGCCCGGTGCGGGATCACGGGATGCTTGGGAACCCCTCCCTGGGGGACGGAGACAAAGCTTCCGTCAGGATGGACCAGCTTCCTTTTCGATGCCCTGATGGTCTCGGGCATCATGGGGTGGCGAACGGGGGCACGCCGCATACTCAACCCTCCGTACTGACTCCCTCCCCCTGCCTGGGAGTGAGTCTGGCGCAGGCCCTAATGGACCACCGACGGCATCTGCTCCAGGGATCTCAATGCCCCACGAGGGATCCCCAATCTGTCGCACTGCGGCATTGATGTCGTCCAGTGTTGGCAGTTCCCTCAGCAGCCTCGACCGCATCTGCGGGTTGAGGTAGACGGGCCGGCAGCTCGCCGACAGGGGTAATGGAGTTATCGGTAATCGGGTCGCGGGAGAGCTTCTGCAGCATCACCCCCCACATCTCCTGATCCAGCGACGACCCTGCTCCGCGCTCTAACCGGGTCATGTCGCCCTCCCCGATGTACTGCCAAGCGGTCCAGATACGCTGCTCGAGAGGAGCGATTCAGCGGGACAGGAAGTCAGCTAGGATCATCAGCGAGGTCAGACCTTCCTCCACCAAGTACCTGATCCTCTCCAGCACCGACGTGTAGGCATCCTACAGGTCGGGGATCTCATCTCCAATGGCCACCTTGGTCATTGGCGGGCCACTCGGCAGCTCCAGGCAGTCGTGGATGTTTGGGCAATCACCGAGTCCTCCCTCCAGTGCTCCCACTTCCCGGGAGTGAAGGGCGCGATGTAGGTCGCGGAGTGCCTCCCTCAGTGTTGGAAGTAATAAGCCTCCAGCTAGGTTGTGCTTCTCCCCGAGACCCTCAAGGAGAAGAACACCCTGAAGAGTCGCACCGAATGTTGTACGCACACGAACATCTCGCAGAAGTGGACGAAGACGACCACTAGCACGAGGGTGTGCGGCGTGAGGTGCTGCAGCTAAAGCCCATACACCTCCAACAGGGTGAGGAGGAAGGACGACGCCGAAAGCGTGAACCCAGACAACACGTACGAGGTGAAGAGTACCACCTCGCCGGGTCGCATGTCAGTCAGTAGAACCCTTCCGTGGCGGATCTTCCCATCGAACATGGTCGACTGCCAGCTGAGCAGGCACCTCACGATAGCGATGTCGCCATCGCTCCTGAGCCTGGATGGACGGGGGCCAGAAGACATGGTGACGAGAAAAGGTTGTGAGCGCTGGGGAGCAGAGGCCTCGAGTGTGCAG
Source organism: Neostapfia colusana (assembly GCA_030760725.1). Lineage (NCBI taxonomy): Eukaryota > Viridiplantae > Streptophyta > Magnoliopsida > Poales > Poaceae > Neostapfia > Neostapfia colusana. The sequence goes on from JASWHV010000009.1 coordinate 10,385,236, forward strand.
GAGGAAGGCGAAGATTGCAAGAGGCGGAAGGGAATCATCCATCTCCGGAAGGATTCCCTTTATACATCCACAACCTCTAGCAGGGCAGTAGGCGCGATGTTTGGGTTTCCACTGTACCTCGCCGCGGGTTACCTTCCTCCCCCGACGATGAGTAGGACTAAGGTCCGCCTGCCAGACACTGGGGGCCAGGTGGGTATCTTCTCAGAAACGTCCGGCAGTTCTCAGGAGAAGTGGCGTGGTGGAACTACAACGGTCGACCCAAAGGCTGCAGCAGTAACAGCCCTGGGGCAACTCCTCGAGCATGTCGCCATGACCTGCCAGTTAAGAGCAAGCACGTGTCCACAACACTGACGATGTGCTGCTGCTTCAACTAGCGAGTGCGCCCACTATGCCAAGGACGTGCAACATATTCGTCTCCCAGGTTCAACCACTCGCCCACTATGCGAGGATCTCGCCACCGTTTCGGTTTCCAAAGTACAGGTTCAAAATCACCATGCGGGAGAGATGGGAACCCACCTGCGGGCTCAGTGCCTCCTCCGAGATGGGCGTGGGGGCCACTGTCGGTACTCTGTAGACCAGGTACCCCCGCGTAGTGGGTAAAATATAGCCTGGGCCCCGCCTCCCTGCTGAGAAGGGCCCTAGCATAAGCCACGTGCCCTGGGCCGCATGGTCAGCCCTGGGGCTACCGCGTGCGCTTGAGCTCTGGAGCTGACACGTGCTCTGGGCTCCGACCTGAAGCCTCCTTGCTGAGGTGAGGTCCGGAGCTGCCGCGTGTCCACGACTCCTCCCCGCCTCCCAGCTGAGGATAGCTCCGGTGCTGACACGTGTCCTGGGCTCCGGTCCGAGCCTCCCCGCGCGCTGAGGTGAGGTCCGGAGCTGCCACGTATCCTCAAGCTCCGAGCCGCCTCCCCGCCGAGGACAGCTTCGGTACTGACACGTGCAGGGGCTCCGGTCCGAGTCTCCCCACTAATGTATGGTCCGAAGCCGCCACGTGTCTCTAGATACTAAGCCCGTCGATGAGAGCTCCAGAGCCGCCACGCGTCCCACGATCCCTCATGAGTCGTGGTTCAACGAAGTCAAGAAGGAAGTGCGATGTCAAGCTTCGCATTCAAGGCTCGCGCCTTCCCCAGAATCTTGGCGCACTACGTACGCCTCCGTCCCTTGCTCGTTCGTCATTACGGTGACAAGACGGGACCGCGGGGTGTGATAGTGGTACAAGCCCGTCCAACGGCTCTAAGCCACCCAAGCAGGGCGAAGAGACGCGGCGACAAGACAACGTCTTCATCATCACCTAACATGCGGCCAGGGGTGCTCGACGCGCCGGACGGAGGGACTTAACTCCCCCGTCGACCACTCTACTCAGAGGACAAAGCCCTAGATCGTGTATAGGACACTTAAAGCCTTGGGGCCACCTATCGGCCCCCGAGCGTCATTGTAACCACCCGTCCTTGAACTATAAAAGGACCGGGGTGACCACCCTGCAGGGGGTTCCGGTTCTCCGCTCTCCAGATCACACTACCCACAAGCGCTCACACAAAAGCAATAGAACAAGCACACCCGTGGACGTAGAGTATTACGCTCCGGCGGTACGAACCACGTAAATCTCTATGTTCATCCGCTTTCTCGAGCCCATGTCGCAAAGGTTGTCAAGCCCTCTACGGAAAAAAAACCTTGCAAACTGCTTTCGAGCAGATCGGAAGGAGTGTCGCAGCTCACACTCCGACAGCCAGATCGGTAGAGTTTGGCACCCAATCCCCGCCATACGGGAAGTAGATACAGGTTGTCATGAAAACTCGTTTGCGTGCAAAATGTGCATTTGGCAGCAACGTGGAACGAAGCGAATCCTGGTCAAACCTCGCCGTTACACGGGGAAAAATACAATCTCCATACCACGCCGGGATGGCAAAACTTCTCCCCGCAGCTTCTTGCTAAGCCATGGGGACCTCGCTCCCTCCTCCAGCGAACTGCATCCTCAACTTCTCCTTCGGCAAGCTCTGCCTCCAATCCGCTAGGCAGCGCGAGGAAGATGACGATTCGGATTTCTGGCACTCCAAATTGGTCATCCTGGTGAAGCATCAGCAAGCTTCAACAGCAAGCATTCCTTAACGGTGGATCACCGGAATCCAATAGGTGCCTCGGCGCGTCCAGTTGTTGTTGTATTAGACTATGACTTGGTTGTCGCCGCCACGCCAAAAAAAAACTCTCAGCCATCATCGGAAGCATGTAACCAACAGTGAAGTCGGCGCAGGCTAGTTGCTCGACGAAATGTATCAGAAGTAAAAACAAGTGTCCCCAAATGACTCCGTGGGTTAATACTTGTCTTGTTTTAAACCAGACGTGGATTAGGTGGGAGAGAGGGGCTAACCCAATACTCTAGTGGATTAGACTACACGTCTGTTGTATCACACACGCTTGCCAAACAAGCCCTTAGAGATCTCCTCTTCTATAGTGCATAGTAAAGCTAAGGTTCCATATCATTGCTAACCACACGCACATATCTATGATACGGAACACGTCCCCGATCGTCGAGCACGACGACGCGTTCACACCCACGCACGTGGCGGACAACGACGTACGAGGCAATTAGATTGAGGCGGCCGGCGCGTGTGCACCGACGACGAGGAGGCCGAGTCCCTCGACCTCGGAGGGCTTTCCAACGTAACGTTACGCGCGCGCGCGACACGTGCGCCAGCTGTGCACACCCGTGCGCGCCTGCCTGGGGAACGGTGGCATCCAACGCATGGCCTGGCGTGGCGAGATAAGGCGACGTACGTCTACGTACAAGGCCCGCATAAAATAATGCATCTGGACACAGACGCCAAACGTATACGTCGGCCAGTCCGCCACGCCAGGGCACCAGGTCACTCTCGCACGTCGAACTGCCTACAAGGCTGAACGCGGCACACGCGTCTCGTATGGGAGGCATCACGAGCTCACATGGTCGGCTCTCCACTCACAAGATTTCCCATAGTGTAAAGATCTCCATTTCTGTTGGCTGTTACTTGCAGTGAGTATCTGATATGCAGTTCTTTTGGTATAAATTTGGCAGGTAGTGTTTTGCAGCCCGAAAAAGTGTCTTTGAGCATGACAAGGAGAGAATTGGCTAATATCTGGCTCACACGTGGTGCTAATAGGTTGGTAGTGAAGATCGATAGACTTGTTTCAGAAGAAAACAAGCCAGGCAATTCCACTGTTTGCCTCAAAATCGAATAGTGGTGGACCGATGGTGGTGCACATGGCACAACCGTCAAGGTCATGTCAAGGAGAAGACAAAAGGTGAACGTCCCGAGATGCTCGGGCAATAGAGAGAAATGTCGGACGGAAACACCCTTATGGAATAGTATGTGTGTTGTAGTGTGGGTGGTATTTTGGGACGTGAAAAACTTTCAGGAGGATACGAGAAGGGGATATGGTGGTTCTGCCCTCCTAGGTTACTTTTGTGAGGCTTTTAGTGTCCTATTTGGAGGAAAAAGAGCAAGGGTTAGAGAGAGCGAGCGAAAAGAGTGATCTGTATAGGGAAAGGTGGCAACTCTTTGTTATTGAGCTTGTTGATATCTTTATTTGGAGTTTCTAGGAAGTGGCTTGTGTATACATACTTTTTTGTAACGAAGTTTCAATTTAGGTTCTGGAAATAACCTCTTACAAAAATGCAGGAAAAGATTACGTATAAAAGACTCAAATATGTCACCTTTTTCCGACCCCGCGCAAGCGGGAGCTATATGCAGAGCTGGCTTTTATTTTTACAAAGTTCCAATCCATGCTCAAGTATCCCCCTTCTTCAATACATGTCAGATTCCTATTCTTTTCAATCAATATAATGGTAGATGGGGACTCCCACGATGTCCCCCCTCCTTAATTGGCTCAAAAAAAATATATGTACTCAATTATTGCCACATGAAATTCTCTAAAAGTTGAGTAGTACCTCACATGCCTACTTCACGGATAAATCTAATATATACATATATTTAGCCAACACAAGGAGCATCCACGTTCGCTCTTAAATCTACAAATTCTCATGTGTTAACCGAAACGAGTACTACAAGATAACTCACAATTACCAACTGTTTTGTTTCTCAAAAGACTAATTGTTCAGTTCATTTGCTATATACTTTTTTTAACTGCTGGTGATGTCAGTTATAGCTATTTGCGAAAATTGCTTAAACAGCTATTTTAAAGCTACTGATACTGTAGCACGTCATTGCAGAACGAAGATGACGGGCCCCTCTTGGTCCTGCGTGATCTGCACGCGCGCGTGGCCAAAAAACGAGGCCTCAATCATGGTGCCGGCCATGTGGATTCCGGTATCGGAGGAGCACTGTTACTGGTGGTTCCAAAACGTCGACGCAGCCGAAGGTTGGCCGGCCGTCGCTCGCGGGAGCCATCGCGCTCGTCAGTACGGACCAACTGTTCGACGTTTGCTGCGTCGCCAACGACGGGAATGACATGGGCTGGCTCTACCTCTCGTGTTGCTCTCGCCCCTCGTGACATCTCCTTCCGTGACGTGCCGCGGATGATGCCAGCCTGGCGTTCTCGCACACGTGATATCTCTGTCTTGCCTGCATGCATGTGCATCTGCTACATCTTCTCCTGCATCCCTGCACTAAAACTCTCATTCCCGGTAATGTATTGGGTATTTCGGGAAAAAATATGTTGAGAATTGTTAAGATAGTATATGTCGATGGGTTACATCTAAAAGTTTAAATTGATAAGAAAAGGATAGGCAATTCACCTATATTTCAATAAATAGTTCAAAAAATTTGGGTTGGAGCCCAACAACAAGAAACAAACCATATGTACCGGAAAACAAAACAAAACATTGCACACACACGTACTTCACACGGATCTGGCGCTTAGCACGACACACTCGCTTTCGGTCCACCGCTACTTGGGTCCATGTCATCAAAGCAAAGGTACAGGGGCACCCACGTTCCTCACAACTGTAAGGTCCGGACAACAGAGGTAATTACCTTTTGACTCCATGCATATATCGGTCAGTTACATATTCCATTTCTTTTAAGAGACTAATTTTCAATTGGCCGGAAATAGAGGGTTCTTTTGCTCAAAGTTTACAACTATTATCTATATCTAACAGCTACAACTTTTATAGTTGATATATGATTTTTTTATTTTCAATGCATAATTCTACAAAAAGTAGAAAATAGCTAACAACAAACATGTCAACCTTCAAATAGATCCGATGTCTTGTGCATTGGGTGAAAGAACCCCAAATTTTAACTAAGACTTGCACTCAACGTCACACTTTAAGGCAATGACTAATCTCTAGCCAATGACCGCAGGATGATGCCAGCCTGGCGTTCTCGCACACGTGATATCTCTGTCTTGCCTGCATGCATGTGCATCTGCTACATCTTCTCCTGCATCCCTGCACTAAAACTCTCATTCCCGGTAATGGATTGGGTATTTCGGGAAAAAATATGTTGAGAATTGTTAAGATAGTATATGTCGATGGGTTACATCTAAAAGTTTAAATTGATAAGAAAAGGATAGGCAATTCACCTATATTTCAATAAATAGTTCAAAAAAATTGGGTTGGAGCCCAACAACAAGAAACAAACCTTATGTACCGGAAAACAAAACAAAACATTGCACACACACGTACTTCACACGGATCTGGCGCTTAGCACGACACACTCGCTTTCGGTCCACCGCTACTTGGGTCCATGTCATCAAAGCAAAGGTACAGGGGCACCCACGTTCCTCACAACTATAAGGTCCGGACAACAGAGGTAATTACCTTTTGACTCCATGCATATATCGGTCAGTTACATATTCCATTTCTTTTAAGAGACTAATTTTCAATTGGCCGAAAATAGAGGGTTCTTTTGCTCAAAGTTTACAACTATTATCTATATCTAACAGCTACAACTTTTATAGTTGATATATGAATTTTTTATTTTCAATGCATAATTCTACAAAAAGTAGAAAATAACTAACAACAAACATGGCAACCTTCAAATAGATCCGATGTCTTGTGCATTGGGTGAAAGAACCCCAAATTTTAACTAAGACTTGCACTCAACGTCACACTTTAAGGCAATGACTAATCTCTAGCCAATGACCGCCGGACTTGTGTATGGATACTGCCACTTTTTTATGTCATATTGGAATGTATTTTTTGACGCTAAGTGGCAGGTGCTCCGCATTGTCATTAAAGTAGGAGAAAACTTAGAGATACAAAAGGTGAAAATCAAAAGTACAAAGAGTGACATCTTCTGTTGTCACTCGGGGAAAAGGTTGTTAAAAGAAAATACAATTGGTATCAATCTACCGCTAGGGCGCTCCTTCCATCCATTAGATACCAATCAAATTCTTCCTTGGCTAGATCCACCACCGCTATTGGTTCCTTTTCAACACCTTGAAACATCTTCTGTTTCTTTCCTTCCAAACATTCCACCAAGCGTACAAATCACTCATTAATATCTTTCTTCTTCAATTATTTGGTGTTGATTTCATGGCCGCTTGTGTCCATAGATTTTTAAGGTCAGTGGGAAGGTGTTGGTCATGTTGGCACTAACATTGTGCCATTCCTCAACTTTTTGAATGGTCCGCTTGGTGAAACAACATTCCAAAAATAGATGAGTTGTCGTCTCCACCTCTTAGGCACAACGGACATACCATATTGCTTTCCCATCCCTTTTCTCTAGGTTGTCAGATGTTAAGGCCATGTAAAATTATCCACCCAAACATGGTGACCTCAGGTTCAGCCATCACTATCCACAAATATTTTGTTTCAAATGGTTTGACTGCCCCTACATATTGCGCAATGTATGCTGATTTTGCTGTGTAAATTCCTTTGCTTTGTCCATTTCCATGTTATGTCACCCTGCACGTTTTCGTTTAAAGTGACTACTTGTTTGAAATGTAGACGTATTTTAAAGCATGTTGCTCATTTGAAATGTGTCGTAATGCTCTTATCCAACTCCCGATGTTCATTTATTTAGCGGCTGTCTATTTTTGAACCTTGTTGGTTTGAATAAGTTTGGTGCTAGACCCTTAAAAGGTACCTCGTCCCTCCATCTGTCTTGCCGGCCGGAAGGATGTTTTCATGCCATTCCCTACATGGATTTCCACCGATGTCGCGAAGAGGTCCATGTCTGTTTGATTACAGGGTAGTTGCATTCCTAACCAAGATTTATCTCTTTCCTTCTAGAATTGCCACAACCATGTCAATCTTAGCATCGGGCAAAATATATTCTGGTCGAGGACAAGGACTGTAGTGTGGTACACTAGGGTGCAGGTTAGGACCACCTTCGTGAGGAGTACCCTCCCCGTAGTCGGTCTTTCCAAGTTTGCAACTTTGTCAATTAATTGCTGGAAATCCTCCTTTTTCAGTTTCCTTGTGTGTAAGGGTAATCCAAGGTACCTACACCGAAATTCACTTACTTTTTCAGGGAATGTTGTTACCAGCTTCTGAACAACATCTTGGGGGACATTCAAAGGGTAAAGCTCAGTCTTCTCCATGTTTATTAGTAATTGTATTAATCCTGACATTGGTTCTTAAAGAAGCTACGGTCAATTGGTCTTGACTTTCATGAAGGTTACATCCAAATAGAATCCCCAATATATATGTAGATTCAGACCAGAAGTGCACAAACACACACATACATGACTAAAGCGTAGCTTTTCTTACATCGCATGCGGCTCTTGGAGTAAGGTCAACCCCGCAAGATCAATTGCCAATCCAAGATAAACAGCATCATTCAGCTGATTAAAGCAAGATCAATCCGCATATGTTGATGGCTACCAGTGATGAGTGATGACTAGCTTGACACCAAGGATGACGTACAATCAAGCAATCCAACCTAATCAGATCTAATTAAGCCGTATATATGGAAGAGATTCCGTGATGATGCCTCCACGGAGGTCATAATACGGAAGATGCTACCATCGTCCGTCCCAATAATGAGAGTAGATTTTCACCGAAGATTTTTAATCTGATGAAAATGGGGCACAACGTACGACAACGCCTTTATTGTGGTGAGAATTGAGGTATACCGCGCGTCCGCTGTTTGGTCGCCGGCCATCACTCGCCACGCACGCCACAACAACGGCCAGCCACAAAAAATTCAGCTTTATTTGATTCACATCTAACGGTGTATATATAAACCTCACAGCATATTTGTGTGTGTGTATATATATGGCTCCGTGGCATCTTGCTCCAGCGTATTATGCAAGCATTTCCTCTCTCTTGTTGGATCCCGTGTACATGCATCTGTAAACACAGTGGAGACAGTGGTCACGGCCTAGCATCTTATTAGTAAAAACCCCGGCCGTTTGCATGAGCCCAGCAGCGACGCCGCCGCCGCTTCGCTCACCAAATTAGTTAGTTCGCGCGACACGACCTGCACAAGGCACCATGTCTTCGGCGGTGGCCGCCGGTGCTGCTGCTCGCGAGAACGATGCCGGCAGCCTCAGCGAACCGCTGCTCGCGGCGGACGGCCATGGCGGCGGTTTCCGCGCCGGACCGCTGGCCGCGGTGGTCGTGGCCAATGCCCGCAGCGGCAACGCCGCGACGGCGAAGCATGGTGCCGTGAAGAGCAAGGACAGGTACTGGGTGGACGTTCCCCAGCCAGACGCGGTGGAGTCGGCAGATCTGGAGGGCGGCGGCGCCGGCCGGCCGCTCTTGTTCCGGAACAAGAAGGTTAAGGCAGTTATCCTCTACCCTTACAGGTTTGTGCACAAGAAACTTCTATGCACTCACAGATGCATTTTCTTAATAACGAGCATTTTATTAAATCTAAAAGTATCAAACATGATGCAGTAGAGTTTACACTCGATTTTATGCACTTAGTTACATAGTACAACCCCTTATCTTTTATCCGATCCATCTTTTATAAGTATATCATTACAGGAGACCAATTTATTTTCGTGGGCTAGGAACCCATGACAATAAATGTAAAGCCCACGAAAATAAATTTAGCCGACGAAAACAATATGTTTTCCTATAGTGTATATAGTGCTTTCTTAAAAGAGGCACATATATTGGAGCAACTAGAACGTAAACATCATTTAACGTAACCATGTAAATAAGTCTTCTGTGTCAAGCGATTTTTATCCTACAATTACTGTTTTTTTCAATTAAACCCTTACACCTGGAAATAACGTTCACACTTCATTTTTTTAAATTTATGTTGGTAGTTGAAGAGTTTAAGTGAAAAGAACAACAGCCGTATGATGAGGATCATATGAATTAAGAGAGTTGTTTGCACCATTACACTAGATAATTATTTACATCCCAATATCTAAATTACCTAAATTTAATCTTCTTCAAATAATGTACACTGGAACAGGGCTCTCATTCTGATACGCCTCGTCGCAGTCACCTTATTCATCGGCTGGCGCATCAAGCATAACAATTCAGATGTCATGTGGTTCTGGGTGACCTCCGTCGCCGCCGACGTGTGGTTCGCCTTCTCCTGGCTGCTCTACCAGCTCCCAAAGTTCAACCCCATCAAAAGAGTTCCGGACCTCGCCGCGCTGCGGCAGCAGTACGACCTCCCCGATGGCGGCTCCCTGCTCCCCAGCATCGACGTCTTCGTCACTACCGCCGACCCTATCGACGAGCCGGTGCTATACACCATGAACTGCATCCTCTCCATCCTTGCCACGGACTACCCCGTGGACAGGTACGCGTGCTACCTGTCCGACGATAGCGGTTCGTTGATCCTCTACGAGGCACTGGTCGAGACTGTCAACTTCGCCGGCTTGTGGGTTCCCTTCTGCCGGAAGCACTCCATTGAGCCGAGAGCCCCGGAGAGCTACTTTCAGCTGGAAGGGACGATATACTCAGGAAGATCACCGGGGGAGTTCATGGATGAATATTCGCATGTTAAGAAGGAATATGAGATGCTGAAGATGAGGATGGAGATGCTCCCTACCACTATTAAGGAGAGATCGGATGCTTATAATAACATGAAAGGAAAGCAAGGGGATGCGAAAGCAACTTGGATGGCCGATGGGGCGATATGGCAAGGGACATGGTTTGAGCCAGCTGATAACCATAGGAAAGGACATCATGAAGGGATCGTTCAGGTATAAGTTCTATTAAAATCTATGATATTTTAAATATCATAGACTTTCTCCATTTTAAATTATTTAACGTTATTTAGTTTAAAATTAAATTAATCAGTGTTAAATAATTTGAAACAGAGGAAGTAAATAGTAGGTCTACATTATAAATTCTTTTGGGCCTTTGATGTACTATATATGCAATCTGGCTAACAATACTGTTCTTCTTTCAACAGATAGTGCAAGACCATCCGAGTTCTAATTCTCAGCAGCAAGTGAGCAATGTCGTAAATAAAGATGTCGATGCACGGCTCCCGCTGCTTGTCTATGTCGCTCGTGGAAAGAGCCCGCATTGCGACCACAACAAGAAGGCGGGCAACCTGAACGCGCAGCTCCGCGTCTCCGCTCTGCTCTCCAACTCGACCTTCGTCATCAACTTCGACTGCGACCACTACATCAACGACTCGCAGGCCCTGCGTGCAGCCATGTGCTTCATGCTGGACTCGAGGGAAGGTGACAGCACGGCCTTCGTCCAGTTCCCCCAGCGCTTCGAAAACGTCGATCCCACGGACCGGTACGGCAACCACAACAGGGTCTTCTTCGACGGCGCCATGTACGCCCTGAACGGCATCCAGGGGCCCTCTTACCTCGGCACTGGCTGCATATTCCGTCGCCTCGCACTCTACGGCCTCGACCCGCCAAGATGGAGGCCTGACGATATCACCATTGACAGTAGCAAGTTCGGTAACTCCATACCCTTCTTGGATTCAGCATTAGCAGCTTTGAAACAAGAACGCCACATCACACCACCAAAGCTAGACGAGGCATTTCTCGCCGAGATGACAAACGTCGTCTCGTCTTCTTACGATGATGGGACAGACTGGGGAAGTGGCGTAGGGTACATATACAGGATAGCAACCGAGGACATGGTCACCGGGTTCCGTATCCACGGGCAGGGGTGGAAATCCATGTACTGCACCATGGAGGTAGACGCGTTTCGTGGCACCGCGCCGATCAACCTGACCGAGCGTCTCTACCAAATCGTCCGGTGGGCTGGCGGGTCTCTAGAGATGTTCTTCTCCCGTCACAACCCGCTGTTCTCAGGCCGGCGGCTCCACATAATGCAGCGGACCGTGTACCTCAACTACAACATCTACCCGTACACATCCATCTTCATCTTGCTCTACGCGTTCTGTCCGGTGATGTGGCTCATCCCGGAGGAGATACTCATCCAGAGGCCGTTCACTAGGTACGTCTGCTACCTCCTGGTCGTCATCGCTCTGATACACACCATCGGCTCCTTCGAGATCAAGTGGGCAGGCACCACGTGGTTAGACTGGTGGCGCAACGAGCAGTTCTTCATGATCGCGTCATTGAGCGCGTACCCGGTCGTGGTGGCGCACATGATTGTGAAGCTCATCACCAGGGGGAAGGGCGTCCACTTCAGGGTGACTTCGAAGCAGACGACGGCGGCCGAGGATGATGACGATGACAGGTTTGCCGAGATGTATGAGTTGCGGTGGGTTCCGATGATGATCCCGGCGGCGGTGGTGCTGTTCTCGAACATCATGGCTATCGGTGTAGCCATGGGTAAAGCGATCGTGTATGGAAGAGTATGGTCGGCCGCGCAGCAACGGCACGCCGCTCTGGGCCTGCTGTTCAATGTGTGGATCATGGTGCTCCTCCAGCCATTCGCTTTGGCGGTCTTAGGACGGTGGAGCAAGAAACGTGGCATCCTCTTTATCTTGTTGCCAGTTGCATTCGTGGTCGCCGGGCTAGTGTATATTGGTATTCATTATTTGACTCTCAAATTCCTTCCCTTCATGGTGATATAGGAAATTCATCATTATTATATCTGTAGTCAATGCAAATGTAAAATAACTTTTTGTTGGACAATTGCAGACAGGTGGTGTGATATACACAACGGCAATTATACTTCATTGTATCACTCTTGGTTATTTGATTGGTGCAACCTATTAGTTACAGTCTATTATAGTGGGTGAGAAAAAAGTAGTTACAATTGTTAAGGTTCCTTGCACCGACCAGTTGCACCAACAATATTAAGCTGATTAGAATAGGAGTCATCTATAATTTTTTTAATAAATTGCATCCACCAAAATTCAAACTTCACATTCCTGACTCTAATATAATATTAAACTATGATACACCAATCAGTTGCACCAAAAATTTAGGTCGATGAGAAATGATGGACAATCCACTTATAATTTAACAGGATGGACAATCCACTAGGTATGCCTTGTCCGGCATTGTGGCTGCGTTTAAGAAGTGGCTATTATTTTTGTTTTGAGATCTATTATTAGCTGGAAGCATTTTCTTTAGACTGGTAACAAAGAAATTTACAATAGGAATGACAGATATTTCTTTAAATAAATGTTCTAAAATTGTTATACTTAGGATAAGAATTCTAGTTTTAAAATAGACTAGGATTGTTATCAATAAAAACAATAATTTAAAAATATGAGTAGATTCTAAAATATAATGCAACACAATATAACACAACAACTCCAAACGTAGCCTTAACCTCCTCCTCTTGCTCAAAAGGTTCTTCCTGCAGCGGGACCTAGAGGAATGCAAGGTGTACCAGCCACATGCAGCAAGAATCAAACTGGTCCTTTCTTGATGGCACCTCTATTATGAATCTGATGATTTTTTTGGCCTCAACCAGTGCTACCAGACATCAAGGACGTCATGCAGGACACATGCATAACCTCTACTATAATAACGGCCTCGACGTGTCAACTGGGATACACACAATTTTGTTTTTCCTCTTCCTGTTGTTGTTGTTGCACATGTGTTTGATGTTTCACTTGTTGAATCTGTTTTTAGTCCCCACGTTATTTCCTTGATGACTGATGGGTTTTGTATTCCGTAACGGTATGTCTTAAAGTTTTAACCATTGTAACTGTCCCTATGTATCTTAAGTTTGACATGATAGCTTCTTTAATTGGTTAATACAGGGATTTTCATGGTAAAAACTAGTAATTCTCGGAGAGTTTTAAAGAAAAAACTCCCCAAGTAAGTTAAACACCAAAAGTTGTGTTGTTCCGAAAAAGTTTTCCCCATGCTTTGTTTCAAAGCAAAATGTCAAAGGACTCCACCTCAGTATCCACACTGCACAAACGGCTCGCAAGACAACGCCGTCGCCAGCCTCAGCGATCCGCTGCTAGTTTTGAGGCGGGCAGGGGATGACGACGGGTACTGGATAGCTGCCGACACAAAGGAGGCGCTGGCGCCTATCAACCTCATGGAGCGCCTCTAATCCCGCGCCTTCACCTTCGAAATACAGCTAGACTATATTTTGTTACAGGTTCAGCTACCAACAAAATAGGTCGAAATACAGCTAGCCTATATTTTGTTGCAGCCTCATATTGATATAATTGTTGATGATCACCAGAATGCTCCCTTTTATTTTATTTTATTTTTTATTTTTTGCGAGGTCACCAGAATGTTTGTTGCAACTGATAGAAGGTGCCTGGTGCCTGAACTAGACCTAACGGCTGGCTGGACGCTCCTTGGCCTCTCTTCCCTTTTCATTTTTCTTCTTCTATCATTTGAATGAAAAAAAGGAGAGAGAAAGAAAGAGTGAGTGAAGGGATAAAGTTAAAATGGTGGCCCTGGGTTATTCTAACGACCTTGCAAACTGCGGCTGATCATGTGAAAGGGAAGAAACCGTAGGCAGCAGGATAAGACAATTATCTCCAAGATTTAGCGTTTCCCGAGAACAAATCCACATCATGATGGTGTCTCTCGTTTACACTGCTAGAAATAAATATCATTTTCCGTTCTACGAGAAGATAATAATGCCATGTTTAGTAATAGACGACATGAACAATGTTTCAGGATTTTATTTTGCCATTAATTTGAAGGTTAGGCCATTCAACGAAAAGCTGGACTTTTTTTAACAATGAACGTTGGACTTATTATTACTCTAAAATGTTAATAGACGAAACGGTGACTCTGAAATTCAAAACCTTAGTCTACGTACCGGTCATCGGATCTCAGATCAGGCCAAAGGATGCCCCTGTCCGCCGTCCACGTGTGGTCGCCACGTCGGCGACTCGTGACAAGTTGATCATCCCTTTCGCTTCGACCGCCGCTTGACTAGTCTTCCTCCGAGTCTTCTCCATTTCTTCTAGTACCTTCTGCCCCTCCGCCTAACCCTCCCGACCGAGCACGCAACCTAGCAGCAAGCAAGCGACCGACCGCAGCGAAGCGCTCTCGCGCCGCGTAAGATCCCGCGTGCTCCGCCCCCACCGCGCCGAGATGCAGGCCCCGGCGAGCCCCTCCGTTGACCTGCCGCCGGTGAAGGCGCCGACCCCGCGTCCGCCCACGCCGGCGTCGATGCAGCCCGAGTCCCCGGGCTTCTTCTTCAGCGCCGCGGCCGCCGCGGCGCCCTCGGGATCCCACCACCGCCGCCTCGCCATAGCCGTCGACCTCTCCGACGAGTCGGCGCACGCCGTGCGCTGGGCTGTCGAGAACTACCTACGCCCCGGGGACGCCGTCATCCTCCTCCACGTGCGCCTCACCTCCGTGCTCTACGGCGCCGACTGGGGCGGTGCCGACCCCTCCATCCCGCTCCCCAACCCTAACCCTACCGCCGACGACCTCGACGCCGAGGCCGCCGCCGTCCGGATGGAGGACGACTTCGCCGCCTTCACCGCGTCCAAGGTCGAGGACCTCGCCAGGCCGCTCAAGGTCGCCGGGATCCCGTACAAGGTCCACATCGTCAAGGACCACGACATGAAGGAGCGCCTCTGCCTCGAGGTCGAGAGGCTCGGCCTCAGCGCCGTCATCATGGGGAGCAAAGGCTTCGGCGCCGCGCGGCGGACCAGCAAGGGGAGGCTCGGCAGCGTCAGCGACTACTGCGTCCACCACTGTGTCTGCCCCGTCGTGGTCGTGCGTTACCCTGAGGATGGCGTGGCGGAGGGTGGGGAGGCTGTTGGTGCACAGGCGGCGGCCGGTGTGGAGGAAGTGCTGCACCCAGTGCCGGAGGAGGAGGCCGAGTACCACGATGCCACCCAGGAGCACAAGGGTAACTGATTCTCAGATTCTGTCCCTTTTATAGTCGACCGTGCATCTGTCAGTGCTTGCCTGCATCATCTGTACGAATTGTACAACAAGTTCCAGTAAGAAATTGATGACGTGCATTGCAATCAATTAGTTGATACTTGAAAACTGTATTAATCTTCATTGAATTGAATAGGTACGTAAAACTGAATAGAGTGACTTAACAATGATTTCTATGGATAACTTTTATATTTCTTCCTTTGTATGAACCGTCTTTGGTTCAGCTTTTTTTTTTCTACTAGGCCCACTTCACATGATTATATAGGATAATAAGTTTTGGAACATGACCATTCCAGTGTATGATGTATAAGAGAACCAATTAGCTAGGTCACTTTATTTCACCTCATCTCAAGATTTAATGGTCATATGGCTTGCATGGTGTGTGCAATTGTCTGTAACCACAAATGTGGATGGCTGTCCTACTCCTATTATTAGTCCATGTAGGCAGCAATTAATTATTAAAGGTTCGTTTTGTTCTCATTTTGAGGTGTCAATTTTCTTGTACTGTTTGACACTATTCATTTTCCACCTATTAGTACAGGTGGCAGGAAGCATCTGGGTCAAATCTTCCGAGTTGGAAGCCTTAGGCTTATTTAGGTTTAACTAAGTGGGATACTGGGATCAGAATTTAGACAAAGTGATAAGCCTGACGAAAAGTCAGGATGACACTCATCATCTTACCTCTTGTCCTCTCTTCACAGGTGTGGCAATAATTGAATTCGATATCTGTATAAAACATAAATCATATACTGCCACAGAATTAACTCCTTTGTAGTAATAAAATATCCAACTGAAGGTACTGTTACTTTTAGATCCCTTCGTCTATTGTCCAGAAACCAATGCGTGGGAGACTGGGCTTGTGTCTTGTGGTGATTAAGCTGACCTTCTTTCACGGTCATCCTATATTGGCATGACCCATGACTGAGTGTCACTCACAGATGCCCGTACTCGATGCATTACCATCTATGCCAGTACATGGCATCGCCTTTTGTTACAAGTTTGTTTGGTCTGTAACCAATCAATAAAAAAAGGCAGCCGACTGCATGTAGCTCCCGCTTGCGTAGGCTACGGGGAGGGGTCCGACTCACAGTCACATATGCCTGTACTCACAGATGTCCTCACCCTAGGCGACCATATCCACGATCGATCACACTCGGATCTTTGTGCGCCCACTTTGTGGACGTCGGATCTGATTGCGCAAACACCATATCTAACATCATTGGGTGTCCTGCACGAAAAACTCTTCGATGGAATGCAGACACATGGTGGTTCCTTCTCCTGCATCACCGGTAAGGACTCCGTCGGCCATGATCAATAGATGATGTCGAAGTCCTCATTGCGCCCTGGGATTTGGCAGCTGCAAGCGTAATCTCCTCTGCCTTCTCCAGCCGCAGCCACTCCAGCATCCCCTGCATCCCAGCCATCTCATTGGACAGCGCCACCTTGGCCTTGGCCTTGCTGCTCTGGTACAGCGCCCGCCCGTGGATGATCATGTCCTGTGTGCCTGTAGCTGCCTCAGAGCCCTCCGGCACCACGGTGCCACTCCTCACCGCCTAGACAAATGCCGTCAAGCTCTGCTCCAGCACGCCAGCCACGCATGCCACCTGCTCCAGCGGCGTAGAGCAGGCCTGGGGTCGATGCTTCATGGGCACACCTTTGTTCTTCAAGTGGAGACAGGTCCTGCCTGTTTGCTCGCTGCTGATGTCGCCTCCCACCTTCGCCTCGCACTTGACGCCCAAGCTCCTCTGCTTGCCCTAAACGGCACGAGCTCGCACTCCTTGCAGTTCCGCGCTAGCCCGCTGAGCCAACCGGGATACACGCCGCCGTAGATGTCCGCTGGCCTTGCCAGATCGGCTGCCCCTGAGAGCACGTCCTCCTAGTGGTAGCGGAATTGAATCTCGAACCTAAAGCTCTCTGATATCAAATGTTGGAAATCCAGTGTTGGAAATCAGGAATAATAAGGTGCCACGTTTATTCCATTGATATGCTGGCCTTATATAGCCGGTTACACCATAATTTTTGTTTCAATCTAGAACTCTTCTTTCCTAATCTCTTAGGACTCTACTTTCCTAATCTAAATGGCTGCAAAATTTCCAACTATATGACCTGACTTATTTATATACTCCTTTTCTAATACAACTTCCACTATTCCAAAAACAAGATTAGTTCCAACACCCAACCTATAGATCTGAAGCTGCCTCAACCTCCATGATATCTGTCCTTTATTAAGGGCTTGAGCTTATGCCTCAAATGAGCTTCCTTTTTGGCCTTGGCTTTGCCTAAAATCGAAATTAGACTTGTAGCATGTTTCTCCTTATCCATGAAGCAAGCTGTAAGTTTACCATGCAGCAGTGGGGACAGCAGTAACTCACCTGCTATATATCCTTTGCAAAGGGCGGGCACTTGTGCCTTCAAAGGAGCTTTTATATTTGGCCCTGACTAGACCTGGAATTGATCTAAGTTGTACCTACAACTCAGCCTGCTTATATGAGTTAACTATCCACATAGGTTTTAAATAGTTGAATACTAGAGTTCATTTGGATTTAGCCTACCCTGATGGGCTTGGGACAAAGGCGTTGTTGTAATCCATTCAGCGTTTTTGAGGCGTCACCTAGGCGACGCCTAGGCGTCCAGTCGGTGGCGCGTGGACGCCAGGGCGGCTCGCCTGGTCGGGCGGCGCCGACGCCTCCACCCGCCGCCGGCGACCCCTCCGACCGCAGCCACCTCGCCTGCGCCCCCTCCGCCCGCCGTCACCTCGCTTGGCGCCCCCTCCGCCTGCTGCTACCTCGCCTGGCGCCGCCGTAGGTACCGCCGCCACCGCCGTAGGTGCCGCCACCTCACAGTCACAGTGTCGCCGCCGCCGGGAGTGGAGAAAAGACGGAGAGAGGGTGAGGAGAAAACTAGGGTAGGGTTTATTTATATACCTCAGTGAAAATGAGGACCGTTGGATCTCATCCGACGGTCCACAATAGTTGGGCCGTGAGGCCCACCCGCCCGCCCTGCCTCCTCCGCCCGCCCGCCAGTATGCCGCCTCCGCCTGCCCGCCCGCCCTCCTTGCCGCCGCCCGCCCTGCCTCCTCCGCCTCCGAGCCGGCTTCCCGCCTCCTCCGCCGCCTAGCTGGCCGCCCGCCTCCTCTGCTGCCGCCACCGCTGCCACACCCGCCGCCGCTACCCACCTCGGGCGCCTGGCCGGCCGCCTAGGCGCCTAGGCGGGCGCCTGGGCGTCCAGGCGGGCATTCACAAGCCTGAATCTATTTGGGTTTATTTATCCAAATAATTCTTTATAAAGAAGTATATGATAGGTATAGCCGATCCCAAGCCCGTGTAAAGGAGGAGAGTTGTGATAGGCGTGGCGAGCCAGCATCAAAACCAGCCATTCTTATGGATATGGGTTTCATATCTAGCCTACCTCAACGTGCTTGAGATAAAGGTTTTGTTGTTGTTTGTTGTAAAGAAGTATATGAAACCTACTTTGCACGTTCCTAGAAAATAAAATAAACAGGTCGACCTTTCATTCAATTCTAGTTCTACCTGCTTCTGGGCATAGTTTTAAATTTGTTTCTTGTGTTGTGTTGTACTGTGCAAGTTATTCAGTTAGAAAATATGACCCAACTTGATGAAAATTTTGGTGCTATAGGCTTATAACTCCAGAAGGGGGGCCCTGACGCAGTTGCAGAAATGCAGGGAAAGGCTGCGTACAAAAGACCCAAGTGGGTCGGACCCTTCCTTGGACCCTGCGTAAGCGGGAGCTACATGCACCGGGCTTCCTTTATAGGCTTATAACTCTAAAGATAGTCTATGCAGCTAACTGCTGTATCTAAAATTCGAACAAATGCATAAAATATGTAAGGGAAAAGGATACTTAATAATTGATGGTAATATGGAACATACACAAACTTTATGTCCACTTTCATTTTAGAGCTCTTCATTTTACTGTTCAAACAGTATGTTTTAACTTTTAACATGCACACTTTGTATGGGTGGTTTAATTTCCCAGAAACAGTATTGTTGTATCATTTAATATTCGTGATAAACTACCTAGTAATAGCAGTATAAAGATTAAAGATACTGAGTCCAACTTGGGCCTTATCCTTTTGAAGGTATGTTCTGTATCGCATAAGTTATGCTCTGTAGCGTGGTGTTGTATAGTTGTATTGCCAAATAAGTGAAATACCTTTGTGGACTTGTTGGGATATGAATCCTTATTTCTGTTTGAAGTCCAGTAGTTGATGCACTTTGGCATTAGTTACACAATGATTAAGTAACATTTTGTAAAAAAAAAATTGCAGCAATAAACCATGTTAATGTTAATTCATGTGTTCCTGCCTGAAAACTCTGCTTTAAGGGTTATCTTGATATGAATTTATCATCCTTATGAAATGCCTTTTTGATGGGTATAATGAAATTCATTTCCATGCATCATGTCAAGGGTCCTGTGTGGCTACATAAGCTAATATATTTAACTGGTATTTTTTCTGCAGAAACTTGACTGTGTTGATGTATTGTGAAGTGATGCCTCCTTTGATCCAGGTTAGCATAGAATTAAGTTTTCGTAAGTGTAATTGATGTATGTATTTTGCCTAAAGTTCTGCCTTCTTCTTTATCAATGTGACAATTCTACATATTATATGTGGTAGTTTGTTAAACTGTCAGTGTAAATATGATGAAAATTAAGTTGTTTTTAGCTTCTGTTAGTGTAGGTGTAGTTGTATGCCAAAATAGTATAAATTAAGTATTAATAACTTGTGAAGTTTGAAGGTACAGGGAGTTTGAATTCTTGATTGCCCAAATCATCAATCATTGTTTTGGGTAACATGAATATTTCATTGCTCCACGGCTGCAACGCCGTTTGCAGTTGCAGATGTGCCCGAGCTTATGTATTCTTGTAGGGTTAAAGAACACATCATTCTTGGCCAAATTTATACTCCCTCCGTTCTGAAATAAATGACGTTTAGGACAAGAAATCTAGTTCGAACTAAATTAGCTATCCTAAACGTCATTTATTTCAGAACAGAGGGAGTACTTCTGAAAGAACTTAGCCCCTTTTGGTTTGATCGTCTTCTGCCTTTTGACTAGTGATCTTTATAGGCTATTCTGTTTCTGTAGTCTCCCTGCCTTCAAACGTGTCACTGGTTAGACATTTTATTGGAACTTTTTTTGTAACTGCAGTAGAACTTTTGTGTTTCATCAAGCTCTAGCATCTGATTTGTCAACTACCAGAGAGCGCTTGTTTGGTGTACACCTTTTAAACTAAGCTAATTTGTTTAACTTTTGCTCAGTCTCAAATTCTTTCCTTTTTTACAGCAAATAAAAGTTCAACTGTTGGCTGGGTGTTGGCTGAGGTGCTGGTTGGGTGCTGTTTGCTAAAACTTGGGTTCTAATGTCTATCTGTACTTTTGTACTGTTGTATCTCCGGTTTTCTTCTTTCATGTAGCTTGTTTGATTCGACTTCCTCCTGAATATATGTCCGTTGGAACCTTTTACTTCACATTACACTGTCTGTTTCCGGTGGAAGTTACAACTTAATCGTCACTGGGATTATTTCCCCTTTAGCTTTTAATTATGTTAATTTAGTAATCATGTGTTTAATTTCGTAATTTTTTATGTGCTCTGCCAATATCCCGTCCTTGGATTTCTTTTTTCTGTATGTACCAAAGAAAATATAGATGTTTTCTGAACAGAACCTACGTTATATACCCGATCCCCCGAACTCGTGCCGCGAACGGCGAAGCGGATTCAGCTGCTGCCCGCGCGGCCGGGGCGGTTCCGGTTCCTATCAATCCCTGGGCAATGTGACAGGTCGACAGCGGCATGTACCGTGTGGGGACTGGGGAGGCTCAGGTTTCCCACTCGCGTAGACGGAGTTAGTAATTCGGATCTTGTACGCATCACATGCGCTGGCCGCAGCTGGTTCCTCCATTTGGCTCGAGCCGTTGGCGACGAACGTGCGTCCGCGCTTCCAGATTCAGCAACAAGGCTATATGGCCTCTAGTTCTTCTCCTGGTGTGGTTGGGCTATTTCAGCCATTAGGACCTTTAGGTGCGCTCTCTTTCTGTGGGTTGTGCATGAGGAGCCTGGAAACAACTCTTCATCTATTCATTGAATGCCTTTTTGCCAAATCAAATGATCAATCTGGGCTAGTGTAGCTGAATGATATGGGGTCTTGCAACTTCAACCTGATAAATTTTGGTGTGCTGAATGTTGTGGCGAGAACGCAACCTGAGTTTTTGAAGACAAAGTTAGAAGAGTCTGGTAATTTTGGTGTGCTGAATGTTGTGGCGAGAACGCAACCTGAGTTTTTGAAGACAAAGTTAGAACGACTGCTCAGCTTGTTGCAGCTATCAAAACGGAGGCAGCTGAGTAGAAACGGGCGGGGGCACACATCCATGCTCGCCCCATGTAGTACTCAACAGCAGGGATGTGAGACCCACCACCCCCCAAATTTGTTTCTAGTGTTGAGAAATTTAGTGTTGAGTTTACTCTTGTTATCACTCGGAATTAGGCACACATGTAATTTGTTCTCCTCACTTATATTAATATAAGTCTGACTGCTGAATCGGATCTTCCGAAAAGAAAAAGAACCCTCTCTTTCAGATTACGTGTTTGTGGCACATGAAAACTACACGGTACCCATCTTAGCGTGGTTTTGTGCTGGATTAGTTTGTCTTCCTCGCCCACAGAGATGACGGAGCTGGATCAGCTGTTTCCAGTCTTGGAATCGAGGCAGGTTCGGAGTTCTGAGATGGTAAGCATCAATTCCAACTCCTAGAAACGCTTTACCGTATGGATCTGCTCTCGTTGCACCTCAGGCCTTTAGCCTGTACCGAGGCACAGGTCCTACCTATACCTAAAACCACACGTATATTTTGAACCGAAATAGGCAAGGTACACAGTTCCAATCTCTATTCTAGCGTGAAGTGAATGTGAATCCATGTTCTTGCCAGGGATATCCGTGTTGAGCTGAGAGAGTTGTGACCCTAGTTGCAGTGGAAGAGGCCGAGTTGGCAGACCTTGTCCAGTGCTGGTGGGCGCGCGGCGGTGATCTCGAGGGGAAGTGCCGCACGCCGAGGTAGAGGCGCTCGAGGGAGACGCAGCGGAAGAGCACGTCGTCGGGGAGTGACATGTTGAGCGGCCGCGGGCGGTTGAAGAGGATGAGATCCTGAACCTCCTTGACGGTGAGGGTCGCCGCCAGGCGCCGGAGCCCGCGCACTCGTGGTGGTAGAAGGAGATGCGGGTGAGTCGCACGTCGCGGACGTGGCTGGGCGCGCGTGGACGCGGCGTGACACTGCGCGCACGGTGGAGATGGACATGGACCACAGCCGCACGGGATGACGGGACGGCCATCATAGTCAACCCAACCCCTCGTTCAAAGCCACGCGGCTCGTCCACGCGGCTGGCGCGCGCGTCGTATATCCACGGTCGCGGAAGCAGCGAGTCTGTTACCATCATTCGATCGCAGCTTCTTCTGCCGCTCCGCCTCCGAACGCAAGAACAAGAAGCCTGCCTGACTCCCGCGCCCTTTCTCTTTCTCTCTGTACATGGCCCATGCCGCCGTCGCCGCGGCGGTCGCCGTGCTCGTCCTCCTCCTCCGCGTCCACGTCCTCATCGCCCCCGCCGGCGCGGCGGCCACGCTGTCGGAGGGGCAGTCTCTGGGAGCCAACGACACGCTGGCGTCGCCCGGCGGCGCCTTCGTCCTGGGCTTCTTCGCGCCACGCGGCGGGGACCAGGGGCGGCGGTACCTGGGCGTCATGTACGCGCGGGCGGCGGAGCAGACCGTGCCGTGGGTAGCCAACCGCGACGCGCCCGTCAGCGCGGCGTCGGCCTACTCCGCCACCGTCACGGCCTCCGGGGAGCTGCAGGTGCTGGAGGGGGACCGCGTCGCGTGGCGCACCTTCACGTCGTCCCTGTCCTCGTCCTCGTCGCTCCAGCCGCCGGGGAACGTCACGCTCGCCGTCACGGACAACGGGAACCTCGTGCTGTCCGCGGGCGGCGGCGAGAGCGCGCAGGTCCTGTGGCAGAGCTTCGACCACCCGGGCGACACGTTCCTTCCCGGCATGCGCATCGCGCTGGACCGGCGCGGCGGGGACGTCAAGCGGACGCTGTTCACGTCGTGGCGGAGCCCCGGCGACCCGGCCACCGGCGACTTCACGCTCGGGCTCGACCCGCTCGGCTCCGCGCAGCTCTTCATCTGGGCATCCACAAACGGCACCAACGCCACCTACTGGCGGTCGGGGCAGTGGGCCAACACCAACTTCGTCGGCGTTCCGTGGCGCTCGCTCTACGTCTACGGCTTCAAGCTCAACGGCGACCCGTCGCAGAGCGTCATGTCCTACACCTTCAACACGTACAACGCCTCCCTCTACCGGTTCATGCTCCACCCAAACGGTACTGAGACGTGCTACATGCTCCTCGACGGCACCGGCGAGTGGGAGACCGTCTGGTCGCAGCCGACCATCCCGTGCCAGACGTACAACATGTGCGGCGCCAACGCCGAGTGCGCCGCCGGCGACAACGGCCAGGCCGTATGCACCTGCTTAAAAGGTTTCGAGCCGAAATCGTCGGCGCCGGAGCACGGCAACGGGAACAGGACGCAGCAGGGCTGCGTGAGGAGCGCGCCGCTGACGTGCGAGCAGGACGTAAGCGGCGGCGACAAGTTCGCCGACCTCCCCGGGGTGAAGCTGCCGGACTTCGCCACCTGGGGATCCACGGTGGGCGACGAGGACGCGTGCAAGCAGTTGTGCTTGGCCAACTGCTCGTGCGGCGCGTACAGCTACAGCTCCGGCACCGGATGCCTGACGTGGGGGCAGGAGCTGCTTGATATCTACCGGTTCCGAGATGGGGAAGGCTATGATCTGCACGTCAAGGTCCCTGCATCCGTATTAGGTAAGGAAAAACAGTTTTTGCTTATCTGCTCATGTTTACGGTTTTATAGAATATTTGTTCTTGCTAGGGATAGAATGACGCTACCAATAGTTCCTTTGTTGCTTACTGAACATTGTTAGTAGGGAGCTTTTGCTTTTGGGTTTCCAGAATATATTATATATAGCTGGATGCATGCTTTACTGAAACTTTCCTAGGTGCCTGTTGTTCTAAGAACTGACAAAACGACTGAAGCCATTGTCGTTGCGTTCGGAATTGGACAAGGATTAGAACGATGAATACTTGGTACTACACGGCAATGCAGAAATTGCTGTACGTAGGGAAAGTTGCAAACAACCAGTGTAAACGCGTGTGCTGAAGTTGTGGTGGGGGTTTTGAAGTCGACGAGGAAAACTCACCGAAACACTAATATCAGTAGGAGACCTGATGGTTGCCAATTTGGACTAGTGAACAGAGGTTTTAAAAGGTGAAACAACTGGCATTCTTGTTTTGAACGATTCAGTTACACCTTTAGAAAAATCAGAGCATCCACGTCCTAACTGATGAGAGACATCAAGTTTCAGTTTCTAATCTCTTTTTGAAATCCATTCTTAATCCTTTTACCAGCCATCTTTGTTCGAAAGTGCGTTTCAACCGATAAAAGTCCGTTCGCTGGAACCACGGAAAAAGCATCTGCCGTCGCTGACTTTTGAAATGCTTGACATCCTCTTGTTCAGATGATGTCTTGTCGAAAAGAACAATATATCGGCGATCTTTTGTTTAGCCTGAATAAAGAAAGCTTCCTTCGACAACGACAGATCTCAAAAGATTTCCATCAGCTACAATATTTGACACATGGAAAACAACAAGGATGTCTGATAACTCCATGAAAGGGACCTAACATGTTTTGGATAAAACCATGAGTTGGATAGTTAGGTTCACCTATATTATATTCCAACTAACACGTTAGGAACCATGTGAAACATACCATGGTTTGACCCTGTAGGTCAATATCTCGAACCATGCATATTTTTATGATGTTTTTATATCACCTTGTCTGAATAAATGCTCTATTTTTTTTTATTTGGCTGGCTGCAATGCATGCACACTCCTCATATAGAACTAGCAGTTGACCTTTTAAGCTATCCCTGAACTCATATTCTTTTGGTGCGACATCTATAGTTAAAGTGCTTACTGATCATAGTTTTGCAGATTGCTGATGATTTTTCCTGTTACATTTTGCCGTCTCAAAAACAGGGTCGAAAACAAGGCGATGGACGGCAGTTGTTGTTGCAGTTGTCGTAGTGGTTGTCGTGCTGGCAGCATTCAGCTTTCTCCTGTGGAAGTGTAGGAGGAGAATAAAAGGTGAGGGAACAGATCTAATCTCATGCAAACCGAGTGTGCCATACAATCAAATCCAAGAATTCTCGGGTAGTTTTTTTTTAAAAAGAGATTTCTTAGGTAGTTTTACACTGAGCTTACTGTGCATGACAAGCTTGTTCATATCTTGCGCAGAGAAACTTGGCATTGGTGGCAGGGAACAGAAAAGGCCACCCTCACTGCTGCGTCCTGCCAGGGAAGCAAGGCAGGATTTTTCAGGGCCGGAACAACCTGATCCAGAAGAAGCAGAGAATGGCAAGAAGTGCGAGCTGCCGCTGTTCGACTTCGAGACCTTAGCAGCGGCCACCGGCGACTTCAGCAGCGTCAACAAGCTCGGGGAGGGAGGATTCGGCCTCGTCTACAAGGTACGGGAGTACTACACAAGTGGTACAGATTGGCGACAAAATGTGCTGAACTGTAAAATTGCGTCCGTGGTAACTAAGTCTGGGTGCTCGATCGATTCATCTGCAGGGAACGCTTCCCGGCGGCGAAGAGATCGCGGTGAAGAGGCTGTCCCGGAGCTCCGGCCAGGGGCTGGAGGAGTTCAAGAACGAGATGATACTGATCGCGAAGCTGCAGCACCGCAACCTGGTGAAGCTGCTCGGGTGCTGCATCCAGGGGGAGGAGAAGATCCTGGTCTACGAGTACATGCCCAACAAGAGCCTGGACGCCTTCCTCTTCGACCCGGCGAGGCGAGGCCTGCTGGACTGGGGGACGAGGCTCCGCGTCATCGAGGGCATCGCCCGGGGGCTGCTCTACCTGCACCGGGACTCGCGGCTCCGCGTGGTGCACCGCGACCTCAAGGCCAGCAACATTCTCCTGGACCGCGACATGAACCCCAAGATCTCCGACTTCGGCATGGCGCGCATCTTCGGTGGCGACCAGAACCAGGTGAACACTAACCGCGTCGTGGGCACGCTGGGGTACATGTCGCCCGAGTACGCCATGGAGGGGCTCTTCTCCGTGCGGTCGGACGTGTACAGCTTCGGGATCCTGGTGCTGGAGATCATCTCCGGGCAGAAGAACAGCAGCTTCCACCACATGGAGGGCTCCCTCAACATCGTCGGCTACGCGTGGCAGCTGTGGAATGCGGACAGAGGGGAGGAGCTCATCGACCCGGCGATCCGGGCGGCGTGCCCGGCGCGGGAGGCGCTGCGGTGCGTGCACATGGTGCTTCTGTGCGTGCAGGACCACGCGTGCGACCGGCCGGACATCCCCTACGTGGTGCTGGCGCTCGGCAGCGACAGCTCCGTGCTGCCGGTGCCCAAGCCGCCGACGTTCACGCTACAGTGCACGTCGTCGGAGAGGGAATGGCTCTTCAGGGACAAGGCCGACGAGTCCTACTCGGCCTGCGACCTCACCGTGACCATCCTGCGAGGCAGGTAGGACATGCATAGGCAGGTGATGTCTTCAATTAGCTGCTCTAACGACATGCAGACGCTGTTATACACGGCACAATTTTGTAACTGTGTGCCCATTTATTAGATTGTTTATCTTTATCCGTACGAAAACTTCACATTTGACATATAGAGAACAAAATGTACAGGTATGATCTCAGAATCATACATTGAGATATCAATGTTTGCTCAACAGGTCTCCATAAAATAGTTGTAAGAACTAAGTAGAACCAGCAAAATATCTTCTGGCTAGTCTCTCATCAGTTTTACGAGAACTATGCTGAATGTAAACGATAGTGCTAGATCTCCGTATGCAGCTTGGCTTATTGATGTACAATCGAATAGATACACAAAGGAACCACTGAAACGTGTGAAGTTGTGAAATCTGATGAAACTGATCAAGTTTCTGCGGTAGAAACTGAAGAGCAGCAGCCTCAAAGTACCAACCTAGATGTGGATCGGATACGGAAGGAATAGAAGAAAAGCCTTCAGTTGTGGTGGATCTTGACTTGACCATGCATGATCACATCTTACATAATTTGATTATTCACGAAGCAAAGAAATGATAGATAACATGCCAAAAACTTGTCGTGACTTCTATTTCCCACGCTACACAAATTCTCACAGGTAACATTGAAACTACATAACTATTTTGTCGAACTTGTTTAAGTAATATGCAGTGATAAAATGACATGTTTAAACATGGTCGAATGGCAGATCAATAGAAAAAACAACTTCAATAGAAAAAATGACATGTTTAAACGAGTGCGGATAGTCCTAACTGAATCTAGCTGCAGGGATCGAGTGGCATCCTGACCTGTACCTACTGTTTAAATCTCATCTCATCTCTCCTGGGAACGAAACAGTCATCTGAGCACTTGGAATGACACCTTGGAAGAAACTTGTAATACATACTGGCATGTGACAAATGTGATATTTTACAGCTTGCATGTGACAAATGATATATTTCTTAAGCATAACAGAATCGGTCTCCTGTTCCACCTTGCATCCCATGCACAGTGTATTACCTGTAAACAAGCTTCAGCTTTAGCCTAGATTTGTTGGTATCATGTAAAGCAGCGCCAAGTCTTATTTTCAAGAAACCACTCTTATGTTTAATCCAAAATTTAGGCCCAACCAGTGCCATCTTACAAAAAGTTTCAGAAACCTCATCTGAATTTGGGGGTAAACATGAATATAAGGCTATACAGGAAAGTTTAACGAACATGATGCTCGCCAATTGTCCGTTAATTTTTTACTCATGTACGTCCATCCAAAATATCAATGAAATAAAAATGTCACATACACCTGAAAAGTGCACTACAAATATATAGAAAATTTAATAAGAAAGATAAAAAGATAGGAATTTCGGGCAGGAATAACAGGCAACTACAAACAGCCCATTATGTGCACACGAGCAGGGGCATCTAGAAGAATAATGAGGAAAAGGTAGCTCGTTCATGTGAAAATGTTACACTGTATTTTTCCCGCGAGAAAATTGTTCAGACAAACAAAAGAATCGAGATACTTTATTGCATCAAGCGAGGTATGACAGATTATTTATTACACATCGATTTCCAATCAAATAGCAATAGATACACTAACAAGAATTTCCAAAGTCTTCTTTTAATCATCGTTCCCTCGTAATGCCATTCTGAAGAATGAACAGGGGTGCTCTGAGTCTAAATACAAAACCTCCTTGGTCTCAAACCTGCAAGAAACTAGCATACTTCGCACCGAGGAACAGCCTCTGCACACAGAGTAGGGCGTTTTTCCTCACTTCAGCATTATCATGGTTCATGAGCTTCATAACTCGGTCCTTCGCCTTGAGGTCTGCCACCACTATTCGGCCTGAAGGGTGATACTGAAGAAACTGTGACAGGTCGTAGCAGGCCACGGCGAGAGCAGTGGTGTCAGTTGATGTGTCGATGACGGTCATAAGGACGCGGAGAATCTGCAAATGTGAAGGGGCCGTCAAATTGGAGTCCTAAATGTTCATTATTTTCTCTTTCTATAATTTTAAACTAGTTCAAAGAGAAGCTAGTCCAACACAGACTAAGATGGTTTGGACATATCCAGTAAAAACATCTAGAAATACGGGTTAAAAGTGAGATTCTAAAAGATAAAAAAAATACTAGGAGGGGCAGAGAACAACTAACTCCGCCTATGCCTTTCTAGGTATAGCCGATCCCAAACCGGGTAAAGGAGAAGGATTGTGATAGGCTTGACGAGCCAGCATCAAAACCAGCCATTCCTATGGAATTCACATCTAGCCTACCTATTGTTGTTGTTGTTGGGCAGAGAACAACTAAGGTTGGCATGGGAGGTGGCAAAACGAGGATCGGAATGTACATATTTGGCTCTTGATATTGCTGAATGGAAATAAGCGGTTCATGTGTCGGAATCTCAGTTTACTCGTACTTTATTTGCTCCTCTCTCTTTCTTTTACTTCTATTTCTAAAAAAATTAAATTGTTAGGCTTCATATCTAGCCTATCCAACATGCTTGAGATAAAGGTTTTGTTGTTGTTGTACGTTTGCATGGATCTGAATACCCTAAACAGGCAAAACAAGTAAAGCTCTCTGGAAATTCCACGTGTAAATTATCTGAATATTTTTAATTTTTCATTGAAGGAAAGACGAGGCACACCTGGAAATCATTTTCCTCAAAATTGTTAATGTTCTCACGCCAAAACATTGGATCTTTGTGCATTGCAGACCAGTCAAGGTGACCAAGAAGAACTTGCTGCTTGTACTTGTCAAATGAACTCAGCTTCTTAAGGCTATCTTTGAGCCCTGCTTCCAGTTGATTCAGTGCATCTAATAAATCCTGTGTGCACAGGGAATAGCAAATATGGCCAGTGCAAAGCAGATTACGTGGAAGCACGTCAAGTTTAAGGAAACTTTAAAAATTGAAGAAAACAAACTACAGAAGCGTGCTACTTTTACTTATTAGACCATCAGAAGGTTTCGATTTCAGATGGCTGGTTTTTAAGAAAGCGCATGCTTGTCAATTAGCAATATGCATTTCATTGCCTACTAAGGCAGCATGTCAGTGATCTGAAGGTTTGAAGCACACTTTCCTACAGAGTAGCTAAGCATCAAAGTATTCAGAAAGCTCCTCACCTCATCAGTCCATGCTTGAGCTTTCAAATTCTGTACTATCTGTGGCAATCCAAGATCAATCATCTGGGCAGCAAATGCGCCCTTTACCAGCAAATTACACAAGGACATGACAACAACTCTGACAACCTTCAAATTTTAAGATTATGTTAATATTACTGGTATGAATATTGCCTTTTAAGACAGGAAAACTTTGAACCTCACCTTCTCTTTGGTAGAACTTTTGACAACCTCTACTAGTCTTGGCATAACCTTAGTAGTGGACAGATATTCAACCGCTGCATCATAAAACGATAAAAGCCAGATGCATAGGCAAGTTTCGTAGAGGAGCTGCATAAGACACAAAAAGGACCAAAGACGGGCAAATTAGTTCAACTATCATAGGAGACAAAATACTTATGCTTATAATCTGCAACTGAACTTCTAATAATCCATGCAAAAGATATCTCAAAGATATTTTCTTAATGTTTCCACTTAATATGATTGCTGGGCTCAGCAATTACCTGAGTTGACTGCTGTGTGGAAGCTGGAGATATTAAAGGAATGAGCAGTTTCACACCATCAGCTTGGACAAACAATGTCCTAAAAAATGGCTCTTTTAGCGAATTGGACAAGCAATGGATAGCAGTAGGAACAGTGCAGTTAGGGTGGGTGGGGTTCCTCAGCTGAAAAAAAACACCAGATTTGATAGTTCAGAACTCCTGGATGGTAGTTATACAAAGATAATAAAAAATGAACTAGAACAATTCATGTGTTCTGACCTGAGAACAGAGCCAATCAACCAAACCTCTTAAGACACCATGAGTTGACGTAAGCTTGCTCTTTGAATTTGAAGCCTCTCCATTTGGAAGAATGCCATTCTGAAGCTTAGGACGAGCACTAGAACCAACCAAAGTAAGATTCTGCAGATAACGCAAGTTAAAATAATATGCATTCAAACCTCAACAGGACTTACCTTACTATACGGGTCAATATCTTACAACTTTTTTCTTGTACAAACCAGCTGCCTTTCCACAGCAATCTGAAAAATGTAGTTTTGTGAGCTCAATATAACAGCCAGAAAATAAACTGAAATACGAGGTAACTCTGCATATGTTTTTCCTGGATGAGCGCATTCCACTTGGCATGGAGCAAGATAAAGTGTTTAGTTTATAGGACAGTTTTGTGACCAAGTTATGTTGAACTTCTGAAGTTTGATGTTGCCATCGTGGACAAAAGGTCTGCTGGAGAAATAAGTGGGATTTGCAGGGAATTTACTGACTATATATTGTACAACCATCACGGGCAATACAATGTTGGAAATCCGGCCTGTTTAGCCCTGTTTCTGGCTCTGCAGGTGTGCTGATCGGATCTGTTCGGCCAGAACAGATCTGTTATGCACCTGCGGTGCAGATCAGAACAGGGTGGTTCCTGTGTGCAGAACAGAGAGGACAGAGAGAGTAGAAAGCACCCCTGGTGCTGATCAGATCGGAGAACAGAGAAACAGAGAAGAACTCGCCGAGTTCTTCCTGGAACAGATGCGAAAATCCTGATCTAGGCGAGTTCAGAGAACTCGGCTAGATTAGGTGCTGCCGTGGGGGTTTTTCTGGTGGAGAACTTGTATTTTCTTATTAATACGTCCCCTGTATTTATAGGGGGATTTTGGGAGAGTCCCAACCCCCTACAACTCTTATTCTATCTCTAAACTGGATAGGACTCATAAACAGAATGTCTAACTTCCTGGACTCTATCTTAGCTGACCGCACCAGGGAGGCGGGCCTGCCTGGGCGTGCGCGCCCCTGGTGGGCTCAGCCGCACCAAGCTGGCCCAGGCCCAGGGTCACCCGACATTCTCCTCCTGACCCTGGACCTGCAGTATGTCCAGAACGCCAATTCTTCTTCTCATCTCGACGAACTTCTGTCTTCCAAGTGCCTTGGTCAAGATGTCCGCCATCTGGTCCTTCGTAGAGATTTGCTCAAGCACAATGT
Organism: Neostapfia colusana; assembly: GCA_030760725.1. Lineage (NCBI taxonomy): Eukaryota > Viridiplantae > Streptophyta > Magnoliopsida > Poales > Poaceae > Neostapfia > Neostapfia colusana. Next base: position 10,417,077 of record JASWHV010000009.1, read on the forward strand.
CACCGTTGTCAACACACTCCCGTATGTAGTGATACTTGGTGTCGATGTGCTTGCTCCTGTCATGGTGTACCGGATTCTTGCTCAAGTCTATGGCAGACTTGTTATCAACCCGCAGCACCGGTGCCTTCATCTTTTCAGCCAAGTCTTCCATCAGCCGTGCCATCCATACACCTTGACATGCCCCTTGAGCTGCTGCGATGTACTCTGCTTCACACGAGGATAAGGCCACCACCTTCTGCTTGCTGGACTGCCATGAAACGGGGCTGTTTCCAAGACAAAACAGCACCCCGCTCGTGCTCTTCCGGTCCTCCACGTCTCCCGCAAAGTCGCTATCCGAGTAGCCAATCAACTCCATGTTGCCTCCTTTTGGATAGAAAACTCTGAAGTGGATCGTACCCGCTATATAGCGTACGATGCGCTTGACTGCGGCAAAGTGATCTTCTCTTGGCTCCTCCAAAAACCGACTCACGTACCCAACCGAGTAGGCGAGGTCCGGGCGTGTGTTCACCAGATATCGCAGCCCTCCAACCAAGCTCCTATAGTCCGTTGCATGCACCAACGGGCTATCACTTGTCTTGCAAAGCTTGAGGCCTTGCTCCATGGGAAATGCACAGGGATTGCATCCTTCCAGGCCAGCTTTAGAGACAAGTTTGGAAGCGTAGGCCGCCTGCCCAACGCTTATCCCTTCTTCGGTCTGCCGCACCTCCAGGCCAAGATAATACGACAAGAGGCCCAAGTCGCTCATCTTGAACCGCTTCATCATCTCCTCCTTGAACTTCTTGATCGTGCCGCCTCCTGTGATCACGAGGTCGTCGACGTACACACCGACGATGAGCTTTTCCTCTGCAGCTCCACGGAAGTAGATCCCGTGCTCGCTCGTACTCTTCTGGAAACCAAGTGATAGCAAGCTATCGTTGAGCTTGGCATTCCAGGCCCTGGGCGCCTGACGAAGTCCATATAAAGCTTTCTTGAGCCGATACACCTTGTGTTCGGCTCCGTTGATGATGAAGCCAGCGGGTTGGGAGACGTACACCTCCTCCATCAAGTCGCCGTTCAGGAAGGCGCTCTTCACGTCCATGTGGTGTACCTCCCACCCCTTATGTGCAGCAACTGCAAGGAGCAAGCGAATAGATTCGAGACGAGCTACAGGAGCAAATACCTCGTCAAAGTCTATTCCTTGCCGTTGGACATAGCCTTTTGCCACCAGTCGAGCCTTGTGCTTCACCACCTCCCCATGCTCGTCCTTCTTCACCTTAAACACCCATTTGAGGCCAATGGGCTTGTGTCCTGCAGGAAGATCAACAAGTTGCCAAGTCTTGTTTTCTTCTATGGACTTCATCTCCTCGAGCATGGCCCGTCTCCAGCACGGGTGTTCCTCAGCATCGGCGAAGGACGTGGGCTCCTCCGCGGTGGTGAACATAAGCTCCCCCTCCTCCAAGCTTGGTGGGCGCTCAGCCCGACCAGGAGGGGTGAGGGTTCCTAGCACGTTGCGCATCGTGCGGAACCGAAGTGCAGCGTTGTCGTCGTGGTAGGCGTCGACGTTGCTGCCGACGTCCGTCGGCGGCGTGGCGAAGCGGATGGGCCGTGGAGGGTGCCGGGGCGTGACGAAGGTGCTGGAATCTTCAGTCTCGGAATCCCCCGCTGCTGCTGACCCCCGTGCAGGACTGTCCCAGCCCTGATTTGCGCTGGACAGTCCCTGCAGGGGCCCTCGGGGCTATTAGAGGGATAAATCTGGACTGAATAGGATGAATACATCATGAGGGTACAGTGTCCATTATATAGAGGGATTAGGTGAGGGGAAATGACTAAATCACCCCTAACCCTAATCCCTCACTAATGACTAATATGCCCCTATGACACACACATAATCACAGTGTCTAACACCCCCCCCCCCCCGCAGTCACAACATCTAGCCACTGCAGATGTTGAGACTGGACCGAAACTCGGAGAACAGCGACGACGGGAGGCCCTTTGTGAAGATGTCAGCGAACTGCGTCGTCGTCAGGACATGGTGTACCCGAATCTCGCCGCGTGCAACCCGCTCACGAACAAAGTGGAGGTCGATCTCCACATGTTTTGTGCGCTGATGCTGGACCGGGTTGGTGGAGAGGTACACGGCGCTGACGTTGTCGCAGTAGATGAGGGTGCTCCTGGCGACGGAAGTGTGGAGCTCCTGAAGCAACTGCTGGAGCCAGGAGGCCTCAGCTACGCCGTTAGCCACAGCACGATACTCCGCCTCAGCACTCGAACGCGACACCACGGGCTGTCGCTTCGAGGACCAGGAGACGAGGTTACCGCCCAGGAAGACGGCATACCCAGAAGTAGAACGTCGTGTGTCCGGGCAGCCAGCCCAGTCAGCATCGGTGTACACGACCAGCTCGGAGGCCGTGTCACGTCGAAGGAGGAGGCCGTAGTCGAGAGTACCTTGTAGGTACCGAAGAATCCGCTTCACAGCGGTGAGGTGCGGCTCCCTCGGGTCATGCATATGGAGGCACACCTGCTGAACTGCATACGAGATATCCGGCCTGGTGAAGGTGAGGTACTGAAGAGCACCTGCAAGACTCCTGTAAGTAGTGGGGTCAGAGACGGGTGTCCCGTCGGTAGCGGAGAGCTTCGCCTGAGTATCCACTGGAGTGGAGCAAGGCTTGCACTCGGTTATGCCCGCTCGTTGGAGGATATCCAGGCAGTAGTGTCGCTGGTGAAGGAATAAGCCGCCTGGTCGGTCCTCGACCGCAATGCCCAGGAAGTGGTGAAGACGGCCCAGGTCCTTCATAGCGAACTCCTGCTGTAAAGCAGAAATGGTGCGCCGAAGCAGAGCCGGACTAGACGCTGTTAGTACAATGTCATCGACGTACAGTAGGAGATAGGCAGTGTCACTGCCACGTCGATAGACAAACAGCGAAGTGTCCGACTTAGCTTCGACGAACCCCTGTGAGACCAAGAAGGAGGCGAACCGGCTATACCAGGCTCGCGGTGCCTGCTTCAATCCGTATAGGGATTTGTTCAGCTTACAGACCATGTCTGGGTGAGCTGAATCAACAAACCCTGTCGGCTGACTGCAGTACACCGTCTCGGTCAGTGTACCGTGGAGGAAGGCATTCTTGACGTCCAACTGGTGGACAGGCCAAGAACGTGAGAGAGCCAGCGATAGAACGGTACGAACCGTCGCCGGCTTTACCACCGGGCTGAAGGTCTCGTCGTAGTCGACTCCAGGGCGCTGAGTGAAACCCCGGAGTACCCACCGAGCCTTGTACCTCTCCAAGGTACCGTCCGCCTTCTTCTTGTGCGTGAACACCCACTTGCCCGTGACAACATTGCCACGACCAGGACGGGGAACCAGGTCCCAGGTCCGGTTGGCAAGCAGAGCCTCATACTCTTCCTCCATAGCGCGGCGCCAGTGAGGGTCGGCGAGGGCGCTACGCACGGAAGTAGGTATGGGTGATATCGAAGAAGAGTCGGTCGGTGGAGAAGTAGTCGACGAGAAGGCAGCTCCGGTGAAGCGCTCAACTGGACGAAGACACCCGGATGCACGTCGAGTCACCATCGGGTGGACGTGACCAGGATCCCTGTGGAGAAGAGGAGGGTCGTACACCGGGCGCTCGGGTACAACGACCTTCTCTCGTCTCGGAGCCACACGTGGTGCAGCTGGAGTAGGGCCGCCCCCCCGTGCTCGTCGCTGGTAGGCAAGTACGGGGTCAGCGAAGCGAGAAGTCGTCGTCGGTGCTGCTCCTGGTGCGTCTGGTGACGTCGGGCTTGCTGCAGGTGATGTCGGGGAAGCTGAGGCCGTGCGTGGCGCAGTAGTCGACGTCGGGGACGCAGAGGCCACGCTTGGCGCAGCAGGCGTCGTCGGGGACACCGGTGTCGCGCGTGCTGCAGTGGGTGACGTCGGGGGCACCGAGGCCGCGCGTGGCGCAGCCGGTGGCGTCAGGGACGTCGGTGCCGCGCGTGGCGCACCTGGTGGCGTCAGGGACGCCGGTGCCGCGCGTGGCGCAGCAAGTGGCGTCAGGGACGCCGGGGCCACGTAAGGCACAACAGGTGGCGTGGAAGACGCCGAAGTCATGCGTGGCGTAGCGGGTGGGTAACCTGCAAGAGGTAACCGACAAGGTCGCTGTACAGGAGCGGCCTCGGGGTCAGTAGAGAAGAGGGAATCCAACTCAGTGACGGAGTCAGAGGACGGGGTGGAAAAGGGAAAGGAAGACTCGTCGAAGACGACGTGTCGGGAGATCAAGATACGACGTGTGGTGGGGTCAAGGCACCTGTACCCTTTATGGTCAGGGGAGTACCCAAGGAAAACACACTGAGTCGAACGAGGCGCAAGCTTATGGGGAGCTGTGGCAGAGAGGTTCGGGTAGCAAGCGCACCCGAAGACCCGAAGATGGTCGTAAAGAGGGTGGGTGCCGAACAAAGCGAAGTGAGGGGTGGGAGCACTAATCGTCTTAGTAGGAAGGCGATTAATGAGGTAGGTGGCAGTGTGAAGCGCCTCCGCCCAGTATCGAGCAGGGGTAGAAGCCTGAAACATCAGGGAGAGCATGACATCGTTGGTGGTCCGAATCATGCGCTCAGCCTTGCCGTTCTGGGGGGAAGTGTACGGACATGACATGCGTAACTGAACACCGCGAGACATCAGAAAGTCACGGAACGCAGAGTTGTCAAACTCGCGCCCGTTGTCGCACTGGACCGCACGAATCGTGCGTCCAAACTGGGTGGACACCCAAGCGAAGAAGTGAGAAAGAGTACCGAAAGTATCAGACTTCTGTCGCAAGGAAAAAGTCCACGAATAGTGCGAAAAATCATCCACGACCACCAAGTAATACTTGCATCCAGAGACACTAAGAACAGGTGAAGTCCAAAGATCACAATGAATCAAATCGAATGTGTGCTCGACACGAGTGACAGAGTGCGGAAAAGGAAGTCGAACATGGCGACCCAACTGACAAGCATGGCAAAGAGACTCATGAGTACCCCGAGTACACGAAATCGCTGAACTACCAGACAACTTCGACATAGCATCAACACCGGGGTGGCCAAGCCGACGATGCCAAATGGTCGAAGATGCTGTCGTAGTCAGGGCAAGAGGCGGAGCGGAAGCAGGAAGACGCATCGTGTATAGGGGACCCGTACTATCACAGCGAAAAAGAAAGCGTCGAGTAGTAAGATCCTTCACAGTTACACCATAAGGATCAAACTCAAGGGAAACATGGTTGTCAGTAGTAAAACGATGAACGGAAAGAAGATGTTGAATGATGTCAGGGGCAACAAGAACATCACGTAGCTGAAACGAATCCGGCGAACCCGAGTCACCTACTGAGGTGACTGGGAGAGTCGACCCATTCCCAACAACGATAGATGAAGGATCAGAGGGACGGGAAGGGCGGGTAGAGGAGAGGATACCGACGTCAGGGGTGGTGTGGTAGGAGGCACCGGAGTCTACCACCCAGTCAGGGCCAGACGGCGTGAGACCCCGCAGGTAGACCGACGGTGTTGAACGGGTCGCGACATGCCCCGGCGGTGGTGGCGCCGAGAAGGAAGACAACACGCGTGGACCCTCGACGGTCGTGCCAAGCGAGTAGGCAACAGCCGATCCAGGTACACCAGTCGATGTCGGCCGAGGAGCACCTCCCAGAGCGGCGTCCCATGGTGCACTGGCGGCTGCGGGCCAGGCGGCGCCGTTGTGGGGGGCTGCAGGGCTGACGGCCCAAGGGGCGTCTACAGCTGCCGCGGGCCAAGCAGCGGCGCTGTCGTGGGGTGCTGCAGCGCTGGGGGCTGGATGGGCGATGGGGGCCAGATGTGGCTGTGCGGTGGCCCAGGGTGGTGACGCGGCGGCATCTGGCCAGGGGGCAGTGGCGGCCGCGCCAGCCCTCCCCGAGGCGGCGGCGGGCAGCGTGACTGGGGCGCTGGCGGCGGCGGCGCCAGCGGCCCGAGGCGGCGGCGGGCAGCGTGACTGTGGCGCCTCGGCGGCGGCTGCTGCTCCTGCGGGCGGCGCGCCGGCGAAGGCGGCGGCGGCAGCGGCGGTGGCTGGGCCGGCGGCGGCTGGGCAGGGCCGCTGTGGAGGGGCTGTGGCGGCGGCGGCGGCACAGCCATCAGCGGCGGCGGCTGGGCCGGCGGCGGCTGGGCAGGGCCGCTGCAGCGGCGGCGCAGGGCCACTGCAGCGGCGGCGCTGTGGAGGGGCTGTGGCGGCGGCGGCACAGCCATCAGGGGAAGAGGATTAGGGTTAAGCCCTAATCCTTGATTACCTAGCTGATACCATATTAGAGGGATAAATCTGGACTGAATAGGATGAATACATCATGAGGGTACAGGGTCCATTATATAGAGGGATTAGGTGAGGGGAAATGACTAAATCACCCCTAACCCTAATCCCTCACTAATGACTAATATGCCCCTGTGACACACACATAATCACAGTGTCTAACAGGGGCGACGCTGCAGGTGCTGGACCCTCTCCAGCAGGTCTGGAGGCTGGCGTAGGAACTCCTAGGGTCTGTACAGACCTTTCTGTGCCCCTCCTGGGCACTGCAGGGGTGCTGTTCGGCCCCTCCGGACCCTGCAGCACCTCTCCGGGTGCTGAAACAGCAGGTCCAGCACCTGCTGGACCTAACGAGTCGACGTGGAAGGCGGTGTAATCCTCTTCTCCTGCTCCTTCTCCCCAGTCCCACTTGGCCGCCTCGTCGAATATCACATCACGTGATATGTGTGTGCGCCCGTCAGCTGGATTATACATCCGATAGCCCTTCGTCCCTGCAGCATAGCCAAGAAAAATCATCGGAGTACTCCGGTCTTCCAACTTTTTCAGGTGGGGGCGCGTGTTCTTGACATGCCCCACGCACCCAAAAGTTTGGAAATAATTGACGGCTGGTCGCTCTCCATGCCAAGCTTCATATGGCGTCTTCCCGTCGAGGCCGCGGGTAGGGGATCGATTCAGGATATAGACAGCCGTGATAACTGCCTCACCCTAAAATATCCCGGGCATACCCTTTGCCTTCAACATGCTCCTCGCCATGCCGACCACCGTCTGGTTGCGCCGCTCCACAACCCCGTTTTGCTGCGGCGTATACGGGGCTGTGAGCTGACGTTGTACTCCGTGTTGAGCGCAGTACTCGCAGAACTCCTGTGAGGTGAACTCCCCTCCGTGATCAGTACGGAGTAGCTTCAGCCTCCTCCCGGACTCTAATTCAGCTGTCGCCTTGAATTGCTGAATTAAGTCGGACGCCTTGTCCTTGGTTGCTAGAAGATAGAGCCACATATAGCGGCTCATGTCATCCACAAGCAACAAGAACATCTTCTTGCCACCTGGAGTCGTCGGCGTGATAGGCCCGCAGATGTCACCGTGGACAAGGTCGAGCACGCCCTCCGCGCGCCGCCGAGCTTGCTTGGGGAAGCTGGAGCCCCTCTGCTTCCCGACCAAGCAAGCTTCGCACAATTGATCGACATGATCAATTTGCGGAAGCCCGAGCACCATCTCCTCTCGTGCCAACTTCCGAAGCGCCTGGAAGCCGACGTGTCCGTAGCGTTCGTGCCAACGCCACGCAACATCATCACGCCTCGCGGTTAGGCAAACCGGACGTGTGATGTTGAGCCTGATGGAGTACAGTTTGCTGTCGTCGCGCTGAACTCGTGTGAGGAGACGCTGCTGCTCATCCCGTATGTGCATCACTCCTCCTTGCACCGTGATGCTGTAGCCATCCTCATCCAGCTGGCCGACGCTGATGAGGTTGGTGGTGAGGCGTGGGATGAGGTAGACGCCGGTGAGCCTCCTGTGCTCACCCGTCTTGGCGGCGAATAGGACCGTACCCTTCCCCTGGATACGCACAACGGAATTATCGCCGAACTTGATGGTTTCGACGATGTTTTCGTCGAGCTCGGAGAAGACGGCGCGCGAACCCGTCATGTGGTTGGTCGCGCCCGTGTCGAGGTACCAACGAGTGTCGTCAAAGGCATCGTCGTTGCTGCGGTGAGCGAAGACACGTCCCTCCACTATCTCCAGTGGGCGCATAGGACGTTCCTGTACAGACTCCTCCTGTACTGAGGCCACCCTTGTCATAAACAAGGTGCCCTCCTCCTCCGCCTTTGCCACGAAAGCCTGCTGCTGCGGCTCCTCCTTAGGCTTCGACCGACACTCCCTGGCCCAGTGGCCCTTCTTCCCGCACTTCCTGCATTGGTCCCGTGGAATATCCTTCCCGGAACCTTCCTTCTTGCCTCCGTTCTTCTTGGGCGGGCCCTTTCGGCCGCCCCTCTTAGAAGAACCCGCGGACTGGGTAGACCGCTCCTCCTTCCGCTGTGCCTCCCACTCCTCCCGAGTGAGGTACAGCTGGCCGTTGTGTACTCCTCCCTTTCGCTGCGTCGAGTCGAAAGCGTTCTCAGCCGCCCTGAGACGCCCCGTCACCTCCGACAAGGTGAGGGTCGACACGTCCAGCAGTGTCGTGATCGCCACCACGATCTGTTGGAAGCGTTCTGGAACGCTTCGCAGGAGCTTCTCCACGGCCCTCTCTTCTCCTATCTCCTCCCCTAGCGACGCAAGCCGTGATAGCATGCCGCTCAGGCGAAGGGAGAAGTCCTCCACACTTTCGCCATCCTTGAAGACAGCGTCTTCAAACTCCTTCCAGAGTTGCTGCGCCGTCGTCTTCTTCACGCGGTCGGCCCCGACCCGCATGATGGCGATCGTGTCCCATGCCTCCTTCGCCGTCCTCTTTTCTTCGATCGTCGTGATCATCTCCGGCGGGACAGCGCTGACCAAGATGTCAAGCGCCATCATGTCTTCCTGCTCGCTCACGTTCCCCTCCTCCACGGCCTTCCAAAGCAGCCGCGCCTTCAGCTTGATCTTCATCATGACAGCCCACTCCGCGTAGTTGGTCTTGGTGAGCACGGGGAACCCCGTCCCGGTGTTCACCTCACGAGCTGCCGGTGAGGGTGTGCCATGGCTGATGGCGCTGCCGCTGCTTGTAGGTGTAGACGACATCTTGCAGAATTCAGCCTAGGGTTGAAACAGGCTCTGATACCACGATTGTTGGAAATCCGGCCTGTTTAGCCCTGTTTCTGGCTCTGCATGTGTGCTGATCGGATCTGTTCGGCCAGAACAGATCTGTTATGCAGCTGCGGTGCAGATCAGAACAGGGTGGTTCCTGTGTGCAGAACAGAGAGGACAGAGAGAGTAGAAAGCGCCCCTGGTGCTGATCAGATCGGAGAACAGAGAAACAGAGAAGAACTCGCCGAGTTCTTCCTGGAACAGATGCGAAAATCCTGATCTAGGCGAGTTCAGAGAACTCGGCTAGATTAGGTGCTGCCGTGGGGGTTTTTCTGGTGGAGAACTTGTATTTTCTGATTAATACGTCTGCTGTTACAAAGGGGGGGGGGGGGCGCAGCCCTGTATTTATAGGGGGATTTTGGGAGAGTCCCAACCCCCTACAACTCTTATTCTATCTCTAAACTGGATAGGACTCATAAACAGAATGTCTAACTTCCTGGACTCTATCTTAGCTGACCGCACCAGGGAGGCGGGCCTGCCTGGGCGTGCGCGCCCCTGGTGGGCTCAGCCGCACCAGGCCGGCCCAGGCCCAGGGTCACCCGACATACAACACAGATGGGCTTACTCAAACTACTAAACTGCCATTATATGTCAACCATCAAGTGTCGATATAGATGATAAAGTAAAGTTTTCTTTGCTTTGACACACAACCTCATCCAAGAGTTATCCAAGACTACAGGATATTGTTTGGTCAATAAAATATAGCATTTGATGCGACGTTATTAAGGCGGTAAGGCGACATACCCCCTTTTTACCTTTTAAGCGATAAGGCATAAGGCGAGGCGACGCCTTACTAATATATAAATGTAGGAATTCAATCCTAAATTCCAAATAGATAAGGATAAAAGTAGCAATTAGCAAACCCGGGCCAGATTACTCTACGAGGGGGGGGGGGGTTGATCCTCCATCTAGAGTTTAGGTGGTGCCTAGACGGTGCATTGTCAAATGTAGTAGCATCTACTGGTAAATTCTATCAATTAAAAAGAAAAGGGAAAAGAACAAGAGAAGAAAAGACTGCATGTGCCTTATTTCAGTGGCCCATCCAGCCTACTCATGCACCACCAGCCCAACACCCTTCATTTACCCTAAACCTAGTCAACTCCAGCACCTAAGCCGCCATCATTTCTCTTCTTTCCCCATCTCTTCCCTGTGTGTGGGCGCCGCCACCGCCTCCCCTGTGCACGAGCGCCTCCCTGTGCGTGGGCGCCACCGCCCCTGCCTCCCCTATGCGCGGGCGCCGCCGCTGCCGGCGCCTCCCTGTGTGCGGACTGCCGCCTTCCCCTGATCACCACCGCCTTCCCCGGAGGACACCTTACGCCAGGATCTAAGGCGACAGGGGCGCCTTAAGCTCCTTGGGCGCCTTAGCGCTTAAGCGACGCCTTAACAACTACGATTTGGTGATCTGGTCATACAAGCTTTCTTAGATTAGAGTAAAAAGAAATATCTTAGATTTCTGGAATATGGTCATTCTTGAAAAACCCCACCGCATTACCCAACACACAATGTGGTCATCCAGCAAAGACTTTTGCATGACCCGTCCACCAAACAAATTTTGTTTAGTGCTCTACCCAATACAAGATGGCTGAACTAGTCCAATAGTCTTCCTCAAGCATAATGACCGTGAGATGTAGATGTCAACCAGTTCTAAGAACGAAGTCTTGCAGTCAACCCGCTAATCAAAACAAAGGATGATGAAGGCAGTAAGGCACAAAAAACTAGTCCCGTCTTAATGCAATCTATAAGCCCAGAGGTTGAAATATGCAGAGTCCTATTGATATTATAAAGAAACTAGGGGAGACTTAGCAAATAGAGAACACTTAACTTAAGAAAGGCTCGTATATATCTTCACCAGACAGAGATTTATGCAGAGTCCTATTGATATTATAAAGAAACTAGGGGAGACTTAGCAAATAGAGAACACTTAACTTAAGAAAGGCTCGTATATATCTTCACCAGACAGAGATTTGTCATAGAACAGTGTCGCTCGTTTATGATTTGCTGAAAACAATTATAGCAACAAATATAACATAAATAACTCATAACCCAAATATCCCAATGAAGACAATGAATATTTGCACACTTGTAAGCATATCATCAATCAGGGCAAGCACATATTCCACAGTTTCTTCCTTTGAGATACTCCGCAGGATATTCAGGAACACTCGAATGTAGGCTGGCCCATCCTGAAACGACAGAATTTAAGGATCTATGTTGTGAAGCTAAGTAAGGATACCAAGCATAAGGATACAGATTTATCCATAGGGAAATAAAAAAGTTGCACAAGTCACTTCAAGCAAATAGAAAGAAATGTTATTCTAATGATGGGTATAAGTATATAGACAGTGAGAATGACTTTAACCTGACTAATTCCTGCTTAACAGCAATGCTACAGAATGTTGAGTACACAGTTTAACTCACACACCGATTGGATTTACACATGCGCAAAAAGATTGCACTACTAGTTTGCAAATCTGATAACCTCAACTTGACATGTACGTTAAAAGCAGCGAGTCTAAACCCAAAACCATAATGATGAGAAAATTAAAAAAAATCTCTGTTTAAAAAAGCGGTCGCCTAGGCCGCTTAAGCGCCGCCTAGGCGCTGAGCGGCACTGGACCGATTCGCTTTTCCCTAGGCGGCGGCATTAAGCGGTCAGACCGCTTTTTTCTGCTTTGGTTCGTTTTTTCTGCTTTCTTCCGCTTAATTCCACTTTTCACCACTTTGTATGTCCATATAAAAAGAACAACTAACTCTGATTTTTTCATCCCTATCTGTGGCGGTTGCTGTTAGCAAGGTGGTAGTGCCCTGTCTTAGTGTCTGGTTGCCTATACAAGATAGTGTCAGACTCTATCTCATCTCATTTTATTGATTGATTGAATATTTTTAAATTTAAAAATATACATATATATAATATATTATATGGATTTAACTCCACTTTTTGCGAAGCGCCTAGGCGCCGCCTAGGAGGCTAGGCGCTAGGCGGAGCTCCTCTGCTCGCTTTTTTCTACCGCTTTTTTAAACACAGAAAAAAGTAGTGAGAAAGGGAGAACACTATGATGGTAGTGTCCAGGTGCACTAACAGCAATCCACTACAAACTCTGAAAGATGGCGAACAAAATGGATCGACAATGATTAAGAATGACAAAGCAGCTCACCTCGTCAAGTAAACAAGCTCGCTCACTTTCTGGTTTATGGTCATATCGCCGTAAATGCTGAAGGCATGTCCCAGAAATCAGCTTAGTTGACATGTAATGCTCCCATGGAATGTCTCGTTTGAGAACCTTTGAAATGCAAAAGCAGAATCCACGTATTATTAACGACAAAAAAGACAGTATTTCATTATATTAATGTTAAGAATTTGCAAGTTTTCCATGAACTTTATCAACGAAAATTAATAGTATCAATAGTTCAATGCCAATGATCAGATTTTTTTCAAAAGGAAAACAGATAGAAGCATATGCTACATACCCTAGGAGGCGTAAAATACTCCCTCTGATCTAAAATATAAGTCCTTTTGTACTTGGGCAACAAGTTACAGTGAATGAAAAAACTACCACCATTGCCAAGTGAGTGACAAGTTTGTTGCATTGATTAGGCTGAATTCAAGTAGGGGTGGACATGGAAAAATGAAGCAATGAAAGTACATTGGAGCTCCAAAGGACTTATATTTGGCACACTTGGAAAGAAGGCCAAGAGGGCTTACATAATAGACCAGGTGTATGTGTGTGTTGGGGGGGGGGGGGAGTTAATTGTTGCCCAGAACCTAGATCCATAGTTAAAAGTAAGAGGGACAGGGAGATTTTTTCCAACAAGAGGATAACATATACTATGGTATACAACTTTTTGCCATTTCCCATTTGTTTATTTTTGATGCCATCAGGTTAAAGTACCATTGCAAAATTAAATAAAAAGAAAAATGAGGCATGACAGTTTCTCAAAAATGAAAAAAAAAGAGGCGGTTGTGATAGGCTTGGTGAGCCAACAACTACACTTAGCCATTCTCATGAAATGAAACCCGATAGAAATTCGTTGGAGCGAACCCTTTTAGCGACACGCCATATCGGAACCCGGGTATGGTGTTAAGTGGGCAAGGTCCGGGTCGCCACCGTCTTAGTGGCGCGCCATATCGAAACCCGGATATGGTGTTAAATGGACAAGGGCCGGATCTCCACCACCTTAGTGGTGCGCTACATCATCGCCCGGATGTAGTGATAAGTGAGCAAGGGTCTTTGCATCTTACTCGACGGGTGCAAAGCGTAAGGAAGCTAGCCGAGGAACATAGACTTCGGGTGGGTAGTTGGAATGTAGGATTCTTGACGGGGAAGCTACGTGAGTTAGTAGATGTTGCCATTAGGAGACGAGTAAATATCCTTTGTATACAAGAGACTAAATGGGCGGATCAAAAGGCGAGAGAAGTCGAGAATACCGGTTTCAAGCTTTGGTATTCTGGATCGGTTGGGACTAGGAATGGTGTATGTGTTCTAATACATAAGAGTCTTAAGGATGGAGTAGTGGATGTTCGAAGACGAGGGGATAGGATCATCTTAATCAAGATAGTAATTGGGAACATTGTCTTGAACATCATTAGTGCTTATGCTCCATAAGTTGGGCTCAACATGAGTGCTAAGAGGCAATTTTGGGAGGACTTGGAGGTTATGGTTAGTAGTGTACCGATAACCGAGAAACTCCTCATAGGAGGAGATTTCAATGGTCATGTGGGTGCAACTAACATAGGATTTGGGGGAGTACATGGAGGCTTTGGATGCGGCGATAGAAATCAAGAGGATAAGGACATCCTAGACTTTACCGTAGTCTATGATCTGTCGGTAGCTAACACCCTCTTTAGGAAGAGGCAATCTCACCTAGTGACCTTTAGTAGTGCCTAACACTAGCCAGATTGACTTTGTCCTCACTAGGAGAAGGGATACACGGGAGTGTCTAGATTGTAAGATGATCCCCGGAGAGTGTTGTGACACAACATAAGCTTCTGATAGTTGACTTTCGCTTCCTTACATGTTCTTTGCGGGACAAAGGTATCAAAATCACAACAAAGTGGTGGAAGTTGAAAGGAGAATCACAAGAATCCTTTAAAAATAGAGTGATCACAGAAGGACCCTAGGCAGAAAATGTAGATGCAAATAGTATGTGGGTGAAGATGAAAACTTGAATTAGGAATGTAGCTAGTGATATGTTCGGTGTGGCAAAAGGAAAGAAACTTGTTGATAAAGACACTTGGTGGTGGAATGAGGATGTACGAAAGACCATTAAGGAGAAGGAGTGTTACAAGAGTTAGCATCATGATAGAAGCGCAAGCAGCATGCTTAAGTACAAAGAGGCCAAGAAAGATGCAAGGCGGGTTGTGAGTAAAGCAAGAGGATAGGCCTATGATGAGTTATATGAGAAACTAGAGACAAAAGAAGGTGAAAAGGACATATACAAGATAGCAAACATTTGCGAGAGAAAGATGAGGGATTTCAATCAAGTTAAATGCATCAAAGATGAGACTGACCGCATTCTAGTGAAGGATGAAGAGATTAAGAATAGATGAAAGGATTACTTTAATGGGCTATTCAATGATGGGAATGGGAGCACTATGGTTGAGTTGGATGACTCCTTTGATGACTCCAACAGGCGATTCGTGTGGAGGATGCAAGAGTTTGAGGTTAAAGAGGCCTTAAAAGGGATGAAAGGAGGAAAGACCCTGGGCCCTGATGATGTCTCTATTGAGGTGTGGAGATGCCTTGCGGATGTGGCAATAGTATGGCTCACAAAGCTATTCAACCACATTTTTCAGTCAAACAAGATGCCTGAAGAATAGAGGAAAAGTATTTTTAGTACCTATCTTCAAAAATAGAGGAGATATTCAAAGTTGTACTAATTATCGAGGAATTAAGCTATGAGTCACACTATGAAGATTTGGGAGAGAGTGATTGAACACCGCCTAAGGAAAGTGACCAATGTCACTAAAAACCAGTTTGGTTTTATGCTTGAGAGGTCTACTATGGAGGCAATTTTTTTACTTCGTCAGCTTATGGAGAGATATAGAGAGCAGAAGAAGGACCTACATATGGTGTTTATTGACTTGGAGAAGGCGTACGACAAGATACCAAGGTCAGTCATGTGGTGGGCACTAGAGAAACATAAAGTGCCAACAAAGTACATTACCCTCAAGGATATGTATAATAATGTTAGGACAAGTGTGCGCGTAAGTGATTGTGAGACTGATGTATTTCCTATCACAATAGGACTACATCAAGGATCAGCTTTGAGCCTATACATCTTTTCCTTGGTGATGGATGAGGTGTCAAAGGATATACAAGGGGATATCCCTTGGTGCATGCTCTTTGCCGATGATGTAGTGTTGATAGATGAAACTATGGATGGTGTTGATAAAAAATTAGAGTTATGGAGGCAAACCTTAGAGTCCAAGGGGTTTAGACTTAGTAGGACCAAGACCGAGTATATGAGGTGTGACTTTAGTGGTGTTGGTCGTGAAGAAGGAAATGTTAGTCTACAAGGACAAATAGTACTTAGAAGGGACTCTTTCCCATACTTAGGATCAATGTTACAAAGCAATGGCGATATTGATGAGCATGTTTGCCACAGGATCAAGGTAGGGTGGATGAAATGGCGACAAGCCTCTGGAATCCTATGTGATAGGAAGGTCCCACAAAAGCTAAAAGGGAAGTCTATAGGACGACAATCAGACCCGCGATGCTATATGGGGTGGAATGTTGGCCAACTAAACGGCAACATGTCCAACAAATGAGTGTCGCAGAGATACGCATGCTACGGTGGATGTGCGGGCACACGAGAAGTGACCGAATAAGAAATGAGGCGATTTGAGGATACGATAGGGGTGGCGCCGATTGAAGAGAAGTTAGTCCAACATCGACTAAGGTGGTTCGGACATATCCAGCGGAGACCTCCAGAAGCACCGGTTAACAGTGGGATTTTAAGAGGTAGAGAAAATATTAGGAGGGGTAGAGGACGACCAAGGTTAACCTGAGAGGAGACGGTAAAACGAGATTTGAGAGATTGGAATGTATCCAGAGACTTAGCTCATGATAGGACCGCATGGAAAGTAGCAATTCATGTGCCAGAATCTTAGTCTTGTTTTTTTCTTTTTTTCCTTGTTATTCTTATATCTCTTCCTCTCTTTTACTTTATTGATATAAAAAGGGCATACCCAGTGCTGAAAGCTCCCACACGTTGTGGGGTCTGGGGAAGGGAATTTCTAGGCAGTCTTCCCCTTGCTTATTTTGCAAGGAGGCTGATTCGAACCCAGGACCTCCAGGACACAAGTGGAGAGACTCTACCACTGCGCCAGGCCTGCCCTTCATTGGGTTTCATGTCTACCCGACCCCAACATGCTTGGGATAAAGGCTTGGATGTTGTTGTACTCTTATATCTCTTCCTTTCTTTTACTTCATTGATATATATATATATATATATATATGGGTTTCATGTCTAGCCGACCCCAACACGCTTGGGATAAAGGCTTGGTTGTTGTTGTTAAATTATGCTATTGGCAATTTAGCTTCCATGTATATATAGGTTTTGTCTAACTTAGTTTCAATCTCCAGCTAAAAAGGATTCATCTAAATGGACTGGTACAACATTGCATTTCCTTTGCATATTACTTATCCATCATTTAGCATAACTCCTTTTCTTGAAGCAACATAGTGCCCATAGTAACTCAATTGAGTGACCATTGCTAAGATTGTCTGGACTACTTAGTACAGACTGGCGCAAAAAATGAAAATCTAGGTTGCAAATGACAAAAAAAAAAGAATATTTGTATAAAGATGTAGGTAGAAAATATGATCTGCTTTCAAGTAAGGCTACATCAGCATCTATCTTCTGCTACTGGTCGACAACATTCAACTGCAATGAGCAATACACATGAACAAGAACAGGTTCATAGAGGATATTTGCTTGGACTAGTATAATATCGTATTTTCTGAGAATGTGCAATGCACATATTTCATTAAGAAGATAGTGCTACAAGCCTACAACAATACAGATACGACCTAAAAGAAAAGAGTGAAGTAGAAACCCACACACATGCTGAGCAAACAACAACACACAGATAACAAGCATGTCAAACCTAAAGGGGAACTATCCACACAACACACTAAAGCTACGACCACGACCTAGAGAGCTTGATGATGCGGAGGATCTAGTGCACACCATGAGCAACAGCTTCAGATTTAGGGTACACAACTTCCCGGGCCAAAGACATACGTACAGAGCACAGACGACCAAGCACAACTCCAGTCTCCTACCCAAATGCCGATGGCACACCTCACGACCTCCTAGACACCGCTGAACCGCAAAGAAGGTGACTGAGGTCTCCATGGCTGCCATCAGCGGCACCCTAGCACCCACATCACACAACCAGGAGCTACCACAGATCCATACGCCCACCTTAATCCAGCCACCACACAGATCTAGACATCTAGCACAAGGATCCGGCCACCATTGCCTCCAACCTTGACCTGACGATGTTTCTCATGGGCACCACCATGACACAAAGACCAGATCCGGACGTCCTCACCTGTATCCAGCCATCCCCACGTAGATTCAGGCATCCACCACTAGGATCTGGCCACCAGGACCTGCAACTCGACATGTGGACGTGTATGGCGGGCATCACAGATGGATCGATGGCCAGACGCTAGTTCGGCCACCACCGTGTCATTCACTGACCATACCTCGTCGACAAGCATGCACCATCAGCATCTGCAACTCGCGATCATCACTGAGCTAGAGAAGGGTGTGTGGATGGGGAGAGGGAGGGAACGAAGGAAGAGGGGGTCGTGGGCTCATGGCCGATGCCTTTTGGGGCACTGTCGCTGGCTGTCGCTGCCACCGCTGAATGGCAGCAGCAACAGCAGCCACGCGGATCTAGATGTGGGGGGAGGAGGAAGGGGTCACGATTGCCCCCATGTTACGTGAGGGCCGGTACCACTTGTCGGTTAAGCACAGTGTATGCTCTCTCTTCAGTATAATATTGTATCAACCTCCCGGACTAGTTACCATCATTTCAGATCATCAAAGATGGTTATGTGCTCCTAGATCCTTCTTCAACCATGTATAAAGAGCACCCTTTTTGTTTTTACATGCAATGCAATGCAACAACTCCGCCTATGTTGTAATGACATAGCTGGTCCCAAGCCCGTGTAACACCACAAAACCTGTTAAAAGGGGAATTTAAAATTTTTTGGACGTATTGCATGTGGTGCAGAAATTCAAATTCAAATTGGAATTCAAATTCAAATCAAAACAGAAAAGAAAAGGAAAAAGAAAAACTCCACCGGCCAGTGGGCCGAAACCCACCAGCCGGCCCACTACTTCCCCGCGCCAGCCCCGAACCCGTGCCCCTCTCTTTCTCTCACTGACACGCGGGGCCCGCATGTCATCCCCCACCTCTCGCGCGCTCGGCCGACCCCGAGACTCTCCTCTCTCCCGAATCCAAACAACCTCCGAAAAACCGCGCCAACAGCCCGATCTTCGGACCCCGACGCTGCTATATAACCCAGTCGATCCTCCACCGCCTCCCCTCGTGAAATTCCCGCACCGAAACTCGCCGAATTCCCCAGCGCACTCCAATTTTCTCTCCGGTGAGAACCGAAACTCCGATCACCGTTTTCTCTCGATCCTTGCTCGGGTTTTCTGATCTAACGCGCCGATCATGTTCTACCGCCTCCGGGGAATCATGCAGGTGTAGAAAACTTGGTGTTTTGCACCCTAGACGCAGCTCCGGCGAGCACCACCGCTATTTCATCTCGGACCTCGCCGCCGACCGTCTTACAAGACCTCCGAGCTCAAGAAAAACCCCGAGGTGAGATCCCCGGCCTCCCCTCTACCGTTCTATGCCATGAAATCCCAGTTTTAGGAGGTATAGACGAAGATCCGAAGATCTCCGGCGAGATCGCCGCCTCCCGCCGCCGTGCGCCGCCGGGCAGCGCCGCCCGCGCACGGCCAGGGCGACGTGGCCTACTGAGGCTCGTCCATTTTAAATCATGCGGTTCCTATTAGATCTAACCCGTACCGCTTCGCGTTATAATATCAGCCGTCCATTTTAAATCGGACGGTCCACATCAGCCCCGCGTTATAAAAGGCGGTATTCTTACGCGCTACCCCCTGGGGATCTCGAAAAACACGAGCTAGCCCCAAAAACTTCTGATCTAGCCCCTGGAACTTCAGAAATTCGTGTAAATTCATTTAAAAATCAGTTTTAGCCACTGGACTTAATAAAAATTAGGAAAACCCCTCTGTTATGTGTAGTTAGACCCCTGGAAATTTATAAAATAATAAATTAGACCCTGTAGTAGGGTGAATTTACCTTTTTAACCCTATATGATATTAAATTCAGAAATTTGAATATGTGATTAGGATTTAAATTTAAAAGGTGAGACAAACATATTGTAAATTCAAATTTAAACTCCACTAGCACTTGGAAAACTTTAGAATGAGTTCGAAATAGATTTTTGGCTGAAATGAATTCTGTCTAAATGATATTCATATTTATTAGTTCTAGAAACATATTTTAGCCAAGAAAATAATTCTAAAAACGAGTAAAATAAATTTAAATTGT
Organism: Neostapfia colusana; assembly: GCA_030760725.1. Classification (NCBI taxonomy): domain Eukaryota; kingdom Viridiplantae; phylum Streptophyta; class Magnoliopsida; order Poales; family Poaceae; genus Neostapfia; species Neostapfia colusana. The sequence continues at coordinate 10,436,702 of JASWHV010000009.1, forward strand.
TCCACATCATAGAGGAAGTTCAAAGATATATTATTGAACATATTAGATCAGAACCTATTCTGTTTAGATGAGGTGTCTTACTATTTTCATAATAAAACTCACCTTTAGGCATAGAAAATAAATCTGAAAAATATAGGAAAATAGGTATGCATAATTAGAAAATGCTAAATGAAGTCTCCAAATCCAAAAACTTCAGTTTAGGATTTGGTAGAAGATCTAAAAACATATTTGGAGTAAGAAAATACCTTTTATACAAACTTTGTGGCTAACAAATGTAATAATTAAATATAAAGAATTTGTTCAAATTGAAACTTCATATATAGTGTGCAAATAGAAATATGAACATAGAAGTTAGAAATAATATACATATGTTTAAAGGTGAATGTAGGCCAAAAATCAACACATGTGGAGTAACCACTACACTTAGAAATGTGAATGACTTTCATAGATATGTATGTGTGGTTTGTATGAAGTGAAAGTGTGAACTATGTCTTATGGATTGTTGTTTTATTTTGCTATGTGTATTGGCATGAATAGAACCTGCTCCAGAGCAAGTTCTCCCCTTCCAAGACCAGGACTTTCCATTCCCAGAGCAGCAGGAAGAAGGCAAATGTCCTTGACCACTTTGATCCTATGCTAGGATGTGTAGATAGAATTATTTGCATTGTCAATTGAATTATGAAACCCATGCTAGGAAGTTGTTCTAGAATTGCATTACCTTGTTTCCTTGTAGCTTGGGTTGGGATTTATTTTATCATATCATTTATTTATATGCTTATGCTTAGCCATGCTTAGAATGGGATAATTGGGATATGAGATCATCAATTTATTTACCTTACTCTTGAATGAGATGTTATGAGTTATGTAGAGGTAGGGATCGAGGCAAGTTGGATGATTTGGTTGGTGCTGGGTGCACGAGACTCGGGTTTGTGTTTAGTACTTGCCTGGATCCTAAGGACCGGTTCATGGAGCATGTAACATGGCTTTACCGTGCCAACCACATGCTGAGATGGGGCAGCTTGGCCAATTAATTAGGTGTATCCCCGGCGTAGTATGGGTGTGTTGGATGGTGCGGGGAATAGGTGTCAGCTGGACTACCATATGAACCGCAAGGCTCAAGAGGGGGCCACTGCAGCAGGGTTGGAGCCTCTTGTATGCTGTTAGGGGTGAAACCTCAGTGGGCCCACGCTCGTCGGGAATCCCTTTGTAAAGGCTTCGTAGTGATCTCCTGGCTACACACCTGGGAAGTGTGAATGTGGTTCGTGGCCACTGGCATAATAGAGGTTCTTTTAGTCCACCCGGCAACGGGGGATGAAATCACTACATGTGGGTACAGTGGTGCAAACTCTGCAGAGTCAAAACTGTCATGACAGTCGTGCTCACGGTCAAGAGCAGCGTTCCAAAAGGCGCTCTAAGGCGGTCGCCTAGGCGCGCTTCCGCGCGGGGCGCTAGCCTCCCGCCTCGCCTCAGGGGGTGGGCGCTCGCGAGGCGCTGTGGGGGGGGGGGGGGGGGGGGGGCTTCCAGATCTTGGCGCTCGCTTGCCAGGACGACGACAACGTCCATGTGGGGGGCGGCGCGGGAGCCAGATCTCGGGCCGAGCGGCGGCGGGGGGGGGGGGGGGGGGGGGGGAGGGGGTCGAGCCAGATCTCGGGCCGAGCGGCGGCGGGGAGGGGGGCTTCCAGGGGGCGGCGTGTGGAATCCCCAGAGCGCCGCGGGGGTGGGGGGTGGGGCTTCCAGGGGGCGGCGTGTGGAATCCCCAGAGCGCCGCGTGGGGGGGAGCAGGGCAGGGCAAATCCAGCGGTGCAGAGGGAGCTGAAAAGGCACTGGGCCAGGTTGCACATGGATGGGCTGCGGGAAAGGTTGTGTGGAGAGGAAGAAACTGGCCCATGAAAAATTTATACTCTTATATTTCTGTATTTTTAAAATTTTAAAGTATACTACTGCTACAGTTTATAACGCCTAGGCGCGCCTAGGCTCTAGGCGGAGGGTCACCGCCCGCCTAGCGCCTAGCGCTTTTTGGAACACTGGTCAAGAGCGGCTTGGACTTATTCATGATTAGAGGATGATGACTTTGGAAGTTGTGGATGTTAAGCGGGGAGCTTAACATTGAAAATGATGTTATGGTTATTTGAGGATGATGATGGGTTGGGAGATTGAGACCATTTCACCTATATAGTAATGAAGGTGCTTAATAAGCTAAGGTGATAGGTATTAATTGCGTAGTGTTTTAACCATGAGTTCAACCTCTCCTTGTTCTAGCCATGCATGGCATAACTTTCCCACACTTGCTGAGTACCAACGGTACTCAAACTTGCATATTTATTGGTTTAAATTGCTGCTCAGGTCAAGGGGATGATGTGGTGTTCAATGACCAAGACTTCGGACACGAAGAAGGATTCTAGGTTTATGGAGTCCCCCGGGCAACGCCTGTGACGGAGCCCACAAGAATAACATTCCACTGCTAGTTTATTTACATGTTATGAACTTATTATCGTCCATCGAGACGTATGCTTTGTAAGACATATTTATATTCGACACCTGGCTTGTAATAAATGATGCTTCACTATTTGTCATCACATGTATGAGAAAATGATCCTGGCATACATGTGATATTCACTCGGTTGTTCTTCGGAGAAACCGGGTGTGACAGCCCGGGTAAAGAAGGAGGGGTTGTGATAGGCTTGGCGAGCCAACAACTACACTTAGTCATTCTCATGGAAATGAAACCCAATAGAAAATTGGGTTTCATGTCTAGCCGACCCCAACGTGCTTGGGATAAAGGCTTGGTTGTTGTTGTTGTTGTTGTTGTATGCAATGCAATGCAATGCTCAGAATTCAATTGATTCAACATGGAGTATAGTACCATCTGGAATAGTACAAATGGACCGGCACACAATACCAACCTAGGATGCAGATAGCAACCAACAAGGCGCGCATAATGTTGTACTTGGAAAATCTGATCTGCCTTAAAGTAACGTTATGTCGTTACAGAAGAATCAACTTTTACTGGTCAACAAAGTTTAGCTGCAACTCGTAGAGCACATCTTTCAACCAGCACTAATAGGCTTCTAAAAATGTGCGCGCAACAGTCCACAGAAACAACCCGCACACAAGAAAATTCAAGAAACTGTATAGCACACGGAAGCTAGCAAGCATCGATAGTCGAGCAGTCGAACAGGAATGGAAACGGGTAAAACAACCTCAGCCACTGACCTGCTCGTTGGTGAGCTCAGCGCGATCCATGACGGCGGCGGGCCCCCCGGCACCGCTTCAGAACCCACCTGCAAAAGTCGATCCCGGATCAGGTCCGAAACCGCTCCGCGGATCAGATCGAAGCGACGGCGAAGCGCCGCGGTCTGCTGAATCAATCCCTCGAGAGGACGCGCGAAAGGAAGTGGAATCGAACGAGAGGCTGGAATTTTACCGGGTTCTTGCTCAGCTGGCGCGGCCGGCGGGGTGGAGAGGAGGGATCGGCCGGCTCGCGGCGACGACGACGACGACGATGAGGAAACAAACGGGAGAAGGGGGGAAAGAGATCTGGGAGAGAGAGATACACGGGCGTAATTAAGATAGACGGTGAGCGCGAGACGAGTGGCCGGGTCCGCACGGGCGTGGGGCCCGCGTGTAAATGGCAACGTGGAGGAGCCGTGCCCCGCTGCACTTTGCGCGCCTAATCGCGATCCATCCCTCTTTGCGCGAATCATAAAGCGGGCTGATTATTCAAATATCTAATGTAAAACGATTTACGATGCTAACATACTAATACGTATTTGTGCTCATTTGATCTATCATCACTCATCAGCGTTTTTATCTTTGTGTTTATTTTATTGTTCTAAGTAATAAACAATTTTGTTCTTTTAATTAATTCCTTTTGTTTTGTGTGGCATCGAATTGGTATCTGGCCTCGTGGCTGTGGAGCTTGGTTAGAGTTCGCCGGCACATCTTGTGCTTGCTCGCGAGCATGGCCTCTTCATTTTCTTAAAAAGAAGGTGTCATTCATAGGGTAGAATAAATCCTATCGGTACCCGCGATATGGGGGTATCCCGCGCACAAGGGAAAATGCCTAAGCATCTCGCCCTTCTCCGCAGGAAAAGCTCCGAAGGCGCCACGTGTCCAATGGGGCCGGACCTCCCTCTCCTCAGAGGAGAGCTCCGGGCTCGCCACGTGGCCTGCAGGAGCCGGACCTCCCCTTCCGCGGGAGAGAGCTCCGAAGGTGCCACATGTCCCGCAGGGCCGGACCTCCCCCTCCTTAGAGGAGAGCTCCGGACCCGCCACGTGGCCGACAGAAGCCAGACCTCCCCCCTCCGCGGGGGAGAGGTCCGAAGGCTCCACGTGTCCTGCGGGGCCAGACCTCCCCCTCCTCAGAGGAGAGCTCCGGGCCCGCCACGTGTCCAGCAGACAGCGCTGCCTGCCCCCGAGCGATAGGCAGCGGGCGTAAAGACGCCCCTTACCTTGCCCGTACAAGGTATTCAAGGCCCGCGTCTTCCCAAGACGCGGAGACGCGGAGCACGCCTCTGTCAGGTGTCGTTGCGCCCAGTCGCATCACAGACTGGCGCGCGGTGTTAGAGCCTGCCAGCCAATAAACGCAGCGACAAGACATCTCATGCCGCCCCCGCCGTCATCATCCACTACGACTAGCATGCGGCATGGGCAGGGCTGCAAGACGAAGACTCAGAAGCCTTCGCCAGAGACAACTACCGGCATAACTGCAGATACGGTAGATCACAGTCAATCTCCCCGGGACCACCTGTCGGGTCCCGGGCCCCCCTTGTAAGCCACCCGAGTCTTGGACTATAAAAGACTCGGGTAGCGACGTTAGCAAGGGTTCGCACTCCCGCAACTCATACGCTAGCCATTCACCCCCAAGCTGTAACTCATCCTCAAGCTCAGGACTCCGGTTCTGAGCAGCAAGCAATACAGCGAGCTCCATAGCTCGCCGTGGACGTAGGGTTTTACGCTCCGGCGACCTGAACCACGTAAAACTCGCCGTGTCAAGCTCTTACTAACTCGTCCATACGCTCAAGCTCTCCGCAAGGGACTAGCCCCACCGAAAAAAGAACCTCCGCGGGCTGCCCAGTGCAGGCCCGGGGAAGTGTCGACCGAACACTTCGACAAATCCTAATGATAAAAAGACTTTTTTTAAGAAAACCCGGATAGCCGGTATATATATCAGGAGAAGAGACTTGATATACAGTTACAGATACACCTCGCTACCTCGTACATACTATTACATCAGAAAAACTCCGGTAAGATTAGTGACTCCGGTAAGATTAATGGCCATCTGCCCACTAGGCATGCATAATGGTGGCGAAGGGCGTCGCTCCTGCTGAGAGCTAGTTCTGATTTCTTCTTGTATGCCGTCCAGAATTAATGTCACAGACTTTTCCTTTCCCTCAGATTCTTGAGTTTCTCTCCTTCCAGTGCCCAGCAAATAAGGATAATTAGGGAACGAGTACCACAAGCTTTCGGGGATCTTCCTTCCGACGATAATCTATAGAACCACTCTGTAATGTCTGCATGCTGCCACCACTAAGAGGGATGCAGGGACACCGTAGTGTGAAATCACTGTCCAAATAGTTGTAGAGATCGGACAGTCCCGAAACAGGTGGGTAGCCATCTCTAAATTCCGTAGACAAAGTGGGCAAAAATATTCATTGGACCATCCTCTAGCGAGTAGTCGCGCCGCTGTCCATATTCTATCCTGGAGGAGGAGCCAAGTGAAGAATTTTAGTCGTGATGGCGCCCACACAGACCATACCTTCTTGAGATACCACGATCTAAAGTGAAACAAAGTATAACATGCGCACGCCACGCTTCATTCATCACACTAAGCCTGTTAAATAGGCTGTCTACAAACGTGGGCGCCATACATAGCGCGTCGTGGAAACAGAACGTGGAGAACGTTATAGATGCGTAGATCACGCGAGTAGTTGAGTAAAGGTGTGTACTAAGTCTAAGCTTATCTTGACTAATAGCCCCCCTCAGCCTGAACGTCGGTCGATATGCAGCTGGCTTTGAACTCATGAAACAGTGATGAAGGTAATCCTTTTGTGAATATGTCAGCAAACTGGTACCACGATGGAACATGTTGAACCTTTGTTTCACCAATGGATACTTTGTCCCGAACAAAATGCAAGTCGATTTCGATGTGCTTTGTCCGCTGATGTTGTACTGGGTTACTTGGTAAATAAACGGCACTGACATTGTCAAAAAAACCACTGTCGCCTGTGATGGAGGTCGACGAAGTTCAGTGAGAAGTTGTCGAAGCCAAGTTGTTTCAGATACGGCATTGGACACCGATCGATATTCGGCTTCAGCACTCGAACGTGACACAACCGCTTGTCTTTTAGAAGACCAAGAAATCAAGTTGTCACCAAGGATAACACAGAACGTCACTCGAGTATTAGGGCACCCAGCCCAATCTGCATCTGAGTACGCAATAAGGTTTGTGGAAGATGATTTTACAATATGCAGTCCATGATGTGCAGTACCTTGGATGTACCGTAATATTCTTTTAAGTAGATGCAAGTGAGGAGCTCCGGGTTGATGCATGAACAAACAATCCTGCTGAACAGCATAATTAATATCAGGACGAGTGATTGTGAGATATTGAAGAGCTCTAGCAAGACTACGGTATTCAGTTGCATTCGAGACTAGAGGGCCATCAGATGCTGACAACTTGGCTTTAGTGTCAATAGGGGTGCTGACGGATTTACATTGAGTCATGTTTGCCTTGGAAAGGATGTCTTGTGCATAATTTTCTTGACTGAGAAAGATACCAGCATTAGTTCTCTGAACTTGGATGCCGAGAAAATGATTCAGAGGTCCTAAGGTCTATCATGGCAAATTCTGCACACAGCTTGGCAGTGATGTTGGATAACAATGAAGCAGTATTTGCAGTGAAAATAATGTCATCAACATATAACAATATATATGCAGTATGTTTGCCTTGATGAAATATGAAAAGTGAGGTATCAGATCTTGAGACCAGAAACCCAATTTTAGTGATGAAGTTCTGAAATCGAAGAAACCATGTGCGTGGAGCCTGCTTGAGTCCATATAACGATTTATTTAACTTGCATACATGTGATGGATAAGCAGGATCAGAGAAGCTTGAAGGTTGCACACAGTATACAGTTTCTTACAAAGTGTCATTCAGAAAGGCATTTTTAACATCTAATTGATGAATTGGCCAGGAAGATGATGTAGCAATGCTAAGAACAGTACGTATACTAGTCCGTTTAATCACAAGGCTAAAGGTTTCTTGATAATCAATACTTGGTTCTTGAGTAAAACCGCGAACAACCCAACGTGCTTTGTACCTTTGCAATGTTCCATCTGGGTTCAGCTTGTGCCGAAAAATCCATTTCCCAGTAACCACGTTGGCACCTGCGGGTTTTGTAACAAGATACCAAGTATTGTTTTTAATCAAAGCATCATATTCCTCTCGCATGGCAAGGTTCCAGTTGGGATCTTTTAGTGCAGATCGATAGTTAGAGGGAATGGGAGAGATGCCTTCAGTGGAGTGCAGGCTCAGAAATTTTCTTGGCTGAAAAATGCCATCTTTTGCATGAGTTGTCATGGGATGTGGGGCACTGGTTCTGTTTTGTGGAAGAGTAGGTAAGGTGAAGGCATTGGGTTGTGTCGTCTGCTGCAAGGGATATTCTGAGACTGATGAAAATCTTGATTCAGAACGCTCAATTGTAGGGGAAGACTGTCTCACTGAAGGTATGTCAGTGGGAATGGGTGGACCTGGGATGAGATCATTTGGAATGGGTGTTGTTCTAGTGATATGGGGCTGTTGTGTGTGAGTAGCAAATGGAAATGAGGACTCATCAAACACAACATGCCGAGAAATGATGACTTTCCGAGTTGAGAGATCCATGCACCTGTACCCCTTATGTTCGGCTGGATACCCAATGAAAACACATGCAGAGGAACGTGGTTGGAGTTTGTGAGAGGTTGTAGCGGAGATGTTAGGATAGCATAGACAGCCAAAAACCCGTAGGTGAGAATAATCAGACTGAACACCTAATAGAATCTGGTAAGGAGTTAAAAGGTTCAGTGTTCGAGTTGGACGTCGATTCAAAAGATAAGTTGCAGTGTGCAAAACATCGACCCAATAGCGAGGTGGTAAGGAAGCCTAAAAGAGAAGACAACAAAGAACATCATTGATAGTTATTAGTGATCTCTCGGCCTTACCATTTTGAGGTGAGGAATATGGGCAAGAAAATCGGAAAGTGATGCCATGTTTTGTAAAGAAGGAACTAAGTGAGGCATTGTCAAATTCTTTACCATTGTCGCACTAAAAAGACTGAATATGAGAACGAAACTGGTTCAGTACGAACGAATGAAAACGTTCAATGACAGAAGCAGTTTCAGTTTTGTTTCGCAAAGGGGATGTCCAAAGATAGTGACTGTAATCATCAAGAAGTATAAGATAATAATTGTAGCCCGTTACACTGCTGATCGGCAACGTCCAAAGATCACAATGTAAAAGTTGAAAAGGAAAAAACGTGACAGACTCTGATCTAGCAAAGGGTAATCGTACATGACGACCCTTTTGACACGCATCACAGATGTGATGACTATTATTTGAAACAGAAACCGAGAACTAAGGAAGAGCTGCTCCCAAGCGTTGGTGTCATGGATGCCCTAGGCGTTGATGCCAGAGCCTGGAAGAGGTAACACTGAAGGCTTTGGATGAACTGGCTGAAGAAGATGCGAGTGCTGTGGATGGGTAGAACGGGTACAAAACGCCATGACTATTGGACCTCATAATCACCTCTCTGCTGAGAAGATCCTTGATAGAGAAACCGAATGGATCAAATTCGACAGAACAACAGTTGTCAGTTGTAAACTTACGAACAGAAATGAGGTTATGAATTAAATTAGGTGTGTGAAGAACACGGTACAACTAAAAAGAACGTGAGTTAGTTGGAAGTGAGATTGATCCAGTACCAAGGACACCAATATGAGAACCGTTGCCAACAATGACATTAGAGGAATTATGCAGAGATGTCTTACAATACTCAGTCATGTTAGCCGTGTGACCACTGGCCCCAGTGTCCATAAACCAATCTGCTGAAGAACCCGATGTATTTGCAGCAGCATGCAGGGCCTGAAGCAAGCCTGTTGTGTCGAACGAGGATGAAGACGTCGGTGCATGCTGAGTCGAGGGCTGAGCCATGAACCTCGGTGCATGCTTAGACTTAGTACACGCCTTTACTCAACTACTCGTGTGATCTATGCATCTGTAACGTTCCCCATGCATGTTGATGGTCTCAAAGGTACCCTTGTGCTTCTTCCTGTTCTTGATAACACCAACACGGCCAGTGTTCCTTCCACCAGTAACCATGATGACATTGCCGACATCAAACTTGATGAAGTCGATGATCTTGTTGGTCTCCAGATCAATCTTGATGGTGTCTTTGGCCTTGATGAGAGGGTCAGGGTAGCGGATGGTGCGGCCATCGTAGGTGTTCAGGTAGGGAATACCCTTCTGGCCAAACTGGACAGACCTAACCTTGCACAGCTTCCACTTGGCATCCTCGTCCCTGACAGGGTGAAGACGGAAGCGTACGTCCCTTGGTGTCATACAAAAGCCTGTAGTTCTCATTAGTCTTGGGAATGGAAATCACATCCATGAACCCAGCAGGGTAGGTCTTGTCAGTCCTGACCTTGCCATCAACCAACACATGGCGCTGCATCAGAATAAAAATGACCTCCCGGTATGTCAGGGCATACTTGAGCCTGTTCCTAATGATGAGGATAAGGGGGAGGCACTCCCTGGACTTGTGGGGAGCAGAAGACGGCCTGGGGGCAAAAGCTCTGCCAAGCTTGTCCAACATCCAATGCTTGGGCGCATTGAGCCTCTTCAGATGCTTCTTCAAACCCCTAGCCATGGCTGCGAGCTCGGTCTGGGTCGCCGCTCCTCGGCACGCCGCTGCTTCTGCGTCTACCTCTCCTTCCGCGCCGCCGCCGGGATGACGAGGATGAAAGCACCCAAGGATAACGAGAAAGAGATGGCGCCATCGCCTGTACGACGTGGAGAACAGATCGAGGCGTACCGTGACCAAGCTGGTGATGTTCAGGGACCGTGTGGCGCTGGCAAGAGATGCTGGCATCGTGGAAGAATCGGTGGCGCCGGAAGCGACGTTGTTCGCCATGGAGGACGACGACGACATGAGAGGGCAGGGTGGGCACACAAAGGATCAAATCGCTCTTGGCAAGGCTCTGATTACCATGAAATAAAGTATAACATGCACACACCATGCTTCATTCATCACACTAAGCCTGTTAAATAGGCTGTTTACAAACGTGGGCGCCGTACATAGCGCGTCATGGAAACAGAACGTGGAGAACGTTACAGATGCGTAGATCACGCGAGTAGTTGAGTAAAGGCGTGTACTAAGTCTAACCTTATCTTGACTAATATAAAGCATCCTTCAAACTGTATGTTGTATGCCGACTTGGCTGTGTAGGTACCACGCGCTGTCCATCTCCATCGAGAGCTCTACCCACGAGAGTTCTAGCCTCCCTTTCTTTTATAGCCAGCCCTCAGGCTAAACAATCCAATCTAGGACTCATACTCCTAATTGGACTCGTATCCTAACTTACCATAACTGCTCAGGACTCTCCTATTCGCAGATAGAAGTAATCGTGAGACTTCCAAACACCTTAGGAACGTCCTAAACATTCCTAAAACAAATCAACTTCGTGCCTAGCACGAAATCCTATCATAACCAACTCAAATCATCCATATTTGAGCCATATCCGACTCAGCCTCAGCCTGAGTACGCAATCCAGCCGGTTGGACCTTTCCGACCAATTCTTTACGTCCACTTCTCTTCATCACGCCTTGGAACAATGTTGTCACGTCCATGCACTTCTTGCACACGTGCAAACACCTTCCAACGACGTACACGCAACCTTCATATGCACTGCCCTTGATCCAAACATCCTGCGCGACCTCCCGATCAACTCAACCACAGCTCCTCCCGAACTTGGTTGTTGGAACCTCATCTCCTCCCTGAGACTAGTCCAAGGATCCCGTCACCAGCCATGTCTTGAACTCAAGGAACACCCGCACATAAATAAACAACCAATTCTTCCGAGCACAAGTCCTCGACTTGACTCACGTTAGTTCGAAAACCACAACACCTTACATGAGCACGTCACATAAGCATGTTGCAAATCATATCAAATGATAACAGCCATAACCACAAAAACACACCAAAAACTTAACAAATTAATACTAAGCAAACCTTCCCATAAAGCAAGTTTGAAACATTGCGAGTTAAAAGCAAAACAAGACGCTGCAGTTCTACGAGTTGAACTTCACGGGAGCTCCCTAAAAATAAGCTCCGGACCTCACAGAAGCTCTCCGGACCTTGCAGGAGCTCTCCGGACCTTGCGTCGGACCTTGCCAACACTTGGCAGACCTAACAAAGAACTTGTCGAACCTTGCCACAGAAGAATGTTTTGGCAATATTCAAAACTTTGAATGTTAATGTTAACTTTTATCCTAATTGGTAATGTATTCAGCACACATAGGTCTCACAATCTCCCCCTTGATGAATGCATTGGCAACACCAATTAAAATCCGAACATTGGCTTATGAAAAGTTTTGAAAAGCTTTGAAAACTCATTTCTCCCCCTTTATTAATTTCTCCCCATTTTTTAAAATCAGAGAAGGAAGAAAGTGTAAATCTCTCCTTATACATATTTCTCCCCCTTTGACAATGTATTCAGCAAGGTTCAAAAGAGAAATTTTTAAATGTTATGAGCATATTATAACATATACATACAAAACAAAGCTCATCCAAGTCATACTATCAGGTTACTTACACTATCACATCAATGAGATACATAAAGTAGTGTAAGCTATGCTAGAGATCAAATGTATTTTTCAGTTTAAGCAAGTCAGGATCTCCCTTACTCAACTATTTCAAAACCTGAAAACATAACACTTGTTGCTGCATTTTTATTATTCATAATCATTTAAGGCACAAAGTTGATCATATGATATTTGCAAGAGATTATATGCCGCATCAGCCTTATTCTAACCAACCAAGCCAAGCCTATGTCATTTGACAATCAGAAGCTTAAGGACATGGTTTTAGTCATACACAATTCCTTCCAAGTTCATATCTTAGTGCAATGATAAGCAATCTCAAAAGAAGAAGTGCGATGCATGCATATTCTCTTGATATTTTCTTAATTTTTTATTTAAAAACTCAACATGTGAGCTGATCACTTGATTAATTTTTTATGATTAAAAGCACTTGTGAGCACGCAACAAGTTCAAACCAGCAAGAAAGTTCGATCATGACCAGATTTAGTGTAAGTAATTATTCCAATTACTAGTCATGGCAAAAACTACAAAATGTATAACATGAGTAATGTAGTAAGAACTTTCAGCCTGTAAAAGGAATCACAAAGTCATATATGTATGAAATACTATGCTCATATTATTTTAGTTTCAGATTCACACATAGACTTTCAAAGTTTCAAAAACTCCCCCTCAATTTAAGCCATAAGGATGCATAACCCCTATTTCACCACGAATGAAACAAAAACGAGTGAAATCCAAAGGTTTTGTAAAAATATCAGCCAATTGTTGTTCGGTATCGACATGGTGAAGCACAATGTTTCCTTTTTCAACATTATCACGGAGAAAGTGATACCTAATGTCAATGTGCTTAGTTCTAGAGTGTTTCACGGGGTTTTTAGCAATACAAATTGCACTAGTGTTATCACAAAACAGTGGAACACTATCTAAATCAACCCCATAGTCCTTAAGTGTTTGAACAATCCAAAGAATTTGTGAGCAAGCGCTAGCCGCAGCTACATATTCAGATTCGGCCGTGGATTGTGCAACTGAACTTTGTTTTGTAGAGGACCAAGCAACAAGTGAATTACCAAGAAAATGACAAGCACCCGAAGTACTTTTCCTATCAATCCTACAACCCCCAAAATCAGCATCCGAAAAAGCTTTCAAAGAAACGGTTGAGAAAGAAGGAAGAAAAATGCCAAATTCTTGAGTTCCATGTAGGTATCTGAGAATCCTTTTGATGGCTTGGCGATGTGAAGCACGTGGAGAAGCTTGAAAACGTGCACAAAGACATACGCTGAATTGTATGTCCGGTCTTGACGCCGTGAGATACAAAAGTGATCCAATCATACTTCTGTATTCTTTTTTATCGACCGGGTCACCATCTTCGTCAAGTTCAAGTGTTGTTGTTGTTCCCATTGGTGTCCGAAGAGGCTTGCATTTGTCCATGTTGAAGCGCTTAAGAAGGTCCTTTGTATACTTAGTTTGATGCACAAAAGTTCCTTCTTTTATTTGCTTGATTTGCAGCCCCAAAAAGTATGTGAGTTCTCCCATCATACTCATCTCAAATTCTGAACTCATCATAGCTGAAAACTTGGACACGAGATCATGAGAAGCACAACCAAAGATAATATTATCCACATACACTTGAACGAATAATGAGTCATTGTCATGCTTAAGTACAAAAAGAGTTTTATCAACCTTGCCCATGGTAAACCCCTTTTCAAGTAAGAATATTTTTAACCTATCATACCATGCTCTAGGGGCTTGTTTTAGACCGTACAAGGCTTTGGATAGTTTGTAAACATGATTAGAAAAATTTGGATTTTCAAAACTCGGTGGCTGCTTAACATAAACCTCCTCCTCTATATAGCCATTAAGAAAAGCACTTTTAACATCCATTTGATATAACTTGAAACCTTTAGATGCAGCAAATGCTAATAAAATTCTTATAGCTTCTAATCTAGCAACAGGAGCAAATGTTTCATCAAAATCTAGACCTTCAATTTGAGTGAAACCTTGAGCAACCAACCTAGCTTTATTTCTAACCACAACCCCATCCTCACTTTGCTTATTTTTAAATACCCATTTAGTTCCAATTAATGTGTGACCTTGAGGTGGAGGTACAAGTTTCCAAACATTGTTTCTTTCAAAATTTTCTAACTCTTCTTGCATGGCATTAATCCAAGATTCATTAGTGAGTGCGTGTGATATATCCTTGGGTTCAAAAGAAGCAACAAAAGCAGAATGAGCATGAGAGTTTGGATCGCAAAACCTAGACCGAGTGACTCGTTCATGCAAGCTTCTAATGATTTGTTGTGGATGATAACTTTTGAGTACTCGGAGCGGAGTAGACACTTCACAAGCATCTTCTTCTTCATGTTAGGACCTTTGATTAGGAGAGCTTGTTGATTGAGGAAGGTCCGAACCAACAATAGTGACTGTTGGTGCTGGTTGTGGTGCAAAATCAACAGCTTGATCGTTATCTACTTTCGAGTTTTCGGGCAGCAGCACCACTTCTTCATCTTCTTCAATAAAAATACTCTCCCCCTGCGGATATGGATCCGGACCTGCAATATCGGAGCTAGTACTTGGGCTAGCTTCATCAAAAGAAACCTCGCAAGTCTCCACAATTTTGTTAGTGTCAAGTAAAAGCACACGGTAGCCTCTAGTATGAGATGGATAACCAAGAAACATGCCATCAACAGATCTAGCTTCAAATTTATCAAGATTACCATGTTTCTTAATAAAGCATTTGCAACCAAAAACCCTAAAGTGTGTAACACTAGGCCTATGTCCAAACCGGAGCTCATATGGGGTTTTTCCAAGCTTAGCACGCAAGAAAACACGATTTGAGACATAACAAGCGGTTGCAATTGCATCAGCCCAAAATTTCCTAGGAGTTTGATATTCATCAAGCATAGTCATAGCCATCTTAACTAAGGTCCTGTTCTTTCTTTCTACGACACCATTTTGTTGTGGTACATAGGGTGAAGAGTATTGATGATCTATTCCATTTTCAGCACAAAAGTGATCAAAGGATTGGTTTTTAAATTCAGTTCCGTTATCACTTCTAATTGCTTTTAATGATCCTGGGTGATCAATAGATAATCTAAGAAATAAAGTTCTAAAATGACTAAAGGCTTCATTCTTAGATGCCATAAAATAAACCCAAGAATATCTAGAATAATCATCAACAATCACAAGCACATACCATTTACCTCCGAAGGATTGAACACGTGCCGGACCTACTGTGTCAAGATGTAAAAGTTGTCCCGGTTCAACTGTCATGGTCATTGTGAGAGGAGCATGTGAACCTGCAACAAACTTAGCATGTCTACAAGAAGAGCATACAATATCATTGTCCTTTTTAAGCTTCGGCAGCCCACGTATGCGATCGAGAGCACTAACACGAGTGAGATGATCAAAGCCTATGTGACCAAGTCTACGATGCCAAAAATATAGATCCTTTGTATCATTAGCAACTAGACACCGATGTTTAGAAGTTGACAAATAAAAATCAGCTTTAAAAACTCTTCCAAACCTAGACATGTTAAACAAAAGCTCACCTTTTGAATCTACAACCTTGCAACAATTTTTAGCAAAGCTATCGAAGTGTTCGGTCGACACTTCCCCTGGACCTGCACTAGGCAGCCCGCGGAGGTTCTTTTTCGGAGGGGCTAGTCACTTGCGGAGAGCTTGAGCGTATGGACGAGTTAGTAAGAGCTTGACACGACGGGTTTTACGTGGTTCGGGCCGCCGGAGCGTAAAACCCTACGTCCACGGTGAGCTGAGGTGCTCGCTGTATTGCTTGCTGCTCAGAACCGGAGTCCTGAGCTTGGGGATGACTGATGTCTAGCGTATGAGTTGCTGGAGTGCGAACCCACAGAGTTCGAACCAACAGAGTTCGAACCCTTGCTAACGTTGCCTACCCGAGCCTTTTATAGTCCAAGGCTCGAGTGGCTTACAAGGGGGGGACCGGGACCCGACAGGTGGCCCCGGGGTGATTTTCTACCAGCTATTATGTCTTGGCGCTGCCGTCGAAGTCCTCGTCCTGCCGCCCTACCCATGCCGCAGGCTAAGTGTAGCGTGTAGTCGTTGGCGATGGCAGGGGCGGCAGGGCATGTCTTGTCCGGTCTTGTCGCTGCCTTCAATGGCCTGCAGCTTCAGACACTGTACGCCTGTCTTGACTGTGACTGGTCACAGCGCCTCCTGACAGGCGTGCGCTGCGCCTCTTCGTCTCGGGAAGGCGCGGGTCTTGAATGCTTTGTACGGTAAAGGCATGACGCGCCTTTACTCCCGCTGCCTACAGCGCCGGTCGGCAGCACTGTTCTGCTGGCCACGTGTCGGACCCAGAGCTCTCCTCTAAGGAGGGGGGGAGCTCCGGCTCCGCTGGACACGTGGAGCTTTCGGAGCTCACCCCCGCGGAGGGGGGCGAGGTCCGGTCTTCCGGGCCACGTGGCAGGCTCGGAGCTATCCTTTGAGGAGAGGAGAGCCCCGGTCCTGCGGGACACGTGGTGCCTTCGGAGCTCGCCCTTGCGGAGGGGGCGAGGTCCGGCCTCCTGGGCCACGCGGCAGGCCCGGAGCTATCCTCCGTGGGGAGGGGAGCTCCGGCCCCGCTGGACACGTGGCGCCTTCAAACCTCGCCCCTGCAGAGGGAGCGAGGTCCTTAGGAAGTTTTACCCTGTGCGCGGAGGTACCCGGTATTGAGGGTGCCGACAAAAGCTAACCTCTAGATTTTCATCTAGCAATTGTGAAACCGAAAGCAAGTTGTATTTCAAATTTTTAACAAGTGCCACATCTTTCAAAGTGTAGAGATTGTTTACTCTAACCGAACCTTTAACAATTATGGGAGTAGAAGAGTTATCGGCGAAAGTAACATTTTCTACACGTGGCACAAAAGAGAGAGAGGAGAACCATTCTTTGTTACCGGTCATGTGGCGTGAGCAACCTGAATCCACAATCCAAATGTTCTCCTTCCTCAAACGTGAAACCTACACAGCAGCACAATACGTCGATGACTCAATACTGGGGTTAGTTAAAAGACTTTTAGGAATCCAGTACTGAGTCACATGACGTCCAACAGGAATAACATGCGAAAGCTGAGAAGATACAGCAGGTTTATGAGCCAAACATCGAAATTTTTTGTTCCCAACTACTGACTTAGAAGATGTGTTATATGTAGCACAAAAAACAGTAGGTCCGGGAGCAAGTTTTTGGCTCATTACAGCAGGTTGCAAGCTCCGAACATTCGGTCTAGCAGATTTTGATTGGTTGTTATGTGATCTAGCAAGTATTATTTGTTTCTTATCGTGTTTAGCTAGTCTATAATAAAAATCCATGACATGACCATCTCTACCACAGTAGGTACAATGAAAAATAACCTTATTATCATGTCTAGATGAGCAAGCAACACGTTTATTAGAACCCGAATGGGACAGTACTCCTGCAAATTTGAAAATCACCTCTTTTTGTCTAGGAGCTGTTTGAATCAAACCGCTTCCTAATGACTTTACAACTTTAGGTGGGTGTGCCTTAGCATGAGCATGAGAATTAAAACCTAAACCAGTTTTATCATTACAAGACTTGGAAGAATTCAACAGCAAGTTTAGGTTCTTATTTGCATTAGAAAACCGATCTAGTGTCCTATGCATGTCATCAAGTTTATTGGACAGATTAAAGCAGTTTTCACATGAAGTTTTTCCTTTTAGTTTGCAATTTGAACAATATTTAACTTCATGCACACGTAAAGTATTGTTCAAAATAGAAATCTCAGTCATAGCATCATTTAGTTTCTTATTCAGATCATCACATGAAGAACAATGCAAATCAATTGTAGAACAACAAGCATCTTTCAACTTTTTATCATTAAGTGCAGCAAGCTCTTTGTTCTTTTTAATTTCAAGTTCAAGTTTATCAAGTGTAGATGCGTGTGCACTTCTTAAAGAGGATAATTGTTCATAAATCAAATCACATGAGGAACAAGAATCATCACTAGGAATCAAAGTTTTTAAACGATTAATTTCAGATTCTAGTGATTCAATTTTAACAGCATTGTTCCTAAGTTTTTTATCCTTTTTCTTTAATATAACAGTGGCACGAGAAATAGCATCACACATTTCTTCGCAAGTGGGACATACCTCTTCATCGTCGCTGTTGTGTTCTGCCTTCTCGGAGCTTGAACTTGACTTGCTCGCCATGCAACACATATTTGCCATAGCTTCTTCATCTTCATCACTACCGGTGTCCACATCACTTGAGCCGAAATCTTGAAGTGCAGAGATCATACTATGTACTATGTTGCGCATTGATAAATCTTTCTTCTTCTTATTCTTTGCAAACGATTTCTTCGGCCTTGTTTGCTTTTCTTCACGTGAAGTCGGACCTGAAAGGTTAGGACACTCTGTACGAAAATGTTCTGTCTTACCACATTCAAAACATCGTTGAGGTCCGGAGCTTCCTCTCCTTCTAGTTCTCACATTTTGCGATGCTTTTGAGAACCGAGTAGAGATGAGTGCAAGCTCCTCCTCTGGAAACTCTTCAATCTGTTCAAGGGTTAGAGAGGACAGCAAAGAGAGTGCACCACTAGATGATGATTGACTAGAACTAGACATGTCACGTTGCGAAACAAATACAATAGACTTGTTGGGTTTTTTACGTGAGATGATGTCAATTTCATGAGTTTTCAATTTAGAATAAAGCATGTCTAAAGTAAGAGAACTCATGACAGTAGATTCACGAATAGATGTAACTTTCATCTCCCAAATTGACATATCTAATGCTTCTAACAATTGTCTAGCATTTTCAGCATCTGAAAAGTTAACATTGACACTACGCAAGTTGCTGAGAATTTTATTAAAGCGAGCAAAAAGGTCGTCAATTGACTCACCGGGTGGCATCTCAAAACGCATGTATTCTTTCTTGAACATATCTTGCCTTACCTTCTTGATCGTATTGGATCCTTCATGGTAGTCACAAAGAGCTTTCCAAACATCATATGCAGATCGGAGTTGTGCAACACGGTCGAAGTCGCTTTGAGTCAATCCTTGGATGATCAAGTTGCGAGCCTTGTTGTTGTTGTCAACATCTCTCATGTTCGCAGCCGTAACTTGATCGTTGGGTGGTACATCGTAGTTCCGGTAGACCTTTTCCCATATGGCGAAGCCTTGCGCCTGTATGTAGGCCTCCATCCACGCTTTCCAAACCTGAAAAACGATGCCATTGAACACACAAGGTTTTGCGGAGTACTTCTCTATGATGGTTAGTCAAAACACGTGCAAATCACAAAGATTAGAGCACCTTGGCTCTGATACCAATTGTAGGATCGAAGAGCATGTGAAAAGCTACCAGAGGGGGGGTGAATGGCAGATTAAAACTTTTCGCAGCGGAAACAACAAAAACCCCTCAGCAAAAAAAATCAATCGGTTAAAGAAACCGTGTGTGCAAATGTTTTCAAACGTGTTCAACCGTGACAAATCAAGTAGAGAGATAGAGAATCAAGTAACGGATCTAATGCAACAAGAATCACTTGAAAACACGAAGTAAAACTTGAGATACGATCAAAACATTGAACGAAGATCAATCTGTTCTACCCGATATAAAACAGATCTGCAACGCTGCAAAGAAACTCGTGTATCTCAAAAACTACAGATTCGAAGCTCGTGAAAATTTCACAGATGATATATAATTGAGTTGTGAAGACAACCCAAAAAGAATCACACCAATCGGATCTGTAAAACTCGAGTTATGAACGAAACACCGAAGCAACGTCGGTCTGTCCAGAAACTCAGCGAGAAAGATTTGACGAAAAACAAGTCGGACGAACAAGGCACAAAAGCTCCTCGAAACTATGAACTTTATTTAATAGAAACACAAGAGGAACAACCCAAAGTTCTCTACCCACGAGAGCTCTGGTCTCCCTTGCTTTTATAGCCAGCCCTCAGGCTAAACAATCCAATCTAGGACTCCTACTCCTAATTGGACTCGTATCCTAACTTACCATAACTGCTCAGGACTCTCCTATTCGCAGATAGAAGCAATCGTGAGACTTCCAAACACCTTAGGAACGTCCTAAACATTCCTAAAACAAATCAACTTCTTGCCTAGCACGAAATCCTATCATAACCAACTCAAATCTTCCATATTTGAGCCATATCCGACTCAGCCTCAGCCTGAGTACGCAATCCAGCCGGTTGGACCTTTCCGACCAATTATTTACGTCCACTTCTCTTCATCACGCCTTGGAACAATGTTGCCACATCCATGCACTCTTTGCACACGTGCAAACACCTTCCAACAACGTACACGCAACCTTCATATGCATTGCCCTTGATCCAAACATGTTGCGCGACCTCCCGATCAACTCAACCACAACTCCTCCCGAACTTGGTTGTTGGAACCTCATCTCCTCCCTGAGACTAGTCCAAGGATCCCGTCACCAGCCATGTCTTGAACTCAAGCAACACCTGCACATGAATAAACAACCAATTCTTCCGAGCACAAGTCCTCGACTTGACTCATGTTAGTTTGAAAACCACAACACCTTACATGAGCACGTCACATAAGCATGTTGCAAACCATATCAAATGATAACAGCCATAACCACCAAAACACACCAAAAACTTAGCAAATTAATACTAAGCAACCCTTCCCATAAAGCAAGTTTGAAACATTGCGAGTTAAAAGCAAAAACAAGACGCTGCAGTTCTACGAGTTGAACTTCACGGGAGCTCCCTAAAAACAAGCTCCGAACCTCACAGAAGCTCTCCGGACCTTGCAGGAGCTCTCCGGATCTTGCGTCGGACCTTGCCAACACTTGGCGGACCTAACAAAGAACTTGTCGGACCTTGCCACAGAAGAATGTTTTGGTAATATTCAAAACTTTGAATATTAATGCTAACTTTTATCCTAATTGCCAATGTATTCAGCACACATAGGTCTCACAGTTGGGATAGCATAGACACCCAAAAACCCGTAGGTGAGAATAATCAGACTGAACACCGAATAGAATCTGGTAAGGAGTTAAAAAGTTCAGTGTTCGAGTTGGACGTCGATTCAAAAGGTAAGTTGCAGTGTGCAAAACATCGACCCAATAGCGAGGTGGTAAGGAAGCCTAAAAGAGAAGACAACGAAGAACATCATTGATAGTTCTTAGTGATCTCTCAGCCTTACCATTTTGAGGTGAGGAATATGGGCAAGAAAATCGGAAAGTGATGCCATGTTTTGTAAAGAAGGAACTAAGTGAGGCATTGTCAAATTCTTTACCATTGTCGCACTAAAAAGACTGAATATGAGAACGAAACTGGTTCAGTACGAACGAATGAAAACGTTCAATGACAGAAGCAGTTTCAGTTTTGTTTCGCAAAGGGGATGTCCAAAGATAGTGACTGTAATCATCAAGAAGTACAATATAATAATTGTAGCCCGTTACACTGCTGATCGGCGACGTCCAAAGATCACAATGTAAAAGTTGAAAAGGAAAAAACGTGACAGACTCTGATCTAGCAAAGTGAAATCGTACATGACGACCCTTTTGACACGCATCACAGATGTGATGACCATTATTTGAAACAGAAACCGAGAACTGAGGAAGAGCTGCTCCCAAGCGTTGGTGTCATGGATGCCCTAGGCGTTGATGCCAGAGCCTGGAAGAGGTAACACTGAAGGGTTTGGATGAACTGGCTGAAGAAGATGCGAGTGTTGTGGATGGGTAGAACGGGTACAAAACGCCATGACTATTGGACCTCAGAATCACCTCTCTACTGAGCAGATCCTTGATAGAGAAACCGAATGGATCAAATTCGACAGAACAACAGTTGTCAGTTGTAAACTTACGAACAGAAATGAGGTTATGAATTAAATTAGGTGTGTGAAGAACACGGTGCAACTAAAAAGAACGTGAGTTAGTTGGAAGTGAGATTGATCCAGTACCAAGGACACCAATATGAGAACGTTGCCAACAATGACATTAGAGTAATTATGCAGAGATGTCTTACAATACTCACTCATGTTAGCCGTGTGACCACTGGCCCCAGTGTCCATAAACCAATCTGCTGAAGAACCTGATGTATTTGCAGCAGCATGCAGGGCCTGAAGCAAGCCTGTTGTGTCGAACGAGGATGAAGACGTCGGTGCATGCTGAGTCGAGGGCTGAGCCATGAACGTCGGTGCATGCTTAGACTTAGTACACGCCTTTACTCAACTACTCGTGTGATCTATGCATCTGTAACGTTCTCCATGCATGTTGATGGTCTCAAAGGTACCCTTGTGCTTCTTCCTGTTCTTGATAACACCAACACGACCAGTGTTCCTTCCACCAGTAACCATGATGACATTGCCGACATCAAACTTGAGTTCTGCTAGTTGTTGGGTATCCATCCGGTATGGCCTTTTATATATAGGAGCAGTACCAGGTACTAATTCTATAATGAATTCTACTTCTCGATCCGGTGGCATACCTGGTAACTCCTCGGGAAATACATTTGAAAATTCATTGACCACCTTGATGTCCTCAATAACTACTTCGGTCTTGTTGAGTTGAACATGTCCAGAGGGTACTTGAATAGATGTGAACTCAACTTTCGTTCCATCCGTATGTGTTAGTTCCACTGTTCTCGTTGAGCAATGTATAACTCCTTTATACTTGGTTAACCAGTCCATCCCCAAAATGATATCTATCCCTTGTGATTCTATCACAATGAGATTTGCAAGGAATTCTACTCCGTTAACTCCTAGCTTTATCTTGGGACATACTTGTTTTGTCTTTATTTCTCCTCCAGGAGAATTTACTAGTAACACTCGATTCATAGATGTAATTTGTAATTTGTGCTTGGTTATAAATTCCTTGGCTATGAATGAGTGTGTTGCACCAGAGTCAAACAGAATTGTAGCAGGATAAGTGTTTGCGGAGAACATACCAATCACCACATCTGGTGCCTCCTGTGCTTCCTCCATGGTCACATGATTCACCTTGCCACGCACAAGATTCTGTGGTGGAGGTGGCTTCTTATTGGGGCACCGGTTGGCATAATGTCCCGTTTCTCCACAGTTGAAGCATTGCCCCGTGACCTTGTTCATTGGTGCTTTGTTGCCTGGTTGTGCATTTGGAGGATTTGACCTTGCAGGACGGGGTTGGAAAGCAGGACGTTGTTGCTGCACTTGTTGTCGCTGCTGCTGTGGTTGGAAGGCTGGATTCCTAGCAGCAGGGTTGTAGCTCCTCTGAAACTGATTGGGAGCTATAGGTCGATTCATTGCTCCCGTCGGCGGTGATGAGAAGCGGGGCCGACTGTTGCTGCTAGAAGTCTGTCCTTGCCAATTCATTTTCCTCTTTCGCTCTTCAACTAACTTCTGTCTTTTCCTTTCCACTATGAAAGCCTTGTTGATGAGCTTTTGGAAACTTTCATAGTCACTTGAAGACATAGCATACTGTATTTCTGAGTTCAATCCCTCAATGAAACAATCTTGTTTCTTTTCATCCGTGTCTATGTCTCCCGGAGCATAGCGAGATAACTGTGTGAACTTGGTAAGGTACTCTCGCACGGACATGCTACCTTGTTTCAGGTTGAGGAACTCCTTCCGCTTGTTCTTGATCTCTCCTGCTGTAACATAGTGATTGCGGAAGGCAAGTTTGAACTCATTCCATGAGATACTTTCTGGATCCTCATGGGCTTCTTTGTATGCCGTCCACCAGTTCGCGGCGGGTCCATATAGTTGGTGAGAAGCAAAAAGCACTCTCTCACGTCCTGGGCACTGTATGATCTGCAACTTGTTCTCAATATTCTTGAGCCAATCATCAGCTTCCAATGGCTCTATAGCGTTGTCGAACCTTGGTGGTTGAGTGCTTAGAAAGTCATTCAATTTGGGTTGACGCGGTGCATTCTGAATTTGTGGTTGCATGTTGGCCACCACTTGTGTCAAGTTCTGAAGGAGTTGGTTTTGCATGTTCATCATCTGTTGTATAACCTCTCAATCTGCTCTGCGTGCAACTCGTGGCTGCCATCCAGGCAAAGGGAACTCTGCAGCCTCATTGTTGTTGTTCCCTTCATTGTGTATCCTTCTTCCTACCATCTATTGTGAAATACTATGTTTAAAATTAATGTATAGATATTCTCTTTAGTGTATTACTTTGTGTACTTACTTCATCAATTCTATACAAGAGTTACTAAAGTTTCTACTTCGTTTATTAGATGATCATGATTGAAACAAACTAAGCACTTATATTCCTTAATAGATATTTACATACACTAACGAGGTTGTGAACATAAGCCTACGGCTTTCACAACTCACGTTCACATACTAACACACACATTACATCATTAATCTAAACAATTACACTAATCAACCATTACACACTAGTCAACACAATACCATACAAGCGTACTACACGAGTTACTACATAAGTAAGGACACCTATCCTAGTTGTCCCCTGGGTTCTGTGCATCCTCCTGTGGGTTCCCGCCATCACCATCAGGAGTGCTAGCCTCTGACTCAGCTGTGGAGGCCTCAGGTGCTGGAGAAATATGTGGTTGCCCTACGGTCTGGAGAGTCCGGAGTCCAAGTGTCTCCATCCGAAGCATAGAGATCACTTACTTCTCCATCCCTCATCCTCATCAGTCCACGCATAATGGCCTCCGTCTTCTTCAGAAGGTCCCGGACATCTTGGAGTTCCTGTTGGCAGTTCTGCAGCCTCGTACTGACGTCCACTCCTACCTGGAGGCTCATATCCATCTGCACTACGTCACAACCTTCATGGATGGGCTCGTGGTTGAATACCGCACTTCCACTTTGTCGCCGAGGGGTGTACATGTATTGGGTCCCCTCAAGGCGGCCACGGTTGGTGTAGCTCTGGCAAGTGATTGCCTCCCAAGTGGCGTCCTTCTCAGCCTCTTCCATGGTGGACCTCCATGCTGGTGAGTTGTGAATTTTGAGCAGCTTGTTCTCATAGTAGATCCTCGCCTGCGACTTCCACTCGTCTCGTTCTGCGCGAGAGACTCGAGTGGTGTCGTACTGCACCTCTAGCTTGCCGGTATACCCAGCACAGCGAAGGAGGTGTCTAAGGCGATCCACCATGCCTCTAGTGGACTCCCCGTGGGTCTGGTAGGTGGCGGGGTTGTCCACCTCCTCAGTAGTGCGCTCAGCCAGCTGGTGTCGAGGAACTCGTCCTCCGGTGGACTTACGGGCAGTGAGACGTGTGCGTGCCATCTGTTTCAAGAAAAATTTAAAATGTGTTAGAAAATAAACAATAATATAATTTTGAGTATAGATGAGGTTAGACAACAACATATATATAATTTAAATAATCCTCCTTCTAATAAAATAGTTTTTAATAAAATAGTGATATCTATCCCGTCCATTTCTAACTAGATTTGCGTCCTACGGGCAACCTTGGCTCCGATACCACTTTGTCACACCCGGTTTCCCATAAGGAACACCGAGCGTATTCTCACATGTATACCAGGATCGGTTGAGTCATACATGTGCTGACAAGAGTGAAATATCATTGTATTACAAGCCAAGTGTATCATACATCGTAATATTACATCATAAATCATAAAGTATCAATTATGAGTACAAGCACACTAATAATATAACAGCGGAAGATTCTAGCGTGGTGCTCCAATTCCACAGGCGTTGCCCGGGGGTCACGCCAACCTAGAATAACTCTTCGGGATCGAAATCCTCCTCATCGAAGTCATTTTCTTCATTTGGACCTGAGCAGCATACGACATCCAACAAAAGCAAGTTTGAGTACCAAAGGTACTCAGCAAGTGTAGGAAAGAATGTTATGAAGGCTAATAGCAAGGAAGGCTAACATGGTTAAGCACTATGCATTAATCCTAAGCCTTAGCTTTGATTAGCAACCTATCTTACTAGGTGATAATCCCACCGTCATCATAATTAAGTCATTAATGTTAGGTTACACCACCCAACAACCTCTTTCAACACACATCCATGTTTCTCTAATCATGGACAAGTCCAAGCCGCTCTTGACCGTGAGCACGGCTGTCATAACAGTTTGGTTCTCTACAGAGATTGTACCACTTTACCCACAAGTAGTGATTTCATCCCCTGTTGCCAGGTGGACTAAGAAACCTCCCTGATATCCGTGGTTGCAAGCCACATTACACACTTCCTTTGGTGTGCGATCAGGAGATCACTACATGGCCTTTACAAAGGGTCTACCGGCAAGTACAAGCCCACTGAGGTTTCACCGCTGTAGTTCCTGGGAGTAACCCTCCCCTACAGAAGCCCCCTCTTGAGCCTTGCTGTTCCCAGGGCAGTCAAAAGTGGACTCCCATTCCCCGCACCATCCAAACACTTATACTATACCGGCAAACTCCTAATTAATTGGCCAAGCTGCCCCATCTCAGTCTTGTGGTGGCACTGTAAAGCCGGGTTAACTGTTCCATGAACCGGTCCTTAGAATCTAAGACAGGCAGTAACTCATTCCCGAGTCTCGTGCACGAAGCACCAACCAAAACAACCAGGCTGCCTAGATTCCCAATACCATGACACACTCTTGTGTCCTTTATATAATTCCACAAGACTATCCACATAATGTTTCATTCATTTTCTAAGTTCTAAGCATGGCTAAGCACATAAAATGATAACCAACAAATATCAACTAAGTCCCTCCATGGTTCAACAAGGAATGATAAAGGAATATAACTAGGGAAACAACCTAAATTAGGTTTCATGTTAATGACATCATGCAAGAATTCTAACTAATCATCCTAGAATAGGAACAAAGTGGTCAAGGAACACTTGCCTTTGAAGGAAGGGTGATTCACTTCAAATTCTTGCTCTTGAAGATTTGGGTGTAGTTCTTGATTTGGTTCTAGCCATTCATATGCACACAAAACAATGCCAAACATGCCATAAGAATCCTATCAATGTATTACAATCATATATGTTTGTATACACACATGTACTTATTGTTTTTGTATCATTTCATGTGGGTTAGGATGAAAATAAATTTCAATTGGGTACTTATATTCCTTCTACTTTACTATTGCCACAGCTAAACACTCATTTTCAGTTTGTGGGGTGATTTGAATAAATTTTTGAGTTTTATAGTTATATATATGTTAGTTGTTGTAATTAATTAAATCCTAAAAATCATTTAAATTATTATTATAATTATTTTCAGAACTCATATTTCTAATTTCTGCATTTCAGAACCTATTTAAGTATTTAGAACAGTCTCCAAAATTTTTCTTTAATATACACTATTTTTATCCATATTTCAGTATTTATTTAATACCAAAAAATGCATTTTCAGCCATTTAAATTATTATTCTGGACTACAGAAACTTCAAATGCATAAAAACATAAAAACAGAATAATATTGTGCTGTTTAATAAATTTCTACAATTTTCTGATATTTATATTATTTTTGTTTAAATTTTCAGAATTAATTTCTCATTATATAATTAATTTCAGTCTTTGGAACTAATTACTTTTAATTTCAGATTTAATATTCTGGTCAGAATGTTTTAATAGTGTTTTGAATGAATTTCTAACATTTTCCAGAATTTATTTAGCCTATTTTGAATAATTACAGAATTAAAAACAAACTTTTAAATTGATTTGGGCTAATTTGTAATAAATTCAAACTTTCTGGGGTTCAAATTGAAAATACAGAACTATTTGGTTAATTTACAAATCATACAGGGGCTATTTGGTTATTTTAAACTAAATTCCTAATTTCTAATAAGCCTAGGGTTCATCTTGTAAGAATCAGGGGCTATATCATACTTATTTAAATCTCCAGGGACTAAAGCGTTAAAATCTCAACGTTTATAACTAATTTGAATGTGGGTCGTCGGATCTGAGATCAATGGCCCAGATTTAAATAACCGAACCGGTACGCACGTTCTAATCAGAGCCGTTGGCTCAAATCCGACGCACCAGAAGCGGCCACGTCGCCCTATACTCGTCTTCCCCGCGTCCGGCGGCCGCGCGATCGCCGGCGAGCGGCGGCGGTGGCCGGAGACTTTCGGTTTTCCCGATTTCTCTACCAATTCTTGATCTACTTGCACCAGGAGAGAGAGGAGAGGGTGGGGAACTCACCTAGGAGGGTTTTGGAGACCGGATTTGGCTGGAGACGCATGATCGACGGCGGCAGTGGGAAGACTCCGGCGATCTTCGTCGGGATTAGTCTCCAGGCGTGTTTCTTCAAGGAATTTGGTCGGGATTTCCTTCTGATGGCCGAGGGAGTGTGTAGGAGTCGTCAGAATCAAGGATCGTCGTGGATTTCCGAAGAATTGGGTTTGGAGGCGGTTTTTCTTATTCGGGCGAGATGGGTGGTTTCGATGGGGGAAAATGACCGGGGTCGGGCTATCTATATAGAGGGGGAACCGGCGGCGGTTGTGGGGGCGTCGGTTGAGGAAGAGGCGCGAAGAAACAGCCGGAACCGAGACAATTCGCTCACATGCGATAATAGCGTCGGGGAGAGAGAGGGAGAGAGGAGGGGCTGCGGTTAGGGCGAGAAAACTGATATGTGGGGCTACCTTGGCAGTGAGGGAGAGGAGAGGGGCCGGTTTTGATTCATTGGTGAAGAATTCG
The DNA here is from genome assembly GCA_030760725.1 of Neostapfia colusana. Taxonomy (NCBI): domain Eukaryota; kingdom Viridiplantae; phylum Streptophyta; class Magnoliopsida; order Poales; family Poaceae; genus Neostapfia; species Neostapfia colusana. Next base: position 10,465,104 of record JASWHV010000009.1, read on the forward strand.
GTTATTACAATTCTACCCCCTTAAGAAAATCTCGTCCTCGAGATTGGAGTTTACAAAGGAAATAGATTAGGAAATTGTGATTTGAGTTCATCTTCTCTTTCCCATGTAGCTTCTGCTTCTGAATGATGCTTCCATTGAACCTTGCACATCCGTATTATTTTGTTTCTTGTGACCTTTTCCATGGTGTCAAGAATTTTTATAGGGTACTCAGTATATGAAAGATCTTCTTGTACATCCAACTCATCCATTGGTAGTTGCTCTTCTGGTGTTCTTAAACACTTCTTGAGCTGTGATACGTGGAACACATCGTGTACGTCCGACAACCGAGAGGGTAACTCTAACTGATAGGCTACCTCTCCTTTGCGTTCCAGTATCTTGAATGGTCCGATATAACGAGGTGCTAGTTTCCCTCTTACTTTAAATCTCTTTAGTCCACGCATGGGTGATACTTTGAGATACACATAGTCTCCCACTTTAAGACTAGTTCTCTTCGCCTTGTGTCCGCATAGCTCTTTTGTCTTGTTTGAGCTATCTTTAGATTATTGCGAATTTCTCTTACTTTCTTTTCTGCATCTTTCAGTACTTCAGGTCCAAACACCTTGTTTTCACCTATTTGATCCCAAAATAGTGGAGTTCTACATCTTCTTCCATATAGAGCCTCAAATGGGGACATCTTCATACTTGCTTGGTAGCTATTATTATAGGAGAATTCTGCATATGGCAAATTCTTATCCCAACTCCTACTATTTTTGAGTGCACAAGCCCGGAGCATATCTTCAAGAATCTGATTGGTCCTTTCGGTCTGCCCATCAGTTTGTGGATGATATGCAGAACTGAAATTTAATCGAGTTCCCATGGACTCATGTAATTTCTACCAAAATCTTGAAGTGAACTGTGTACCTCTATCTGATACTATCTTTTTGGGTACACCATGTAGGCAGACTATTCTCGACATATACAGTTCTGCTAGTTTGGAACCGTTAAAATTTTCCTTCACTGGAATAAAGTGAGCAACCTTGGTCAATCTATCCACTATCACCCATATTGAGTCATACCCTGTTTGTGTCGTGGGCAAACCCACTATGAAGTCCATCCCAATTTCTCCCCACTTCCATTCAGGTATTTTTAGTGGTTGTAATAGCCCTGCAGGCCTTTGGTGTTCTGCTTTGACTAGTTGACATGTGTCGCACAATGCCACATGCTCTGCAACATCTCTTTTCATTCCATACCACCAATACCTTGTTTTAAGATCATGATACATCTTTGTACTTCCAGGATGGATAGAATAATCAGAACCATGAGCCTCTTTTAAGATTAATTTCTTTATTTCCTTGATGTCCGGCACACATATTCTTTTACCATGCCATATGATACCATTCTCATCTTCTCTAAATCCCGGGGCCTTGTTTTCTTTGATTAACTGCTTAATTTCTTTGATCTTTTCATCGTCCTTTTGACCTTTTCGTATATCTTGTTCCAGGGTTGAATCAACCTCCATTGCTATGGCTTCTGTATGATTCACCAAGCATAAGTTGAGCTTTGCGAACTCTTCACATAGTTGGGGTTGTAGATCTCTTATGGTCAACATGTTAACATGTGTCTTTCTGCTCAAGGCATCTGTAACCACATTAGCTTTTCCAGGATGGTAATTGATTTCCACATCAAAATCGTTAATGAACTCCAACCATCTCCTTTGTCGAAGGTTGAGATCTGGCTGAGTGAAGATATACTTCAAGCTCTTATGATCGGTATAGATCTCAGTTCTTTTACCCATTAGGTAATGTCTCCATAACTTTAATGCATGTACAACTGCTACCAACTCTAGGTCATGGGTAGGATAGTTCTTCTCATGCTTCCGAAGTTGTCGGGAAGCATAGGCAATAACATGTCCTTCTTGCATAAGCACACATCCTAACCCTTGCCCTGAAGCATCACAATATACAGAGAATGATTTCTCCATATCGGGCATAACCAGGACTGGAGCAGTTGTTAACTTCTTCTTTAATTCTTGGAAGCTTGATTCGCAATCTTGATACCATATAAAAGCAGCTCCTTTTTCCAACATCTTTGTGAGTGGCTTGGCTATTTTTGAAAATCCTTCAATGAACCTTCGGTAATAGCCTGCCAATCCTAAGAAGCTTCGGATTTCACCGACATTCTCTGGTGTCTTCCACTTCTGTACATCAGATATCTTTTCTGGGTCTACTGAGATTCCTCCTTTGGAGATATGTCCAGAAAAGCAACTTTCTTAAGCCAAAATTCACACTTACTGAATTTGGCATAAAGTTGGTTTTCTCTTAGCTTTTGTAATACTATTCTCAGGTGCTCTTCATGTTCTTTCTCATTCTTTGAGTATATGAGGATATCATCAATGAACACTACCATAAACTTGTCCAAGTATTTCATGAACACCTTATTCATAAGGTACATGAAATATGCCGGAGCATTTGTTAGTCCAAAAGGCATAACCGTATATTCATACAGCCCATACCTAGAAACAAATGTTGTCTTCGGGATATCCGATTCTCTTATCTTTAGTTGATGATATCCGGAACGGAGGTCAATCTTGGAGAATACACATGCACCTCTTAATTGATCAAACAAGTCCTCAATACGAGGTAAAGGGTACTTGTTTTTGATTGTCACTTCATTGAGGGCACAGTAATCTACACATAACCTCTTAGTTCCATCCTTCTTCGGTACAAATATGACCGGAGCTCCCCATGGTGAGGAACTAGGACGGATATACCCTTTCTCCGATAACTCTCGGATATGATCGTTGAGTTCTGCTAGTTGTTGGGTATCCATCCGGTATGGCCTTTTATATATAGGAGCAGTACCAGGTACTAATTCTATAATGAATTCTACTTCTCGATCCGGTGGCATACCTGGTAACTCCTCGGGAAATACATTTGAAAATTCATTGACCACCTTTATGTCCTCAATAATTACTTCGGTCTTGTTGAGTTGAACATGTCCAAAGGGTACTTGAATAGATGTGAACTCAACTTTCGATCCATCCGTATGTGTTAGTTCCACTGTTCTCGTTGAGCAATGTATAACTCCTTTATACTTGGTTAACCAGTCCATCCCCAAAATGATATCTATCCCTTGTGATTCTATCACAATGAGATTTGCAAGGAATTCTACTCCATTAACTCCTAGCTTTATCTTGGGACATACTTGTTTTGTCTTTATTTCTCCTCCAGGAGAATTTACTAGTAACACTCGATTCATAGATGTAATTGGTAATTTGTGCTTGGTTATGAATTCCTTGGCTATGAATGAGTGTGTTGCACCAGAGTCAAACAGAATTGTAGCAGGATAAGTGTTTGCGGAGAACATACCAATCACCACATCTGGTGCCTCCTGTGCTTCCTCCATGGTCACATGATTCACCTTACCACGCACAAGATTCTGTGGTGGAGGTGGCTTCTTGTTGGGGCACCGGTTGGCATAATGTCCCGTTTCTCCACAGCTGAAGCATTGCCCCGTGACCTTGTTCATTGGTGCTTTGTTGCCTGGTTGTGCATTTGGAGGATTTGACCCTGCAGGACGGGGTTGGAAAGCAGGAGGTTGTTGCTGCACTTGTTGTCGCTACTGCTGTGGTTGGAAGGCTGGATTCCTAGCAGCAGGGTTGTAGCTCCTCTGAAACTGATTGGGAGCTATAGGTCGATTCATTGCTCCCGTCGGCGGTGATGAGAAGCAGGGCCGACTGTTGCTGCTAGAAGCCTGTCCTTGCCAATTCATTTTCCTCTTTCGCTCTTCAACTAACTTCTGTCTTTTCCTTTCCACTATGAAAGCCTTGTTGATGAGCTTTTGGAAACTTTCATAGTCACTTGAAGACATAGCATACTGTATTTCTGAGTTCAATCCCTCAATGAAACAATCTTGTTTCTTTTCATCCGTGTCTATGTCTCCCGGAGCATAGCGAGATAACTGTGTGAACTTGGTAAGGTACTCTCGCACGGACATGCTACCTTGTTTCAGGTTGAGGAACTCCTTCCGCTTGTTCTTGATCTCTCCTGCTGTAACATAGTGATTGCGGAAGGCAAGTTTGAACTCATTCCATGAGATACTTTCTGGATCCTCATGGGCTTCTTTGTATGCCGTCCACCAGTTCGCGGCAGGTCCATATAGTTGGTGAGAAGCAAAAAACGCTCTCTCACGTCCTGGGCACTGTATGATCTGCAACTTGTTCTCAATATTCTTGAGCCAATCATCAGCTTCCAATGGCTCTATAGCGTTGTCGAACCTTGGTGGTTGAGTGCTTAGAAACTCATTCAATTTGGGTTGACGCGGTGCATTCTGAATTTGTGGTTGCATGTTGGCACCACTTGTGTCAAGTTCTGAAGGAGTTGGTTTTGCATGTTCATCATCTGTTGTATAACCTCTCCATCTGCTCTGCGTGCAACTTGTGGCTGCCATCCAGGCAAAGGGAACTCTGCAGCCTCATTGTTGTTGTTCCCTTCATTGCGTATCCTTCTTCCTGCCATCTATTGTGAAATACTATGTTTAAAATTAATGTATAGATATTCTCTTTAGTGTATTACTTTGTGTACTTACTTCATCAATTCTATACAAGAGTTACTAAAGTTTCTACTTCGTTTATTAGATGATCATGATTGAAACAAACTAAGCACTTATATTCCTTAATAGATATTTACATACACTAACGAGGTTGTGAACATAAGCCTACGGCTTTCACAACTCACGTTCACATACTAACACACACATTACATCATTAATCTAAACAATTACACTAATCAACCATTACACACTAGTCAACACAATACCATACAAGCGTACTACACGAGTTACTACATAAGTAAGAACACCTATACTAGTTGTCCCCTGGGTTCTATGCATCCTCCTGTGGGTTCCCGCCATCACCATCAGGAGTGCTAGCCTCTGACTCAGCTGTGAGGCCTCAGGTGCTGGAGAAATATGAGGGCGTTTGGTTGCCCTACGGTCTGGAGAGTCCGGAGTCCAAGTGTCTCCATCCGAAGCATAGAGATCACTTACTTCTCCATCCCTCATCCTCATCAGTCCACGCATAATGGCCTCCGTCTTCTTCAGAAGGTCCCGGACGTCTTGGAGTTCCTGTTGGCAGTTCTGCAGCCTCGTACTGACGTCCACTCCTACCTGGAGGCTCATATCCATCTGCACTACGTCACAACCTTCATGGATGGGCTCGTGGTTGAATACCGCACTTCCACTTTGTCGCCGAGGGGTGTACATGTATTGGGTCCCCTCAAGGCGGCCACGGTTGGTGTAGCTCTGGCAAGTGATTGCCTCCCAAGTGGCGTCCTTCTCAGCCTCTTCCATGGTGGACCTCCATGCTGGCGAGTTGTGAATTTTGAGCAGCTTGTTCTCATAGTAGATCCTCGCCTACGACTTCCACTCGTCTCGTTCTGCGCGAGAGACTCGAGTGGTGTCGTACTGCACCTCTAGCTTGCCGGTATACCCAGCACAACGAAGGAGGTGTCTAAGGCGATCCACCATGCCTCTAGTGGACTCCCCGTGGGTCTGGTAGGTGGCGGGGTTGTCCACTTCCTCAGTAGTGCACTCAGCCAGCTGGTGTCGAGGAACTCGTCCTACGGTGGACTTACGGGCAGTGAGACGTGTGCGTGCCATCTGTTTCAAGAAAAATTTAAAATGTGTTAGAAAATAAACAATAATATAATTTTGAGTATAGATGAGGTTAGACAACAACATATATATAATTTAAATAATCCTCCTTCTAATAAAATAGTTTTTAATAAAATAGTGATATCTATCCCGTCCATTTCTAACTAGATTTGCGTCCTACGGGCAACCTTGGCTCCGATACCACTTTGTCACACCCGGTTTCCCATAAGGAACACCGAGCGTATTCTCACATGTATACCAGGATCGGTTGAGTCATACATGTGCCGACAAGAGTGAAACATAATTGTATTACAAGCCAAGTGTATCATACATCGTAATATTACATCATAAATCATAAAGTATCAATTATGAGTACAAGCACACTAATAATATAACAGCGGAAGATTCTAGCGTGGTGCTCCAGTTCCACAGGCGTTGCCCGGGGGTCACGCCAACCTAGAATAACTCTTCGGGATCGAAATCCTCCTCATCGAAGTCATTTTCTTCATTTGGACCTGAGCAGCATACGACATCCAACAAAAGCAAGTTTGAGTACCAAAGGTACTTAGCAAGTGTAGGAAAGAATGTTATGAAGGCTAATAGCAAGGAAGGCTAACATGGTTAAGCACTATGCATTAATCCTAAGCCTTAGCTTTGATTAGCAACCTATCTTACTAGGTGATAATCCCACCGTCATCATAATTAAGTCATTAATGTTAGGTTACACCACCCAACAACCTCTTTCAACTCACATCCATGTTTCTCTAATCATGGACAAGTCCAAGCCGCTCTTGACGTGAGCACGGCTGTCATGACAGTTTGGTTCTCTGCAGAGATTGTACCACTTTACCCACAAGTAGTGATTTCATCCCCTGTTGCCAGGCGGACTAAGAAACCTCCCTGATATCCGTGGTTGCAAGCCACATTACACACTTCCTTTGGTGTGCAATCAGGAGATCACTACATGGCCTTTACAAAGGGTCTAACGGCAAGTACAAGCCCACTGAGGTTTCACCGCTGTAGTTCCTGGGAGTAACCCTCCCCTACAGAAGCCCCCTCTTGATCCTTGCAGTTCCCAGGGCAGTCAAAAGTGGACTCCCATTCCCCGCACCATCCAAACACTTATACTATACCGGCAAACTCCTAATTAATTGGCCAAGCTGCCCCATCTCAGTCTTGTGGTGGCACTGTAAAGCCAGGTTAACTGTTCCATGAACCGGTCCTTAGAATCTAAGACAAGCACTAACTCATTACCGAGTCTCGTGCACGAAGCACCAACCAAAACAACCAGGCTGCCTAGATTCCCAATACCATGACACACTCTTGTGTCCTTTATATAATTCCACAAGACTATCTACATAATGTTTCATTCATTTTCTAAGTTCTAAGCATGGCTAAGCACATAAAATGGTAACCAACAAATATCAACTAAGTCCCTCCATGGTTCAACAAGGAATGATAAAGGAATATAACTAGGGAAACAACCTAAATTAGGTTTCATGTTAATGACATCATGCAAGAATTCTAACTAATCATTCTAGAATAGGAACAAAGTGGTCAAGGAACACTTGCCTTTGAAGGAAGGGTGATTCACTTCAAATTCTTGCTCTTGAAGATTTGGGTGTAGTTCTTGATTTGGTTCTAGCCATTCATATGCACACAAAACAATGCCAAACATGCCATAAGAATCCTATCAATGTATTACAATCATATATGTTTGTATACACACATGTACTTATTGTTTTTGTATCATTTCATGTGGGTTAGGATGAAAATAAATTTCAATTGGGTACTTATATTCCTTCTACTTTACTATTGCCACAGCTAAACACTCATTTTCAGTTTGTGGGGTGATTTGAATAAATTTTTGAGTTTTATAGTTATATATATGTTAGTTGTTGTAATTAATTAAATCCTAAAAATCATTTAAATTATTATTATAATGATTTTCAGAACTCATATTTCTAATTTCTGCATTTCAGAACCTATTTAAGTATTTAGAACAGTCTCCAAAATTTTTCTTTAATATACACTATTTTTATCCATATTTCAGTATTTATTTAATACCAAAAAATGCATTTTCAGCCATTTAAATTATTATTCTGGACTACAGAAACTTCAAATGCATAAAAACATAAAAACAGAATAATATTGTGCTGTTTAATAAATTTCTACAATTTTCTGATATTTATATTATTTTTGTTTAAATTTTCAGAATTAATTTCTCATTATATAATTAATTTCAGTCTTTGGAACTAATTACTTTTAATTTCAGATTTAATATTCTGGTCAGAATGTTTTAATAGTGTTTTGAATGAATTTCTAACATTTTCCAGAATTTATTTAGCCTATTTTGAATAATTACAGAATTAAAAACAAACTTTTAAATTGATTTGGGCTAATTTGTAATAAATTCAAACTTTCTGGGGTTCAAATTGAAAATACAGAACTATTTGGTTAATTTACAAATCATACAGGGGCTATTTGGTTATTTTAAACTAAATTCCTAATTTCTAATAAGCCTAGGGTTCATCTTGTAAGAATCAGGGGCTATATCATACTTATTTAAATCTCCAGGGACTAAAGCGTTAAAATCTCAACGTTTATAACTAATTTGAATGTGGGTCGTCGGATCTGAGATCAATGGCCCAGATTTAAATAACCGAACCGGTACGCACGTTCTAATCAGAGTCGTTGGCTCAAATCCGACGCACCAGAAGCGGCCACGTCGCCCTATACTCGTCTTCCCCGCGTCCGGCGGCCGCGCGATCGCCGGCGAGCGGCGGCGGTGGCCGGAGACTTTCGGTTTTCCCGATTTCTCTACCAATTCTTGATCTACTTGCACCAGGAGAGAGAGGAGAGGGTGGGGAACTCACCTAGGAGGGTTTTGGAGACCGGATTTGGCCGGAGACGCATGATCGACGGCGGCAGTGGGAAGACTCCGGCGATATTCGTCGGGATTAGTCTCCAGGCGTGTTTCTTCAAGGAATTTGGTCGGGATTTCCTTCTGATGGCCGAGGGAGTGTGTAGGAGTCGTCAGAATCAAGGATCGTCGTGGATTTCCGAAGAATTGGGTTTGGAGGCGGTTTTTCTTATTCGGGCGAGATGGGTGGTTTCGATGGGGGAAAATGACCGGGGTCGGGCTGTCTATATAGAGGGGGAACCGGCGGCGGTTGTGGGGGCGTCGGTTGAGGAAGAGGCGCGAAGAAACAGCCGGAACCGAGACAATTCGCTCACATGCGATAATAGCGTCGGGGAGAGAGAGGGAGAGAGGAGGGGCTGCGGTTAGGGCGAGAAAACTGATATGTGGGGCTACCTTGGCAGTGAGGGAGAGGAGAGGGGCCGGTTTTGATTCATTGGTGAAGAATTCGGTTATTACAATTCTACCCCCTTAAGAAAATCTCGTCCTCGAGATTGGAGTTTACAAAGGAAATAGATTAGGAAATTGTGATTTGAGTTCATCTTCTCTTTCCCATGTAGCTTCTGCTTCTGAATGATGCTTCCATTGAACCTTGCACATCCGTATTATTTTGTTTCTTGTGACCTTTTCCATGGTGTCAAGAATTTTTATAGGGTACTCAGTATATGAAAGATCTTCTTGTACATCCAACTCATCCATTGGTAGTTGCTCTTCTGGTGTTCTTAAACACTTCTTGAGCTGTGATACGTGGAACACATCGTGTACGTCCGACAACCGAGAGGGTAACTCTAACTGATAGGCTACCTCTCCTTTGCGTTCCAGTATCTTGAATGGTCCGATATAACGAGGTGCTAGTTTCCCTCTTACTTTAAATCTCTTTAGTCCACGCATGGGTGATACTTTGAGATACACATAGTCTCCCACTTTAAGACTAGTTCTCTTCGCCTTGTGTCCGCATAGCTCTTTTGTCTTGTTTGAGCTATCTTTAGATTATTGCGAATTTCTCTTACTTTCTTTTCTGCATCTTTCAGTACTTCAGGTCCAAACACCTTGTTTTCACCTATTTGATCCCAAAATAGTGGAGTTCTACATCTTCTTCCATATAGAGCCTCAAATGGGGACATCTTCATACTTGCTTGGTAGCTATTATTATAGGAGAATTCTGCATATGGCAAATTCTTATCCCAACTCCTACTATTTTTGAGTGCACAAGCCCGGAGCATATCTTCAAGAATCTGATTGGTCCTTTCGGTCTGCCCATCAGTTTGTGGATGATATGCAGAGCTGAAATTTAATCGAGTTCCCATGGACTCATGTAATTTCTACCAAAATCTTGAAGTGAACTGTGTACCTCTATCTGATACTATCTTTTTGGGTACACCATGTAGGCAGACTATTCTCGACATATACAGTTCTGCTAGTTTGGAACCGTTAAAATTTTCCTTCACTGGAATAAAGTGAGCAACCTTGGTCAATCTATCCACTATCACCCATATTGAGTCATACCCTGTTTGTGTCGTGGGCAAACCCACTATGAAGTCCATCCCAATTTCTCCCCACTTCCATTCAGGTATTTTTAGTGGTTGTAATAGCCCTGCAGGCCTTTGGTGTTCTGCTTTGACTAGTTGACATGTGTCGCACAATGCCACATGCTCTGCAACATCTCTTTTCATTCCATACCACCAATACCTTGTTTTAAGATCATGATACATCTTTGTACTTCCAGGATGGATAGAATAATCAGAACCATGAGCCTCTTTTAAGATTAATTTCTTTATTTCCTTGATGTCCGGCACACATATTCTTTTACCATGCCATATGATACCATTCTCATCTTCTCTAAATCCCGGGGCCTTGTTTTCTTTGATTAACTGCTTAATTTCTTTGATCTTTTCATCGTCCTTTTGACCTTTTCGTATATCTTGTTCCAGGGTTGAATCAACCTCCATTGCTATGGCTTCTGTATGATTCACCAAGCATAAGTTGAGCTTTGCGAACTCTTCACATAGTTGGGGTTGTAGATCTCTTATGGTCAACATGTTAACATGTGTCTTTCTGCTCAAGGCATCTGTAACCACATTAGCTTTTCCAGGATGGTAATTGATTTCCACATCAAAATCGTTAATGAACTCCAACCATCTCCTTTGTCGAAGGTTGAGATCTGGCTGAGTGAAGATATACTTCAAGCTCTTATGATCGGTATAGATCTCAGTTCTTTTACCCATTAGGTAATGTCTCCATAACTTTAATGCATGTACAACTGCTACCAACTCTAGGTCATGGGTAGGATAGTTCTTCTCATGCTTCCGAAGTTGTCGGGAAGCATAGGCAATAACATGTCCTTCTTGCATAAGCACACATCCTAACCCTTGCCCTGAAGCATCACAATATACAGAGAATGATTTCTCCATATCGGGCATAACCAGGACTGGAGCAGTTGTTAACTTCTTCTTTAATTCTTGGAAGCTTGATTCGCAATCTTGATACCATATAAAAGCAGCTCCTTTTTCCAACATCTTTGTGAGTGGCTTGGCTATTTTTGAAAATCCTTCAATGAACCTTCGGTAATAGCCTGCCAATCCTAAGAAGCTTCGGATTTCACCGACATTCTCTGGTGTCTTCCACTTCTGTACATCAGATATCTTTTCTGGGTCTACTGAGATTCCTCCTTCGGAGATATGTCCAGAAAAGCAACTTTCTTAAGCCAAAATTCACACTTACTGAATTTGGCATAAAGTTGGTTTTCTCTTAGCTTTTGTAATACTATTCTCAGGTGCTCTTCATGTTCTTTCTCATTCTTTGAGTATATGAGGATATCATCAATGAACACTACCATAAACTTGTCCAAGTATTTCATGAACACCTTATTCATAAGGTACATGAAATATGCCGGAGCATTTGTTAGTCCAAAAGGCATAACCGTATATTCATACAGCCCATACCTAGAAACAAATGTTGTCTTCGGGATATCCGATTCTCTTATCTTTAGTTGATGATATCCGGAACGGAGGTCAATCTTGGAGAATACACATGCACCTCTTAATTGATCAAACAAGTCCTCAATACGAGGTAAAGGGTACTTGTTTTTTATTGTCACTTCATTGAGGGCACGGTAATCTACACATAACCTCTTGGTTCCATCCTTCTTCGGTACAAATATGACCGGAGCTCCCCATGGTGAGGAACTAGGACGGATATACCCTTTCTCCGATAACTCTCGGATATGATCGTTGAGTTCTGCTAGTTGTTGGGTATCCATCCGGTATGGCCTTTTATATATAGGAGCAGTACCAGGTACTAATTCTATAATGAATTCTACTTCTCGATCCGGTGGCATACCTGGTAACTCCTCGGGAAATACATTTGAAAATTCATTGACCACCTTTATGTCCTCAATAACTACTTCGGTCTTGTTGAGTTGAACATGTCCAAAGGGTACTTGAATAGATGTGAACTCAACTTTCGATCCATCCGTATGTGTTAGTTCCACTGTTCTCGTTGAGCAATGTATAACTCCTTTATACTTGGTTAACCAGTCCATCCCCAAAATGATATCTATCCCTTGTGATTCTATCACAATGAGATTTGCAAGGAATTCTACTCCATTAACTCCTAGCTTTATCTTGGGACATACTTGTTTTGTCTTTATTTCTCCTCCAGGAGAATTTACTAGTAACACTCGATTCATAGATGTAATTGGTAATTTGTGCTTGGTTATGAATTCCTTGGCTATGAATGAGTGTGTTGCACCAGAGTCAAACAGAATTGTAGCAGGATAAGTGTTTGCGGAGAACATACCAATCACCACATCTGGTGCCTCCTGTGCTTCCTCCATGGTCACATGATTCACCTTACCACGCACAAGATTCTGTGGTGGAGGTGGCTTCTTGTTGGGGCACCGGTTGGCATAATGTCCCGTTTCTCCACAGCTGAAGCATTGCCCCGTGACCTTGTTCATTGGTGCTTTGTTGCCTGGTTGTGCATTTGGAGGATTTGACCCTGCAGGACGGGGTTGGAAAGCAGGACGTTGTTGCTGCACTTGTTGTCGCTACTGCTGTGGTTGGAAGGCTGGATTCCTAGCAGCAGGGTTGTAGCTCCTCTGAAACTGATTGGGAGCTATAGGTCGATTCATTGCTCCCGTCGGCGGTGATGAGAAGCAGGGCCGACTGTTGCTGCTAGAAGCCTGTCCTTGCCAATTCATTTTCCTCTTTCGCTCTTCAACTAACTTCTGTCTTTTCCTTTTCACTATGAAAGCCTTGTTGATGAGCTTTTGGAAACTTTCATAGTCACTTGAAGACATAGCATACTGTATTTCTGAGTTCAATCCCTCAATGAAACAATCTTGTTTCTTTTCATCCGTGTCTATGTCTCCCGGAGCATAGCGAGATAACTGTGTGAACTTGGTAAGGTACTCTCGCACGGACATGCTACCTTGTTTCAGGTTGAGGAACTCCTTCCGCTTGTTCTTGATCTCTCCTGCTGTAACATAGTGATTGCGGAAGGCAAGTTTGAACTCATTCCATGAGATACTTTCTGGATCCTCATGGGCTTCTTTGTATGCCGTCCACCAGTTCGCGGCAGGTCCATATAGTTGGTGAGAAGCAAAAAACGCTCTCTCACGTCCTGGGCACTGTATGATCTGCAACTTGTTCTCAATATTCTTGAGCCAATCATCAGCTTCCAATGGCTCTATAGCGTTGTCGAACCTTGGTGGTTGAGTGCTTAGAAACTCATTCAATTTGGGTTGACGCGGTGCATTCTGAATTTGTGGTTGCATGTTGGCACCACTTGTGTCAAGTTCTGAAGGAGTTGGTTTTGCATGTTCATCATCTGTTGTATAACCTCTCCATCTGCTCTGCGTGCAACTTGTGGCTGCCATCCAGGCAAAGGGAACTCTGCAGCCTCATTGTTGTTGTTCCCTTCATTGCGTATCCTTCTTCCTGCCATCTATTGTGAAATACTATGTTTAAAATTAATGTATAGATATTCTCTTTAGTGTATTACTTTGTGTACTTACTTCATCAATTCTATACAAGAGTTACTAAAGTTTCTACTTCGTTTATTAGATGATCATGATTGAAACAAACTAAGCACTTATATTCCTTAATAGATATTTACATACACTAACGAGGTTGTGAACATAAGCCTACGGCTTTCACAACTCACGTTCACATACTAACACACACATTACATCATTAATCTAAACAATTACACTAATCAACCATTACACACTAGTCAACACAATACCATACAAGCGTACTACACGAGTTACTACATAAGTAAGAACACCTATACTAGTTGTCCCCTGGGTTCTATGCATCCTCCTGTGGGTTCCCGCCATCACCATCAGGAGTGCTAGCCTCTGACTCAGCTGTGAGGCCTCAGGTGCTGGAGAAATATGAGGGCGTTTGGTTGCCCTACGGTCTGGAGAGTCCGGAGTCCAAGTGTCTCCATCCGAAGCATAGAGATCACTTACTTCTCCATCCCTCATCCTCATCAGTCCACGCATAATGGCCTCCGTCTTCTTCAGAAGGTCCCGGACGTATTGGAGTTCCTGTTGGCAGTTCTGCAGCCTCGTACTGACGTCCACTCCTACCTGGAGGCTCATATCCATCTGCACTACGTCACAACCTTCATGGATGGGCTCGTGGTTGAATACCGCACTTCCACTTTGTCGCCGAGGGGTGTACATGTATTGGGTCCCCTCAAGGCGGCCACGGTTGGTGTAGCTCTGGCAAGTGATTGCCTCCCAAGTGGCGTCCTTCTCAGCCTCTTCCATGGTGGACCTCCATGCTGGCGAGTTGTGAATTTTGAGCAGCTTGTTCTCATAGTAGATCCTCGCCTACGACTTCCACTCGTCTCGTTCTGCGCGAGAGACTCGAGTGGTGTCGTACTGCACCTCTAGCTTGCCGGTATACCCAGCACAACGAAGGAGGTGTCTAAGGCGATCCACCATGCCTCTAGTGGACTCCCCGTGGGTCTGGTAGGTGGCGGGGTTGTCCACTTCCTCAGTAGTGCACTCAGCCAGCTGGTGTCGAGGAACTCGTCCTACGGTGGACTTACGGGCAGTGAGACGTGTGCGTGCCATCTGTTTCAAGAAAAATTTAAAATGTGTTAGAAAATAAACAATAATATAATTTTGAGTATAGATGAGGTTAGACAACAACATATATATAATTTAAATAATCCTCCTTCTAATAAAATAGTTTTTAATAAAATAGTGATATCTATCCCGTCCATTTCTAACTAGATTTGCGTCCTACGGGCAACCTTGGCTCCGATACCACTTTGTCACACCCGGTTTCTCATAAGGAACACCGAGCGTATTCTCACATGTATACCAGGATCGGTTGAGTCATACATGTGCCGACAAGAGTGAAACATAATTGTATTACAAGCCAAGTGTATCATACATCGTAATATTACATCATAAATCATAAAGTATCAATTATGAGTACAAGCACACTAATAATATAACAGCGGAAGATTCTAGCGTGGTGCTCCAGTTCCACAGGCGTTGCCCGGGGGTCACGCCAACCTAGAATAACTCTTCGGGATCGAAATCCTCCTCATCGAAGTCATTTTCTTCATTTGGACCTGAGCAGCATACGACATCCAACAAAAGCAAGTTTGAGTACCAAAGGTACTTAGCAAGTGTAGGAAAGAATGTTATGAAGGCTAATAGCAAGGAAGGCTAACATGGTTAAGCACTATGCATTAATCCTAAGCCTTAGCTTTGATTAGCAACCTATCTTACTAGGTGATAATCCCACCGTCATCATAATTAAGTCATTAATGTTAGGTTACACCACCCAACAACCTCTTTCAACTCACATCCATGTTTCTCTAATCATGGACAAGTCCAAGCCGCTCTTGACGTGAGCACGGCTGTCATGACAGTTTGGTTCTCTGCAGAGATTGTACCACTTTACCCACAAGTAGTGATTTCATCCCCTGTTGCCAGGCGGACTAAGAAACCTCCCTGATATCCGTGGTTGCAAGCCACATTACACACTTCCTTTGGTGTGCAATCAGGAGATCACTACATGGCCTTTACAAAGGGTCTAACGGCAAGTACAAGCCCACTGAGGTTTCACCGCTGTAGTTCCTGGGAGTAACCCTCCCCTACAGAAGCCCCCTCTTGAGCCTTGCAGTTCCCAGGGCAGTCAAAAGTGGACTCCCATTCCCCGCACCATCCAAACACTTATACTATACCGGCAAACTCCTAATTAATTGGCCAAGCTGCCCCATCTCAGTCTTGTGGTGGCACTGTAAAGCCGGGTTAACTGTTCCATGAACCGGTCCTTAGAATCTAAGACAAGCACTAACTCATTCCCGAGTCTCGTGCACGAAGCACCAACCAAAACAACTAGGCTGCCTAGATTCCCAATACCATGACACACTCTTGTGTCCTTTATATAATTCCACAAGACTATCTACATAATGTTTCATTCATTTTCTAAGTTCTAAGCATGGCTAAGCACATAAAATGATAACCAACAAATATCAACTAAGTCCCTCCATGGTTCAACAAGGAATGATAAAGGAATATAACTAGGGAAACAACCTAAATTAGGTTTCATGTTAATGACATCATGCAAGAATTCTAACTAATCATTCTAGAATAGGAACAAAGTGGTCAAGGAACACTTGCCTTTGAAGGAAGGGTGATTCACTTCAAATTCTTGCTCTTGAAGATTTGGGTGTAGTTCTTGATTCGGTTCTAGCCATTCATATGCACACAAAACAATGCCAAACATGCCATAAGAATCCTATCAATGTATTACAATCATATATGTTTGTATACACACATGTACTTATTGTTTTTGTATCATTTCATGTGGGTTAGGATGAAAATAAATTTCAATTGGGTACTTATATTCCTTCTACTTTACTATTGCCACAGCTAAACACTCATTTTCAGTTTGTGGGGTGATTTGAATAAATTTTTGAGTTTTATAGTTATATATATGTTAGTTGTTGTAATTAATTAAATCCTAAAAATCATTTAAATTATTATTACAATTATTTTCAGAACTCATATTTCTAATTTCTGCATTTCAGAACCTATTTAAGTATTTAGAACAGTCTCCAAAATTTTTCTTTAATATACACTATTTTTATCCATATTTCAGTATTTATTTAATACCAAAAAATGCATTTTCAGCCATTTAAATTATTATTCTGGACTACAGAAACTTCAAATGCATAAAAACATAAAAACAGAATAATATTGTGCTGTTTAATAAATTTCTACAATTTTTCTGATATTTATATTTTTTTGTTTAAATTTTCAGAATTAATTTCTCATTATATAATTAATTTCAATCTTTGGAACTAATTACTTTTAATTTCAGATTTAATATTCTGGTCAGAATGTTTTAATAGTGTTTTGAATGAATTTCTAACATTTTCCAGAATTTATTTAGCCTATTTTGAATAATTACATAATTAAAAACAAACTTTTAAATTAATTTGGGCTAATTTGTAATAAATTCAAACTTTCTGGGGTTCAAATTGAAAATACAGAACTATTTGGTTAATTTACAAATCATACAGGGGCTATTTGGTTATTTTAAACTAAATTCCTAATTTCTAATAAGCCTAGGGTTCATCTTGTAAGAATCAGGGGCTATCTCATACTTATTTAAATCTCCAGGGACTAAAGCGTTAAAATCTCAACGTTTATAACTAATTTGAATGTGGGCCGTCGGATCTGAGATCAATGGCCCAGATTTAAATAACCGAACCGGTACGCACGTTCTAATCAGAGCCGTTGGCTCAAATCCGACGCACCAGAAGCGGCCACGTCGCCCTATACCCGTCTTCCCCGCGTCCGGCGGCCGCGCGATCGCCGGCGAGCGGCGGCGGTGGCCGGAGACTTTCGATTTTCCCGATTTCTCTACCAATTCTTGATCTACTTGCACCAGGAGAGAGAGGAGAGGGTGGGGAACTCACCTAGGAGGGTTTTGGAGACCGGATTTGGCCGGAGACGCGTGATCGACGGCGGCAGTGGGAAGACTCCGGCGATCTTCGTCGGGATCAGTCTCCAGGCGTGTTTCTTCAAGGAATTTGGTCGGGATTTCCTTCTGATGGCCGAGGGAGTGTGTAGGAGTCGTCAGAATCAAGGATCGTCGTGGATTTCCGAAGAATTGGGTTTGGAGGCGGTTTTTCTTATTCGGGCGAGATGGGTGGTTTCGATGGGGGAAAATGACCGGGGTCGGGCTATTTATATAGAGGGGGAACCGGCGGCGGTTGTGGGGGCGCCGGTTGAGGAAGAGGCGCGAAGAAACGGCCGGAACCGAGACAATTCGCTCACATGCGATAATAGCGTCGGGGAGAGAGAGGGAGAGAGGAGGGGCTGCGGTTAGGGCGAGAAAACTGACATGTGGGGCTACCTTGGAGGGAGAGGAGAGGGGCCGGTTTTGATTCATTGGTGAAGAATTCAGTTATTACAGGGAAGCAAGAGATGACCTGGTGTTCCCCAACGGTTGTTCACAACTCATCTTCTCGGCATCTGATAGAGTTAATTCTCAACTCACCAGTTTGCTGAGTCACGTGCTAAAGTTCAACATAAATCAGTTTTTATCATTTTCTCATGTAACCTTGTTACACTTCCTACACATACAGTTTCTTCTATTGAGTTCTTCCTCAAGAATCAGAACCTTTTGCACTTAAACCAGTTCTATGAGTTATTTTTTTATCAGAATCTCAGTTACTTGGTACTTCCACGATGCTGGACAGAAGGCTCCTCAGCTCCATCATCACAACGTCCTGCTCACCCTTCACCTACACGGATGGAAAAGGGACATATTTGACCATCAGAAGACGCTCAACGACTGGATTTACAGCTCGGTAAAAATCCACAACCGAAGGCTGCAGGCAAGTCTCTTGACAACAGTTCACCTCGATGGAGAAGACGCTCTCTGCGTAACCATAGAACGTTATCGTGCTCAAGCTGGTAACCTGCGCGTTGTAGCTGCAGAGGGCTTCCAACACCTTGGTGAAGACGCCGGCCTTCTTGCAGAAGATCTTGAGGTGGTACTTGTGTGGTCCCAGAGGAACTAACTCCACCTGGCCCTATAGACATGAATAACACCGCGAGTCTTTGAGGAATCAGTGTCAAATTGCATCCAAACTTTCGGGTACAAATTGTCGACGAATGGCCAAACATTAAGATCATCAAGTTTTTGGCTCTCACTCGTTATAAGAAACTTCAGAGCTTAACCTCCGTGTAAATGATAGGTTCATAGATGAATTTGCAGAATCTCTACTAGATCATAGATAAGAGACTATTCGGGAAAAATGCATCAAATGAAGGATTTGATGGTGAACGTAAATATTAAAAAGGTGTACATCACAACGTTAGGTATTGTGGTCAAGTTGAGTAACCTTGGCTTACGAAATGCAGCACGGTTCAGTTGGTCTCTCAGTTAAATCTTCAGCTCCAAAGTGTGAAAAAAATAAACAATTGTTTTAAAACTAAAGCCCAGTATTGTCCTAAATTTTTTTTGAAAAATAGTTGAACGATTCTTGTATATGGATTCGTGTTACAAGGTACTACCTGGTAGTGCATGTTTTCAGTGCCGGCCAAAGATTCAGAGCACGACGCTCCGCCCTGCTTCTCCCAGGCCTCGGCGGGGGAGTCATCGAGCTGTCGCTGCAGTTCCTGGACCTGGTTCTGCAGCTTCTTGATGTGATCGATCGCGTCCGACAAGGTGTGCTCCTTGCTCATCTGAACAAAGAAAAAAATACATCGCAACACATCAGATGACTGAATTTCATCAAGTTTTTTCCAGGGACATGGGAACGGGTTCATATTCACTGGACATCAGATCATATGTTCATCACGAATTGGAGGAAGCGGGAGAAGCGTGACTATTTACTTACCTTGGTGATGTTTGGCACGACGGCCCTGAGCGCGAGAATGTTGTTGTTGAGCCTGTCGCGCCGCCGCCGCTCGGCCTCCAAGTTCTTGGACTTGAACCCCGTGGCCGCCGCCGGCTGCCCGTCCCCGTCCTCGTGCTCCTCATCCTCCTCCTCCTCGTCGCCGCCGCCTCCTCCCCCACCTCCCCCATCGCCGAAGTTGAGCACCGACGCGACGAAGTCCTCCGCCTTCACCTCCTCGCTGCTGCGCGCCCTCGGCCGCCGTGGCATTGCGGCCGCCGAACCACGCGCAACGAGCGAGCCGGAAGTCGAGCACCGCACCGTACCGCCGCGCTGGCCTCGCTGCTCGCTCCCGCCCACCCAACTTCGCTGCGTTGCGGGGTTGCTTATAAGGGCGGGGCGGCTGGCTGAGGAATCTCGAGAGGGAAAAAAAGGCGATGCCTTGAACGCAAGCGCGATGGCGACCGGCCCTTGTTCCCTGGGGGAGTTGGTTGGAGCGGCGCTTGCCCTGGTTGGTTACGCTGCCTCTGAACCGGACTGACGGACGGCGAGGGTGCAGGCCCGGCCGTTCTCCATCGCCTTTGGTAACTGAAAGATGCCTGTAGCATTCGAGGTGCGGTTGGGTCATGGCATGGGAATTCATCATAGGGAAATGAGCGTCATGGAGATCTCAAGCGAACATATGGGTACGGCGGCGAGATCTCTGAAACTATTTTGCTGTCGACTTCCGTTGCTCATGGTACACACAGCAGGTAACGCCTAACAGAGTTGTACTGGTCTTGGTCCTTGCTGAGATCGCTCGTACTGGCGATTCGGTAACTGAAAGATGTGATGATTGGTGGTGCCGTTGGGCCAGTGGGGCATTCGATCTGAGTAGGATCATCAGATCATGGGAATTCACATAAGGAAAGAAAGATGTCTGAATCACTGGTGTGATGGATCCCTCAAGAGTGAAAAAGGCATATTGCGTTTCAACAGCCCATCTCGGTTTATTCTCATTCAGTTAAGCATGGCTTTTCTGTCTGCACAATTTTTTTACCTATGTTTCCCTGTTTTCGTCTTTGTAGGCATGATTAGCGCTGTCTTTTGTATCTCTCCCCGTTAATCCATTATGCGTCCAAACAGGAAAAAAACGCAGATTTATATATCACCTAGATTCTTTTTTTTGTTCTTTTAAGGTCAGGTCCGACATAATGATAGACTCTCTTCACTAGTTCACTAGTTCTAGGTTTGAATCATCCTCTTACATATTAAAAAAGAGAAGGCTACACATAAATTCCCTTGTTCAGGCTCAAGTTGTGATAGAGCTTTCACCATTGGGTACATCTTAGTTTTTTTGACAGGTGTATGAACGGTTAATTCATCTGACATCATGACTAAAGAGTGAAATTCAGAAAATATTATGACTAAGGAGCACATCCAGAAGACACCATCCATGCAGACTTTTAATGCCATACAACACCGTCGGTACCATGAGAATTACCCCGCGTGGAGGATAAAAGACAACCCTGGCCTCGGGGTCAGCCCCGAGGCTGCCACGTACATCTAGTCTCTGGAGCTAGCACGTGCCCTTGGCTCTGGACCTAGCCTCCCCGTCGAGGTGAGTTCCGGAGCTGCCACGTGTACCCAGGCTCCGAACCTCCTCCCTGCTGAGGAGGGCTTTGGAGCCGCCACGTGTCCTTGGCCTCGAGGTCAGCACCGAGGATACCACGTGTCTTGGGCTATGAAGCCGACGAGTGCCTTTGGCTCCGGCCCGAACTTCTCTGTTGAGGTAAGGTCCGGGGCTGCCACGTGTCGGTGGGACCTGAACCTCCTCCCTGCTGAGGAGGACTCCAGAGCCGACACGTGCTCTGGGCTCCGGTCCGGGCCTCCTCGCTGAGGTGAGGTCCGAAGCCGCCACGTGTCGGTGGGCTCTGGACCTCCTCCCCGCTGAGGAGGGATCCGAAGCCGACACGTGCCCTGGGCTCCGGTCCGGTCCTCTGCGCTGAGGTGAGGTCCGAAGCTGCCACGTGTTGGTGGGCTCTGAACCTCCTCCCTATTGAGGAGGGCTCTGGAGCCGACATGTGCCCTGGGCTCCTATACGAGCCTCCCCGTTGAGGTAAGGTCTGGAACTGCCACGTGTCTCCCGGCTCCGTACCCGCTGAGGTAAGATCCGGAGCCGCCACGTGCCCCACGATCCGACGTGGGTTGTGGGTCGACGAAGTCAAGGAGGAAGTGCGCTGTCAAGCCGTGCATTCATGGTTCGCGCCTTCCCCAGGAGCTTGGCATACGGCGCACGCCCCCGTTCTCCGCCCACGCACCATTACGGTGACAAGACAGGACGGCAAGGCTTGAAAACGGTACAGTGCCGCCCAACGACACTAAGTCACCCAAGCAGAACGAGAAGACGCGGCGACAAGACGGTGTCTTCATCGTCAGCTACACATAGACAAAGGCGTTCAGCACGCAAGGCGGCGGGACTTAACTCCCTCACCGACTACTCTACTCAGAGTATAAAACCCTAGATTGTGTATAGGGTTCACATAGCTTCGGGACCACCTGTCGGGCCCCAAGCCACATTGTAACCACCCCGTCCATGGACTACAAAAGGAACTGGGTGACCATCCGACAAGGGGTTCCGGTTCGCAACCCTGCACCCCCACACGCTCATACGCGCAAGTCATAGAGCAAACACTCCCGTGGACGTAAGGTATTATGCTCCGGCGGCATGAACCACTTAAATCCTGGTGTTCACCCGCTCTCTCGAGTCGGGTCGCGTGCGAGGCGTTAAGCCCCTCCAATCAAGGAACCTCCATGGGCCGCTCTAGTAGCAGGCCGGGGGGAGTGTCGTAGCTCACACTCCGACATTTGGCGCCCCAGGAAGGAGGCTTTCCGTGCTCTCCACGCGACCATGGTGAACATCAACCCCCCTAGGCGAGCCTTCTCGCCCCACTCACCGTCATCTCCACGCGGGAGACGACAAAGCCACCTCACGCTCTAGGGTGGGTAGCTCTGGCCGGGTCGGCGATCAGACGATCGGTGCCCAGTGGCGCCCACGGCGCCAAAATCTGGCCGAACCGGCGACCAGATGGTTGGCATGCCTGCAGCACTCACGGCGCCCAGGTCAGGTCGGGCCGGCGACTGCACAGTCGGTGTGCCCTCGGCGCTCATGCCGCCAGTGGTCGCTTCCTAGCGGCGGCCCTCTACACCGACGGTGGCGACTGTACCACCACAACCGAGCCCGGAGAGCGTGTTGGCCGCATCACGCACCCTGCTCCACAATCCTCCAGGCGAGGGCGCCACCCTAGAGGTGGCAGAACGGTGGCGACATGATGTTGACCACCTCGTTGCCGCTGCCATAAACTCTCATGCCTACAGGAGACAGCGGGCAGAGCCTTCGCTGGCCAAGTCGCGTACACCGACAGTGGCACGCGAGACGACACCCACGCGTGTGACGGCCATGGCCGACCTCATTGTCGAGCTAAACCGTAGCAACACGAGCGAAGATGGCCGAGTTGCCATCGAGCTACATCGCGAGAGGGGTCGCAATCTCGAGGGAGAGTACAGCTCCCCCAGTGTTGTACCAGCGGAGCGCGCCCCGCCTACACCTGCCTCTCTAGAGCAGTTGGGGGCTGCATGGCACTCGCCCCCGCAGCTTCGCATAGTGGTTTGGCCACCCATCGGACCCACTTGCCGGAGAAATACGATGAGACAGTCAACCCCGCTGAGTTCCTGCAGATCTACTCAACCTCTATCCTTGCCGCAGGAGGGGACGAGGTCGTCATGGCTAACTACTTCCTCGTGGCTCTAACCGGCACCACCCGGTCATGGCTCATGAACCTTCTCTCGGGCTCCATCTTGTCCTGAGAAGAGTTGTTCTAGAGATTCACAGCCAACTTTGGGAGTTCCTACACGTGCCCCAGCACCGAGCTCGACCTTCACGCCGTGCGTCAGCGTGAGGGGGGTCGTTGCGATCTTCATCCAGCGGTTCTTCCAGGTTAGGAACACCATCCCCCGCATCTCCAACGCCTCGGTCGTCGTCGCCTTCAGGCAAGGTATTCACGACAAGAAGATGCTCGAGAAGTTAGCCACGCATGACGTGCAAGACGTCTCCGAGCTCTTCAGCCTGGCCGACAAATGCGCCAGGGCGGCGGAAGGCCGAGAGTGGCACTCTCGATCTGCCTCCGTGGCAGGGAGTGCCGGAGAAGCTTCTGCTCCGCACAACAGCAAGAAAAACAAGCCTGAAGGCAAGAACAAGCCACTGCCCGAGGCACCCACTTCCACCATTGCAACCGCCAGTGGGGGCCGAGCTCGCGCACCGACAAGCACTGATGTTCAATGGTGCCCGGTGCACAACTCCAACCACCACGGCGCCAATGACTGCCGAGAGATCAAGAAGCTTGCGGAGCACTTCTGTGAGCTGCAACAACAACGGCCGCGTCAAGAGCGCGCCCCTCCCGCTAGCGGGAGGGCAAACGAAAGGTCAAACTTGAGGCCAGTGCTGAGCAAGAGATGGAGTATCAAGACGCCGAGGCGGGCGTTGAAAACCGTCTACGGCCACTTCGACTCTGACTCTCGCACCGACAACGAGCGACGCAAGATGCTCCGCGTCTAACCAGATGTCCTCCCATCATGTGACAAGGGAAATGCCCTCTTACACTAGTGTGGGGGTAGAGGTTGCCCTCCCCCCGAAAACAACCAAGGGCTCATCTCGCGTCTAGACATATGACGAAGCCGCGCAGGACCAGCTGCTGCATGAAGATATCAACCTCGTCGACGAGGAAATGTTTCTAGCGGCAGCTCAAAACGTGCTACACAGCCAAACGCTCCGGGTATATCAACGGCGATATGCGCGGAGTAGACAGCCCAAGGCAAGACCACCCAGTGCTTCGGTGAATACTTTCTCGAAAAGGGGTGACGAACCCTCCCCCAGCTGGGAAGGTCCCTTCTGATCGACACAAGTATGTCGCCCAGGTGCGCTCACCTAGTCACAGAAGATAGTGTACCTCTAACCAATCCACGGAACATAAAACACCTCCGTAAGTTCTACTCTTAGTGCAGTGGTAGTTTTTTCTTTTTCTCTTTATTTGTAGAGGTGTCATAGTGTCAAGGAACAACGCTTAGAACAACTAAGCCCCGGAGGAGTCCCGCTACTCTTGTCATCCAGGGCGGGTTGATGCCTTCTTGTACAGCCAGTTTCCTCCTATCACCCGAAGGAAGCCTGGAATGAGAAAAAATTATCCTACATTGCGTACCTTTTCTACAATTCGTGCTCACTCATGCATATCAACTGTAAATGACATGTCTGGAGGCTGTCCTACATACATGTCCTAGGTCCCATGGCACTGGAAGATTTCCTCGCTGAAAGGTTAACGCCCGCGGGAGGTCCAGGACGCGCAGCCTGCTTAGCCTGGTTCTGCACCCTAAGCCTATCGCACTGCCCCCCCCCCCCCCCCCCCGTGCTACAACTGAGTACTTGGGAGCCGGAAAGAACACACCTACAGACAAGAAAAGTAACCGGACCTCGGACACCATCCCCTCTCTTTTCGTGCTTTCTTTTCATACCCCCCTGGCCGTGTGGCTGGCTACTTTTTCCTGTGTTCAACCATAGCAGGAGTTGTGCTATCCTTCTACAGGCGGGTCTCCTTGAGGTACCTATGGCGTACCCAAGGTCCCGTGGTTGTCTCATTGCTCGGGGCCCTATGGTGCCGAATGGTCCCTCCCATGAAAGTCTTACGCCAGCGGGAGGTCCAGGGATGTAGCCTGCTTTGCCTAGTCCTGTACTCCAAGGCTACACACTCTGCCTCTCCAGCGCTCCAGCTCAGTACCGGGGAACCGAACCACCCATACCCCTGAGCAAGGTTTTAACCGTAACCTAGGGACCTCTAGTTGTCTCATTACCTGGGGGCCTTATGGTACCGAATGGTCCCTCCCCTGAAAGCATTATACGAGTGGGAGGTCCAGGGTGGTGGCCTACTTTGCCTGGTCCTGTACACCCAAGCCTACACACTCTACCTCTCCAGCACTACAGCTCAGTACCGGGGAACCGGACGACCCATATGTGGCGGACCGGAATCCGCTCATCCAGGATCGCAGAGGGTGGTGCCGCGCGATGCGACACCCGACATCACACGTCATAAGAACACATTATATTACAAGGGAAAACAAACTGAATGTACAAAGTAGTACACTTCTCAGTTACAAACTAGGGTCTTTATTACACAGCGGAAGTTTCTATTGTACAACTCACGCCCGCCTATCTAGCAAAAGTCGGTTGCCCAGCCCTAGGGCAACCCACACTAGCTGCACGTCTCAGCTCAGCGCGGCGTGTACGGCTCCCACTCAGCCGTGGTCCCCGACGGAAGGTAACCCTCGCCGGTGGACTCGTACTCCGAGTCCGTGGGTGGCTCCTCACCTGAAAAACACTTAAGCAGCAACCGTGAGCACGAAGGCTCAGCAAGGCTTAACCGACTCACCTAAGCATGCAACTCTACATGAGGGGTACCATGACATAGGATAGCAATGTTGCAGCAAATGGACACGCCTACAAGTTCATCCTTAGTTCATCTTTTAGCAACAGGTTAACAGTTCATGAAGCTGAAATTTAGTAAGCAATATTTGGTGGCACACATGTAGCAACACACTTATATCATAACAGCAATATTGAATCATAACATTTCATGCATTATTCTACGTTACGACGCAGTGAACAAGCGGTACTCATCACCGCGAGGGACGGCGAATCGACTCGATATACACCTGCAGGGAAACCCAAAGAGCACATCACGTACGCCCACCCGTGGATCTGCACAGCACGCTCTCTCGATGTCGTATGGGACAACCTTTCACCCAACAGCCCAAACGTCGAACCGGTCGCACCGAAACGAGCAGGAGGTTCCCCACACGGAGCATCTCTCTATGCCCGTTGGCAGATTTCCACCTTGCTGCCCTCAGCCTACACCTATAAATCGGTGCGTTATGCCTCGACGCCCGGAGGTTTAGGCTACATCAGTTTATCGGGGCCCATATATCTGATATGCCTTCGGTACGTTCAATACTTGTTCAGCAAGGCCGCACACGGATCGGTCCTCAATCGACACGGGCAGGGCCGCGCACACAAGACTCTCTCTTGCTGCGCCCTAGCCCCTGCCTAGTCTCATTTTCATTACTAAAGTGATCTCACATCACTCAACCGAACCCGTGTGTCCCCAGCCTATCTCGCGAGTAGATTCCAACTACTCGACTTGTACCGAAGTCCTATGAATCATTAAGCGTAGCCTGTCTACTCGAGGTCCTTGACACTACCCTCACTCTTTTAGGAACCTTTGGTTATGCAAGTGGGGTTCCATTCATCCTATACCTAATGCACATACATACTTCATATGACCCATGTAAACAAAGTAAGACTTATAAAAAGGTTAATGCAAACCGGGGCTTGCCTTGTTGCTGCTGGTCAGGGGTTAGTTCCTCTTCCGGAAGGAGGAAATCCAGCACTTCCGGGGTCTCTTCTTCAATGGCTACACGTTGAATACAATACAACATGTAAATTTAAATGCAATGTGTGAACTTAAATACATAATTGCTAATAACTCTAGCTAGCCCTCCCCTTTGGTTCTGAAATTTTTATGGTGGATTGGTAGGGGTCTAACCCGAGTTGTGCCCAAGTTTTATTTGAAACAAAGTTCAATTGAACCTTGTACAAATAAAAGCCTCTTTGGTCAATAATTGAGCCCCTAAGTAATTCTAGGGTTTTTCATGGCTCCCACCATTACTTTCTGGAAACTAGAATTTAGGACGGTTCTAATGGAATTGGTTTCATGTCAGTTGAAGAATCCTACAGAAAGTTATGTTCTAATTAAGATTGGAGAAAATCTGAAAAATGTTTCTGTACATTTTTCTATTTTCTCTGGGCAGTCCCTTTAATCACCCAATTAGGGTAACTAAATGAACTTGGATGAGTCTGAAAATTTTACTGGGATTCAGGGATTTTCCAATGAACCTCTTAGCCAAATTTCAGAATTTTTCATAAAGTAGTTCTCCAGATAAAATTCCCAACAGTTTAAACTTTAGGGATTTAATTCTGGAAAACTATTCACTTTCATGAGCTGAATTTGGTATTGCTGGAAAGTACTCAGAATCCTGAGTTCAGCAAAATTTGGTTCACTGAATTTGGAGCTCTCTAGCCAAAGTTCTGAGGATTTGAAGTTTGGAAGGATTCTGAAAATCGGGGGAACAGTTTAAACTCTCGGGGCCCGCGGGGACACGTGTCGAGCGCGGAGGTGTCCGGTACACCGGAGATACCACACGTGTCGAGCGCGGAGGTGTCCGGCACACCGGAGCTCACAGGGTATTCGCGCGCCAGCACAGCCGATCCCTGGCCTCACCCGATCCCGATTTTAATTCTTCAGCCGCTGACACGTGGGCCAGCCGGCTTCGTCTTCCTCCCGCCGTTCTCTCGCGCCCGCGCCACCGACCTCGCCGGAGCGCACTCAGGGCTTGCCGGACCGCCGCTGTCGGACCTCCCATGGTCTGAAAATCGCCGCCAGGGGGTTGTCGACGTCGAGGAACACGTCGGTGGTGACAGGTCGGTCTGGGGGTGACCGGAAGTAGCTCGGCGACGTGCCGCGACCTCGGTTTAGGTTCGACACCGTCAACCGTGGTTTCTAAACCCGCCAACACCTCGAACAAACGGCCCTACAGCATCAGTGTACCTCTAGGAAGCTCAACAAGGTGTCAAAAGGGTTCAGGGATGGCGGCAAGTCGGTCGGCACCGTGTGACCGATCGTGCCCACCATGACCGCCCTCGATCGAGCTCGAAATTCGTCACTCCTAGACAGTTTCACGCTACGGATGCAGAAAAGAACTTGATCGCCGGCTAGTCCAGCGTCTATGTGCAAGATTTGATGACCTCCGAAAGATCATAGAGCGAGAATTTAAAGAAACCGTACCAGAAGTTCGGTTTACGGTCGCCGGAGCAAAAACTGGAAATTATCTACGGATTCTTCACGGTTGGCTTCCAAACTTAGAGGAGAGCAGCACGGTGGTTGCGCGCTCCTGTTGCCTCTCTCGTTGGACCGTGAAAACGCCTGTGGAACGCTGCCCACGGGCGCCTGACTCTCGGCTGAGGTTGAGTCGCCGCGGTGGCGATCGTCTTTGGGCAAAGGAGGTCGGAGCTCGAGGTTTCTGGTGTTGGAGAGGTGGAGTGCGACCTCAGGTGGCTGTCTAGCAGCTCAGGGACGAAGGAGGAGATGGTTTTGCTGGTTTTCCCGATTGAGCAGAGAGCTGCGGCGAGAAACAATGCCGCTGCTCGGGTTTGCCCGCGAGAAGATAAAGCCGGCCGACTCCTGCTCGGCTGAGGCGGTGCCGGTCGCGTGGGGGCGCGAGCCAGCCACCCTGGGCGCCAGCGCGCGGAGAGGGAAGCAGCTGGTGGCGCCGGTAGCTGCTCGGTGGCACAGCCGACAGCTGCTCGGTGGAATTTCCCACCGAGACTCTGACTTCGGGTGCAAGTTTCTCCTTCTCCCCTCTATGACACGTGGGTCCCACCCGGGGTTTTAACCTCTGAAATTTACTCCTAATCACTGTTGTAAACAGTGAGCCCCATAATACCCCTGGTGATTTAAATTATTCACCCGTGAGCCATTTGAATTGAATAGAATTCAAATTGGGTTCGGCTTGGGTGAATTTCAGCACAAGTTTAGTTTTAAATTCAAATAAAGTTTGAATTCGTCCCACTTAGCTCATGTCAAGATCAACTCCAAATGGAGTGAAAATTGGTGTGTGAGCTCACAAAAATGTGCTGAATAAGAATATGAAGCTAACTTTTGAATTTGGGTGATGAAAGTTGCTGCAAATTGAATTTACATTCAAATTGGCCTCTTTTTTCAAATAACCCAAAAAGTGCCTCAAAAAGTGTTGGATTTCTATGAAACTTGGACTGAACCTTCCCAAGACTTTTTAAGTTCTATGGGTGAGCTCAACCTCCCCTGTTCCTATGTCCAAATCCCACTTTATGAAAAGGAAGACTTTCCCCTATAATCACTCTTTTGATGAAGGTTACTTGCTCTTCACCATATTTCCTAAGATATCCCCAACGAAAACTGGGGTGTTGTGAGATGAAGAAAAGTTTTTGCAAGTCCCTTGTCTTGGGCTTTTACATCCCTCCCCCCTTAAAAGAATCTCGTCCCGAGATTACAAAAGAAGAGATAGCGATGTAGTAGGGACTTACCCGTGTTGAGAAGCCATGAACTCTAGGTAATTTGAGTGAAGGAACTCCTCGCTCTCCCACGTCGCTTCCTCAGCGGTGTGGTTGCTCCAGAGGATTTTGTAGAACCACAACGTTCTGCTACGCGTGGTTCAGGCTTTCTCATCAAGAACTTCCACCGGATACTCCTCATAGGTTAAATCCGGTTTCAGCTCGCCGATATCTTCGGTAGGAACAGCAGCCGTATGCTTTAAACATTTTCGCAGTTGCGAAACATGAAAAACATCATGGACACCAGCGAGAGATGCCGGTAGCTCCAATCGATACGCTGCTGGTCCACACTTCTCGGTGATAGCATAGGGTCCAATGAAACGGGGAGCGAGCTTCCCCTTCACACCGAACCGGTGCACGCCCTTCATCGGAGACACGCGGAGGTACACGTGTTCCCCAACGTCAAAGTGCAACGGTCTACGCCTCTTATCAGCGTAGCTCTTTTGCCGGGATTGAGCAGCCTTCAAATTGGCTTGAATTGTCCGAACGCGCTCCTCGGCGTCATTCACCACATCAACCCCGAATGTGACCCTTTCACCGGACTCGCACCAATTTAATGGGGTGCGGCATTTACGACCGTAGAGAGCTTCGTAAGGTGCCATTTTGATACTCGTCTGATAGCCGTTGTTGTACGAGAATTCCGCCAATGGTAGGTGATCATCCCAGTTCCTACCATGGTGGATGGCACATGGTCTCAACATGTCTTCCAGGATTTGATTCACCCTCTCTGTCTGGCCATCTGTCTGAGGGTGATAGGCGGAGCTCCTGATCAACTTAGTACCCAATGCAGCGTGTAGTTGCTCCCAAAAGCGAGATACAAATAATGCACCTCGATCTGAGACAATGGTCTTGGGTACCCCGTAGAGGCATAGAATCTTGAATGAGACATTGTGAGTTATGTAGAGGTAGGGATCAAGGCAAGTTGGATGTTTTGGTTGTGTGCTGGGTGCACGAGACTTGGGTTTGTGTTTAGTACTTGCCTGGATCCTAAGGACCGCATTCATGGAGCATGTAACCCGGCTTTACAGTGCCAACCACATGCTGAGATGGGGCAGCTTGGCCAATTAATTAGGTGTATCCCCGGCGTAGTATGGGTGTGTTGGATGGTGCGGGGAGTAGGTGTCAGCTGGACTACCATATGAACCGCAAGGCTCAAGAGGGGGCCACTGCAGCGGGGTTGGAGCCTCTTGTATGCTGTTAGGGGTGAAACCTCAGTGGGCCCACGCTCATCGGGAATCCCTTTGTAAAGGCTTTGTAGTGATCTCCTGGCTGCACACCTGGGAAGTGTGAACGTGGATCGTAGCCACTGGCATAATGGAGGTTCTTTTAGTCCACCCGGCAACGGGGGATGAAATCACTACTTGTGGGTACAGTGGTACAAACTCTGCAGAGTCAAAACTGTCTTGACAGCCGTGCTCACGGTTAAGAGCGGCCTGGACTTATTCATGATTAGAGGATTGATGGTTTTGGAAGTTAAGCGGGGAGCTTAACATTGGAAATGATGTTATGGTTATTGGATTATGATGATGGGATGGGAGATTGGGACCATTTCACCTGTGTAGTAATGTAGGTGCTTAATAAGCTAAGGTGATAGGTATTAATTGCGTAGTGCTTTAACCATGAGTTCAACCTCTCCTTGTTCTAGCCATGCATGATATAATTTTCCCACACTTGCTGAGTACCATTGGTACTCAACCTTGCATATTTGTTGGTTTATATTGCTGCTCAGGTCAAGATAATGAGGTGGTGTATAATGACCAAGATTTTGGACCCGTTTAGGTTCATGAAGACCCCCGGGCAACGCCTGTGATGGAGCCCTAAAGAATAATATTCCGCTGCTAGTTTATTTACTTGTGATGAAGCATTTGTGTCCATTGAGACATTTGCGATGTAAGACTTATTTATATTCGACACCTGGCTTGTAATAAATGATGCTTCACTATTTGTCATCACATGTATGAGAAAATGATCCTGGCATACATGTGATATTCACTTGGTTGTTTCTTCGGAAAAACCGGGTGTGATAGAGAGAGATGCTTCTGATCTAGGCGATCAGAACAGGGAGAGAGGAGAGATGCCGACCTGTTCCTGAGCTGTGGATGCGTAGAACAGGGAGATCAGCAAGAGAACAGAGGGCAGACGGTGGCTAAGTTTTGTCCCATGGTGGCGGCGGCTGCTCCAGGAAAAGAGGGAGGGTGGCGGCTAGGGCTAGAGAGGTGGAGGAATAAATTTTGTATTGATCTGATCTTAAACTGGGGTGTTTTGGCTTTTTATATAGCCCCCCTTACAAGAGTACTGGTCTATTACAACTCAATCTCTAGTCTATCTTTAATTCTATCTCTAAGAAGACTAATCCCTAAACTCTTCTAGAAGGAGGATCCAGCCCTGATCTGGGCACGCGGCTGACACGGGGGTCCTGGTTCGACCCCCCCTGTTCTTGCCGCCCAGGGCCATGGGCAAATCAGCCCACATTCTCCTCTGATCCTTACGCTGGCCCACGTCTAGGATCCTGATCCTTCTTTTCATTACCACAAACTTTTGCCTTCCAAGGGCCTTGGTCAAGATGTCTGCCATCTGGTCCAGGGTGGAGATCTGCTCAAGCACAATAGTACCGTTGTCCACACACTCTTGTATGTAGTGGTACTTGACATCGATGTGCTTGCTTTTGTCATGGTGTACTGGATTCTTGCTAAAGTCTATAGCTGACTTGTTGTCAACCCGCAGCACCGGCGCCTTTGATTTCTCAGCTAAGTCCTCCATCAGTCGTGCCATCCATACACCTTGACATGCCCCTTGAGCTGCTGCGATATATTCTGCTTCACATGACGACAAGGCCACCACCTTCTACTTGCAGGACTTCCACGAAACGGGGCTGTTTCCAAGACAGAACGGCACCCCGCTTGTGCTCTTGCGGTCCTCCACGTCTCCCGCATAGTCACTATCCGAGTATCCAATAAGCTCCATGTCTCCTCCTCTTGCATAGAAGACTCCATAGTTGATTGTACGCGGTATGTAGCGTACAATGCACTTGACTGCAGCAAAGTGCTCCTCTATAAACCGACTCACGTACCCGACTGAGTAGGCGAGATCAAGATGAGTGTTCACCAAGTATCGCAGCCCTCCCACCAAGCTCCTATAGTCCGTTGCATGCACCAACGGACTATCACTTGTCTTGTAAAGCTTTAGGCCTTGCTACATGGGGAATGCACAGGGGTTGCATCCCTCCAGGCCAGCTTTAGAGACAAGTTTGGAAGCGTAGGCCGCCTGCCCAACGCTTATCCATGCATCAGCTTGCTACACCTCTAGGCTATCTTGAACCTCTTCATCATCTCCTCCTTTAACTTCTTGAGATCGCCCCCTCCTGTGATCACGATATCATCGACATACACGCTGACGATGAGCTTCTCATCTTTAGCACCACGGAAATAGATCCTGTTCTCGCTCGTACTCTTATGGAAACCAAGCGATAGCAACCTATCATTGAGCTTGGCATTCCAGGCCCTGGGCGCCTGACGAAGTCCATATAAAGCCTTCTTGAGACGATACACCATGTGTTCGGCTCCGTCGATGATGAAGCCAGCGAGCTGGGAGACTACACCTCCTCCATCAAGTCGTCATTCAGGAAGGCGCTCTTCACGTCCATGTTGGGTACCTCCCATCCCTTGTGCGCAGCAACTGCAAGGAGCAAGCGAACAGATTCGAGATGAGCTACAGGAGCAAATACCTCGTCAAAATCTATTCCTTGCCGCTGGACGTAGCTTTTGCCACCAATTGAGCCTTGTGCTTCACCACCTCCCCATGATCATCCCTCTTCACCTTGAACACCCATTTGAGGCCAATGGGCTTGTGTCATGCAGGAAGATCACCAAGTTGCCAAGTCTTGTTTTTTCTATGGACTCCATCTCCTCGAGCATGGCCCATCTCCAGCACGGGTGTTCCTCAGCATCGGCGAAGGATGTGGGCTCCTCCCCGGTGGTGAACATGAGCTCCCACTCCTCCAAGCTTGTTGGGCGCTCAGCATGACCAGGAGGGGTGAGGGTTCCAAGCACATTGCGCATCGTGCAGAACCGAAGTTTCGCATCGCCGTAGTAGTAGGCGTCGACGACATTGCTTCTATGGTCTGATAGCTGTGTGGCAAAGCGGATGGGCTGTGGAGGATTCCGGGGCATGACGAAGGTGCTGGTGTCGGTACCCAGCGAACCGGGTACCCCCGCGTAGTGGGAAAAAAGGCACTTGGGCCCCACCTTCCCAGCTTAGGCAGCCCCAGCATAAGTCGTGTGCTCTGGGCCCCATGGGTTGTCCCGGAGTTGCAACATGTCTTCAGACCCTGGGTCTGACTACCGGCCAAGGGTGGCTCGGGAACCGACACGTGTCCAGTAGTGTCGGGCCCCATCCTCCACCAAGGAGGGCTCCGGCACTACCACGTGCCCGGCACGTCTGAGCCACACCCCCTAGCCAGAGAGGGCTCCGTAGGAGCCACACGTCCTACAGTTCCGGATCCGACCTCTAGCATGGAGGCATCCGGCGCTGCCACGTGCGTAACGACTCTGGGTGTACCTTCCCCCTGGAGGAAGCTCCGGATATGCCACGTGTCCTGCAGCTCTGGGTCCGACCTCCAGCATGAGCGGGCTCCGGTGCTGCCACGTGCCCAACAACTCTGTACCACCCACTACTCTACAAGACGGGTCCGGGGGAGACGCATGTCTCGGGGGCCATCCACCCGAACGTCACCCTAGAAGGCAACAGACAGATGGCCAAGGAGTAAAGAGGAAGGTACGTTGTCAGGCAAAGCATTCAAGGTTCGCGCCTTATCCAGAAGCATGGCGCACGATGCACGTCTCCGTCCCCCGTCTGCGCACCATTACGGTGAAAAGACGGGGCGGCGAGGCGTGACGGCACAATAGTGCCACCCAACGTCACAGAGCCGCCTAACAGAGGTAGGAGACGCGGCGACAATACGGGGATTTCATCATCACCGGCCACCCGGTCGGAAGCGCTCGGTGGGACAGGCGGCACGCCTTAACTCCACCGATAGTGACAATACATATAGAAGTAAATACCAATAGCTCGTGTATAGGAGGCAGATAGCTACAGGGCCACCTGTTGGGACCCGGGGCACCATGTAATTGCCCCGGACTTGGGCTATAAAAGGACCGGGGCAGCCTCCGGGTAAGGGGTTCGCAACCCAGCCAACTCAACCTCATACGCGAGCAAGCAATACACCAAGCACCCCCGTGGACGTAGGGTTTTATGCTCCGGCGGCCCAAACCACGTAAATCTTCGTGTCTCTCTCTCGCTATTGTGCTCAGACCTTCGAGTTCCACTAGCCCCACCGAAAAAAGAACCTCTGCGGGCTGATTCCAAGCAGACCGGGGGAAGTGTCATAGAAAACACTCCGGCAGCTGGAATCTTCAAGTACGGAACCCCCCAATGTGCTGACCCCCGTGCAGGACTGTCCCAGCCCTGATCTGCGCTGGACAATCCCTGCAGGAACCTTTGGGGCAATTGGAGGGGGAGAAAATGATTTCATTAACTCTGATAGGCTATCAAGGAGGATACATATATACGGGTACAAAACTTAAGGGCCAAGTAACTCTAATACAAAGGACTAAACTTCCCCTATAGTGTCCTAATACAAGTGCAGTCTAACACCCCCCCCCCCCCGCCGTCCCAACATCTAGCCACGGCAAATGTTGAGACTGGACCGAAACTCGGTGAACACCGTCGAAGGGAGCCCCTTCGTGAAGATGTCGGCGAACTGCGACGACGTCGGAACGTGCATGACTCGCACCTCCCCGAGAGCCACCCGCTCACGAATGAAGTGAAGATCTATCTCCACGTGCTTCATGCACTGATGCTGCACCGGGTGGGTGGAGAGGTAGACGGCACTGACGTTGTCGCAGTAGACCAACATACCTCTGGTGAGGGGGAGTGGAGCTCCTGAAGCAGCTGCTGAAGCCAGGAGGACTCGGCCACGCCGTTGGCCATGGCGCAGTATTCCGCCTCTGCACTCGAGGACCAGGAGACGAGGTTGCCGCCCAGGAAGACGGCGTATCCGGAGGTGGACCAGCGGGTGTCCGGGCAACCCGCCCAGTCAGCGTCGGGGTAGACGACCAGCTCGGAGGCAGAGTCGCGCCGCAGAAGAAGGCCGTAGTCGTGGGTGCTACGCAGGTACTGAAGGATCCGCTTCACCGCCGTGAGATTCGGCTCCCGCGGATCATGCATGTGGAGACACATCTGCTGAACCGCGTAGGAGATGTCCGGCCTGGTGAAGGTGAGGTACTGCAGGGCACCTGTAAGACTCCTGTAAGTGGTGGGGTCGGCGACCGGGACACCGTCGGCCGAAGACATCTTCGCCTGGGTGTCCACGGGAGTGGAGCACGGCTTGCAATCAGCCATGCCCGCTGGCTCGAGGATATCTAGGCAGTACTAGCGCTGGTGGAGGAACAGAGCACCCGGGCGGTGCTCAACCACAACGCCCAGGAAGTGGTGGAGCTGGCCGAGATCCTTCATCGTGAACTCGCGCTGCAGGGCGGAGATCGTGCGCTGAAGGAGAGCCGGGCTGGACGCCGTGAGGACAATATCGTCCACGTACAGGAGGAGGTAGACAGTGTCATCCTCACGCCTGTAGACGAAGAGCAAAGTGTCCGACTTGGCCTCGACGAAAGCGAGCGAGGCCAGGAAGGAGGCGAACCAACTGTACCAAGCCCGAGGCGCCTGCTTCAGCCCGTACAAGGACTTGTTCAGTCGCCAGACCATGTTTGGACGAGCTGAATCAACGAACCCTGTCGGCTGACTGCAGTACACCATCTCCGTCAACGTCCCGTGGAGGAAGGCGTTCTTGACGTCCAGCTGGTGGACAGGCCAAGAACGCGACAGAGCCAGCGATAGAACGGTGCGAACCATCGCCGGCTTCACCACCGGACTGAAAGTCTCGTCGTAGTCGACACCGGGGCGCTGCGTGAAACCGCGAAGCACCCACCGTGCCTTGTACCTCTCAAGAGACCCATCCGCCTTCCTCTTATGCGTGAACACCCACTTGCCCGTGACAACATTGCCACAACCAGGACGGGGAACAAGGTCCCAGGTCCGGTTTGCTAGCACGGCCGCATACTCTTATTCCATAGCCCGACGCCAGTGAGGGTCGGCGAGGGCGCTACGGACAGAAGAGGGGATAAGCGAGATGGGTGACGAGGCAGGTGGCGGGGAGGTCGAGGACGATAGAACGACCCCGGAGAAGTGCACGACAGGTCGAAGGACACCGGCGGCCCGTCGAGTCACCATCAGGTGAACGTTACGAGGGTCTCGGTGGAGCAGCGGAGGGTGGTACACCAGATCCTCAGGACGGGAAGAGTACGGATCACCAACCCGTGCTCGTCGCTGATAGACGAGAACGGGGTTGGTGTACCGCGGTCCAGGGGCCGCGGGTGGTGCGGCTGATGACGTCGGGGACGCCGTCGTGGCCGTCGGGGCCGCATGAGGCGCGATGACAACGTCGGGGACTCCGTCGGGGACAACGGGGCCGCACGTGGCACGACGGGTGACGTCGGGGACGCCGGGGCCACGCGTGGTGCGGTTGACGACGTCGGGGCCGCGCGAGGCACGACGGAGGACGTCGGGGACGCCGTCTGGGACACCGGGGCCGCACGTGGCAAGGTGGGCGACGTCGGGGACGTCGGGGCCGCGCGTGGTGCGGCTGACGTTGGGGAGGCCGGGGCCGCGCGTGGCACGGCGGGCAATGTCGAGGATGCCGGGGCCGCGTGTGGCGCAGCGGACGTCGTCGGGGGATGTCGGGGCCGCACGTGGCACAGCGACGACATCGGGGACATCAGAGGAATGGCCAGTGGCGGCAAGAACGCCGGAGCCGCGGGAGGCACGACAGGTGGTGTCTGAGACACTGTGGTTGTGTCCGGCGCAGCTAAAGGAAGACCTGCAGAAGGTAAAAAACAAGGTCGCTGGATAGGAGCGGCCTTAGGATCAGTGGAAAAAAGAGAATCCAACTCGGAGACGAGTCAGAGGAGCACCCAACGAAAGGGAAAGAGGACTCGTCGAACATGACGTATCGGGAGACCAAGATACGGCGAGTGGTAAGGTCGAGACACCGGTACCCCTTATGATTGGGGGAGTACCCAAGGAAGACACAGAGAGTCGAACAAGGCGCGGGCTTATGAGGGGCGGTGGCAGAGAGATTAGGGTAGCACGTGCACCCGAAGACTCGAAGGTGGTCGTAAAGAGGGGTGGTGCCAAAGAGAGCGAAGTGAGGGATGGGAGCACTAATCGCCTTAGTAGGAAGGCGATTAATGAGGTGGGTGGCGGTGTGAAGCGCCTCTGCCCAGTAGCGAGCAGGGGTAGAAGCCTGAAACATCAGGGAGTGCATGACATCGTTGGTGGTCCGAATCATGCGCTCAGCCTTGCCGTTCTGGGGGGGAAGTGTATGGGCAAGATAGACGTAACTGAACACCGCGAGAAAGCAGAAAGTCACGGAACGAAGAGTTGTCAAACTCGCGCCCGTTATCGCACTGGACCGCACGGATCATGCGCCCAAACTGGGTGGACACCCAAGCAAAGAAGTGAGAAAGAGTGACGAACGTATCAGACTTCTGTCGCAAGGGAAAAGTCCACGAATAGTGCAAAAAATCATCAATGACCACCAAGTAGTACTTATATCCAGAAACACTAAGAACAGGTGAAGTCCAAAGATCACAGTGAATCAAATTAAAGATGCGCTCGACACGAGTGATAGAATGCGGAAAAGGAAGTCGGACGTGGCGACCCAACTGACAAGCATGGCAAAGAGACTCATGAGTACCCCGAGTACACAAAATCACTGAACTACCAGACAACTTAGACATAGCATCAACACCGGGGTGGCCAAGCCGACAATGCCAAATGGTCGAAGAAGCTGTCGTAGTCAGGGCAAATGGCGGAGCGGAAGCAGGAAGACGCATCGTGTACAGGGGACCAGTACTATCACAACGAAAGAGAATGCGTCGAGTAGTAAGATCCTTCACAGTAACACCATAAGGATCAAACTCAAGGGAAATATGGTTGTTAGTAGTAAAACGAAGAACCAAAAGAAGGTGCTGAATGATGTCAGGAGCAACAAGAACATCACGTAGCTGAAACGAATCCGACGAACCCAAGTCACCTACTAAGGTGACTGGAAGAGCCGAACCATTCCCAACAACGGTAGATGAAGGATCAGAGGGACGGGAAGGGTGGGTAGAGGAGAGGATACCGATGTCAGGGGTGGTGTGGTACGAGGCACCGGAGTCCACCACCCAGTAAGGGCCAGACGGTGTGAGACCCCGCAGGTAGACCGACGGTGTAGAACGGGTCGCGACATGCCCCGGCGGTGGTGGCACCGGGAAGGAAGACAACACGCTCAGACCCTCGACGGTGGTGCCAACAGAGTAGGCAACACCCGATCCATGTACACGACGTAAGGGGGCATCGGCTGATGGGGCAGTGGTGGCCTACAGCGGCACTGGTGAGGTGGTGGCGGCCCAGGGCGGCGCTGCCGAGCCGGCAGCGGCCCAAGGCGGCGCTGCCGAGCCTGCGGAGAATGACCCTGAGAGCGGGGTGGCCACGCACGGAACTGGTGAGGCGACCGTGACCCAGGGCGGCGCGCCCCAGCAAGCGGCGGCTGACCCCGAGGGCAGGGCGGCGGCAGCGGAGGTAGGCGTATACGGCACGCCCGACCCCATCCGCGGCTCAGTGGCGCACGACCACGAAAAGGAAGGCTGCGGCGGAGGCGATGATCGCGGCAGCCAAGGGCGCGGACGCGGCACCGGTGGTGGAGACGGGGCTGGGCGCTGGCGCGTTGGCCGCGGAGGCCACAGAGAGAAGGGGGAGGGGCTGGCGGCGCTGGATCCGGCGGCGGTGCTGGATCCAACAGCGACGACGTGGCCGGTAGCAAGCCCAGCAGGGCCGACAGTGGGCCCAGCAGGGCTGGCGGTGATCCCAGCAGGGCCGGCGGTGGGGAGGCCGAGGGAGGCGGCGGCGTGGCCGGCGGCACCCGAGCCTGGGCCGAGGAGCCCGGCGGCGACGTGGCTGGCAGCGCTCGAACCGGGGCCGAGCAGCACGGCGGCAGTGCGCCCAGGAGAGGCGGCGGTGAGGCCGGTGGCGGGGCCGGCGGCGTCGGATCCGGCGGTGGCGCTCACAGGGGAGGCGGCGATGGGGCCGGCGGCGCCGAGGCGGTGGCGGCGCCCGTGACACGACCCTAAGGTCCTGTCGAGCCAGGATCACGCTGAGGGGTGCTGCGTTGCACAGCACCGTATAACACACGTCAAAGGTGCAAAGCGGAAGCGGAAGTTTTATTACATAAACAAGTTTATGAACATGTTTACGTCAAAATAAGTTCAGTCTACACTCGCGGGCGTAGACTAAGCATCAAGTGCACGTTCAGCCCTCGAACGTGTCCTTGCTAGCACACACGCACACTAACTCTGCGGCGTGCACGACTCCCACTCGACGGGGTTCCCCTCCTGGGGTTCCGTCTCCTCTTCGGGAGTCCCTTCCTCATAGAACCCTGCAAAAGCTTCAAACACAAGCAGTGAGCACGAAGGCTCAGCAAGTCTGACCCGTCTCACCTAAACATGGAACTTCTACATGAGGGTAATGGGTTGCATGAGGCAAAAATCATTTGCAAGGACTCGCCTAATTAGTAGAACCTTACTTTCAAGTTTTAGCAGCAGGTTGTGGAGAACCTTACGCTAAGGCACATGAGAGAGCCGCAATCAAACAAGAAACGCATTTCTCTCATGTACTTTGCCCAAAGTTGAAAAGAACTTTAATTAGCTCTAAGCTACAGCATATCATTAACAATCAATGTCCAGCTTTCAACCAGCAACATTTTAACATGTAACTAGACTGTTCTTTCTACGTCACGGTACAGTAAACAAGTGGTACTCACTGACCGCGAGGGACGGCGATTATAATCGATTTACACCTGCAGGGTTACCCGAACAACCCGTCACGTACGCCCGTACTCGATGTTGCCTACAACAACCATCACGGACGCCGTACGCGACTACCTTTCACCCGTCAGCCAAATATTGAACCGGTCCCATCGTCCCGAGCAAGAGGTCCCTGCACGCGCATCTCTGTGCCGCCAGCTGATTTACACCTCGAGCTCTCAACCTACCCTCTGAACGACGGGCAATGCCTCAATACCCAGCTACCCGAGTTACATCAGTTTCCCGGTTCCCATATAGCCGGTAGGTCTTCGGTACTGTTCTAGCTTGTTCAACAGGCCCGCACACGGCTCGGTCCTCAATCGACACAAGCGGAGCTACAGCACACAGGCCCCAAAGTCCTGCTGCCCTTACTCTCCGCTCGGTCTCATTTTCTTGCCATGTGTATCATGTGCTATCTCTACCCGAGCAATGTGCCTCTAGCCTATTCTCGCGAGTAGTTCCAACTACTCGACTTGTACCGAATCCTACCCTATCCTAGCAATGCAGTGGCTAACGAGGTTTTCAATCCTAAACCCAACCCATGGTTTTCTTGGCTGTGCAGTTGGGTTTCCAATCAAGACTCTAATGCAAAGAACAATATTCAAAGATGTGCTCAAAACAATAAACATTTGTAAAAAGGTTAATGCAAACCGGGGCTTGCCTTGCTGCTCTTGGTCGTAGGCTAGCTGTTCCTCTGGAGTAACGAAGTCTAGGACTTCGGGTTCCTCCTCGACCTTAGCGACTACATGATAGAAACAATACATGTATTAATTTAATGCATTTGTATTAAGTTTGAAGTTGTGAAGTCTATAACCTTTGCTAGATAGACCTAATGACTGTGAAACTTTTACTGTGGCTTGGTTACAACCTAAACAGAGACTTGGTCAAGTTTTAGTTGCAGCAAAGCTCATTTGAGCCCTCCACAAATAATTATGTCCTTGACCTTAATTGGAACTCTTAGGGTGTTCTAGGAATTTTCATGAGACAAACTATGACTTTCTGAAAACTAGATTTTCAGAGGGTTCTAATGGAGTTGGTCTCACTTAATTTGGAAGTCTCTAACTAAAGATATGAGCTAAACAATTTCAGAGAAAATTCTGAAGATGTTTCTGAACATTTTCTATTTTCTCTGGAACAGTTTTACTAATCACACCATTAGGTGGACTAAATGAGCTCAAATGGATCTGAAATTTTTATGGTAGTTCAAGGATATTTTGGTGAACACCTCAGCAAAATTTCAGGATTTTCCTCCAAAGGATTCTCCAGTTAAAATTCCTAACAGTTTAAACTTTAAGGAATTAATTCTGGAGAATTAAGAAATTTCCTGAAGTGAAACTTGATTTTCTGGAAAGTACTCAGAGAGCTGAATCCATCAAAATTTGGTTCACTCAATTTGGAGCTTTCTAGCCAAAGTTATAAGGATTTGAAGTTTGAAGGAAATCTGAAAATCGGGGAAAAGTTTAAACTCGCGCGTGGGCCCAGGGGACACGCGTCGCACGCCTAGGCGATGGCGCACCGTGGCCCACAAGGACTTTGCGCGCCAGCACACCCGATCCCGGCCGCAGCCGGATCCCGATTCAAAATATCGGCCGCTGACAGCTGGGGTCCACCCCCTTCTTCAACCTCGCGACACCCGCGCCCCGCCGCCGAGGGACCTCGCCGGAGAGCTCGCCGCCGGCTGCTGTACAGCTCCAAACTTCTTGATTCTGGCCGCCCCTGCCTACTTTTACTTGGGGAACAGGATCCGAGGGTCAGCTGCTCATGACAACGGCCGGAGCATGGTCGGCGACGAGCCGCCATATCGTAATGACTCCGGCCATGTCGGCTGACTCTCCTAGTACCTCAGCTACTTGGGAAATCGGTCGGGGAGCATCAGTGGACCTCAGAGAAGGTCGACATGAGCTCGAGGCAGCTCGGGGAAGGCCCGAAATAGGTCCTCACCGTGCGCCCGATACCCCCCGTTCGTTCCGCCATTAGTAGACCTTAAATTACGCCGGGCACAGAGGTTCTCCGGCCCAGAGTTGTGAAGGCAACTTGTGCGTTACCGTGTCTAGCTCGTGTGGGAGTGGCCTGAGGCCCTCTAATCCTTTCTAGAGCACGAATTAAACAGAATCGTACCCGAAGGTCGTTCTGCACACAGAAAGGGGAAAAGTGGAAATTCGCCGCCGGTGAGCAACCACTCGAGCTGTGGCTCGGGGATGAGCAGCACCGGTCACCCGCGCGTCCAAGGGTGCCTTGGCTCGGGCGTGACAACGCCCAGGTTGGGCTGTCCACGAGAGCCCGAGGTGCGGCGGTTCCAAGTTCCGAGTTTGATCTTTCGGCACAGCCGATATCAATCGGTTTCAACCGAATTCTAGCAACGGGGAGGATGGAGGAAGGTCTCTAGTACCTTGCTGGGACTCTGGAGTGGAAGGAGGGAGCTGCGATCGGCGTTCTCCGATCAAGTCCGAGCTGCGGGAGTTTTCGGCCGGCGCTGAGTTCTTGCGGAGAAGAACTGTGGTGCCTCGGCCGAGGAGGGGGGCAGGCGCTTTAAGAAGGCTCTGCACCGCCTCATGCCCGCGCGTGGGCAAGCAGCTGGTGGCGCGGTGGCTGGCCTCGGTGGCGATCACCGCTGCGGCTCGGCGACCCGAGTGAAAAGTCTCAGTCGGTTTGTGTTGAAGTAGAGGCTGACATGTGGGTCCCACCCTTCCTTTTAACCTCTGAAATTTACTTCTAATCACTGTTGTAAACAGTGAACCCCATACTACCCTTGGCAATTCAAATTATTCCCCCATGAGCC
Organism: Neostapfia colusana; assembly: GCA_030760725.1. Classification (NCBI taxonomy): domain Eukaryota; kingdom Viridiplantae; phylum Streptophyta; class Magnoliopsida; order Poales; family Poaceae; genus Neostapfia; species Neostapfia colusana. The sequence continues at coordinate 10,508,510 of JASWHV010000009.1, forward strand.
ATTTGAATTGATCAAACTTCAAATGAGGTTTGGTTTGAATGAATTTCAGCACAAGTTCAGTTTGAAATTCAAATAAAGTTTGAATTTCTCCCCCTTAGCTCATGTCAAGATCAACTCCAAATGGAGTGAAAATTGGTGTGTGAGCTCACAAAAATGTGCTGAGTGAGAATATGCCTTCCACTTTTAAATTCATGGGATGAAAACAGTTTGAATTTGAATATGGTTTCAAACCGCCCTCCTCCTATCTATACCCAAAATGACCTCAAAAAGGTTTTGAATTTGGGTGAAACTTGGCATGGACATCCTTAGCAAAGTGTAGGAGTTTTCATATGTCCAGCCCATCTATATCACATGTGGGAAATACCACTTTTGCAATGTGTGAGTTTGTTCTCTAATGAGCATGTTGATAATTGTTACTTGCTCTTCATTTGTGTTCATCATTCTTGCTCAAATGAGGTGTGTGGTGTGGTGATGAACACTGCAAATGGGTGTCAAAAACTGAGGCCCTTACATTCCTCCCCCCTTAAAAGAATCTCGTCCCGAGATTATAAGGTGAAAATGAGAGAGAGGACGGTGGAAAATTACCGGATATGCGACGTGAGAAAGTCGGGGTAGTTAGTGCGAAGGAATTATTCGCTCTCCCATGTCGTTTCGTCCATGGAGTGATTACTCCACAGAACCTTGTAGAACCACAACGTACGGTTGCGTGTGGTTCGGGCCTTTTCATCAATAATCTGCACCGGTTCCTCCCGATAGGTGAGATCCGGTTGCAGTTCTTCAATGTCTTCCAGCTGAACGGTAGTTGATAGCTTGAGACACTTCCTCAGCTGGGAAATGTGAAAGACGTCGTGCACACCGGAAAGTGCTTCTGGTAATCTCAGCTGGTATGCCACCGATCCACATCTTTCGGTAATCTGGAATGGACCGATGAATCGGGGTGCCAACTTTCCCCTCACCCCAAATCTGTTTACGCCCTTCATTGGAGACACCCGTAGATATACGTGATCTCCAACTTCGAATTGTAATGGGCGCCTTCTCCGGTCCGCATACTGTTTCTGACGGGATTGAGCGGTTTTTTGGTTTGCTTGAATTAGTCGAACCTTTTCTTCCGCGTTGTTGACAAGGTCAATCCCGAAGGTAACCCTTTCGCCAGACTCACACCAGTTCAATGGTGTGCGGCATTAGTCGTAGGGCGCCATCTTGATGCTGGCTTGGTACCCATTGTTGTACGAGAACTCGGCTAACGGCAAGTGATCATCCCAATTCTTGCCGTGGTCGATAGCGCAAGCTCGTAGCATGTCTTCTAGGATTTGATTTACCCGCTCAGTTTGTCCATCCGTCTGCGGGTGGTAGGCTGAACTTCGGATCAGCTTCGTCCCCAAGGCAGCGTGTAGCTGCTCCCAAAAACGGGACACAAATAAAGTGCCCCGGTCCGATATGATGGTACGGGGTACGCCGTATAAGCATAGGATCCGTGAGATGTACAGTTCAGCGTACTTCTTGGCGTTGTAGTTGGTGTTGACCGGGATGAAATGGGCAACTTTGGTGAGTCGATCGACGATCACCCACACAGAATCATGTTTCTGTAAGGTGGTGGGTAACCCAACGACGAAATCCATGCTCACGTCCTCCCACTTCCAGGCAGGAATGCCCAGTGGTTGCAGCAGTCCCGGTTTCCGCATGTGGTCTGCCTTCACCCTTCGACATGTATCACACTCGGACACGTATTTTGCAGTCTCTCGCTTCATCCGTGTCCACCAAAACTTTCTTCTGAGTTCTTGATACATTTTGTTGCTGCCGGGGTGAATAGAAAATTTTGATAAGTGAGCCTCATCAAAGATTTTCTTCCGTAGCTCCGGGTTTCGGGGTACGAAATCCGGTCCTTGAACCATAGGACGCCGTCTCCGTCCTTCCGGAAACATTTCAACTCCCCACTGTCTACACGTCTCCGCAAATGTGACATGCCCTTGTCATTCTTCTGGGCTGCCGCTATCTCTTCACGGATGGTGGGGATCAAAGCTAGGTTGTAGAGAGCTCCGTGTGGAATTACATGTAGTGGTGGTTCGCTCTCTTCCAACGGTGTGATGGTCAGATTATTGACGTGTGACTTGCGGCTCAGCGCATCTGCCACAACGTTTGCCTTGCCCGGATGATAATGGATCTCTATCTCGTAATCCTTCATCAGTTCTAACCATCTTCGTTGCCTCATGTTCAGCTCCTTCTGAGTGAATATGTACTTGAGGCTTTTGTGGTCGGTATATAAATGTACGAGGTTACCGAGTAGGTAGTGCCTCCACATCTTCAGTGCAAGTACCACGGCAGCGAGCTCCAAGTCGTGAGTTGGATAATTTTGCTCATGGTTCCTAAGCTGCCGTGATCCATACGCGACCACTCTTCGGTCTTGCATCAGCACACATCCGAGCCCAATGCCGGATGCATCGCAGTACACATCGAACGGTTTTGTTGTGTCTGGCTGCGCCAAAACCGGTGCTGATGTCAGGTGCTTGACTAAAGCCTTGAATGCTGCTTCACATGCTGGACTCCAAACATATTTGGTAGCCTTCTTCAGCAGCTCTGTCATTGGCTTGGCAATCTTCGAGAAGTTCAGAATGAACCTCCGATAATATCCCGCGAGTCCGAGGAAACTCCGTACCTCATGAACAGTTCTCGGGGATTTCCAATTCAGCACTTGCGTGATCTTGCTCGGGTCCACAGCGATACCCTCCGCTGAGATGATATGCCCGAGGAAAGGCACTTGCGATATCCAAAACTCGCATTTGCTGAACTTTGCGTATAACTTGTGATCCCGCAGCCGTTGCAAGACTATACGCAGATGTTTCTTGTGATCTTCCTCCGACTTGGAGTATACTAGGATGTCGTCGATGAAGACCACGACAAACTTGTCCAGCTCCGGCATGAACACCGAGTTCATTAAGTACATGAAGTGAGCTGGAGCATTGGTGAGGCCAAAGGACATGACCAGGTACTCATAAAGTCCGTACCTTGTCAAGAAAGCTGTCTTTGGAATGTCCTCCGCCCTTATCTTAATCTGATGGTACCTGGATCTTAAATCCATCTTGGAAAAGATCTTTGCTTCGACCAACTGATCAAACAACATGTCAATCCGTGGCAACGGGTACTTGTTCTTGATGGTTACGGCATTTAATGGACGGTAGTCCACGCAAAGCCGCAACGTTTCATCCTTCTTTTTGACAAATAATGCCAAACAGCCCCATGGCGAGGAGCTCGGCCTAATAAAACCCTTCTCCAGAAGGTCCGTGAGCTGAGTCTTCAGTTCAGCCAACTCCTTGGGCGCCATCTTGTACGGCCTTCGGGATATTGGCATGGTTCCCGGTGCAAGTTCAATCTTGAACTCCACCTCTCTATCGGGTGGCATCCCCGGCAAATCGTCCGGGAATACATCCGGGAACTCTCGGACCACTGGAATGTCTTCCAATCTGATGGTTGTGGCTTGATAGACACTTGGAAGTTTTATTTCTGGACTGTCCAGAAATAATGAGTGAGAACCGTGCACCTCTGAGTTTAAGTGCACGACTCGAAGGACGGTGTCTAAAACAGCGCCGTGGCGAGTTAACCATGACATCCCTAGGATGACATCGACCTTCTGCCCCTCTAAGATAATGAGAGACGTGGGGTACACTCTACCCGCTAAGCATAATGGTGCTTTGGAGACCATTACGCTTGCTGAAATCTTCCCACCCGGTGAACAAATTAGATATGGACTATCGGTGGGTAGTATTGACAAGCTGTGTTTAGCAATGAAAGCTTGGCTAATAAAATTATGCGTTGCGCCTGAATCAAATAGTACTATAGCGGGATGCTGGTGGAGTTGGAACATACCCGCAAGGATTGGCTCGCCCTCCGGCACGTCCTCAATGGCAAGCTGGTGGACAGTACCGGGCCTAGGGTTTGCCCGCCGCGCATTAGTAGGGTTCCGGGGTTGATTCCTCCCCGGAAACTGTGGTGCCACTCCGCCGCCTTGCCTCTCCGGGCAACTGCTCGCGAAGTGTCCTGGATGACCACACTTGTAACATGTGGCCGCTGCTGGTGGAGTACTTGGTGGACGAAAGCCCGGCATGTGTTGCGGAGGTGCAAACGCACGCGGCATCGCCCGCTGCTGCTGTTGTTGTTGCGGTGGTACTGGCAGTGCCGGCCGGAATGCTGGTGAAGAGTACGGCCGACCGCGGAACGACATCGACTACTGTGGTGGCTGCCAGCGTGGGCCTGATGGTGGGCGATTCACCATCCGAAACTTCTGAGAAGGACCGCCTCCTTCTCCGCTGCTCTGCGGCGCGCTTCGCTTTCGCTCTGCCGCCGCCAACTCCTTGCCGGAGTCCTCCTGAACAATCGCAGCATCAATTATGTCGTTGAGGCTGCCGCGATTGAACATTGCCAACTTGTCCTTCAGGAGCGGGTTAAGCCCCTGGTAAAAATGGTCCCGCCACTTCTCGTCCGTATCTGCGTGATACGACGCGTAGAGCGCGAGATCGTTAAACGCCCTGGAATATTCCAGCGCGTTCCGGCTCCCTTGTTGCAGGTGTAGGAACTCCTGCGTCTTCCTCTTCATCAAACCGGGCGGTATATGATAGGCCCTGAAGGCCGTCCGGAACTCCGCCCAGGTCATCGCTCGGTCGGTGGGCTGTGAAGCACAGAAGTTGGCCCACCACGCGCTCGCGGATCCTTGAAGCTGCTGGACCGCGAACTGAGTCTTGCGCTGCTCGCTGATTTGGAGCAGCCCGAACTTCATCTCTATGGCGCGGAGCCAGTTGTCCGCGTCAAGTGGTTCATCCGCCCTTGAGAATACAGGGGGATGAGTCGCCAGGAAATCGGAGTAGGAGCTCTGTTGGCGCTCCTCACGATCTTGACGTCTTTCTGGGCGAGACGTATTGACGATGAGAGTCTGCAGCAATTCTGTGTGCTGCTGATGCGAGCCCGCCATTGCCGCGACAATGTCGGCCAATGTCACCGTTGGCAGTGGCGGTGGCGGTGTTTGCTGTTGCTGTTGCTGCTGCTGTCCCGAGGAGTCCTCGGGAGGTGGTTGGGAGGTCTCTCCCCCTTGGCTAGTACCTCCAACATCAGGGTTGGCACGAGTACGCGTCATTCTGAAATTCAACACAGCAGCAATTAGCACATGTCTTACTCAAAATTCCATAAACAGCAGTAGGTATTGAAGCGACACATGATTAACTTGCACAACATTCACATATATTGATAAAGCATAAACTTTATACAAGATACATTATTCTCGGGTCTCCGAGAAGTCGTGCTCATGTCGTCACTACCTATACATACGCTACTGTCTACACGACATGTCACCGATTACAAAAGTTGGGTTACGCTACCCTAGCTGCCCTACTTGGCAACCGTAACCCCCTACTCGGAGTAGAACTCGACCTCCTGTGGGTCGTCCTCCTCCGGTACCTCTGCTGGTGGCTCGGGGTCTACCACCTCTTCTCCCATTCCGGGTTCTCCCATGGCTGGAAGACCCAAGACTACCGGTACGCCCAATACCGGGGGCACGAGGTCTTGCAATGCATGCACCTCGTCCATAGCCTGGTTGTAGTCCTCTTCCCAGCCTTGTCCTTCCTCAATAGCGTCGTCCCGCTCTTGAGCAAGGTCCTCATTCTGCTGGGTTAGGGTCTGCACCAGCTCTTGCAACGCCGCAATGTCAACACGACCCTTTTTCTTTGCCTTCTTCAGACGACGCAACTGATTGTGTTGTTCATTCAGTCGCTTGATCGTCGGAAGGAGCACATTGCGGAGTGCGCTGTGAGCACCCTCGAATTGATCTCCGCGGCTTGTGCTCTCCTTGAGCTTGGTGGCGAGATGTTCCGTATGAACAGCTTGGCTGTCCATCACAGCGTTTCCCGCCCTCATTTGGAGGCTGAGGTTTGCCTCCGCGGGGTTGTACCTTGGGCAACTCGGGTCTGTTGCCTCCAGGTACCTTTCTTTCCATACATGCTGAGCTCGTCCCTCCACCAGAACGAGTGCGTATGGAGTACCCTCCATAGCCTGCACAGGTAGTTGGCAGAAACGTGGCATAGTGTCACGGGCTTCCACTTACCACATCCCTTCCGGTTGTCTCCCTCTCACCGTGACGGTGAATGGCACCCAACCGGGTGGCGTAGGTCCTGCGGAAACCTCGACATGGATCGTCCACGTCTTGTTCCCCTCTTCGCCTTCTTCCTTGGCGAAGTATTGCGGCATCTGGTTGTACCCGAAATATTGGAGCATTTGCCACAATGCTTCCGGGTAGCCGCTACGGTCAGAACAGTGGGAAACTACCCACCCGTTCTCCAACCGTTTATCTGCTGCCATCTGTAAAAATATATTTGAGAAATGTCAAATATTTATTTAAACAGTAAACCCCTGAGTTATAACATAAAACATGTATTGAACCCCTAAAACTTGGAAACGTAGTTCAAATTTTGAACAAATTTGACTGCTGGTCTGCTGTTCCCATGACAGCCTTGACCAGTTTCCACATCAACCTGATTTAGGCCATGTTAAAGGCAAAACCAATTCTGGAGCTCAACACCAAAGTTAAAGTTAACTTCAATGGCTTTCCAGAAAGTATTTGGTTGACCTAAGATCTGTCCTGGTTCAAAAGTTACGAAATGTCAAATTTAACAGAACTTCTGGAATCAATTGGACAGCACCTCCCTGCTTTAGGTACTGAATTGATCCAAGAATCCCAGTTAATTCTGTTTCCAATCTGACAAAACTTTCTGTTACAAAGTCGTAACCCATCTCATAAGCTTTCCAGAACTACCTCATTTCCTATTTTTTGGTTTTTAAGCAGGAAGTTATGCTTAATTTACAGAGAGTCTTTGCTCTGTCCTGTTTTCTGGACAGTTTCAACTCTACTACATTTTTCGAGTGGTTAAGGGATGACACACCTCTGGAACTCAACAGAAAAGTTGTAAAGCTCCTCCAAAGCTTTCCAGAAATGTATCATACGACATCAACCTCGAAAGAACTCAACCTCTAACCTCTGATTAACTTCAGCCTTGATTCAGCTGAAAACAGAGTGCTCTGTCCTTAACATCCTATAAGTTGAAAGCTTGTTAACTTGGAATATCCTGTTCAAGGGAAGGAGTTACATCAAGTTTTACTACTTTGGATCAAAACCTTCAAGTTTTTAAATGAAGTTGTTCATTTAGTTGGGTGTGACGTCGATGCGTCACCAGATTTTGTCGGTACTACGTCCTCACAAAGAAAAACCTATACCGGACTTAGCCGGCTTCGTTAGTTCAGTGGCACTACTCGTCACTCACACACGGATGCTACACGTCTACCGTTTCGTGGTAAGGCTACCTGCAGAAATTCAACCAATCATCAGACTCGGCTGCACACCGAGCCTGGAATCCATACGGTTTGTACACCCGGCCGTCATCACTCGCCCGGATGTTCTCAAGCCAAACACGCCTTGAGTTACGTGTTCACGTTTTAGACCACGTGACGGGGTCTCCCATGTTGCACCACGCACGCCAGGGACAGACGTTGCTCGAATACCCCAAACGACATGAAGAGTCGTAGAGGATACTAAAGCGGGTCGGGTTACCTGCCACCCGTGGGGCTCCACCCTTCAGCTTGTGCGCACTGGTGGACAGCGCTTACGTGCACCCCCCAAGACATGAACGTCCCGAGATGCACGATTTTCCGACATAACAAATAGGTTAACAAGCCACTTTCTATATGCTAATAACATCCTTATACGGGCTACTAACTCGTTCCTCACTGGATTTTTGAAAAAAGAAGATCTTTGTACCGTGTTAAACCTCAAGCGAGCTCTGATACCACGCTGACACGACCCTAAGGTCCTGTCGAGCCAGGATCACGCTGAGGGGTGCTGCGTTGCACAGCACCGTATAACACACGTCAAAGGTGCAAAGCGGAAGCGGAAGTTTTATTACATAAACAAGTTTATGAACATGTTTACATCAAAATAAGTTCAGTCTACACTCGCGGGCGTAGACTAAGCATCAAGTGCACGTTCAGCCCTCGAACGTGTCCTTGCTAGCACACACACACACTAACTCTGCGGCGTGCACGACTCCCACTCGACGAGGTTCCCCTCCTGGGGTTCCGTCTCCTCTTCGGGAGTCCCTTCCTCATAGAACCCTGCAAAAGCTTCAAACACAAGCAGTGAGCACGAAGGCTCAGCAAGTCTGACCCGTCTCACCTAAACATGGAACTTCTACATGAGGGTAATGGGTTGCATGAGGCAAAAATCATTTGCAAGGACTCGCCTAATTAGTAGAACCTTACTTTCAAGTTTTAGCAGCAGGTTGTGGAGAACCTTACGCTAAGGCACATGAGAGAGCCGCAATCAAACAAGAAACGCATTTCTCTCATGTACTTTGCCCAAAGTTGAAAAGAACTTTAATTAGCTCTAAGCTACAGCATATCATTAACAATCAATGTCCAGCTTTCAACCAGCAACATTTTAACATGTAACTAGCCTGTTCTTTCTACGTCACGGTACAGTGAACAGGTGGTACTCACTGACCGCGAGGGACGGCGATTATAATCGATTTACACCTGCAGGGTTACCCGAACAACCCGTCACGTACGCCCGTACTCGATGTTGCCTACAACAACCATCACGGACGCCGTACGCGACTACCTTTCACCCGTCAGCCAAATATTGAACCGGTCCCATCGTCCCGAGCAAGAGGTCCCTGCACGCGCATCTCTGTGCCGCCAGCTGATTTACACCTCGAGCTCTCAACCTACCCTCTGAACGACGGGCAATGCCTCAATACCCAGCTACCCGAGTTACATCAGTTTCCCGGTTCCCATATAGCCGGTAGGTCTTCGGTACTGTTCTAGCTTGTTCAACAGGCCCGCACACGGCTCGGTCCTCAATCGACACAAGCGGAGCTACAGCACACAGGCCCCAAAGTCCTGCTGCCCTTACTCTCCGCTCGGTCTCATTTTCTTGCCATGTGTATCATGTGCTATCTCTACCCGAGCAATGTGCCTCTAGCCTATTCTCGCGAGTAGTTCCAACTACACGACTTGTACCGAATCCTACCCTATCCTAGCAATGCAGTGGCTAACGAGGTTTTCAATCCTAAACCCAACCCATGGTTTTCTTGGCTGTGCAGTTGGGTTTCCAATCAAGACTCTAATGCAAAGAACAATATTCAAAGATGTGCTCAAAACAATAAACATTTGTAAAAAGGTTAATGCAAACCGGGGCTTGCCTTGCTGCTCTTGGTCGTAGGCTAGCTGTTCCTCCAGAGTAACGAAGTCTAGGACTTCGGGTTCCTCCTCGACCTTAGCGACTACATGATAGAAACAATACATGTATTAATTTAATGCATTTGTATTAAGTTTGAAGTTGTGAAGTCTATAACCTTTGCTAGATAGACCTAATGACTGTGAAACTTTTACTGTGGCTTGGTTACAACCTAAACAGAGACTTGGTCAAGTTTTAGTTGCAGCAAAGCTCATTTGAGCCCTCCACAAATAATTATGTCCTTGACCTTAATTGGAACTCTTAGGGTGTTCTAGGAATTTTCATGAGACAAACTATGACTTTCTGAAAACTAGATTTTCAGAGGGTTCTAATGGAGTTGGTCTCACTTAATTTGGAAGTCTCTAACTAAAGATATGAGCTAAACAATTTCAGAGAAAATTCTGAAGATGTTTCTGAACATTTTCTATTTTCTCTGGAACAGTTTTACTAATCACACCATTAGGTGGACTAAATGAGCTCAAATGGATCTGAAATTTTTATGGTAGTTCAAGGATATTTTGGTGAACACCTCAGCAAAATTTCAGGATTTTCCTCCAAAGGATTCTCCAGTTAAAATTCCTAACAGTTTAAATTTTAAGGAATTAATTCTGGAGAATTAAGGAATTTCATGAAGTGAAACTTGATTTTCTGGAAAGTACTCAGAGAGCTGAATCCAGCAAAATTTGGTTCACTCAATTTGGAGCTTTCTAGCCAAAGTTATAAGGATTTGAAGTTTGAAGGAAATCTGAAAATCGGGGAAAAGTTTAAACTCGCGCGTGGGCCCAGGGGACACGCGTCGCACGCCTAGGCGATGGCGCACCGCGGCCCACAAGGACTTTGCGCGCCAGCACACCCGATCCCGGCCGCAGCCGGATCCCGATTCAAAATATCGGCCGCTGACAGCTGGGGTCCACCCCCTTCTTCAACCTCGCGACACCCGCGCCCCGCCGCGGAGGGACCTCGCCGGAGAGCTCGCCGCCGGCTGCTGTACAGCTCCAAACTTCTTGATTCTGGCCGCCCCTGCCTACTTTTACTTGGGGAACAGGATCCGAGGGTCAGCTGCTCATGACAACGGCCGGAGCATGGTCGGCGACGAGCCGCCATATCGTAATGACTCCGGCCATGTCGGCTGACTCTCCTAGGACCTCAGCTACTTGGGAAATCGGTCGGGGAGCATCAGTGGACCTCAGAGAAGGTCGACATGAGCTCGAGGCAGCTCGGGGAAGGCCCGAAATAGGTCCTCACCGTGCGCCCGATACCCCCTGTTCGTTCCACCATTAGTAGACCTTAAATTACGCCGGGCACAGAGGTTCTCCGGCCCAGAGTTGTGAAGGCAACTTGTGCGTTACCGTGTCTAGCTCGTGTGGGAGTGGCCTGAGGCCCTCTAGTCCTTTCTAGAGCACGAATTAAACAGAATTGTACCCGAAGGTCGTTCTGCACACAGAAAGGGGAAAAGTGGAAATTCGCCGCCGGTGAGCAACCACTCGAGCTGTGGCTCGGGGATGAGCAGCACCGGTCACCCGCGCGTCCAAGGGTGCCTTGGCTCGGGCGTGACAACGCCCAGGTTGGGCTGTCCACGAGAGCCCGAGGTGCGGCGGTTCCAAGTTCCGAGTTTGATCTTTCGGCACAGCCGATATCAATCGGTTTCAACCGAATTCTAGCAACGGGGAGGATGGAGGAAGGTCTCTAGTACCTTGCTGGGACTCTGGAGTGGAAGGAGGGAGCTGCGATCGGCGTTCTCCGATCAAGTCCGAGCTGCGGGAGTTTTCGGCCGGCGCTGAGTTCTTGCGGAGAAGAACTGTGGTGCCTCGGCCGAGGAGGGGGGCAGGCGCTTTAAGAAGGCTCTGCACCGCCTCATGCCCGCGCGTGGGCAAGCAGCTGGTGGCGCGGTGGCTGGCCTCGGTGGCGATCACCGCTGCGGCTCGGCGACCCGAGTGAAAAGTCTCAGTCGGTTTGTGTTGAAGTAGAGGCTGACATGTGGGTCCCACCCTTCCTTTTAACCTCTGAAATTTACTTCTAATCACTGTTGTAAACAGTGAACCCCATACTACCCTTGGCAATTCAAATTATTCCCCCATGAGCCATTTGAATTGATCAAAGTTCAAATGAGGTTTGGTTTGAATGAATTTCAGCACAAGTTCAGTTTGAAATTCAAATAAAGTTTGAATTTCTCCCCCTTAGCTCATGTCAAGATCAACTCCAAATGGAGTGAAAATTGGTGTGTGAGCTCACAAAAATGTGCTGAGTGAGAATATGCCTTCCACTTTTAAATTCATGGGATGAAAACAGTTTGAATTTGAATATGGTTTCAAACTGCCCTCCTCCTATCTATACCCAAAATGATCTCAAAAAGGTTTTGAATTTGGGTGAAACTTGGCATGGACATCCTTAGCAAAGTGTAGGAGTTTTCATATGTCCAGCCCATCTATATCACATGTGGGAAATACCACTTTTGCAATGTGTGAGTTTGTTCTCTAATGAGCATGTTGATAATTGTTACTTGCTCTTCATTTGTGTTCATCATTCTTGCTCAAATGAGGTGTGTGGTGTGGTGATGAACACTGCAAATGGGTGTCAAAAACTGAGGCTCTTACAGCCCGTTGATGCGGGAAGGCTTGACATTGGGAGAGGAGAGAGAAAGGTTGCTCTGATACCAAATTAGAGGGGAGAAAATGATTTTATTAACTCTGATAGGCTGTGAAGGAGGATACATATATATGGGACAAAACTTAAGGCCAAGTAATCCTAATACAAAGGACTAAACTGCCCCTATGGGCGACTCCGCGGGTGTTGGACCCCCTCCAGCAGGTCTGGAGGCTAGCGCAGGAATTCCTAGGGTCTGGACAGACCCTTCTATGCCCCATCTGGGCACTGCAAGGGTGCTGTTCGGCCCCTCCAGACACTGCAGCACCTCTCTGATGCTGGAACAGCAGGTCCAGCAGGTGCTGGACCTAAGGAATCGACGTATAAGGCGGTGTAGTCCTCTTCTTCTGCTCCTCCCCCCAGTCCCACTTGGCCGCCTCATCGAATATCACGTCACGTGATATGTGTGTGCGCCCATGAGCCGAAGTATACATCCGATAGCCCTTCGTCCCTGCAGCATAGGCAAGAAAAATCATCGGAGTACTCCGGTCTTCCAACTTTTTCAGGTGGGGGTACGTGTTCTTGACATGCCCCACTCACCCAAAAGTTCAGAAGTAATTGACGGCTGGTCGCTCTCCATGCCAAGCTTCATATGGCGTCTTCCCGTGGAGGGCGTGGGTGGGGATCGAATCAAGATGTAGACAGTCATGATAACTGCCTCACCCCAAAAAAACCAGGGCATACCCTTCACCTTCAGCATACTCCTCGCCATGCCGACCACCGTCTGGTTGCGCCGCTCCACAACCCCGTTTTGCTGCGGCGTATATGGGGCTGTGAGCTGACGATGTACTCCGTGCTGAGCGCAGTACTCACCGAACTCCCAAGAGGTGAACTCCCCTCCGCGACCAGTATGGAGTATCTTCAGCCTCCTCCCGGACTCTAACTCAGCCATTGCCTGGAATTGCTGAATTAAGTTGAGTGCCTGGTCCTTGGTTGCTAGAATATAGAGCCACATATAACGCCTCATGTTATCCACTAGCAAAAAGAACATCTTCTTGCCAGCTGGAATCGTTGACGTGATAGGCCCGCAGATGTCGCCGTGGACGAGGTCGAGTGCGCCCTCCGCGCGCTGCCAAGCTTGCTTGGGAAAGCTGGAGCGCCTCTGCTTCCCGACCAAGCAATATTTGCATAATTGATCGACGTGAACAATTTGCGGAAGCCCGAGCACCATCTCGTCTTGTGCCAGCTTCCGAAGCGCCTGAAAGCCGACGTGTCCATAGCGTTCGTGCCAACGCCACACAACAACATCATGCCTCACGGTTAGGCAAACCGGACGTGTGATGTTGAGTCTGATGGAGTATAGCTTGTTGTCGTCGCGTTGAACCCATGTGAGGAGACGTTGCTGATCATCCCGTATGTGCATCACTCCTCCATGCTTCGTGATGCTGTAGCTATCCTCATCCAGCTGGCCGACGATGATAAGGTTGGTGGTGAGGCGTGGGATGAGGTAGACATCGATGAGCCTCCTGTGCTCACCCGTCTTGACGGTGAATAGGACCGTACCCTTCCTCTGGATACGCACGATGGAGTTGTCGCCGAACTTGATGATTCCGATGATGTTTTCGTCGAGCTCGGAGAAAATGGCGCGCAAACCCGTCATGTGGTTGGTCGCGCTGGTGTCGAGGTACCAACGAGTCTCGTCAAAGTCATCGTCGTTGCCGTGGTGAGCAAAGGCACGTCCCTCCAGTATCTCCATTGGGCTCGTAGGACGTTCCTATACAGGCTCCTCCTGTACTGAGGCCACCCTTGTCATGAATAAGGCGCCCTCCTCCTCCGCCTTCGCCACGAAAGCCTGCTGCTGCGGCTCATCCTGCTTAGACTTTGACCGACACTCCCTGGCCCGGTGGCCCTTCTTCCCGCACTTCCTGCACTGGTGCCGCAGAATATCCTTCCCGGAACATCCGTTCCTGCTTATGTTCTTCTTGGGTGGGCCCTTTCGGCTCCCCCTCATAGAAGAACCCGCGGATTGGGTAGACCGCTCCTCCTTCTGTTGTGCCTCCCACTCCTCCCGAGTGAGGTACAGCTGGCTGTCATGTAATCCTCCCTTCTGCTGCGTCGAGTCAAAGGCATTCTCTGCCACCTTGAGACACCCCATCACCTTCGACAAGGTGAGGGTCGACGTGTCCAGTAGTGTCGTGATCGCCACCACGATCTGTTGGAAGTGTTCTGGAACACTTCGTTGGAGCTTCTCCAAAGCCATCTCTTCTCCTATCACCTCCCCTAACGACGCAAGCCGTGATAGCATTGCCGCTCGGGCGAAGTCCTTCACGCTCTCGCCATCCTTGAAGGCAGCGGCTTCGAACTCCTTCCTGAGTTGTCGTGCCGTCATATTCTTCACGCGGTGTGCCCCGACCCGCATGATGGCGATCGTGTCCCATGCCTCCTTCACCGTCCTCTTCTCTCCGATCGCCATGATCATCTCCGGTGGGACAACACTGACCAAGATGTCAAGTGCCATCATATCTTCTTGCTCACTCATGTTGCCCTCCTCCACGGCCTTCCAAAGTAGTCGTGCCTTCAGCTTGATTTTCATCATGACAGCCCACTCCGCGTAGTTGGTCTTGGTAAGCACGGGGAACCCCTTCCCGGTGTTCACCTCACGAGCTTTCGGAGAGGGTGTTGCATGGCTCGTGGCGCTGCCGCTGCTTGGAGGTGTGGATGACATCATGCAGAATTCAACCTAGGGTAGAACCGGCTCTGATGCCATGATTGTTGCATCTCTGGTCCTGTTTCCTGCTGAAACAGCGTCTTATCTTGTTGTATAATCAGATCTAAACTAGCAGATCAATCTGCCCTCCAAGGAGACAGACCAGAATTGATCTACAACAAGAACAGAGGCTAGAACAGAATAAAAACACAAGCTTCTAGTAATGTACTGGACAGAACAGAAGCAGGGAGAGATATACTTCTGATCTAGGAGATCAAAACAAGGAGAGAGGAGAGCTGTCGACATGTTCCTGAGCTGTGGAGGCGCAGAACAGGGAGATCAGCAGGTGAACAAAGAGCTGGCTGCGGCTAGGGTTTGTCCCGCGGTGGCGGCGGCTGCTCCAGGAAGAGAGGGAGGGTGGCGACTAGGGCTAGAGAGGTGGAGGAATAAATTCTGTATTGATCTGATATTAAATTGGGGTGTTTTGACTTTTTTTATATGGCCCCCTTACAAGAGTCTTGATTTATTACAACTTAATATCTAGTCTATCATTAATTCTATCTATAAGAAGACTAATCCCTAAACTCTTCTAGAAGGAGGATCCAGCCCTGATCTAGGCGCGCGCCTGACAGGGGGTTCTGGTTCGACCCCCCTGTTCTGGCCGCCCAGGGCCAGGGGAAGATCAGCCCACAAGGTACGAGGCTCGATGGGTACTTTGGGGCTTCACTCAGCGCCCTGGAGTTGACCACGACGAGACTTTCAGCCCTGTGGTGAAGCCGGCAACGGTTCGTACCGTTCTTCGTTGACTCTCTCACGTTCTTGGCCCGTCCACCAGTTGGACGTCAAGAGTGCCTTCCCCCACGGTACACTGATAGAGACGGTGTACTGCAGTCAGCCGACAGGATTTGTTGACTCAGCTCATCGATACATGGTCTGTAAGCTGAACAAATCCCTGTATGGTCTGAAACAAGCATCGAGAGCCTGGTATAGCCGGTTCACCTCTTTCTTGGTCTCATTGGGCTTCGTTGAAGCCAAGTCGGGCACTTCACTATTTGTCTATCGACGTGGTAGTGGCACTTCTCATCTTCTACTGTACGTCGATGACATTGTACGGACATCGTGTCACACCTGGTTTTTCCGAAGAACAACCAAGTGATACTCACATATATGCTAGGAAAGTTTTCTCATACATGTGGCGACAAATAGTGAAACATCATAATATTACAAGCCAGATTTTCGAATACAAATAAGTCTTACATAGCGTCTCATGGGACGATAAAATGTTAATAACATGTAATTAAAACACGACAGCGGAAATAAAGTCTTGTGGGCTCCGTCACAGGCGTTGCCGGGAGACTCCGTGAACCTAGAACCCTTCTTCGGGACCAAAATCTTCGTTGTTGTACACCACATCATTCCTTTGGCCTGAGCAGCAAGTAAACCAACAAAAAGCAAGTTTGAGTACCATTGGTACTCAGCAAGTGTGGGAAAGTTATGTCATGCAGGCTAGAACAAGGAAAGGATGACATATGGTTAAAGCACTACGCAATTAATACCTATCTCCTTAGCTTATTAAGCACCTACATTTACTACACAAGTGAAGTGGTCCAATCCCCATATCCCCAATCCCATTGTTAAGCTCCCCGCTTAACATTCTCAACTCCTCCATTCCTCATCATCTAATCATGAATAAGTCCAAGGCGCTCTTGACTGTGAGCACGGCTATCATGATAGTTTGACTCTGCAGAGTTTGCACCACTGTACCCACATGTAGTGATTTCGTCCCCCGTTGCCGGGTGGACTAGAAATCTCCATTATTCCTGTGGCCGCGAACCATGTTCACACTTTCGAAGTGTGTAGCCAGGAGATCACTACGAGGCCTTTACAAAGAGATTCCCGACGAGTGTGAGCCCATTGAGGTTTCACCCCTAACAGCATCCAGGAGGCTTCAACCCCCGCTGTAGTGGCCCCCTCTTGAGCCTTGCAGTTCCTAGAGTAGTCCAGTTGACACCTATTCCTCGCACCATCCAAACACTCATACTACGTCGGCAATGCACCTAATTAATTGGCCAAGCTGCCCCATCTCAGCATGTGGTTGGTACGGTAAAGCTAGGTTACATGCTCCATGAACCAGTCCTTAGGATCCAGGCAAGCACTAAGCACAGACCCGAGTCTCGTGCACACAACACCAACCAAAGCATTCAACTTGCCTAGATCCCTACCTCTACATAGTTCATAAAATTCCATTCAAGGGTAAAATAACCAAGACGATGATCTCATATCTCATGTATCCCATTCTAAGCATGGCTAACCATGAGTAGCATAAATGAATGGCCTAATAAAGTAACTCCCAATCCAGGCTACAAGGAAGCAAGATAATGAAATTCTAGGGAAACTTCTAGCATGGGTACCATGTTTCAATTGACAAAGCAAATAAATCTATCTACACATCCTAGTATAGGATCAAAGTGGTCAAGGACACTTGCCCTCTTCTTGCTGCTTCATAAAGGGAAAGTCTTGGTCTTGGAAAGTGAGAACCGGCTCTGGGGCTGGTTCTACTCATATCAACATGCACATAGCAAAAGAAAATAATCCTTCCACAAGCAATCATCCACATATACTCATCAACCAAATCATACATACACACACATTACTTTACTTTATTCATTTGGCCTAAAATTTAAAAAGTCTACATATATTTACTCCTCTTGGGTGTCTCATGGTGAAATTCTCTTTTTTTAGTTTTCTATAACCTATTACACAAAGTCTAGTGTGTGTGTGTGTGTGTGCATATATATCACATTTAAACTTTGCTTTTATCCAAATCTCACCCTAGGTGGGTTGCTTCTATGCATACACCCACTTTTTAAGCATATATATTGTTTCAAAATTGTTATTCTGATTTTAAATACACATCATATATGAATTGCTAAATTCAAAATAATTTCTATATTAAATACTACACTTCTTAGCTACCAAATTTGCATAAAATTGTATATTCCAACCCTAAATATGATTTCAGATTTCCTACTCAACTTTCAACTTGGAATTTTAGGTTCAATGACTTTTTAGGACATTTCCTAAGTGTATTTATATTTTTCTCATATATTCAGAATTATTTCTATGGCAAAAATGAATTTCAGAATTTAAAAACAGCAAAATAAACCCATTTACAGAATATATATATATATATATATTGCTCAAACTACCAAAATAGAGTGTTAAGAAATCTCCTAAAGTTAGGAATTATTTTGTGATCCATTTTTATGCAAATTTGCTGTTGTAATTAAATTCATATAAAATCCTGAATTTAAATCCTACTCATTTTATTTTGTTTTAGACCTACAACTCATTTTGTTATTAAACAGGGCACTAAAATGTTTTACTAATCCCAATTATGAGTGGATAATTCTTAATTACAGAGATAATCCTCATTTAAAATGAATACAGGGGCTAATTTCAATTTTGTAAATTTAAATTTCCTAAATACAGAAGGTTCTGGGGCTTAAAACAGAAGTTTACACGCCTCTGCACGATTTCTAGGAAATCTAGGAGGTAGAACCGAAGAATTCGGGGGCTAGCTCCTCTTTTCCCACAACCCCACGGGGTAGCGGGTTAAAATCCCGGCGGGAATCGGTATTTCAAACTCGGGCCGTTGGATTTTGAATGGGCGATCCAGATTAGATCATCGAATGGGTACGTGGGCTTCTGTTTTCATCTGCACGATTTAAAATGGACGGGCCATAGAGGGCCATGTCGCCCTGGTCGGAGCCAGCCCGCGCGGGCGGTGGCGCTCGACGACGGAGGGCCGCGATCTCGCCGGCGAAGCCTCGGAACTGTCCCTATCTACGCAGAAACTTGCTTTTCTTTGCATGATTTGGTAGAGGAAGGGTAGGGGGCCTCACCTCGAGGGTTTTCTTAATCCCTACATGGCTAGATGGTGGTCGGCGACGAGCTTCAACGGCGATGGCCTTCGGTGCTCGTCGAAGCAGTGGCTGGGGCGCAGTCTCCGGGATTTTCCTTCACCTGCGAGCTCCCCGGTGGCGGTGGGATGTGACAAGCCCGTTAGATCAACGAAATTGAGAAGGATCCGAAGGGAAACGACGGTGGAAGTTCGGGTCCTCACCGGAAATTGAAGTGGGTCGAGCGGGGAGGAAAGTGGGCGGACTTCGGCGTTTAAATGGACGAGGGGGCAGCGGGGGTCAGTTGGGATCGTGCTGAACCGAGCGGGGTCGAGGATCGTGAGTGCGCGCGGTGAATTCGGACGTGGTGGCGCGGCGGTTGCTCGGAGCGGGAAAAAGGGCGAGCGGTTGGGGGAGGAAGTCGGTGCCGACAGGTGGGGTCACTCGGCAATGAGAGGGGGAGAGGGGGAAAAGCGTGGGCCGGCTGGGCTGGTGCGGTGGGTTTCGGCCCATTGACCATTTTCTTTTTTCTTTTCCTTTTTCTATTTCCGTTTTTGATTCAAATCCAAATTCCAGTTTGTATTTGATTTTTTCCTTCACATGCATTTCATCCATTTTATTTGAATTTGCATTTACCACATTTTGGGGGTGTTACAACTCTGCTCCCCTTAAAAGAAATCTCGTCCTTGAGATTGGTGACCCTAGAGGAATAGATCCGGAAACCGAGCCTTGAGTTCGTCTTCTCTCTCCCATGTGCCTTTTTCTTCCGAGTGATGCTTCCACTGCACTTTACACATTCGGACTCTTTTGCTCCTAGTGATGCATTCCATCTTCTCAAGAATCTTGACCGGGTGTTCAACATACGAAAGGTCTTCTCGGACGTCTATCTTATTCATTAGTAACCTCTCTTCAGGTGTTCTTAAACATTTCTTGAGTTGTGACACATGGAACACGTCGTGCACATCCGATAGGCGAGCCGGTAATTGAAAGTGCATCTAGGAATCTCTTGTGGGTTTTGGTTGATTTATGACAAACAAATGATACCCTAACAAAATTGTTGAGATGAGCGCATGTTCTTAAAGAAATTAGGAAGAAAGCGCAAAAAGAAAGGAGAAGGAGGATCCAAATTGATAAGAGCTCAGGAGCTGAAAAGATTAGATTACTTAGTATAGAGTGTGTTGGAGAAACACACCCCAAGAGCTCAAGTGAAAGAAATCACAGTAACTGCACAAAATCAGCATGTGCGGACTAGTCCGATATCAACCAGACTAGTCCGATTTTCTTTCTTACTAGAAAATAGACTAGTCCGATATGGACCGGACTAGTCCAATTTTGTCTCTGGATAGACAACGGACTAGTCCGCACTCTTACGGCTAGTCCGGTATCTCACAACACTTAGGGTTTTTCACACGCCGCACACCGGACTAGTCCGGAGTCTACAACGGACTAGTCCGGACATCGCAAACCCTAACGTAACCATTGGAAACCCTATTATAAAAAGAGGTGTACGGCCATACCACCATAACATTTTGACCCCCTGCGCCGTCACACCTCCCAAGAGCCCAAAATTCACATCTCTCCACACATTATAACCCAAAAAGGATCAAATCTTTGGGGATTAGCAATTGATCAAAGGAGAGACTTATTCTACACATCTTGAGCTCTTGGGTTTGATCTCTCGCACACTCTTGTTCGTTTATTGTTCATCTTTTGAGTGTGTTTGGCTGTGTTCATTCATTGTAATTCTTGGGGAGCCCTCAACTTGTGAGAAGGCCCCTAGAACGATTTATTTGCCCTTTGTGATTAGTGGAAGAGAATCGGCCTTCATGGCGATTCGACGAGGGTAGGGTTGGTGAAGACCCGGTCCTTAGTGGACTCCTCAACGGGGACGTAGATTTCCTTCGTGGAATCAAACCTCGGGATAAAATCTTGTCTCCTACTCGTGTTCATTTATTGTTCATCATATTCTAGTGTTTAATTAATCTCGTGAAATTCACGTTGAAGCATTGAAATCAAAGTTGATCTCTGTCGTTCATTGTTTCACTGTTGTAATACATCTAGGTTATCAGTTAATTTCCGCTGCATAGGGTACTAGAAGTGAAAATATTGATTAATCTTGATCTCTCTAGTCCACGCATACCGGACTAGTCCGCACAGTACCGGACTAGTCCGATTTTTCTCTGAGTAGAAAACGGACTAGTCCGAACTCTACCGGACTAGTCCAATTTCCCTGTATGTGATAAACCTACTAAGTGTTTTATAGAGTAACAAAGCGTCGAAAAGCCTATTCACCCCTCTCTAGGCTACATTCAATTGGTATCAGAGCCAAACTCTTCAAAAGAGACTCACTGCTAAAAGAGACGATGTCAGATGTACACAAGAACATTGACGATGAAAAGAGTAATGATGAAAGGACTCAAAAGCTAAAGAAGCTACTCGACGCCATTCAAGACAGTGAGGACGATGATGATGAGGTGCTCCAACTCAAGGCTCTTCTACGGAAGAAGGCACTCTACCCGAAAGGGAAGAAGAAGATTGATGATGAAAAAAAGATGAAAGGGGGTAGTCGCACAGACTACTCCCGATATCCTTTTGACTATGAGCGTTTAAATTGTAACAATAGTCATTACTTATCAATTTCTCTAGGGAAATCACCTTACTTTGATGGTAATGACTATTCAATGTAGAGTCAAAACATGAAAATGCACCTTATATCTCTTAACCCAAGTTTGTGGCATATAGTGTGTACAGGGATAGATATCCCGGATGATGATGAAGAGCTGACCCCAAGCCAAGAACAAGCCGTTCATCGGAATGCTCAAGCTGCAGCTGTGATCACGTCATCACTGAGCCGAGACGAGTTTACCAAGGTGGATGAACTTGAATTGCCAAGGAGATATGGACACACTACAAACAACACATGAAGGTGACCGTCATGTACGAGAAGCCAAGATAGAAATTATTGAAGGTGAATTGGGAAGATTCGCAATAGAAGAAGATGAATCACCACAAGATATGTACAATCGACTGAAGAATCTTATCAACAAAGTCCGAGCTTATGGAAGCAAAAAATGGAATGATCATGAGGTCGTGAAGTTGATTCTCAGAGCATTCATGCCTCGCAACGTGACTTTCTGCTCTATGATTAGGCAAAGCCCCGGGTACTGGAAAATGACCCCAGACGAACTTCTTGGCAAGATCATCAACTTTGAAATGATGGAGAAGCAAGCCAAACATGTCAAGGAAATTGCCGATCTCACCTCGGCAAAGAATAAAGGAGTTGCTTTTAAGTCAACCTATAAACCCGTATCAAAAGAAGCTCGAGAAACTCATGGAGAAGACGACAGTGATGATGAAAATAGTGATATCGATGAAGAAGACATGATCTTGTTCATGAAGAAGTTCAAGAAAATGATGAGAAGAAGAAAGGTAGCAGCTCAAACGAAGAAAGACAAAGAGACAAAGAGAGACCCAAGATGAGACGGGCGTGCTACAACTGCGGAGAATATGATCACTTCATAGTATATTGTCCATATGAAGAAAACAAGAAGACTAAAGACAACAAGCCTCAACCAAATAAAATGTTCAAGATGAAGAAGAAGCAATATGACCAAGCGCATCTAGGGAAGGAGTGGGACTCTAATAATGAATCCTCATCTGAAGAAGAAGAGGAGATGGCCACCATAGCCATAAAGAAGACTACCAAGAAATCCACTCTCTTTCCAACCATGGGCGCATGGAAGGACACCGATAATACTTGTCTAATGGCAAAGGAAGGTAAAAGAAAGGTACCAACTAACTCTTCCTTCTCACATTCTTTTACTAGTGACAGTGATAATTCTAGTGAGGATGATAGCAGTGATGAAAATGAATATATGCTTAGGGGTTTAGACAAAAAGACAACTGCTAAGATGGAATTTCTATTTGATAAGCTTGTTGATATGGAGAAGTTAGTCAATCATCAGGAAGATATGATCATCTCCCAAAGAAGGAGTATCTTGAGATTGAAAAGCTTCTTGAACTTGAAAAGGGGCGAAGTAAATCACTAGAACTTGAGTTAGCTTCAAGCAAGGAAGCTTGCTTGAAGTTAAAAGACTCAAACACCACCATCAAGGATGAACTTGCTAACTTAACCAAAGTTAACAAGATCCTTGAGGTACAAGTTGAGTCACTCAAGCAAAGTGGTTCTTCATCCACTTCAAGCTCACCTTCTCAACATATAAAATCTGAAACTAGTATTACTTGTGCTTGTGCCAAAAGTGACACTAACTTGAAGAAAAAGCCAAACTCGACAAAGGACAAGCAATCTTCTCAAAGTGGCATATTTGACAAGGAAAAGATCAAATATGCACGCAGTGCATACTCGGTCACAAGACCTCCTAATATCAAATATGGCATTGGGTATTCTTATGGTAAAAAGCAAAACGCTAGAAACCACAAGAATAACAAGGGTTGCATTGCCTTTGTCAAGGGAAGCTCTTCTCAAGTTAGAAAACTTAATATGTTGATAAATTTAACACTATGAACACATATGAACAACAACTTCTATTTAGAACTTTGATGCTTCATATGTACTTATGAAAAGTAATCTTGGAAGAGTTTATGCTAAATATGTTGCGCCACGCCATGGGAACACTAAGTCTCATGTGTGGGTGCCCAAATCACTTGTGACTAACCTCAAAGGACCCAAGCGAGTTTGGGTACCTAAAACCAAGGCATAAATTGTTTTTGCAGACTTATTCATCCGGTGGAGCAAAATAGGTGCTAGATAGTGGATGCACCAATCACATGACCGGAGAAAGAAGAATGTTCATGGAATATGAAGAAAATGAAGATCCAAACGAAGGCATTTACTTTGGTGATAATAGTCAGGGAAGAGTGCTTGGTACCGAAACTCAAGGAACCCTCAAGAAGTTCATCAAGCGTGCCCAAAATGAATTCTCATTGAAGATCAAGAACATATGAAGTGACAATGGGACATAATTCAAGAACACCCAAGTTGAGGAGTATCTAGACGAAGAAGGGATAAAGCACGAATTTTCAGCACCATATACTCCTCAACAAAACGGAGTATCCGAAAGGAAGAACAGAACTCTCATTGAGATGACGAGGACAATGCTCGATGAATACAAGACTTCGGACAGGTTTTGGGCTGAAGCGGTTAACACCGTTTGTCACGCCATAAACCGACTATATCTTCATCGGTTGCTCAAGAAAACTTCATATGAACTACTCACGGGTAACAAGCCGAATATTTCATATTTTCAAGTTTTTGGTTCAAAATGTTATATTTTAAACAAGAAGCCAAGGGCTTCGAAGTTTGCTTCAAATTCCGATGAAGGTTTCTTACTTGGCTATGATTCGAACTCCTACGCTTATCGTGTCTTCAACAAAACCTCAGGACTTGTTGAAGTAGAACGTGATGTAGTGTTCGATGAAACTAACGGCTCTCAAGAAGATCAAGTTGATCAATGTGTGCTAGATCAAGAAGAAGCTCCATGTCAAGCATTGAGAAGAATGGCATTGGGCGATGTTCGACCACAAGTGCCACCTTCAAATGCCAATGAAGAAAATGAACCATAGGTGGAGGAAAATGATCAAGGGAGAACTTCCATACAAGATCAACCTCAATAAAATCAAGAAGATCAAAACATCAATGAGGACAACTATCCAGGGGGAGAAGAAGATGATAATGAAGATTCAAGACCACAAGTGCCACATCCAAGAGTACACTAAAGTATCCAAAGAGATCACCCCATCGATAACATAATCGGTGACATCCGAAAGGGAGTAATAACTTGATCTTGCATAGCTAATTTTTGTGAACACTATTATTTTTTATCTTCTTTGGAACCATACAGGCTTGAGGATGCATTAAAAGATCATGACTGGGTGATGGCGATGCAAGAAGAATTGAACAACTTCAAAAGGAATGAAGTGTGGGAGCTTGTTGAAAGACCCAAGTCCAACGTCGTTGGCACTAAATGGGTCTTCCGCAACAAGAAAGACGAACATGGAGTGGTGAAAAGGAACAAGGCACGACTTGTGGCAAAAGGGTACTCACAAGTCGAAGGTTTGGATTTCGACGAGACTTTCGCTCCCGTAGCTAGGCTTGAATCGATTCGTATATTACTTGCATATGCTACTCACCATGATTTCAAGCTTTATCAAATGGACGTGAAAAGCGCATTTCTCAACGGACCGATCAAGGAGGAGGTGTACATGGAGCAACCACCTGGTTTTGAAGATCAGGAGCACCCCGACTATGTGTTCAAACTGCGTAAGGCTCTCTATGCCCTCAAATAAGCTCCTAGAGCTTGGTATGAGTGCCTTGGAGATTTTTTGATTGAAAATGACTTCAAGATTGGAAAAGCTGATTACACCTTGTTCACTAAACACTTTGATAATGATCTCTTCATTTGCCAAATCTATGTTGACGACATTATATTTGGTTCAACTAACAAATCATTTTGTCGAGAATTTAGTAAGATTATGACAGATAGATTCGAGATGTCCATGATGGGAGAGTTGAGGTACTTTTTTGGATTCTAAGTGAAGCAACAAAAGGACGGAGCATTCATAAGCCAAACAAAGTACACTCAAGACATTCTCAAGAAGTTTAGAATGGACAAAGCAAAGCCCATAAAGACTCCCATGGCGACTAATGGACACTTGGATCTCAATGAAGACGGACCAAATGTGGATCAAAAGGTATATCGTTCCATGATTGGCTCCTTACTCTATTTATGTGCATCTAGGCCTGATATGATGTTGAGTGTATGTTTGTGTGCAAGATTTCAAGCCAATCCTAAGGAATGTCATTTGACAGTCGTTAAAAGGATCTTGAGATATTTAGTTCATACACCCAACCTAGGCCTTTGGTATCCCAAAGGTTCAAAATTCAATCTCATTGGATACTCCAATGCAGATTATGCAGGATGCAAGGTAGATAGAAAAAGTACTTCAGGTACTTGCCAATTCCTAGATAGATTGAAACGACCCCACGGTCTTGTCGAGCCAGGATCATGCTGAGGGGATGCTGCGTTGCACAGCACCGAATAACACATATCAAAGGTACAAAGCGGAAGCAAAACT
Source organism: Neostapfia colusana (assembly GCA_030760725.1). Taxonomy (NCBI): domain Eukaryota; kingdom Viridiplantae; phylum Streptophyta; class Magnoliopsida; order Poales; family Poaceae; genus Neostapfia; species Neostapfia colusana. Next base: position 10,534,065 of record JASWHV010000009.1, read on the forward strand.
TTTATTACATAAAGTGGTTTATGAATATTTGTACATCAAAATAAGTCCAGTCTACACCCACGGGCATAGAACGCATCAAGTTCACATTCAGCCCTTGAACGTGTCCTTGCTAGCACACACGCACACTAACTCTGCGGCGTGCACGACTCCCACTCGACGGGGTTCCCCTCCTGGGGTTCCGTCTCCTCTTCGGGAGTCCCTTCCTCATAAAACCCTGCAAAAGCTTCAAACACAAGCAGTGAGCACGAAGGCTCAGCAAGTCTGACCCGTCTCACCTAAACATGGAACTTATACATGAGGGGTGTTGGGTTACATGAGGTAAAAATCATTTGCAAGGACTCGCCTAATTAGTAGAACCTTACTTTCAAGTTTTAGCAGCAGGTTGTGGAGAACCTTACGCTAAGGCACATGAGAGAGCCGCAATCAAACAAGAAACACATTTCTCTCATGTACTTTGGCCAAAGTTAAAAGGAACTTTAGTTAGCTCTAAACTACAACAAACCATTAACAAGCAAAGTCCATTTTTCAATCAGCAACATTTTAACATGTAACTAGCCTGTTCTTTCTAGGTCACGGTACAGTGAACAAGTGGTACTCACTAACCGCGAGGGATGGCGATTATAATCGATTTACACCTGCAGGGTTACCCGAATAACCCGTCACGTGCGCCCGTACTCGATGTTGCCTACAACAACCATCACGGACACCGTACGCAACTACCTTTCACCCGTTAGCCAAATGTTGAACCAGTCCAATCGTCCCGAGCAAGAGGTCTCTGCACGCGCATCTCAGTGCCGCCAGCCGATTTACACCTCGAGCTCTCAACCTACCCTCTGAACGACCAACTATGCCTCAACACCTAGCTACCCGAGTTACATCGGTTTCCCGGTTCCCATATAGCCGGTAGGTCTTCGGTACTGTTCTAGCTTGTTCAACAGGCCCGCACACGGCTCGGTCCTCAATCAACACAAGCGGAGCTACAGCACACAGGCCCCAAAGTCCTGCTGCCCTTACCCTCCGCTTGGTCTCATTTTCTTGCCATGTGTTTCATGTGCTATCTCTACCCGAGTCGAGTGCCTCTAGCCTATGCTCGCGAGTAGTTCCAACTACTCGACTTGTACCGAATCCTACACTATCTTAGCATTGCAGTAGCTAACGAGGTTTGCAATCCTAAACCCAACCCATGGTCTTCTTGGCTATGCAATTGGGTTTCCAAACAAGGCTCTAATGCAAGGAATCATAATACTCAAGTAAGTGTTCAAAACAATAAAAATTTGTAAAAGGGTTAATGCAAACCGGAGCTTGCCTTGCTGCTCTTGGTCGTAGGCTAGCTGCTCCTCCGGAGTAACGAAGTCTAGGACTTCGGGTTCCTCCTCGACCTTAGCGACTACATGATAAAAGAAGTACATGTATCAATTTAAATGCATTTGTATTAAGTTTGAACTTGTGAAGCCTATAAGTCCCACTAGATAGACTCACTAACTAGGAAACTTTTACTGTGGCTTGGTTACAACCTAAACAGAGACTTGGTCAAGTTTTAGTTGCAGCAAAGCTCATTTGAGCCCTCCACAATTAATTATGTACTTGACCTTAATTGAAGGCTTTTAGGATGTTCTAAGGATTTTCATGAAACAAACTATGACTTTCTGGAAACTAGATTTTCATAGGGTTCTAATGGAGTTGGTCTCACTTAATTTTAAGGTTCCTAGCTAAAGATATGAGCTAAACAATTCCAGAGAAAATTCTGAAAATGTTTCTGAACATTTTCTATTTTCTTTGGAACAGTTCCACTAATCACACCATTAGGTGGATCAAATGAGCTCAAATGGATCTGAAATTTTTATGGTAGTTCAGTGATATTTTTGTGAACATTCCAGCAAAATTTCAGGATTTTCCTCCACAGGACTCTCCAGTTAAAATTCGAAATAGTTTAAATTTTGAGGAATTAATTCTGGAGAAATAAGGATTTTCATGAAGTGAAACTTGATTTTCTGGAAAGTAATCAGAGAGCTGAGTCCAACAAAATTTGGTTCACTCGATTTGGAGCTTTCTAGCCAAAGTTATGAGAATTTGAGTTTGAAGGAAAATAGCCCGGCGACGTGCCGCGGCCTCGGTTGAGGTTCGGCGCCGTCGACCGTGGGTTCTAACCCGCCAACACCTCGAACAATCGGTTCTATAGCATCAGTGTACCTCTAGGAAGCTCGACAAGGTGTCAAAAGGGTTCAAAGATGGTGGCAAGTCGATCGGCACCGTGTGACCGAGCGTGTCCTCCATGAGCGCTCTTGATCGAGCTCGAAATTCGTCACTCCTAGTCGGTTTCATACCACGGATGCAGAAAGGAACTTGATCGCCGGCTAGTCCAGCATCTATGTGCAAGATTTGATAGCTAGATAAGGATCTTAGAGCGAGAATTTGAAGGATCCGTACCGGAAGCTCGGTTTACGGTCGCCGGAGCAAAAACTGGAAATTCTCCGTGAATTCTTCACGGTTTGCTTCCAAACTTGGAGGAGAGCAGCACGGCTGTTGCGCGCTCCTGCTGCTGCCCTTGCTGGACCGTGAAAACACCTGTGGAGCACTGTCCACGGGCACCTGACTTTCGGCTGAGGCTAGGTCGCCACGGTGGCGATCGTTCTCGGGCAAGGGAGGTCGGAGCTCGGGGTTTTTGGCGTCGGGGAGGTGGAGTACAATCTCAGGTTGTTGTCTAGTAGCTCAGGAAAGAAGGAGGAGAGCGTTTTATGGTTTTCCCGATCGAGCAGAGAGCTGCGGGGGAAAATTCTGCCGCTGCTCGGGGTTGCACGCGAGGGGATAAAGCCAGCGGTCTTCGCTCGAGCTGAGGCGGTGCCGGTCGCGTGGAGGCGCGAGCAAGCCGCCCTGGGCGCCAGCGCGCGAATAGGGGAATAAGCTGGTGGCGCCGGTGGCTGCTCGGTGGCACAGCCGACAGCTGCTCGGTGGAATTCCCCACCGAGGCTGTGACTTTGTGTGCAAGACTTCCCTCCTTCTCTCTATGACATGTGGGTCCCACCCAGGGTTTTAACCTCTGAAATTTACTCCTAATCACTGTTGTAAAAAGTGAGCCCCAAAATACCCCTGGTGCTTCAAATTATTCACCCATAAACCATTTGAATTGATTAGAATCCAAATTGGGTTTGGTTTGATTGAATTTCAGCACAAGTTCAGTTTAGAATTCAAATAAAGTTTGAATTTGTCCCCCTTAGCTCATGTCAAGATCAACTCCAAATGGAGTGAAAATTGGAGTGTGAGCTCACAAAAATGTGCTGAGTAAGAATATGTCTCCCACTTTTGAATTCATGGGATAAAAATAGTTTGAATGAATGTAGTTTCAAACTGCCCTCTTTCTAGCTATGCCCAAAATGACCTCAAAAGGTTTTGAATGTGGGTGAAACTTGGCATGGACATTCCTAGAACAATGTGGGAGTTTTCATATGCCCAGCCCCTATATATCACATGTGGGAAATACCACCTTTGCAATATGTGAGTTTGTTCTCTAATGAGTATGTTGATGGTGGTTACTTGCTCTTCAAATGTGTTCATCAACTTTCTTCAAATGAGGTGTGTGTGTGGTGATGAACACTTTGAATATGTGTCCAAAAACTGAGACCCTTACATAGATCCTTAGTTTCTTGGTCCTCCAAGAAACAAAATTCAATTGCCTTATCCACGGCCGAAGCGGAGTATGTTGCAGCCGGGAGTTGTTGTGCACAACTCCTTTGGATGCGACAAACTCTAAGTGATTATGGTTACAACATGAGTCGTATTCCACTCCTTTGTGACAATGAGAGTGCAATTAAAATTTCCCATAACCCTGTTGAGCACTCTAGAACCAAACACATAGATATCCGACATCATTTTTTGAGAGATCACTCAATGAAAGGAGACATAGCCATTTCCCATGTCAACACTGAAAAACAACTAGCCGATATCTTTACCAAGACACTTGATGAAAAAACGCTTTTGTAAGCTCCGAAATGAACTAAATATCCTTGATGCTCGAAACTTGACTTGAAAACTTGCATACCTGTATGCCATCCTCAAAATCATGTTAATTGTGTTGAAAAATCATCTCTCTCTATTTTTCTCCTAAAACTATGTTAGTTACTTGATCTTGATGAACTATGGTCAGAGCTTGATTG